>OY998177.1:45180497-45805497 GCA_963921935.1 Galeruca laticollis
GGGAACAGCAATTGATGATATAGCACTGATAAAAAAATATAATTTAGATATTTCTGACATTGATATAACAGAAGGCAATATAGAATACGTCGTTCAGTTTTTACCATCAATTACTATGTTAACTGAAAATGTGGTTACATATATAAGTGGTTTTGTAGTGGTAAAACTGAAAAAAATAATCAAATGTTTCGAATGTTTGAAGCACATTGAAACTTTGAATCATAGCTCCACTGATGGAGATCATTTCAAATTATTGATTAGGAAAAATAGGGGTGGTCTTGTAAAGCCATCAGCTGATATTATAAAAATTTGTATTTTTTGTGAACGAAAAATAAGGCATATCATGATAACAAATGATAATAGAGTTCCAAAAGAATCAAACTTTTTAAAAGTAGTTGTAAATGAGTCTGTGAAACAATTATTGAATAATCACAAATTATTTGATGTTCTAGATGACCACATGTTTGAACAGTCTGTTTTGGAAAGTCATAGACTAAAAATTATAAAAACGACCATGGAAATTTATTTTCGAATTAGGTTTTTCTACATAGCTAAAAAACAAACCGAAAGTATCAGAGGCACCTTGATTCGGAAAAAGCTGAGCAAAATAATATTGTTTTCTAATCAATAATTGTAAATATCGATTTTTTTCCTATTTTTGTAAAATGTATTTATCATCAGGAATGATCGAATTGCTGCTGAATAAATATTTCATTTTGAAAAAAGTGTGTATTATTCAACAACAACTTATATGTATACAGAAAAAATTGGTAAAAAAGTAACATTTATCACTTTTGAACTCTTCTGTCTGACCAAATGTTCATTTATAAAATAGAAATGAAAATATCTGTATAAGTAGAGTTAAATATACCCACTCAATTATGATGTATAAAAGGTTACTAATCTCTGATTATGTAGGCATATCAAGTATATAGCAATTACAATTTTTCCACAAAAAGTGTTGATAAAATATAAATCAAAATCTGTCTAAATTCATTCTGTAATTATTTTATGTTATTTTTATATAAACAAGTTTATCATTTTAATTCAGTCCTTACAAATAAGACTCTCAGTTTATTTAAATAAAACATAAGTATGTACTGTACCAGTTCAATAGTATTATTTATTTGCAAGGCCGGTCCTGTACGGTTGATTGACTGCGCATGCTCCTGATCCAATTTTTCCAAGAGATCACGTGGTATGCGCGAATTCAATTTAGCGTAATACTGACAAATTGCATTATCCTTCCATTTGTTGGTTATAGGTCAGTGCTTTAAACCAAGTCTATCGTTAAAATTTGAATCATTTTTATAATGCTGTTTTTATGGGTCTTAAGAGTAAATAAAATCCTTGTAGGTACATCCAAACTGGCCGAATCAGATGTTTGGGTTAAGAAAGGGTTTCCCCGAAGGGTTGATGGTTGTAATAATATGTATTCTTTCTAATAATATTACAATCAACATGGACTATATAAGTAAAACTAATGATCTAACTATTTTCATGAGTGTAATTCGATAGAATATTTCTCGATTAGACGACATAAAACTGTATTAATGCGAAATTTAAATTATTTAAACAACATTACATGGTATTTAATTACCCTTTTTGGTTCATTTTCAATCACTTATTTTTGGATTAAACTTGAAGAATCGTTTTCAAACCGTGACATTTTTATGATATTTTAAATTAAAATTATGATAATACCAACAATTGTTACTTAGACGTTACTTAGATACGGACTTAAAAGGGAAATTATCGGCACTGCCGGAGAGGTATCTCCGAAAAGAAGTTATTTCCGAAAAGATCCTGCTTCATTTGGAATTTTTACAATATGAGTGGAATATTCCGAAAATTTTTCATAACTACAGTAAGAAATAATTAAACCAGCCGTTTTACATATATATTCAACCTATTCATTTATCCATTTATTTATTAATCGAGTAAGTATAGCGTTATTTCACTAACCTCCGTCTCACTCCCCAGAATTGAAAATGTAGTTGCTGTGCTAGCTATAAAAAATGGTGTGCTAGATTGTGATAGGTGTCCTTCGTTTGTGCTAGCATTTTGGCGAAAAAATTCCAACCGGTGGGGGGCTAGCGTTAATCTGGCCCCACCCGAATTCATAGTCATTTTTATTCTAAGCTGTTAGTGTGCTAGCTATAAAAAATGGTGTGCTAGGTGTCCGTTATCTGTGCTAGCATTTTGGTGAAAAAATTCCAACCGGGGGGGGGGGGGGGCTAGCGTTAATCTGGTCCCACCCGAATTCATAGTCATTTTTATTGTAAGCTGTTGGTGTGCTAGCTATAAAAAATGGTGTGCTAGGTGTCCTTTATCTGTCCTAGCGTTTTGGCAACAAAATTCCAACCGGGGAGGGGGGGGGGGGGCAAGCGTTAACCTGGCCCCACCCGAATTCAAAAGCATTTTTATTGTGAGCAGTTGGTGTGCTAGCTATAAAAATTGTTGTGCTAGGTGCCCTTTATGTGTGCTAGCATTTTGGTGGAAAAAATCTAACCGGGAGCAGCTTGACGGACCTGGTAAATTTATGTTGTTCAAATTCTAAACTGCTTCCTTTAGCAATTTGACTCGAATAACTGTCAACCTAAAAACACTCCACCGTCGGTGTCGTCTTTTTAATAGTTGACAGTTATTCTCGTCAAATTGCTAGGAAACAGTTTCTCATTAAACAACCCAAATTTACCCGATAAAATACAAACCACTTGTGCAATTATAAGTGATAAATTTTGTATTTTCTTATTTTTCTTCCGACACTGTGGATGTTTATGTCAGAAACATCCAGTCCAGAAACAAATGCGTCATTCATAAAAATTTATATTCAAATAAACATGAATTAATTGACTCTTGTTACAATTTTTCAAATTATGTAAAATGAGTAATTTGTATTTCGTGAAAACCAGATTACTTTATTATTATAATAATAAGGCTTTTGGAAAATCCTGTCTGTTTAAAATTAACTTGCCATAATAGTAAAAAGGTAAATAAAATTCATGTTTTTGTTCTTTATTTATTGATTTCCAAGGATATACTCAACAATTTGAGCTAGCAGTTTCCTTGAATTGAAATGTTTGATACTCATAGTTGGTCTGTTGGTTCTTTTTACCCATGCGTCATTAATATTTGATAATATAATCGACAAATGTCAAATTATTTTGTTGTTTTTCACGATTAACAGAAAGAGAAGCCTCTTAATTAATGACGCACGTGTAAAGAACCAAAGGACCAACTGTATTTTCATCTAATTAATTTATAGACCAGGGTAGAAGCCAGGGTAGAAGCCTTTAAAAATAATAAAAAATGAAAAAAAATAATAGTAGGATGAAACCCATTAGAAAAGGAGGGGAATATTATAAAAATGAGAGGAAAAATAATTTACGGGCGATCTGAGGTCGGGAAGGGGATGGGGGTGAGTTTTTAAGGGTAAAAAACGGGTTTTCTCGATTTCCGGCAAAACTAAAAGTCCTATCGAAAAAAGTCAAATGGCAAAGTTGTAGGTAATAAAAAGATCTAAAACTTTTGTATTTACACTTTTTTCATATAACTTCAAAATTTATGTGAAAAATTCAAAAAACCAGGTTTTTGGTTTTTTATTTTTATCTTTTACAAAAAAATTTTTTCTAACGAAATTTGGTGAAAACTTACCTTTTTATGTCCCAAATACGCTGTAATTTATTTGATTAAAACTATTAATTTTTTCACCTTATTTTGAATTAATATCGAAAAAACACCCTAATTTTCCATCGAAAACTCACCCGTCAAAATATCAGCTTTTTTAAAAAAGTTGGTATGTGTTCTGTTCGTTGAAATCTCTACTTTCCGATGGTGAAAAAAAATATATGTTACTATAGTAAATCTTCTCAGAAAATGCAAAAAATCGAAAAAAACTCGAATTCGAATTTTTTTTTAATTATTGTAATAATTTTTGTGCTATTTATTAAAATTAACACTTTAATTACTCGAAAAACGTTAGATCACATGTTACATTGATAAAATTCCAATTAAAAATATACTACTATAACTGGCAACATTTTCCATTCATCTGGATGTCTTAACTTGTAATCTATACATCCACCTGGATTGTAACGAAGGGCTCGAATGTCTTGTACAGTTGGGTCACCTACTTTTATTCCGGGTCTTATTGCATTTACATACCATAGATTTGAATAGTCATTAAAAAAGTCATGAGTTAAATATTTAAAAAAATATCGTTTGGGGTTTTGTCTAGCGCCAAGACACACCTCGACATAATCAGCTGGCACGTTTATTTTTCAATTTCCTTTCAATCGTGGCATGCATAGAGTCGGCCTCCATTTGTGTATGCCCCTTTTCTAGAAACTTCTGACAAATTGTAATTTTCTTCTCTATTGCTAACTTTAACAAGGCATTTGAAAGGGAGGTGTTTCTATTTTGACCGCAGCATCCATCGCTATAGAAAATTAACTGTTCATTTAAACCAATATCTTTACTTTCTTTGGTAATAAAGGCACTTAAAATACTTGCAAACTCATTTGAACCGACGCCCCATTCAGTTTCGTTCCATATGAAGCAATATCCATCCTTCGTTTTTACATTAAATATAGTAAAATTGTGTACAACTATCTTCATTTTCTAATAGAGAAGGGAAACTGTTGATTTAGGACATAGAAGGACAGACTGCAAATCCATTGTGTAAATTTTATGTTTCTCGCCTTTTTTATCTTTCATCTTTCTCTTCTCTAGCTTTTACTTTCTTCTTTTGGTGTAGCTGGTACTCAGCTTCATTAAAATTACCAACTTTTTGAGCCACACAAATAGAGCACTCGTCTTTTTTTGGTGCGAAAATACGCGAGACTCCATTTTTGGCAGACTCTCAAAAAATAAATATAAATTTCGTTTTCGTTCCTCGAAGAGTCTAGAGAATCTTCGTCCGGTTTCAGCCTAACAGTCCCCTGTTAGGTATGGTAATTGATCTTCATCCTGATTACCTTTCTTCTTCTAGGAAATAGCAGCGGACTCGCCTATGGAGAACGTATTTAAAAACATATTTTTACATACGCGCAGTTTTGTTTCTTTTAATTGTAAATGGTAGGAATAACTATACGAACGTCTGGGTAATTAACATTTTTACATACACCTTTTTTTCACCGTCACTCATTTTCCAAAAATCTTTAAACAATTGCGCTCTGTTTTCTTCGGAAAACTTTGTACATTGTAGCTTAAAGTTATTTTTACCTAATTTGCATTTACATCTTTCTTTAATTTTCCTTTCATTTTTAGGGATGGTATATACCCAGCGCCCATCAACTTTCCTTCTTCCTTGGTATTGTTTTCACGCTCCCTTTTACGTTTATTTTTATTAGCCGACCAATTACTTTCATCTACATGTCGTCGTTTCTGTCTACGCTTTTTATTTATTTAGGTAGATTTTTCTAATTCCGGTTCTTCTTCTTCATCTGCAGTTGGTACATAATCCGGCTCATGATCTTGACTTTCATTGTTATTGGGAAGAATAACGATTACTTCCGAATTCGGACCAGGTTGTTCTTTAGTGATATCTTGTTCAAGAATTTGCTCTTCAGTGTTTTCTTCAAGCTGGTTATCCAAATGGGGTATGTAAACTGGGACATCGTGGCTGACAATTTCATCGTTGTTTGGAAAAATTAGATTCTCATACAGTTCGGTCCTGGCATCTATCACTGATACAGATAAATTGTCAGCTCGTAACAAATTAATATTTAAACAGTGATCTATCGTGTTTTAAAACCTATACTGCATTTAATATACAACATATTAGTGTACCTAACCATATACGTAAGTACGTTTTTCGATATCTAAACGTAAACATCATTTTGAATCACCTAACCTGCAAGTTTCTTTTGGAACTATCTCGAACAAAAAAGAGTCAAACCTCTACTCTTATCAGTACCGATATGTTCGACGAAACTCGAAGAGCAGGTCCGTATTCAGGTTCATGAGTGAAAATTCGTATAAAAATATGAATATGTCAACACTATCTGCTGGCACTTCTGACTACAGGGGTTCTCTTACAAACTTACTCAGATGTAACTTCTCAACAACACTTCCCAAAGAAAGAACAAGCAATAATCTTTCCTGCTATAGAAGACGCAACACTCCAAGATTACCTTATACTTCTAGGAACAATTATTGAACCCAAAAATATATTATTCACTTCAAGACTATCGAATAAAAGAATCTGCATGTATCTTACTAGTCCTAGCATAGTAGAAAAGTTCATTACTAATCACGAAGGAAAGATCAAAATTAACAATGAAATTGTGCAGGCCCGTAAATATGTAACACCCTCAGAAAGGCTTGTACTTTCTAACGTTTGTCCTACAATACCACACGCTATATTAGTGAATGAATTAAGCAAACTGGGCATTACCACTCTTTCTACGATGTCATTTCTTAGAATCAGCTCAAATCTCTCCGAATTTAATCACATTTACAGCTTCAGACGTCAAGTTTTCGTAACTCCACCAACACACACACTTCCAGAATCCTTTTTGATAAATTATGAGGATACAACTTACAGAATTTTCCTCTCCCAAGACTCACTCTGCTTTTCTTGTAAAAAGCCAGGTCACACAGCAGCAAATTGCGAAACACCATCACACTCTCCACCTCCCACTACTAGTATCCCTACCGCTCCACTTGAGACTACTTCCCACAACGAACAACCAATAAACATAAATACTGAAACACCTACATCCTCCGAGTAAAATTCTACAATCGAAACGGACACTGACAATCAAAAATTAACAAAACGCACTTTTAAGGAAATAGAGACACCTTCTCCTCAACCAGAAGAAGAAACAAACGAAGCCAAGAAAGACCCTTTCACTAAACCGCAACCAAAAGCAAACATAAAGAAAATCAAAACAAACAACAAAAAAGATCTTCCAATCGAAGTTCTTATGGAGCCAGTGAGAAAAATTATCAACGAACACAATCCACCCTTTATTCTCAACTTCACCCAAATATCAGATCTTTTCGCAAACGTTTACGGATCAGCCGACCCAGTAAGCATCATTCAAGACTACACAACCGACCTCACAGCACTAATATATATGTTAACCAAAATCTATCCGCATTTTACCCACCGGGCTATCAAAGCAAGATGTACAAAAATTAAGAAAAAACTTTTAATACACCTGCAATTAACCTATTCAGATACAGAACAGGAGAGCGATTGTTCACAAACGTCAACCTATTAAAATACTTATCCATTTTCAATTCTTTCTCATCTATTATACAATGGAACCAAAATGGTTTCATCGATAAACTTCCAATACTACAAAAGATCATAAACGAATTTAAATCTGACATAATTTGTTTGCAAGAAACCAACCTAAAACATAGCAATGTCCAAACATTTAATCAATTTCAAAATTTTTATAAACATCGAGATACTGCTCAAAAAGCTAGTGGAGGAGTAGCAATCCTCACTAAAAATAATATCGACGCCGTGGAAATTCCCCTAAATAGTAATCTTGAAGCCATTGCTATTAAGATCCATGACAAACAAGACTTACATATCTGCAACCTATATCTTCCTCCAGGATCGCAAATAAACCAGCAGGACTTAGGCAATTTGATACAACAAATTTCTAGAATCATACTAGGAGATTTCAATGCTCACAACTATCTTTGGGGCTCAACATCTCAAAACACAAAGGGTCACCTTGTAGAACAAATATTAGACGACGTTAACCTTTCTGTTCTCAACGACGGCAGAGCCACAAGATTTAATATACAAACCGGAGAATTATTATGTATTGACCTTACAATCTGCGATCCAACCCTAGCTCCTTCGTTAACATGGGACAGACTAGATTATACCTACAGTAGTGACCATTACCCCATTATTATATACAACAATACAAAGAATAATACCAAACAAAGCTTCCATCCTAAATGGAAACTTAAAACTGCTGACTGGCAACTCTACTCCACTGTCATTGAAGAAAAAATTGAATCTTGTACTATCCTACCTAATATAGACGAATCGTTAGAACAATTTATGGAAACCATAAAACATGCAGCAAACATATCAATTGGAAAAACATCTTACACCAAACAGCACACTCCGGTCCCATGGTGGAATAACGATTACGAAGCAGCTCTAAGAGCCAGCAAAAAAGCTTTCAATAGATACAAACGATATAAGACTCCGGAAAACAAACTTCAATTTTTAAACTTACGTGCAAAATCAAGGCACACGATCAAAAGTGCAAAGCGCAAATCTTGGACTGAATATGTCTCATCATTGAACCCAGATACACCAATGACAGAGGTCTGGCAGAAAGTACGCAAAATATCTGGCATTAATTCAAGTAATAATATAAAAATACTCAACATGGGAGGAACTATATTGACAACTGACTCAACTATTGCAGATGCGCTTGCTGTAACGTACGAGAACCGTTCCAGTGATTGCAATTATACGAAAACTTTTTTAGCTCACAAAACACTAGAAGAACAAAACCGCCTGGAAGTGACTACCGAAAATGACAATCCTATAAATGTACCGCTCACCATGTCTGAATATGAAGACGCCTTATCCAACCTTAAAGATACTTGTCCGGGTCCTGACCAAATTCCATCTACCTTTTTAAAACATCTTCCTTCCAATGCCCACGAACATCTCCTAAATCTCTACAATGTGATCTGGTTGCAACACACCTTTCCAAAAGCATGGCGAGAATCCCTAATAATACCTGTTCTAAAACCCCGAAGCCAAAAATCAAATCCTCAATCATATCGACCAATTTCTCTTACTTCAGTGATTTGTAAGCTAATAGAAAAAATCATTAACAGAAGACTATTGTGGACATTAGAGCAACATAATTTAATAATACCTGAACAAAGTGGCTTCAGACAAGAAAGATCAACTACCGACAATATTATAGACCTGGAAAGTAACATCAATGAGGCATTTGCACAAAAACAAAAATGTTTAGCAGTCTTCTTCGATATCAACAAAGCATTCGATACTGCCTGGCATGATTACATTATCAAAAAACTTCTGAGCTGGAATATAACAAGTAACTGTCTACACTTTATCCAAAACTTTTTAAAAGAACGAAATTTTAGAGTATTAGCAAACGGAACCACGTCAGATTTAAAACAAACAAAAAATGGCATTCCACAAGGATCCGTAATTAGCCCCACCCTTTTTATCATAGCAATGAATGATATCATACAGGCATTAAAACCCCCAATGAAAGCTCGTTTGTATGCGGATGACTTAGTTATCTATTGCAAAAGCAAAAACGTGAACAATCTAAAATCTCTTACGCAAGAATTCATATCTCATCTAGAGGAATGGTCGGAGAAAACAGGCTTCATGTTTTCTACTAGCAAAACTCGCTTTATGTTATTCTCCAAAAAGAAAACAGTAAACATTCCAGATATTCATTTATATGGACAGAACATAAAAGCCGAAAAGTCACTAAACTTTTTGGGTACAACCTTTGATGAAACGCTCAATTGGAATACACACATTAATAACTTAATATCTACGTGTCAAAAGAGACTTAACCTCCTGAAAACACTATGCAATAAAAACTGGGGCGCTGATCGAGACACTCTTCTAACATTATACAGGACGTTAATTAGATCGAAATTGGATTATGCAGCAGTCGTATACTCGTCAGCCAACAAACGAATCCTAAAACGGTTAGATATATTACAAAATACGGCTTTACGGATAATAACGGGAGCCTTTCGTACATCTCCAGTGGTAAGCTTATACGCTGAAGTTAATGAACCTTCCCTAGAAGATAGGCGTATGTACTTGAGCCTGACATATGCAGCTAAAACGATATACAATCCGTTCAACCCTACAAGGCATAACTGCTCTCCTCAAAAACTCCCCAATTATTCCACAATTAAACCTAATGCTCCCAAACCCTTTTATGCTAGAATAAAAATGTACCTTGAAAAACTAAGCTTCTCCTTTCCCAAATGTTTCCCTCGACTGACTACATCTACTCCCCCTTGGCAAATCAAAAAACCAAAATGTATAACCACTCTTAGCTCTCTAGATAAATATTCGACTCCCAATTTCAGTATTAGATCAACCTTCAAAACAATACTAGAAGATTATACAGACTATCGCAAAATCTATACCGATGCTTCGAAATCTGCAGCTGGCATTGGAGCCGCGGTGGTAACTACAAACTCAACTTATAAGTTCACATTTCCAGATACATATTCCATCTTCTCAGCCGAATTATATGCCCTATATGAAGCCTTAGCTAATATAAATTCATCTTCAAACACTCAAAACCATCTTATTCTCACAGACTCCCTCAGCTCAATAAAATCCATACAAAAAATATTCACAAATCACCCCCTTGTCTTAAAGATTAAAGAAGAACTCAAAATAGCTCAACAAAACAATAAAGATATCATCTTTATGTGGATCCCATCACACGTAGGAATAGATGGCAACGAGGAAGCTGATCAAAGAGCAAAAGACGCCACGACCAACGAAGATGCTCGAGTAGTGCAGTTTTCAGTAAGTACGGATGTCAAATCTATAATTCAATCTAAAGTGAACAGTGTTTGTGAAGCTAAGTGGAAAACAGCGGGAACCAAACTTAACGAGGTAAAAAAGTCTACTAAACCGTGGTCGGTCCTACCAAAAAATCGTCGCGATCAAGTGCTACTAACACGGCTACGTTTAGGTCATACCCGGCTAACTCATAGCTATTTATTCGACAAAGGTCCCGAACCAAAATGTAATTATTGTGACTCAAAACTAACTATTAAGAACCTACTTGTTGAATGTCCTCAACTAACTCAACAGCGATAACTGGCACAACTCTCCAACAATGGATTATCCGACGTATTAGGAACAAGCTACAATTTATGTAACCTAAAGACATTTCTTAAGCTAATAAATGTTAGTGTTTTTAAATGAAACTCAAGGTCTCTAGTTAATTCCACAATATAATACAAGTTATTGAAAATTCTAAAAAATTGACAATTGTTTCGATAAATCAATATCATCGTCATTCTGACCTTGAGTTTCATTTAAAAACACTAATATGAGCATATTCCACGAAGTAAGGGTCGAGACAGTCAATTTCACTAATAAATGTTATAAATTCTTTATAAAATCCAAATGTAAATAACTATATGTATGTATACACCAAATATCGCTAATGACCCCTCGAGGTCGATGAGCTATAATAAAAAAAAAGATTCTCATATGATCTAGTATCAGGTTCATTAATAGTTATGTAATGCTCAGTGAATTATTTTGCATCAGAATTGTCATTGTTCGCAATTGCAGCATTAGAACTACATGTCGGGATTTCAAAAAGAAGTTCATTTTGTAAAGCCATTTTCAAAATTTTACTAGCACGGGAGCTTGACATCCTAAAAATAAAATAAATAAGATTACCTATAGAAAAGCTGGGATACTTTAATAAAAAAATAGAAATGGCCGAAATGTTTTTAAATAAACAATTGTTAATAAACTTTATTAAGATCAATATAAAAAGAAGCCTGGTGTAAAATAATTATTTGGGTATTATGTTTTGAAAATGGACTAGTGAAAAAGCTCCTACATTACACTCTCTAGTACCAGAAAAATAGTAGGTATAACTTACAAAAAGAGTATTGCAGCACGATTTAAATAATATAACCATTTGTGTTAAAACGTTACCCTTCAAAGCTAGTATGTAAAGGAATTCGTTTTATGATAATAATAATAGCCACTGTGTAACCCATGCAATATTAAAAAACAAATAAAAAACATTTTAACTTACGTTACTTAGAATGCTTTTGTCGAGACAAAACACTGCAAATACAATTTTTAATTAAAATAGTATCAACTAACAGCAATAATTACACTAAACTTGCTGTAACTACTTGTTTCACCGAATTAGTAAACACTAAACAAAATGCGGGAGATACGAGGTTTTCCTTAGCAAATAAAGCACGGTGGAGTTACGAGGTTTTCTTTTTGTCGAATATTAAATTACAGCAAAGTTCTGGAGATCCAAGATTTTCGCATTATATAGGTTTAGCTATTGTGAAACAGATGGCACCAAAAGGTCAAATTCACTACAGTGACTATATACAAGACAGTGGCGACAATTATGGTCGTCCTAGTGATTGGTTACCTATGTCACGTGGTATCGGCCGCCATTAGTTTGCTAAATGTTTGTTTATTTACCATTTGGTTCTATTTTGTTCTTACCACAGTTTTTGGTTTTTGTGCAAAATTTGGTGTTTAAGTGCTATTTATTAAAATTCTGGACTGAAGACATCTTTATATATGGTTTAGAGTAACAAAATATTCAAATAAATATGAATATTTGCCTTTTATAAGCAAATTTCCTTGGTTCTTACAGTGGATTTTGAGCATAGTTTTAGACATTGAATTCATCGATTAAATTAAAACATAAATGTATTATCGAATTTTACCAGTTGTTTCTTGTTATTTATAAAACCTCTTAGATGTATAAAACGTTGCATAAGAATTAAAGTCTTTTAAAAAGTATTTTGTTTTTATTTGTAATAGGACAATGCCTGGCTGTGCTGATGTAAATTGCAGTAATTCTGCAAGAAAGGGGTTTATTATGAAACACTTTCCAAAAGATCCTGAAAGAAGGAGGCAGTGGCTCATTAAAACCAGAAGGGACAATTGGCAAGATTTTTATGTCAAAAAAATGTGTGAAGAAGATTTAGTTCTAAATATACTCGATTGTCATAAATTGAAAAATAAAAACATTAAATGATACATTGTATTCAGATTAAAAATAAGTCAAAAAAGAATAAGAGTGCTTCTAAAAAATTAGCTAGTAAATCCCTTGCTGTTCATTTGTTATGAATATTCAATAAACAATTGCAATAGAACATTTTTTATTTTATTATTTATTTGCTTGATGGTTTTTTAATTAAACTTAAAATCTCGTGAGACAAATTCAAAGATATTGGGGCGTTATGACATGTACAGTGGCCAAAAATTGCAGGTACAGTATGTAACATACAAAAACATTCATTGATTAATTTCAGATTAGATGAAAAAATAAACATAGGATAATTATTTCCTACTTATGTACTGAAATTGGATATAATTCTGACTAAAACTGTAATAGTTCAAATTTGTATCCCAACAAGTCAATTTAAAATATTTTATTACTTATTTTACTTTTTTCTATTCACACAAAAATAGGGACTAACATCCCTCTGTGGCATATATCCATCTAATTATTATTTCCGCTCCGAGTATATTTGCGGTAATCATAGATTAAAGAAAGACTCCCTAGTACATATATCTAGACTACACATCACGATTTATTGTAGTATCTGTGTAGCATGACATTTAACATTATAATCCAGAATTTAAGAGCTTACCTTATATCTTTATCAGATGGTAAATAAAGATACATCCAGAATTTTGTATGCAACATCATTACATCCTTGATGATTTTGATTAACATCTGTCCACTTTTTCCAAAAATATTTTATGATACGCCTTATTAAAGAGCTGTTATTTAAAATTACACATTCAAAACGAGTTTAAAAGTGGCAAAACTATTTTAACAAGGGTTATTTAGTTGCATGTATAGTTGCATTATAGTCAAATGTAAACAAACCAAAATTAGCAAACTAATGGCGGATGGGCGGAGCTTATACCCAATTGTCGCCACTGTCTTGTATATAGTCACTGTAAAATTCACAAAAATGTGGAGTTACGAGGTTTTCTTATTAGGGTATCCATAAGTATTACTTTCTGTATGGTTTATTAACGTGTAAACAAAGAGTGCATAAATATTGAGTAAAATGAATGAATAATTGGAATCTATCATTTATATTTAATCCTTTAACTTGTGCTAAATAATGTATATGCCGATTATACCATTCAGTATATTTCTGATGATGTTCGGCAACATATTTTCCATATCGATCGTTATTTAACATTTTTACACTTGTTTATCAATATAATTATTAACAGGATACTTTTTCATTTACGAAGCGCGTACTCAATTAAATTTAGGTTGTATACATATATGCATTTTATTTGCAAGACGCTCCAATTTTGACGCTGGAATACCTTTTTCATGGATGCTACAATACCTTTTTCATGGATGCTACAAATTTGAGCGTTCCATTAGTCACGTGACAGCTTTTGACGCTCATTTTTTGAGCTTCCAGCGTCACATGAAATTGTACCTTTGGTAAAAAAAGTGCAGAATGAACCAAAGTTATTCTACATAAGAAATGGCCCGAACCTGTCTTGTATACTCTGGGCATTCGTCCAAACCTATCAGTTTATTTGAAGGATTTATATATTTCTCAGAGTATTTGTTATACTTTGTTATTGGAGTAATTATATGAAATAAAGTAATAATTTATTTCGTTGATATTTTTCCTATTGTTTAAAAAACTATCTAATTCTCAGGTATTAATAATTTTCAAGTTGTTAAACTGAATAATTTGAATTTAATCTACCAAATGTGAATGTTTAATACATTGATAACCGCACGTGTCCTACGTTAATATGACAAAAGTTGCTACCCAAACATTGTTATCTTACTCTCGCGATGAGTGAGTGTATTATTATTAGTGTTATAAACACATAATAAAAGCAGTTACTCAATTTATAACGTTTTACGTCAATGGAATGTAAGATATAAATATCAATAATTCCTAGCATAACTAAATCCGAACAGACAGATTATTCTGAAATATTTCTTGTGGATTATCATTACACATTTTAGTTTTCAGTAAGATAATTCTTATGAATAGGCTTATTTGATATCTTTTAATTATATTTATATTCTTTTTTCGAATAAATTAAATATAGATACTTATTTACTGCCCGTCGTAAAATTTTTCAAGTTCTATTTATTGTATTGGTTCATATTGTTTCATACCTTTCAGCTAATCTAACTGCATTATTATTTTACAGATCTAGCGATCGTAGTAGACAATGAAATTCAACTACTAACATCAAACGGCACTCTAATAGATTCCAGAAGTCCTTTTTCTCTATTGAAGGCCATCGCGTATGATGGTATCAGAGACCAATTTATCGTAAGCGATAGGGACACAAAAAACGATACCATCTTTACTGTTCGTTTAACCAAAGAGACTGAAACTGAGCCAATCATGAAAGGGCCTCCAGGTGATGTACAGGTAAATCAGTTATTTAGTTTATCATAAGAATTTGAGTACAATGTCAACGTTTGGCAATATCTTAATCACTACATTGACAACTACCTGTAGGATTGAAATATTCTTCTTCTTTCAGATTGTTTTTTTAAGCTGCTATATACTCTACCATACATTACCAATTTTTCATATCGGAGGAATGTTCTGGTTCCCCTTATTTAATTTTCCTGAACACTCTTTCTTCATATATCCCAGTAACTTTGAGTATTCATAATTTTCATCAATTCAAGTATTTATATTCTCTTTATCTATTTGAATATTTTGATGAGTATTGACCCATTATTTTTGTTTCTGAATTTCCGTAATTTTGCTGGCTTTCATTGTTGAGATAATATTTTTTTCCTGCCTCCTCTAAACAAATGTCTTCCATTAGTTTTTTCGCTATTCTTTCAGTATTTCTGCTGCTGTTTTCATAATAGATCTCAAGTACTACAAATTTCTCACACCATGGATCGATAGCAATAGCAGAGCGCTCCCAGGTGTTCCTACATTATTAGGACTAGGAACTAAAGATACTTATGTTGCTGAGTCGAGTATCATCGTTGACACAATCTACTCGATCAAAACAATATAGAGTTGACTGATAAGATCAAAAACTTTGGACCTATTGTGAATATCAAGTGAAATCGTGCTTAATTTTAGGAATAGGCCAATCTAAGACCGTGACCTGCGCAACACAAAAATGGCGGCGGGTGGGTAAACAGTCACAAAGTAAACATATAAAATTCCGTGCAGTGAAAGCAAACTTTCTTACGAATGGAGTGGCAAATAACATTTAGTGACTCTATTTGTTTCCCTGATAATACTATCCATGGCTGGAAACACAATGTTGGACTATTATAAAAAATTGCTCGATGAACATCCAGATGATACAGCTCCATACAAGGCTAAAATATGTAAAATTAATAGAGTTGATCCATTTTAATTAAAGGGAAACCTGCATTTAATATAATGAATATTTATGTTTGTTATAAACAGAAAGTAGAAACACGGAAGAAAGTAGTTATATCATTTTGTAAAAGCTATAATGTATTATAATCAAATTGAAACAATAAAATTAGTAGATATAAACAAATACTAACATTTAGGGGTTCACTGTAATTTTTCCGTTAAATCTAAATGCCATTACATTTCCTTTCATACTATAACAGCCAATCAAATGATCAGGTTTTAATTACATTTAAAGGACCTTTAAAAAGGTTCCCTTTATAACTAAATACAAATATTAAAAGAAAAAGTATAATAAATTTCATAATCAAATTTAAAGCTTCCTTTAAAATGACATAGATGTATGTGGTCACCCTCCACATTCTCACATCAGTTTATTAAAAGAGAATTTCAAAATTGATTATGAAATTGGCCCTAAGAAACAAAAGGCAGTCTGTAGGAGCAGTGGTGGAACAACGTAGTCACGGGCCTGTGTGCGAAAATTTTGCTGGACCCCCATTCTGATACGGTGTATTGATAACCATATTAATTTATAAATTTTTCGGTACATAAAAAAGCAATTGTTATGCTGTCAGTACAAATAAAAAACATAAACGGTTATAACACCCCCGGGGCTGTATCATGCTAACATACCAAAATTTCTCTAAAAATTACCAAACATATAGTATATCTGGATTTATAGGACCCGTTGTACTGGCTCTGGTGATCTAAAAATCAATAGGGTTCATCTATGAGTCGCCCTGAGCAATATCCAATCATAAAATTAGTCACTTGTTTACACTTCGAAGGCTGCATCGTGCTAACAAAGCGAAATGTCTCTAAAAATGTAGTATATCTGGATTTATTGGACCCGTTGTACTGGCTATGCTGAGCTGAAAATCAATAGAGTTCATTTGTGAGACGCCCTGAACAATATCCAATCATAAAATGACAAAAATGTGGTACTAAGTACCATTAGCCCCCGTTGTATTGGCTCTGGAGACGTGAAAATCAATAGGGTTTATCTGTGAGATGTCCTGAACAATATTCGATCATAAAAATTGTGACTTGCTACATTCTGGAGGCTGAATCGTGCTAACAAGACATGATACGAGAAGTAGCTGATGACATACACACCGGATTTTTTTTCTAAAAACCGTTTTTTGTGTTCTTCTAGCTGAAAAACGAAAAGAAAAGAGAGAAAAAAAATTCAAAATTCCAACTTTTTTTGGGGCAAACCAATACTGTCCAATATACCAATATTTTCTAAACTAATATGATAAAAGAAAAAAAAGAAAATATTGGAAACACTTCAACAAAAATAGAAAAACATCTCAAATATTTACAAATTAAGTAGTAAAATATTTTTTTCTTGTTCGTTTTCGAAGTATTGCAACATTTTTCTATTAGAATATTGTTTTTTGTTTTGCATTTGTGGCTCTGCTCTCTGACCAGAGTGCTTCGCACACATTGCAGACCGTTAGCTCTGCCACTGTGTAGGAGGCATAGGAAAGAGATAAATTACTGTTGTTAAACTACCTTTACAGAACTCAATTCAACATCACAAAGTATTTTAACTACCTTTGACTATTTAATAGAACTCTAAAATCTGGAAGTTGTAGTACTTATTACAGTGCCTCTATAGACAATACCATATTCACAGAAGGGATTCAGCCTGGATTCAATTTATCATGTAACTCCACAGGTTTGCCTAAAAATAAACACATCAGTTATAATACCCTTAAGCTAATGAATGAATTCACCTGAGATAAAATGTTTCGAGCACACTCTTGCATTCTTGATTGGTTAGGTTCAGTTCTATGTTTAAACGATAACACTACTAATGGAATTCGATAAAAGTTAACATTATCTTAGTTACTTCTGCTTCCACACTGAACTATACAACAAAACGAAGATATTTTTATATAACCAAGAGCCACACAACCACTAAACACTTCAAATTATAACTTTTGCCTATAGAAACAACCTAACCTAGTACCCCCAGCCGCCATATTGGTTTTAATTTGACAGATCCTTGGAGTGGCCTATTGTGTTTGTAAGATTAGGTTAAAACAAACTTGCTGGTTGATATGTTGAAATTTTGCATTCAATCTACTTTAGAAAAGTTTTTTTATCTATTATACTTGTGATTATGACACATTCATATGTGTAATTTTTTGTTTTAGGGATTAGCAATCGATCCTTTAGATGATGTATTATATTGGTCCAATGCAATCAATCATACAATAAATTATGTTAGTCTGAACGACTCTATTCATGATTCTAAAGAATTTATTGCCTTCAAAGATGTCGTTCCACACGCCATCGCTATTGATGTATGTAACCGGTAAGACATTTTCTTCATAATGTACCATTGTATTTGATTTTTATCTCTGGCAAGTCTATTTTCACCCAGTTGATGTACCCAGCACATACTTTTATAATTTCTATTCTTAATTAATATCTGTTTTTAGTTACATATATTACACAAACCCTTCAGGCAGCAAACCAACCATAGAACGAAGGAAACTGGACAATTCTCATCATCAAATTTTGGTAGACGATACCATCATGACACCGGTAGGCTTAGCGATCGACTACAAAGACCAACGGTTGTACTGGGCGGACAGTAGGATAGGTACAGTAGCCGGAAGAATAGAAAGTATTTCATTAGACGGCAAAGACAGAAAATTAGTCGCAGAACGGACCACCATGGAACCGTTCGGACTTGCAGTCGATGAAGAAGCCATCTACTGGACAGATACAAACAACAACGGTTTATACAAGTTTTTAAAAAGTGAAACAAACCCCTACGCCGATCCACAGAAAATTACTTCCTTTTCTGATACCCCTATGGGGTTGGTAGCTAACTCCTATATGAAAGACGATTGCGAAATACTTCCGGAAATCATCCAACAGTACCAAGAATCAAAAAAACAATTAACCACCGCTCAACCCGTCGAAGTATCCCCAAGATGTTTGAACGGAGGATCGGTAAAAGATAAAGTATGCGAATGCAAAACGGGATATACTGGGAATTATTGCGAAATACCGATCTGCAGTAGCGATTACTGCTTAAACGGTAATTGTTATTTATCTTCCTACGGGAAACCGATGTGCTCCTGTAAAAAAGGATATATCGGTAACAGATGCCAAAAATACAAATGCGATTATTATTGTTTGAATGAAGGAAAATGTACCATAACACCTCCGAGGAATGAACCGAACTGTGAATGCCTTGATGGTTTCATTGGCAGTAGATGCGAGTATAATCAACAGACTTGTGACTTTTACTGCAATGCTAAAGAAAACTCCGCATATTCCGCCGAATTTGTATATATGTGCAGGTAAGTTATTATTTTAATTATACAAAGTCATCGTATCTATAAAACCGTATGTTCTATAACTTTGGGGACAAATTCTTATAATAAACTCTACAAAAAAAGTTTTAAAACATTTTCATGTTCGTAGTTTTCCAATTGTGTTTGTTACCAAATATACTAACTAAGGTTTGTAATGTACCTAATCCCCTAAATTAATTTAATTATTCTTTTCCTATACCATTATAATCATTGCATTTATTTAAATTTGTAGGTGATTGTCTCTAATTTACCGCAGACTAAAGTCCTCTTAAAAATTTAAACCACAATAATAGGAAAGAACCATACACCAAACTCTCGCTCGCCACCATAAAAATCGCGTTCAAGCGCGGAGGACCCTTTTTTGCATCATTTAAATTGCCTTGTTTCTTAATTAGTTCTTAATATATTCATGGAAAAGTGAATCTAATTACACTGACTTCTCATTAAGTTATCGAGTTAAAATGAATGCATTTTCAAAAATAATAAATGGCTTCACCAATATGAGGTTTGTTCCAACCTGCGTCAGAAACAGTTTCTTACAGTCAGGATCAAATGTGTTCCAACCATAGTTTCTAACAGTTATTAAACGATTAGTTTTCTGTTCCAACTGATTTTCAAACCTGTTTGTAAACGATCAAAACGGTTTGTGGATTATTCTCTAGCAATTTGTTTGGGGCATGCGCATTACTGCTTCTTTAGAAATATAACCTTTAACCCCGTACCCGCCAAAGTGCTAAATAGTAAATAGCTTATAAATCCGCGACTGAAAATATGTTTCCTTTCGAGTGTTTTGAAATATATTTTAATAAATCGTTATGAGCGACGAAAATTTTAGTGAGATTAGTGACATAATATCGTCCATGGAAAGTAGTGATGACAAAAATTTAGAGTAGCTACTAAACGAGCAGATAATTAAAAACCAAAATTATTTAGGTAGGTATGGTGTTATTTTTTACATTGAATGAATTATTATTTATGATAATCGCAGAGGAAATAGTGCCCCAGTTTTCTAAAGAAATGAAATTGACTGTCTCGACCCTTACTTCGTGGAATATGCTCATATTAGTATTTTTAAATGAAACTCAAGGTCTCTAGTTAATTCCACAATATAATACAAGTTATTGAAAATTCTAAAAAAATAACAATTGTTTCTATAAATCAATATCATCGTCAGAATGACAGAAGTTACATTTCATTCTGACGATGATATTGATTTATCGAAACAATTGTCAATTTTTTAGAATTTTCAATAACTTGTATTATATTGTGGAATTAACTAGAGACCTTGAGTTTCATTTAAAAATACTTCTAAAGAAGTGTTCTTTGTGTTTACTCACACACTTCAAACTCTTTATCAGCTGTTCCAAGCTAAAATATAAATTGATCAGGAAACCAGTATCTTACGGACATGCGCTTTAGAAACTATTTGCTAACTTTAAGAAATCTGTTTGTGATTGAAGGTTGAAACAAACCTATGGCGGACATCTAGTTTGTATGGTACAATTTTGTTCAAACTTGGTATCCGGGGACTTTAGACGTAAATCTAAAATCAAAAACAATAGGGCGGACAAGCTTCAGTACTGACTTCAAATATGGTTTTGGAACGGCGTCCTTTCTCAAGTTTTCTTATACCCTTCAAGAACATTCGGGCACTGAAATGAGCGCCACATACTCGGTAACTTTGTTTTGCTATAAGCCATACTTTTGCTCTGATAGGGAGAATCAAATTATTGAAATTACTTCGTCAATAAAAAGAATAAAATGAAATATCTCAAAGTGTATCTGACAAAAAACTATTAGATAAGATTTTAACGCGGTTACAAATCACTGAAATCTAAGATTTATTGTGCCCGCCTTCCAGTTCCAGGGTTCTAATGAACTCTAGTATTTGGGACGGCTTCAAGGTAGTTAGATCCTCACTCTTACAAGTCTCCTATCCGAAGCATTTTTTACGTTGGCTTACAATGGCGAGGCATCTGGAACTAGGTGATCCGGAGTTTCTTCCTCTTCCCCACAGAATCTGCATTCCTCAATTTCTGCTAGACCTATTCTCATTAGGTGCTTCCTAAGGCGGCAGTGACCTGTAAGGAAGCCCCTTGGGAGATGTAGCTTGTTTTTAGTGAGATCCAAATGACTTTTGGATCTAGCAGTGTCAAAGTTTCACAGGAACTTTTTGGAGTAATCTAGCCTAGCCCGGGAAGGCACCACCAGAGTGCTTCTCTTTCAGTTTCCTCCTTCTTCCGAAATTCTTTCTTATAGGAACATTTTCCTACACCGCAGAAAGGCTCCGGGGCAATAAAAGGCGTTTATTTATTGGCCTCTTCGTTTCCTGATTCCCGAGTGGCCAGGAACCCAGACTCAAAAGACCCTGTTATTCTTGCCTAGTTCATCAAGTTTTCTTCGGCACTCCCATGCCAACTTTGAGTCAATGACATGGGAGCTCAATGCTTTGATAGCTGATTAACTATCAGAATGAATTGATGTCACATTTCTTATTGTTTATTTCTAGGTTCATTTCCACGCATCTTTCAATCGCAAGTATTTCTGCCTGAAAGACGTTCGGACAGAAACCTAATGATGAGTATCTGGTGCCAGGCCAGAATACTCCAGCGCCAGCTCCTGTGGTGGCTTTTGAACTATATGTGTAGCATCTGATGGTGTTTCCTTGAGAGTTTGGGTGGTGTATTCCCTTTCCCAGTCTCTCCTCTTAGCATTGCAGTGAAGTTCTTTTCGATACTAGCTTTCTTGATAAACTCGTCACTGGGAAGATTCGCGGATGAGATATATTCTGTTAGAGAGGTCCAGGCCCCCTGATTTTTAGTACTCTCATTGCCTGAACCTTCCTTAGATATTCTAAGAATTGCCTCTTGGGCAGATCTTTCTATCACCAGATGTAGAGGTGTGAGATCTGTGGTGATGTCAAGTGCCCTAGTTGAGCACGTTTTCATGGCTCCAGTGATGCACACACAGGCAAGCCTTTGTACTTTAATATACACTTACAAAGATTAACGTTAAGAATGTGACATGTTTTTTTTTAATTCAATTAACGTACTCTGCTACTAAGGCCACCACATGTACAATCAAATATACTAGTAAATTCAGAAATTAAGTAGGAGTTAGATTTTCTGTTATATGAAGTGAAGTGTTTTATCGTCCTCTTATTCGCCAATCCCCTCCTAAGAGAGTAAGTGCCAAGACGCAGAGACAAAGGGCCCGTCTACCTTTCGGCATAAAGCCAATACCATCCACTATTCAACGAGACTACTGTCAAGAGAACCCATCTTATCTAACCGCACTCCAAAAATCAGTTTTCTTTTTTTAAACATGATTTCAATTCACTTATTCAAACAATTTTAAAACTTACATTTAGTACAGGTGTCACATAATATGCTGTGTTAGTGTTATGTGTTATATAAGGTGTTACAATGAAAGAATGTGTAGCTGTTCTGTTGGTATTTTGTTTTCGTCGTCCATAATAATTTCTTCACCCCATTCATTTAGCCAGATAGTCCTGTCTTTGTTAGTTAAGTCAATGTCTGTCAACGGGTATTGGTAATTTTTTTTTCTAAGTCGTTCTGTTACTTTTTGTTTTGTGGCTCTTCTTTGGGGCAATCCGGAGTCGTTTATTATGTAGTACCGGTCTTCTATTTCATTGAACTCTACATTTCCCCTCAGTCTCTCTTAGATTAAAGAGTCTGTAGTAGTCTTCCATGAGGCCATGTTACGTAACTAACTGGGTGGTTTTCCAGGTCAATACCGGTTGCAATCTTCTTACCGTTTTGAGAATCGCGAAAATTTTTCTACCTGTGCTTTTTGTGTCCCATTTATTTTGCCATGTCGTCAGTTGAAGAGTGGTTTTTTGTTTTGATATGTCTTGATTTGTGGGGTATGTTAGTGTGTGGTCTGGACGTGTATATGCTAGTTTGGTTAGTTTGTCGGATGACAGTGCAGCTTATCATGTTTTTACCAGAAATATATTTTCTGGTTAGTCCTTTAGCGGCTATTGATATGCCAGCCAGTACTGTTTGAATGACACTTATGTTTTTTCGCATAGCCCACTTTATTCTCAGGCTCAGCATCCTAGAATACGCTCCGCATCCTAAGCATTTTTTCGTTTTGGAGCAGTCTGTGTATAAACGAATTGCACCTGTCACATTTTGTCCGTATTTTTTTTTCTATTTTGTAGGGTTTTCCAAAAACAAATGTGGGTTCAATTGAGTCATTGTTTGCTTGCAGCATGAGTAGCGTATTAAATGCTTCTCGCCACAGGCGTTGCGTCAGTTGTCCCATGCCTACATCGGGATTTATACCAACCGTGCGAAGTAGTAACACTGACAACATTTTTTGCTGTAGTTCAATGCTATTTTAGTACTTATTGTAGGTTCACTACCTGGAACGTGGGTTCTGGGAAGTATCGATCGTTCCTCTTCACCTTCCGTGTATGATCCGTCGGGCTTTTACAGCGATATTGTGGTGTTAGTTCCCCCGTTTACTATGACCTTTTTTAATCTGGCCGCTGTACGAGTGGAAGTGAAATTTCCACAAATGACTTGGAAATTAAGCCTATTGGCATTCCTAATCTCCCTATTATATGTACTAAGTAAACTTCTCAATGTATCCCTGCCAATAACCGTCTCGTTTGGCTCTATTGAAGAGCCGACGGACCTCTTTCCTGAGATTTGACACTCATTCCACTAAGGAGCATCCGTTCCTGAACGAGCTTTTGACAGTGGGCAGCTGGAGTGAAAAGCTTCCGTTATTACTTCAATGATCTGTTCGAGTTTTTGTTTCAGATTGTAGTGCTGGTGATTTACCTCATTTATAACGACTTGTTTCAAATTGGTCTTGCAAAGAGGCCAATACGCCTTTCTACTATTTCGTATTGAAGGAATCCAGGTGATATCTCCCTCTATTCTAAATTCGATAATCCTATGTTCTATAACTTTTGGGAAAAAACGTTTGTGAAATATTAACTTAATAACAACCAACGCCCCTTTTTTGCACATTTATTTTTTGTTTTCAAGTTGGCAACAAAGTCGTTACATAAATCAAGTGTTCTATGGTTCTATGTTGGGGGCCATTATTCACACAATTTTTGGATAAATGTGTTGTTAATTCTTGGAGAGTATATCAAATTTCTCACCCAGATCAATGTTCGTCCTAGATACACGACAAAAACTTGTTCTTGCGTATTAGTGGAAAAGAAAATCTAGTCGTACTAGACCGGGCAAAAATAAAAAATTGTTGGTGGGTGAGTGAGCTCAGAAGTGCATTTTGATAAGAGTAACCATCTGATAAAACCCATACCGACACGGATGTGCTGCTTTTGGGAAAAAAACTACAAGAATCTGTACTAGGTGTGCACGATAAATGTTTTGAACATTTTCACACCCAATGAGTTAGTTATTCATAATATTTTTGTACTACAAAAAAACCGTTTTCTGGGGTTTTTCATTTCTTTGCGCTCAAAAATGTATCTATTTTGTTCAAAATTAGTGGAAAGGTAGTTTTGTTGCCCTAAATTGAACCCTATTTTCTATTTTGAAAAATATCAATTCGTTCCAAAAATATTGCGAATTTTCGAAAAAAAAATGCCATGTGTGAAATGAAATCTTATTTCGAAAAGTCGACCTAGAAACTTTTGATGTGACTTATTTTTTCATTTCAAGACTAAGAAAATGTCGATTTTGGCAGCAAAAGTAGTTTTAACTGGAAATAGTGATTTAGGGGAGATGAAAGGTATGAAAATCCTGGTTTTCGATGTTCAAAAGCGAATTACACAAAAACGCGACTTGATATCGAAAAATATGGCTTATAAAAGTTGTAGAGAATTGAAAAGTCTACAATTTTTATTAATTGGTTTTTGTTTTTTTTCTCGCTCCACAATGTATCAATTTTTTTCAAAATTAGTGGAAAGGTAGTTTTTGTTTGTCCTCAATGAAACTTTAACCCTAACGCACAATACGGTTTTAATATTATATATTATAATATTGTTTTGTAACAAGCCACTTTTGCGGGAACTGAAAACGGCATCACATTTAAACATTTCTATATAACTACTACCAAAAAGAATAATACATATAGGACATTTATTTTGGCATTGTTGCATTCTTAAGATATTTTAACAACCTCTCTCAAACATGTCAGTATTGTACACTTAACTAATTTAAATTGAACATTAAAACTCATTTTTAAAACTGTGACTCAAAGACTTCTGCTAATTGTTCACTTGTATGTATATGTTACATCTATAATTCCATTGGAAATTAAATCCACAACAAAATGAAATTTAATATATATATGCTTACACTGGAAAAAGATGAAGAAAAAGTTTTTTAATTTCATTAATAACAAATTTTTTCGAAACTATGTTATAATATTAATTCGTTTCTTGCATCATTGGGAAGAGGAATGATGCATTTGAATTACTGACCATATTTGAATTCGTCCATTTTATATTTGTAGAATATATACAGGGTTAAAGTTGGAGTAAATATTTTTGTAAAAAATTATCCTAATAAAATTTGTAGAAACTACATCTTTGCAATCGAAAGTTGAAATTTATGAATATGGGATTTTCCGGAAAACTATATATCAGATTTTGCTCATTTACAAACATAGTTTTTATGTTTGTAACCTGCATATAAAATATCACCTTGAGGTTTTTGAATAGTAAGGTAGATTTCTTTGTTTAGCTCTTACATATATCACATTTTACTTTTCTGCAAACCCTATCATTGTCATCAGCCCCTTTTTCTTGTTAGCATGATACAGCCTCCGGAATGCATAATATTATCAATTTTACGATTGGTTATTGTTCAGGACACCTTACAGATGAACCATATTGATTAACAGCTCACCATAGCCAGTACAACGGGTGCTATGGTACCCGACGTACCATATTTTTGGTAATTTTTGGAGAAATTTCGGTTTGTTAGTACGATACAGCCTCCAGAGTGTATACAAGTGACCAATATTATCAAGAGGCCAATATGCCTTTCTACTATTTCGTATTGAAGGAATCGAGGTAGTATCTCCCTCTATCCTAAATTCGATAATCCTATGTTCTATAACTTTTGGGAAAAATCGTTTGTGAAATATTAATTTCATAACAACCAATGCCCCTTTTTTGGGACGCACATTTAATTTTTGTTTTCAAGTTGGCAACAATTAACTGATATGTAACCATTCTAAGTTGTTACATAAATCAAGTGTTCTATGGGTCTATGGTGGGGGCCATTATTCACACAATTTTTGGATAAATGTGTAGTGAATTCTTGGAGAGTATATCAAATTTCTCACCCAGATCAATTTCAGTCCTAGACAGTGGTGTTCCCATAGGGTATACTCCATATACGCCGTATACTCTCAACATTTTTTAAATAGGTTGCGTATACTCTCAGACTCCGCCGCCACTGGTACGATACACGAGAAGAGAAAGCTCAACCGACTTCCCCAGTACAAGCAACTCGATTAGGGAAGGGATGACTGCATGACGTAACTGATGCCTGGGTGCGGCGTGGTTCGACGTTCGATAATCTAACAGTAGTACACTGAACAATGTGCGGTCTGCTTAACGTGCGGTAACTTAATTTTTATTCAAATCCTCATTTGAAACGTAAAATGAGTTCGAATTCCAATAAACGTGGCACACTTTTTAGTTTTTTCTCAACGATTCAAGCTAAGAAAAGTAAAAATGAGGCTGATGGTGATGGTAATGTCAATGCTGGTAGTAGTAGGAATGTTGGTACGGTTAGTGCTGGTCCAAGTGTATCCTCACAGAAAGATAGCAATCTTACTGTTCATTACGACCATCGATCAGCAAGTTCAGCACCTCGTGGTAAAGTCACAGAACATCAGAAGGCAGACAAAGAAGACGATGCATCTCGAAAAACATTTTTTATAAATATATTTAATTAACATAATTTAATTTTCTTTGATGTTTGAATAAACAAAGTATAAAAATTCCAGAACTAAAATTCCTCAAATTCCTCGATCCTCAAAATTCATATGATCTAATCCACAATATCAAAATAATTGCAAGGAAGCGTACTATAAGTAGCAATAAGCCCATATTTTGTCAAGAACTTTCCTGCTGGATACTCTATAATTCAGC
The DNA here is from genome assembly GCA_963921935.1 of Galeruca laticollis. NCBI lineage: Eukaryota > Metazoa > Arthropoda > Insecta > Coleoptera > Chrysomelidae > Galeruca > Galeruca laticollis. Next base: position 45,208,116 of record OY998177.1, read on the forward strand.
AATAATAATTATTATATTTAAGATCTTTATTATTTTCTTTTTGTATTTTTGTGCCACAGCCCACCTCCCGAAATGACATTTTTTTATGTTGACCTCAGTGGGCCACCCGTATAGTATACTCTCAAAAAAATTGGTGAGAACATCACTGGTCCTAGATACACGACAATAACTTGTTCTTGCGTATTTGTGGAAAAGAAAATCTAGTCGTACTAGACCGGGCTCTCAAAAATCAAAAATTGTTGGTGGGTGAGTGAGCTCAGAAGTGCATTTTGATAAGAGTAACCATCTGATAAAACCCATACCGACACGGATGTGCTGCTTTTGGTAAAAAAACTACAAGAATCTGTACTCGGGGTGCACGATAAATGTTTTGAACATTCTAATAAATGGGTAGTGACTTTTTTTCCTTTTTCTGGTGAAGCAGTGGTTAACTCAACCGATGTTGCTGACTTATCCCACCGCTGTCACCAGTGTAATACTTCTCAGTTCCTTCCTGTTTGTATTTGTTTTTTATGATGACCACCGACCGGGTATTATCCTGGTAAATGTAGTCGAGTCGGAATTATCCTTATCCGACACCAGTGTAATGGGATCGGTAATCCTTCGGGTGGCCTTTTTCTCTGTTGGTAGTGACCGGAAGGCCCTACTGTAGACTCCTATCCAAAGAACAAAATCGTTGCAGCGTGCTGTCACCAGTGCCTCGCGGCAGAAAATGTAGAACCAGGAATCTCCCTGCGGGATTACCTCGAGGGAGGGGTTGTTCCTGGCTCGAGCGATCAAGGTCGTCGTGGGGCCCCTTGGGCTTATACAGTGTGCCAAGCCCGAGTTCGTAGTGCAGGTCGAGTGGGCCCGTCCTATTTGGCTGGTACGGGGGTGGTGAGGGTTGTGGTTAAGGAAATAAACTGAAAGGCTAAATATGTACAAACATATATTACAAAAAAAATTATTAAAACCATATACGAAAGTTTCGGCAAACGAATAAATATAATATACGCGGCTTTCTCCTAATTTTTGATAGCCTACGTGATATAAATAAATAAAAAAAATAACAAAGTAACAAGCGGAATGTCTTTTTGGTACTTAACCTGAATAAGTATGGTACCCTATACACCTTTAGCGATAATTATGTTGGATATCCTCCACAAAAATTAAGGCAATAAATAGAAATCAAACGAAACTTTATGAATCGGATCAAATACGATATCCTGTAAACCCTATATCTATATTGCCAAAATTTCTGGGATTGGAAAGAAATAATTACGAATCTCGTGAAATTTAGTCAACTGGTACAATAATTAAAAAAAGAAAATCTATATCCCCTATTTTTAATTCTAATTACGTTTCTCGAAGAGAAAGAGAGGAAAAAATACAGAATACAATCTATATCAATAAAATTTGTCTATATAGGGCGTTCTTAAAATTTTCTATGTCATATCTCGTGTTTATTACAACACCCAATGAGTTAGTTATTCATAATATTTTTGTACTACAAATAAATTGAATAAATAACATGGAGAATACATTCTTTTACTTTGTAGCAACACCCATATCTCGCCAATGTCCCAATAATAGGATGGTCATTTTTCTGAAACGCGATGATATATAAATAAAAAAATTATTAAAATACATTAAATTAACTTGAAATACTTTTTCTCCCATATATTCTTGTTTTTTAATTATGGCGGGTATTGGGTTGAAGAAGCCACCTCGAAAACCAAACACATTCAGTGAAGGGCATCACAGAGTAATGAACCTCTGATTATAGTTTAGAATAAATACACTGCACTGCAAAATTAACACATACTTTGTAAAATGGAAAATTCACTTGAGAACAATATTTGAATGCAAGCTTGAAAATTATAGTTTTAAATTGTACCCAACAAATTTTTGAATGTTGAGTAACAACATGCCAGCTTTTTAATAAAATAATGAAAGAATGCTGTGTACACAAATTCACTGTAAGTTGGAATTTTTGTTTATTAATGACTGTGTGTGTTGTTGATTTCTAAGTTATTGTTTTGGTGGGATTCAATAAAATACGAAGGACCAGAAATCATGCTTTTTTATGTTTTTATTGCATAACTTCAACTTTTCCAAAAACACTTACTTCACTAAATAAAAGTACATCTTAAACTTTATAAATCCGATTTCATGTTACACCCCAGAGCTTTAGTCTGTTTCCGAGGCCTACATGTTTTTAACTAACTGTCTATCTTACAATTTTTTCTAAAACTTCCGCATTTGTACATTTCTTCCCCCTACATAATATATGATGCAGTGATATATTCATCTGACCAGACCCATTATGTCACCTTATTTTATGAGACAAGGCCCGTTAACAAGCATGTGTATGTGAAGAAATAAAATATTCTCATTTCCAACTATTACAAGTGGTGTGTCTGGACAATGTCAAAAGTAGGAGAGTGGTTGGATCGTTTAGTTACCCTCTTGACACACATATTACTGACTCGATACAGGGTGTGTTGTATCATTTTTGATCAATTTATTTTGCGTAATGCAATAGTTATTATGAGTGATGCAACATGTCTTTCATGTGAAGAATGTGCTGGTGCAATAGCTTTCGTGGAAATGTGTTACACAAGTTCAAGTGGCATGCTGCTATGGCGTGACTCAATCTTCGATCTCCAGGGAACTGGCATGGTATCGAGAGACTCGTACGAACCAAAGAGGACCTGAACAAGGACGCCACAGAGTGACAAATAATAATCATGATCGATTTTTGAGAATGCAGGTACTACGAAATCGATTCACTATAAAACTACTGTACTACAGCAAGAATTAGTTCATGGATATAATTATCGTATAAGTCAAGATAATGTGCGTCGAAAGCTGACAGAAAGCAGTATTACTCCACATAGAGCTGCAAACGGTCCTCTTCTAACCGTAAACCATCGCAGGCAACGTCTCCAGTTTACCCGAGAACATCAAAATTGAGGTAACCGCACGAGTCAGGATTCTGTCTGTTTAGTGATAATCGTCGTAGGAGAGTATGAGAACGTCCTGGCGAGTGATATGCTCAATGTAATATTGCAGAAAATGTCAGTTATGGCGGTGTATCTGTTATGGTATGGGTTGGCATTAGTTTGGAGGCTTATACGGACCTAGTTATAATCTGGGGCGGTTGTTTGACAGCCGACTGCTACATAACAGACATTTTAAAACCTCATGTAATGCCATATGCCCCATTTATAGGGAACGAAATAATATTAATGCATGATAATGTCCGCCCACGCGTATCTAGGATGGTGCAAAATTACCTCCAAGAATTAGATATCCATACTTTGGATTGGCCAGCGCGAAGTCTTGATCTTAACCGAATTGAACACTTATGGGACAATTTGAATCAGCTGGTTAGATCTTTATAGCATCCACCTAGAGGTCTAGAAGAACTTAATTTCAAGTATGCCAAGAAGATGTGCAGCAATAATCCAAGCAAGGGGAGGTAATACGCATTATTAATTTTAAGTTTGTTAACAAATTATGCAACGAAATTTTTTTCTTATTCGTCCATGCAATATTTTTATTTGTATGGTTTATTCTATGCAATACACAAATGATGTTTGGCACAGTTAAAAACTATTATACAGCCATCATGTTAAACCATTAACGAGCCTTCTAATTTTTTTTCTCATGTAAATTTTCTCATTTAACAAAATATGCGTTAATTTTGCGGCGCATTGTATATCTATACATAAGTACACATAAACTGATAATTAGCGCACTATTACTATATTTACACAGAATTATTACACTATTTACACTTATTATTAATTGTACAATGTTTCTTTACGGTTGTGAAAATTTGCTATGTAATACTTACTCGTTTACTAATCGAGATACCGGGAGAAAGAATTGCGAGTTATTCTCGAGAATGTGTAGCTTAAATGGAGAAACTCACGAGGTATACAGAGAGAGAGAGAGAGAGAGAGAGAGAGAGAGAGAGAGAGAGAGAGAGAGAGAGAGAGAGAGAGAGAGAGAGAGAGAGAGAGAGAGAGAGAGAGAGAGAGAAGCGTAAGAATAATAAAATAAGAGTAACTTCAGTAAACTAGTGAGATACAACTTGAGCGTAACTCAAAGCTGAAGCTGAACCGATTCGCTGGTAGAAACATTCACGATTGATGGTTAAAACTGAAATCTTGTAAGGAAGATCCTTCCATACCACACGTCCAAATCTTACAACACAAAGAGATAGTTCATTTTCTAGGTAAGGCTATATTGCCTCAATAAACAGAGAACAGCTATATTTATAAATTGTATACTTCGAATGTGGCCAATAAACCTTTAATATTATGATAGGATCCTACAAGGGATTACAGTGGTTCACGCCGCGAAGATAATAGTTTTTAATATACAAAAGGGGGTTGTGGATTCTGTCACATCACAAATGTACAAGAACAAATAGATAATACAAAAGAGAATTTATCAGAGAGAAAAATGTATTTTCGAACAATATCTTCATATGAGTTTTTATATGAGTTTTTATGATGTTTTTCTTGTTTTCAGATGTAGTTTTATATATTCAGAAAAAAACGCCAGCGCATTGTTGTCACGTTTACAAGAGCGGCCGAGTATTCTGTCCAAATTCCAAGATCCAGTTATTTACTTATCAGCTTTAGTTTTATTCTGTATGTTAGTTATTATAGCTCTGTTCATTTACATTCGCAATGTCCACAAGAAACGACCGAGGATCAAGAAACGTATCATCGTTAACAAAAACGTCACTCCGCTGACGTTTCGACCACAGACCAACACGGAACAATGTGAAATTACTATAGAGAACTGTTGCAATATGAACATTTGCGAAACGGTAAGTAGGTATACATTTCCTAACTTATTATTTATGAGACGACTTACAAGAACATCTGCATAACTGCGTAATTTGTGGACTTAAGGAAGGCTTTCGACAGGTTATCAACTTTTTTGAAAGTCTAATATGGAAAAAGAAAAATATTAGTATATTTCACAATTATGTATTTACAAAATATTTTTCTAGTAACAATTGAGTTGAAGATATTAATAATTATCATTTGGTGTGTTTTGGGTTGTACAATAATGGGTTTTTTGATTTTTTAACCACGCCTTTTGATTTTATCCTGAATTTTCATTATAGTATGCTCCTTAGACGAAAAAAGTTGATTTTGACGGGAAAAATTGTCCTAATATCCTCATATTGAAAACATTGGATTAGCGGGTTAAATCGGCTGGAAATCTTGGTTTTCAATCGTAAAAACTAAAATTTCTCATATTGTTTTCGAAATTTAAAAGTTCAAAAATCTGTTGTGAATGATAATAATTTCAAAAAAAAATAAAAAATACCGTCATGTTATACGGAAAAATAATAAAAAGCATCTAATTTATTTTTAAACATCATTGTAGTATGTTCGCCAGACGAAAAAAAGTCGATTTTCGCAGGAAAAGGGGGGATGAAAATCTTTGTTTTCGATGTTCAACTGCAAATTATGAAAAACGGGACTTGATATCGAAAAATATTGCAAGAGTTGTAGGGAATTGAAGAAAAAACTACAATTTATATTGATTTCTTTTTTCACCTATCTTCAAAATTTCAGAGAAAATGCAGAAAACCGTATTCTGGGGTTTTCATTTCTTTGCGCTCAAAAATGTATCTATTTTTTTCAAAATTAGTGTAAAGGAAGTTTTGTTGCCCTAAATTGAACCCTATTTTCTATTTTGAAAAATATCAATTCGTTCCAAAAATATTGCGAATTTTCGAAAAAAAATGCCGTTTGAAATGAAATTTTATTTCGAAAAATCGACCTTGGAACTTTTGATATGGCTTATTTTTTTCATTTCTAGACTAAGAAAATGTCGATTTTGCCAGCAAAAGTAGTTTTAACTGGAAATAGTGATTTAGGGGAGATGAAAGGTATGAAAATTAGTGGAAAGGTAGTTTTATTGCCCTAAATTGAACCCTATTTTCTATTTTGAAAAATATCAATTTGTTTCAAAAATATTGCTAATATTCGAAAAAACTGCCATGTTTGAAATGAAATTTTATTTCGAAAAATGGACCTAGGAACTTCTGATAGGGCTTATTTTTTTCATTTGAAGACTAAGAAAATGTTGATTTTGGCAGCAAAAGTAGTTTTAACTGGAAATAGTAATTTATGAAAATCCTGGTTTTCGATGTTCAAAAGCGAATTACACAAAAACGAGACTTGATATCGAAAAATATGGCTTATAAAAGTTGTAGAGAATTGAAAAGTCTACAATTCTTATTAATTGGTTTTTGTTTTTTTTCTCGCTCCAAAATGTATCGATTTTTTTCAAAAGTAGAGGAAAGGTAGTTTTTGTTTGTCCTCAATGAAACTTTAACCCTAACACACAATACGGTTTTAATATTATATATTATAATATTGTTTTGTAACAAGCCACTTTTGCGGGAACTGAAAACGGCATCACATTTAAACATTTCTATATACTACCAAAAAGAATAATACATATAGGACATTTATTCTGGCATTGTTGCATTCTTGAGATATTTTAACAACCTCCCTCAAACATGTCAGTATTGTACACTTAACTAATTTAAATTGAACATTAAAACTAATTTTTAAAACTGTGACTCAAAGACTTCTGCTAATTGTTCACTTGTATTTATATGTTACATCTATAATTCCATTGGAAATTAAATCCACAACAAAATGAAATTTGATATATATATATATATATATATATATATATATATATATATATATATATATGCTTACACTTGAAAAAGATGAAGAAAAAGTTTTTTAATTTAATTAATAACAAATTTTTTCGAAACTATGTTATAATATTAATTCGTTTCTTGCATCATTGGGAAGAGGAATGATGCATTTGAATTACTGACCATATAAAGCGAATTACACAAAAACGAGACTTGATATCGAAGAATATGGCGTATAAAAGTTGTAGAGAATTGAAAAGTCTACAATTTTTATTAATTTGTTTTTGTTTTTTTTCTCGCTCCACAATGTATCAATTTTTTTCAAAATTAGTGGAAAGGTAGTTTTTGTTTGTCCTCAATGAAACCTTAACCCTAACGGACAATACGGTTTTAATATTATATGTTATAATATTGTTTTGTAACAAGCCACTTTTGCGGGAACTGAAAACGGCATCACATTTAAACATTTCTATATATCTACTACCAAAAAAAGAATACATATAGGACATTATTCTGGCATTGTTGCATTATTAAGATATTTTTTCTACTTCTGCTACTAAAACCGCACTTTGAACACGGGTTTGACATGCACAAAACGACTCTTTAAACACTAGTGTTTAAAATGCGAAAAGTCACATCTCGTTTATCTTTTGTTTTTTAAACGTCAAATCAAGTGTATCTTTTGTATGTTAAATGTCATGTTCCATGATAATGTTGTTATTCTGCGTTATTTGATTTGTCAGTCAGTTGTCAGCCATCGTCCGTCATGTAATGAATATAATTCAAATATAATATAATTTTTTCCTTCCCGCGGGCGAAGAAAAAATATAGTGAGCACCTCGTGTTAAAAACGTCTTTTGTCACTCGTTTCACAAGGAACTCGTGACTAAAGTAACCTTTTTGACACTTGGTACTTAATATACTATTAACAACCTCCCTCAAACATGTCAGTATTGTACACTTAACTAATTTACTAGTGATGTGTCGTTCCGGCCGGACTCGGTACAAAGGAACGAATCCGGGGTAGGATCGATTTGGATCGAATCCAATAATTCAATGAGAGTCGTTCCGAGGAACGAATACACGAGGCAGATCACGGGTCAGTTGAGTTTGGTTAACGGCTGGCAACACTGGTAAGATTGCACGTCGGCAATGCGCCGATTCAGAGGTGCTGGTGGAAGGCGGCACTTTATTACTTATTTTTTGTTTTGTTGTTACAAGCCGCTTTTTTGGTATTGGTTCGACATTTCGGTATCTCTTATCTCTTCATCTTTTTTGGGACAAGTAAAAAACTTTTCAGATATATGTTTATTGCATTTACAATTCGCCGAACTTCTGGTCCTAGGATTTTGAATTAAATTTTAGTACTTCGGTGTTCAGGGCCCGTTTAAATTGAATTTGCTGTGGTTTTCACTCTGATTTTGAGTTCACTATTGAGATTTTTTTGTGTGTTTTTACTGTACAGTTGAAGTCTGCAATATTGTTTCTTAAATAATGAATAGAAAGCGTAGTGATATTTGGAACTACTTCAATGTGGCGAATGAAAGCAGTGCAAAATGCTCTTTTTGTAGTGGTACTTTTTCATACAAAAATGGCGCAACAGCTAATTTAACTAGACATTTAAAGAGAAAACATCCAACATCATTAATAGGTCCATCCACTTCAGCAACGTCTACGACTAGTGACTCTACATCTGCCAATGAAATTAACGTTATTGACGGTGAGTCTACCGCTTACACGACTTCTACTAAAAACACTGCCAGCAATGATAATAACATAGAAGACATTCCAAACCCAAAAAGGAAATGCCAATTAACATTATCTAACTTCATGAAGCGACCATTGCCTTTGCAAATTTCAAAAAAATTGGATGAGCAATTAACAATTATGATTGCAGCAGAATATCAACCATTTAGTTTGGTGGAAGATAAACAGTTTCGCATTTTTGTAAATATGCTAAATCCTAATTATTCCCTACCATCGCGAAAAACGGTGTCAAATGTGCTTATACCACAATTATACACTAAAATAAGAGAAGCTGTAGAGGGACGTCTGACTATGGCAAATTACATTGCGTTTACCTCAGATGGGTGGACATCGTTAAATAATGAATCTTATCAGTCATTAACAGCCCATTTCATTGATTTCGATGGTAAACTAGCATTTTTTGTATTAGGCTGTTATAAAACTGATGAGGCACATACAGCAGTAAATTTGGCGATATTAATTAAAAATCTATTGACAGAATGGCAGATTTTAGAAAAAATATGTGGGGCAGTTACGGATAATGCTGCAAATATTAAAGCTGCTATTCGCAACATATCTTCTACATGGTGCCACAGCGGATGCTTTGCTCACAGCTTAAATTTAGTATTACAAACTGGTCTACAAGAAATAAACATTGCTCGAAATAAAGCTAAATCTGTAGTAGAATTTTTTAGACGTAGTCCTATTGCAGCCGCTAAACTAAAAAGTTTACAGAAACAAATGGAATATCCTGAGCTAAAGCTGAAGAATGACGTAGTCACAAGGTGGAATTCAACGTACGATATGTTGGAACGGATAACAAAAATAAAGGATCCTTTACTATCAGCTATTGCAGTTACGAATTGTACTCAGACCCTGACTTCCCAAGATTTCGAGATATTTGATTGGTGTTGTAAAATTTTAAAACCGTTTAAAGACGTTACCGAAGAATTGAGCTTAGAAAAAGGAGTAACTATTTCGAAAGTAATATTATTTAGCAGATTATTACTAAACCATATTTCAAAGATAGAGTCAGATTTGAAAGTAAGACTTTCGAGTGAGAATGTGATAGAGATTGAGGTATATAACATGTGTGTAAAAATTTCAAGGGAACTGCTTAATAGATTTCAAAATGCGGAAGACAACATAATCTGGGCCGATTCTACGTTGCTAGACCCCCGATTTAAAAAATACGGATTTAAAAAGGAATCTGCTTACAATAATGCATACGACCGAATTGTAAGAAAAATAACTGCAGCCATTTCACGAAAACAGAGAAAAACCAAGATATTCTCCCAAACACGCCGTCTGAAAATGTTTCTAAAATTAATGAGAAAACTAATGTGGACTTGTGGAGTGATTTTGATAGCGAGGTATGAGTGGCAGTAGCTTTATGATTTTATTAATATACAATATATGAAATTTTGATTTTCAGATAAATAAAAATGAATTACAAATAGATACTAGTCCTCAAGCCATTGCGATTATTGAAATGGACAAATATTTGGAAGAGCGAATATTAGCAAGGAACAGCGATCCACTAACATGGTGGGAAGAAAGAAAATTTGCCTTTCCCAATCTGTATGAAGTCATGAAAAGTCGCCTCTGTGTACCTGCCACATCTGTGCCTTCAGAAAGGATATTCTCAAAAACTGGTCAAATTTGTAATGAGCGCAGAAGTAGGCTGTCAGCTGAGAAAGTCGAAAAAACAGTATTTATAAGTTCCAATTTACATGTTTTAAACTCTTAAACTTAAAAACGTAGCTATGTTATTTTATTCTGCCTTTCCAGAGTTTTCAGTATTATTTTGTGTAAAATGTAAAAAGTAATATATATTTTTTAGTTGTATGTATTATGTATAGAAATAAAAAGTTTTTTGTTGTTGAAATATTCTGTCATTAGTTTTCTCCTAAAGAAATTCCAATTTTTGTTATTCTTTTATATATATACTTATTTAATAAGAAGAATCTTTGTTTTCAATTAGGTACCTTTAATATATTAAACACGTTGGCTTGCCAATAGTTGAATATCATTTAATGCAAATTTTCACTAATTTAAATCCAACTGCCCAATCCTATATTATTAATAACCAGCACAACGAATCTATATTTAGTTTGCGTGCAGTGCCGCGGCTGCCTTACCTAGAACCCTAAGTGAAACTTCATTCATCAGATCAGAAGGTATATCGTTCCGAGGAACGAATCCGTCGGACTCGATCCACTTGCGGATCGAAATCGAAAGGAACGAATCCGCAAAAGTATCGAAAGTTCCCAACACTATAATTTACATTGAACATCAAAACTAATTTTTGAAACTGTTTGTGGCCCAAAGACTTCCCCTAATTGTTCACTTGTATTTATATGTTACATCTATAATTCCTTTGGAAATTAAATCCACAGCAAAATGAAATTTGATATCTATATGCTTACACTTGAAAAAGATGAACAAAAAGTATGTTAATTTCTTTAATAACAAATTTTTTTGTAACTATGTTATATATTAATTCCTTTCTTGCCTCATTGGGAAGAGGAATGATGCATTTGAATTACTGACCATATTTGAATTCGTCCATTTTATATTTGTAGAATATATACAGGGTTAAAGTTGGAGTAAATATTTTTGTAAAAAATTACCCTAATAAAATTTGTAGTAACTACATCTATGCAATCGAAAGTTAAATTGATGAATACGGGATTTTCCGGAAAACTATATATCAGATTTTGCTCATTTACAAACTTAGCCATCGTTTTTACGTTTTTAACCTACATATAAAATTTCACCTTGAGGTTTTTGAATAGTAAGGTAGATTTCTTTGTTTAGCTCTTACATATATCACATTTTACTTTTTTGCCAACCCTATCGTTGTCTTCAGCCACTTTTTCTTGTTTGCATGATACAGCGTCCAGAATGCATAAAGTCATCAATTTCATGATTGGTTATTGTTCAGGGCATCTTACAGATGAACCATATTGATTTTCAGCTCATCAAAGCCAGTACAACGGGTGCTATGGTACCCGAGGTACCATATTTTTGGTAATTTTTGGAGAAATTTCGGTTTGTTATGTAGGCATATTTAGTTATGCAACCATTATTGTACTCTCATGTATTATGATTTGCCTATACAGTCGGGCGTCCGTGACTCCCACTCTGGTTTTATGTGGAGTATATCAATATTTGAGAATAGTTATATGATCCATGACAGTTATGTTCTGCGACGTGACGAGAGCGGAGTGAGGTTAGATGGATCAAAGATTTTATGTATTATGTACCATCCTGAATTTTTGTAATATATATTTAATAAAACCCAAAAATATTATTCGCATTGGTCCGAGCTTTTGATCCAGTAGCCCTACAGCCGATACAGCCTCAGGAGTGTATACAAGTGACCAATTTTATGATAGGATATTGTTCAGGGCGTCTCACAAATGAACCCTATTGATTTTCAGCTCACCAAAACCAGTACAACGCGTCCTATAAATCCAGATATACTACATTTTTGGAGAAATTTTGGTTTATTAGCACGATACAGCCTCAATAATGTATACAAGTGATTGAATATTGTTCAGGGCGTCTCACAGATAAATCCTATTGATTTTAAGCTTACCAGAGGCAGTACAACGGATCCTATATATCTAGATATACTATATTTATGGGGAATCTTCAGTTTGTTAACATGATACAGTGTCCGGAGTACTTTCAAGTGATCAATTTTATGATTGGACATTGTTCAGAACGTCTCATAGATGAACCCTATTGTTTTTCAGCACACCAGGGCTAGTACAACGGGTCCTATAAATTCAGATATACTACATTTTCTGTCATTTTTAGAGAAATTTCCCTTTGCTAGCACGATACAGCCTCCGGAGTGAATACAAGTGATCAATTTTATGATTGGACATTGTTCAGGGCGCCTCATAGATGAACCCTATTGATTTTCAGCACACCAGGGCCAGTTCAACGGGTACTATAAATCCAGATATCCTAAATTTTCTGTCATTTTTAGAGAAATTGCGCTTTATTAATATGATACAGCCTCCAGAGTATAAACAACGATTGGGTATTGTTCAGGATGTCTCACAGATGAACCCTATTGATTTTAAGCCTACCAGAGCCAGTGTAACGGATCCTATAAATCCAGATATCCACATTTTCGGTCATTTTTGGAGACGTTTTGGTATGTTAGGACTCCTCCAGGGTGCGGAAAAGTTTATTTTTGTTTACGTTTGAAATTTAAGCCATTAACCTAATTGATACTATTAATGTTATTTAAAGATTCTTAATTTAGATGACCATATCTCTTATGCCATATGTTTTCATTTGATTCAATAGCCAAATTTGCATTTCAGGTTCTATCTAATATTTTGAATTTTAATTTGTACAAATTATTAGTATGCTTACACTGCACAAAAATTGCATTATCTTTCTTGATAATTATGGTAACAGAAATACAAATGACCTCGCAGCCTATTTGTTTTACTATAGATATTGACAATAGATAGTAAACATTTTAAAGAGTGATTACAATTTCCTTTTCATTTACTATACTAAGAACTTTCACATCACCATAATACGTTGCCTGCATACATTTTCATTTTTGTAATGATTGTAATAATTTTTTCCCTTTAAACTGTTTATTGTTTATCAAGACTCTTTCATCATTAGTGTAGTGTTATGATGCCCCAGAATCTGTATACCACCAAATATTGTTCTTGATTACTACTAGCGCCATTTCGTGCGATAAAGTCACTTTTTACACTTGTATTTTAAATAACTATTTTACAGCTTGATTTCAAATAATTCAACGAAAATATTTAAACTTTTCAACTTCTAATTTAGTCTCCAAAGAAATAAGATTAAACATTCACAATATTTTTGTAACGGTATTTTTCATAATAGAAAATCGGGTTTTATTCAGTACAAAAAAAAGTACCTTTCCACACATTTTGAAAAAAATCGATATATTTTTGAGCGAGAAAAAATCAAAAACCAAAAAAAGGTTTTTGAATTTTACTTGGAGGTTAGGTGAAAAAACCAATTAATATAAATTAGGCAATCCAACGACCTGTCAAAATAAATTCAATATGGCGGTGACGGTCAAATAAACAACAAAGTTACTGTAGAGTGTGATTGTTTAACCCACGTTAAATCGATTTTCTTTCTGTTTATTGGCTGTAAATTGTGGTTTTTAAATAGTGTAGTGTTTGTCTTCGATATGTATTATAGTTGGTTGTGGAAGGCGTTATAATCGTGATGAAGTTTCGTTTTGTTCCTGCTGAGACAAAACACAGGTTTCTAACGAAGAAAAACGTTTTGACCAAACTTCGCAGGGCTGCATGGATATCTGTGGCATGGATTGCAGCAATAAAGAGAGACGATCAGACCGAATCTATATTGAAACACCAGAAAGTTTGCTGTAGACACTTTATAAGCTTTTTATCAAATATATCAACTCTACTAGCTCCTAGTTTACGTAGTTTGTACTCAAGTAGGTATTAACTCATTCTAGGCAAACTCAGAAAGTAAAAAAAGGGCAGCAGATGTTCACCGAAAGAATCGCAGAGATAAAAGGACAAAACTGACTGACACTAAGGTAAAAAATAATTAATAGTAGTCCTTTTTTGTGTAAATTGTCTCAAGAGCTAAATGACAATTGATTGGGATATGTGTAACTGATCGTCCTGGTCAAGAAAAGATACTCGATGAGCATGTTTTGCACACTTTATTTTGATAAAAAGAATGTTAATTTTTAGTAATAGCAATGTTAAGTTATGTTTTGATAGTTGCTGAAAATTGTTATAATTATTTACTTTGTCAACAGGTCATGGATATTGATGAAATGCCTCAACAGTTCCAGGATGATCAAATTGAATTTATGGAGACGGTGGTGTCTATGATGCTTAAGTATTTATGTTTTAGTTTTGAAGCTAAACATTTAGTAAATATTACTTTGCAACTTTTATTATTTCTCAACATTTAATGAATGTTTTATTTTGATTTGTACTTAAATTAGTAATAATTCTTGTCTCTTCATAATACATATAACGTTTATGTACTAAGTGTTATTATAGTAATATATTTTAACATAGCTTTGTCAATAAGATCAAAATATTTGAACATTGATTTTACTAATGATAACATTAGAAATATGTATTGTAATGTACACATGTCAAAATGAAATACAATTTATATTTTGCAGTGTAAAATAATTGTTTTTTTTATTGATGCCTCATATTACCTTTTTAAAGCACGCGTCAGCGTGTTTAAATCGAACTTTCAAACACGCGCGTTTTTTAAAGTCCCTATGGTAACAACTTGAAAAACGAAAGTATCAATGACGCATTTTTTTATTAGTTTTTAAATTGTATATTTTCATTGGGAACCAATGTCTTATTTGGTTTTTTCTGCAAAATTTATTTATATATTCATATATACATTGTATCCTTTTAAATATAAATAAAGAAACTTTTTGATTATTGATCTGACAGCAGTACCCCATAACGTCAAATAAAAATAAATACTATTTGACGTTCACGAAACTTGGCTGGGCATAGAGGACGGACTTCTATTTTTTTGTAGTAATAATATAATAATAATATTTTATGATTTCAAAGTGCACCAATAAAAATAAAAGCGTAAAGTATTCGTGGATAACTGGTCTTTCAAACGCTTGCTCTATTTCGAGCACTCCGGCTGCGCGGTCGTGCTCGAAAAATCGTGCGTGTTTGAAAGACCTCTTTATCCACTTATACTTTAATATACTATTTTATAATGCATTAAATGTCACACACTTTAGGGACAATAAAAAAGCAAAACCCTTATGTAACAGTTTATTTTTTCCAAAAACAAAAAAAACTAGTTAATAAAACCTTTAGGGTCATTAGAAACAATTTCACAAGCCAACATCGACAAAAAACAATCATTTATAAACTCATTACATAACTACAAATACATATATAATTCCTCACAATCAATGAAAGGCTAACTTAGTTCTACATTTATTCACAAAAAATAAAATACAATACTGATTTAATAGCAGAAGGTTACACATATTATATCTATCTATTGGCTAAACTATTTATGTTTCTCCAACATCTGAATTTTACACTAATAACGATTTAAAATAAGCGCTCTTCATCTTAAAATAGGAAAATTGTCCTTCTCAAACACTACAAAACACCTTAAAAACCCACAAAATAAACCGTTTTATAACTATAAAACTCTGCAGCTTCTAAACAAAAATGAATGTACTGAATTCAATGATTCCAATGTTTGACCGTCGCCGCCATATTGACAGCTAAAAAGTCACGTGGTTTAGATTGCCTAATTGTAGGTTTTTCAATTCTCTACAATTTTTATTAGGCATATTTTTCGTTAGAAACTCCGTAATTCAAATTTAAACATCAAAAACCAATATTTTGAAACCTTTCATACCCCTACTCCACTATTACAAATCTAGTAATATTAGTACTATCTCTCCCTTATTAAGTACAATTTTCCGTGGTAAAACCCCAGTTAAACGTCATTCAAAACCGTCTGACGGACATTCTATAACTTTAAATAAAAATCATGAAATTTTTTTACCAACTAATGAAATTTATTTTCAGCCTTGCTTCGAGCCAACGGGAGAAGACAAAAAGAAACTTCTGACAAATATGGAAGGTGAAGACATCTATTAAACTTGCTCGAAGAATAATAGGCTGTGACTGTACAGAGTATTAATAACGTTGTTAAGTTTTTAATATTTATATTTATATTAAGGACTGTGTCTTGCCAATCATCAATGTACAGCATTACACAACTGTAAAGGACAGGAGACTGAAACGGTTCACACCATTCCTTATATCAGAAAAACGAAATGGTAACAATTCATTCTAAAGTTAATGATTTTAGAATAATTTAAAATTGGAGGGGGCTCATTTAACCTGTTAGTAAATTTTCGTAATTCTTGTGGTTTCCTTGAATAGACGCTACTGATTTTATTTACTGACAAATCTTTTTTGTTTATTATTTTGACTACGTTGATTACAAGTACTTAGAATGAATTTAGTACTTAAAATTTACAACAAATTACCTCATTTTAGATAACACATTTTCCAAAAAAGACCGATTTTACTTAAATACAAAGCACATCTATGGTGTTGTTACCATGATGTATCCTGAACTATTCTTAAATAACGACAACTTAATTTATGAAACTTATTTATGTAACTGGGATCTTATCTTTAGACTTCTATTATTTAGTGTTTTGTTTTAACCGAGGAAGGTATTTTTAAAGCATTTATTTATGTTTTTTGAAATGACTCCACTGCCTTTACGAAATGGGAACCAAAATACCTTCTGCGGACTAGATTCTTTTTATGATCGACCAATAATTATGAAAACTATATCAGGAGTTAAGTTATTAATTATCATCGTTTCGATATTTAATTTTCAGTTATTAATGACAAACTTGGCTATGATACATTTCTTGCTCATTACTAATAATACAGTTTATATAGCAAATGATTCAGGGTGCGGTAAAAGTCAGTTAACCAAATTACAAATTAATAACAAATAATGACGGAGTACAAAAACTTGGTTCATTATTACAAAAACATACAAACAACTACTTTTTATGTGCAAAGTGTGAACCGCCTTCTTCAATACATTTTTGTAGTAATAATAATAATAGTATTTATTCATTTGATCATAAAAAGTGATATTGAATTCGTCATTATAAATACATATATATATATCCATCTAATACAAGCATAGAGTTTATGGTTAAAAGTTCAGCACAACACATTTAAACATTACCTAGTATACAATGCTCCATATTAAAATACTCTTCAATAGAATAATAACACTGTTGAGTAAAATCATTTTCCAATTTTTTTTAAACAATTAATATTTTTAATCTCAACTTTTACAGCTCTGAATTCAGCACCTTTCTCAAAGAACGCTGTTCTGTCATTGCTTATATAGAGTAAAACTGGTCTTCCTACAGAATTCTGCATTGGCACAGAGATTTTCAAATTCTTCTTCAATCCTCTCTTTTAAATGTCATATATCGCGTATTGAGGTGGCAATAATTTTATCTTTAAGTATTCCTTATAGGGCAAAGTCACATGGCACTCAATTCTGCATATTCTCCCTATCCAATCGCCAAACTTGTCATTTAAAAAATCACCAACTTGTAGTCGGTAATAAGTCAGGACGTCGTCCTGTTGAAAATATTGAATGTCTTGTAACTCTGGATTATTTTCAAGTTCTTCTTTTAAATCAATGACAGTCCCCAAGTAATTCTCAGCGTTTACTGTCCCATCGAAAAAAATACAGGTCGACAAGACCCCCCGCATAAATTTCAGACCATACTGTTATGCCAGGAATATTTAATTCTCCTGTATCACCAGCAAAATAATATATTAACAGTGACGTAACTACATTGATTGCCCTCCCCCGCAGGTCATGGAAGTAAAAAACGAGTTGCTACTTGTCAGCTCTTGATGACCTCTCTTTCCACTTGTAAGCAATCCCACGCCCACCACGGTTTGATTTGATCTGTATTTGTGTCAGTGCCCGTTTTTAATTTAGTTGGGCCCCAAGTCCCTAGCAACATGACGGGCCCCCAATATCCTATATGACTTTTCAAAAAGAATTTTTCAGCTTACCTTTGGCAGCTTCAGTTTTGATAAAAAAATTTATTTAAATTTAATTTTCAATTATTTAATTAAAAAGAACTTATTTTTGTAAAATAACTTAATTCATCGTATTACTGGTATCTTCTGCATATTTACTTGCTTACAGTGATTATTCATTTTTATTCATTTATTCATTCCTCTGTTACGTTTAGTAAATTACTTAATTATTCCTATTCCCTTACTTTGAATTAACCTATGATTAGAACCCGTAAATCCTGTTTGAAATAATAAGATAAAACTAATTTATACATGTATAATTTTATTGTGATGTGTTAGCTACGTCGTTTCAACTCATTGTTACCCATTGTTACAATTTTCATATCAGTGATACATTTGCTTTTTGTTTCAATTGACCGAACTTCCCAACAATAAGGTTTGTCAATTGAATTCCTTATTTGGAGTTTACAATCGTATCAATTGTGCAACTCCTTATTACTGAATAGAGACATTTATTTGTCCACCTTGTACTTTTTAAAATAAATCTTTTTGTAACACAAACCAAGACTTTAGAAACGCATTATGACATAAAAAAACAATCCAAATTAATTTTAGCAGCCTTTCACTACATTTTTCTGAAAGCAACCTGAATATATTTTGTTTTCTCCCAATCTCCTCTAAAACATAACGCTCCTCGTCTCTTGATGATTGATTGGCTTCAGGAAAATGTTTCTTTACCAGACCTAATAAGAAGTAGATTAGAATCGTAATTTAATTGCTGTTTTTCTGGATTTTTTACCTTCCATAACTTGTTCCCGAAATTTTTTAATACTCATTTTGTCATTGGTAATAGATTGATAAATAAATAAAGGCGTTTACCAAAGCAGACCCAACGACCAGCTCTATGGCCAACTTTCGATACCACTACACTCCTTTCCACAATGAAGTGTATGATTTGATTTGGTGAGTGGAAAATGAAATAAATTCAAAAAGACTAGAAAAAGTATAGGAAATCCTACCTGAGATGTCTATGTAGTTTTTGTGCTTATTATACTCCACTACAGATTTCGGTTTTTGAATTTTCCCAGGTCTTTCATGAATGGACACTATTTCAGGGACAACTTTGTATTTAGCACCAATATGTCTCGCTTGTCCTTCCACATTTTGACGAAGACTCCTGTGTAACTTTCCTCGGCACAATGTTCTTCTTTTTTTTAATTTCTTTTCTAATACATTCTTGGAGTTTTTTTTTCTATTGCTTTTCAGCGTCCCTAGTAGCTACACTAAAGCAGCGTCTTTTCCAAGCAATTGGTTGCTAGATTCAGTACCACTTTAGTTAGAACTGTTTTAGCTCCTTCAGAGTCTTTTTATTGACTGCAATAAACCTTCAAATCATATAAACAGCTTCCTTCAAGGCATAATTTAATACAAAATGTGTGCCTTTTGTTGCTTATATATTGAATAAACTTCAACTTTCCTTTAAGTTGTAGCAAAGTCTCGTCGATGCAAATATACTCACCAGGTACAATTTTAAACTGAAAAGATTCACGAAGTTTTTTAATAAGTAGTGACATCTTGTATATTGTCTATACTGAATTTTGAGCATTTTCTGCTGTATTATTAGCAAAATGCACGTGTTTAGTATCATCTGAAAACAATTGTGACATTATTTTTGGAACGTTATTTTTGTATCGAAAACTTTATGACCAATACGCCAAAATAGAAGGTTTTATAACAATGCCCATCCACGATACATTTTTTCATTTATTCTTGATTTGTGTCTTTCCAATCATTTATTCTCGATCTTCTAAAAATTCTTTTATTTTTCTCTAGAAGCGCTTATCTATTTGTTTCAGTTATGAATAATTGAAGAATATCATCATTATCATTTTGTAAAGTTCGTATGGAGACTTTTTTTAATTATTGAACAAAAACGCATGAATGCCAAGCTTGTCTTTTGGGAATGGAAAGTATTTTTTGTAATTCCCCGTTAACGAATTTCAGGAAATTGGAAACGCGTCTGGACTTTCAATTTCATCATCCGATGGATTGTCTTAAGCGTTTTGTAATAACATATTCAATAGTATTATCAATATTGATAAAATCACCAGCACTTACATTATTTAGCAGCGTAGAAGGATTAACTTCAGAATTAGCCTGTGTATTGCTACCTGCGACTTTAAATGGAGAATTGTAGTCATTCAGTGTTGCCACAGGCTCTAGGTTATTTTTTTATCGGGGTATACCAACGCATGATAGCGGGGCAAATCTGAGTCGTTGGGAGGTGGGTTGACTAAAATATTAAATGTAACATTTCTGTGTTTTTGTTTCAACAGATTTATTTTTTGTAAGAATCAAGTTAAAGAGTTTTATCTAAATCACAAACCAATTATTTACCTAAATACTATGGTATCCTTAAAATTCCTCAGAAGTTACCAATTCTAGAGTGGTTAAAGAAAACTGTAAATTCTGTAACTTTCTTTAAAATATAAAGTCATAGAATAGAAGAATAAGAGAAGCTTCGGTGTAGGAAAATCACAATGACTATTATAAACTAAATCAATTGAGTTTTTAATAATTTTATAATTATTTTCGTTAGCTAAACAACTATTGATATTGTGAGCGGGGTAGATTTCGTTGAGGGGAACGTGGGAGTGAGATATATTTTAAAAAGGGTACATCTACTCCTAACGGTGTAGCCGTGGCAACACTGTAGTCATTCGATATCACTACTTCTCCCAATCCAACAGTTTGGAAACGTACGACTTAACTCTGCGCATGTGTGGTGGGCTGAAGATCACCCGAACATAATTTTAAACGTGGTTTACTCGGTGATACCTATACTCTGTACTTACGTTCCCCTTATTTTCAGTAGCTGGAGATGCCAGTGTCTAGACAGTTGCTGTTTCTCTGTAAAAGAATGTGTATCTTAGTTACATGCAATAAAAGAGCCGCGTTGGTGATAATAACCCCACCGCACATTTTGTGTTATTATTTTAGACTTACTTGGGTCATTGTCACCCCACCACACTCTATATAATTTAGGTTTTATCAAGGTAAGTTTTTTGTTTTTTATTATTCTTTTTCCATTATTTCCATTCCCAAAGGATTTTCTATTTTTATTATTGTTTAGATAAAAATGTCCAGCTACGAAAAGGAACAGAAAAGACTACAAGCTTTGTGGGAAGAGTTGGAAAGTGATGAGGAACCTGTTGACACCAGTGATTCTGAAGAGGAAGACTTTGTACACCACAGTTCACATGAATATGAGTCTGAGCAAGAAGATTGAGTAGAAGCAATCACAGAGGCAGGAATGGAGACATCCCCTCTCGCAGAAGATGAAATATTCAGTATTCAGTCCAAATGAGCGGGCAGTTCCTGTGACATTCTTCTTCTTCTTTCAGCAACCCTTCACAGTCCACTCCTGGACATAGGTCTCCCCTATATTCTTCCATGTTTCTTTGTCCTGTGCAAGTTGATGCCGTCTGTTGCCCACTTTGTTTTTAATATCGTTGAGCCAGCGTAACTGTGGTCTGCCAGCGTTGCGTTTATGTAGGCGTGGCCTCCATTGAATGATGCGTCTTGACCATCTTAAGTGATGCGTCTTGACCATCTCAAGTCGTCCTGTCGGGCAATGTGCCCTACCCAGGTCCATTTCAGGTGGGCTATGCATGTTATGACGTCCTCAACTTTAGTTTGTCTAATACTCTCGTTTGTGATATGGTCTCTAAGGCTTATTCCTAACATCATCCGTTCTATGGCTCTTTGAGTGGTCCTAAGCTTGTTAGCTGATTTAACAGTGAGTGTCATAGTTTCCATTCCGTGTGTTATCACGGGTAATAAGCAGGTATTAAAGACCTTTCATTCAAAATTTATTGGAATAGTTCGATTTCTCAAGACGTGTGACAGTTTACCCGTGGCTGCCCATGTCAAACGGACACGTCTGTTTATTTCGGTGGTTTGATTTTCTTTGCCTAATTTGATGCAATGTCCCAAATATACATATTCTTCGACATTGTCAACGATGTGGTCTCCTATATGCACTTGTATGTATATTGTCAGGTGTCATGATTTTTGTTTTATTTAAATTTATGGTTAATCCTATTCTTGCGGATTCTCTTTGAAGTTCTTCCAACATCTCTTGTAATTCCATTTTATTCTGGCTAAAGAGCGCTATATCATCCGCAAAACGTAGATGGCTCAGATGTTTGCTATCAATTTTGATGCCTTTCTTATTCCAATCTAGGGCTTTAAAAACATCTTCCAGTGCAAGTCTGAACACCTTTGGGGAGATGGTGTCCCCTTGTCTTACTCCTCTTTTTAAATGAATTTGGTTTGTTTCTATCTCTTCCGTGATTTTAACTGCGATTGTCGCATTATCATATATGTGTTTAAAGAGCTGTCTGTAGTGAAAGTCGATTCGTGCATTGTTCATTGCCTTAAAAATAGCCCGCAATTCTACCGTCTTGTTATAGTCAACAAATGCGAGTTGTAATGGTTCGTTGTACTCGTTGCACTTTTCTATTATCCTGCGGACGGATTGAATGTGTTCTATTGTGCTATGGCCATTACGGAAACCAGCCTGTTCCGGGGGCTGATAAGCATCTAATCTTGTTGTAAGTCTATTTGTTACAATCTTTGTCAGAAGTTTGTACGGGTGGGGGTGTAAGCTAATATGCCTATAGTATTCGATTCTTAGTTTATCGCCCTTTTTGTACAATATAATCACCTGGGCGTTCTGCCGTGTTTGGAGTATTACACCTTCTGTTAGACATTTATTAAGAAGAATTTTCATCGTTTCTACAGTAGTGCTTCCGCCGTTTTATCATTTCCGCTGTAATTCCATCTCCCTCTGGCGCTTTACCGTTTTTCATTTGAGACAATGCTAGTTCTACTTCTTGTATGATGATGTCAGGCAGATTCTCGGAGCTCACATTGAGAATTCTTTCGTCAGCTGTGCTTACTTGTTCTGGGTTACTTTCTGAGTATAGTGCGCTGTAGTAATTTTCCACAATGTCCATTAAATCTTTTCCGTCTTCTTTGATGTTTCCGTTTGCGTCTTTTAGTTGATGTATTTGGAGGCGACTATTATTGTTCAGTGTTTTAAGTATTTTCATGTTTTGTGGTTTTCGATAGTCGTTGTTATCGTTTTTGTGTTGTACTGCCTTAAATCTTCTCTAGTTTTCTTTTTTATAGATTTGTTAATTACGTTATATTCAAGAGTCCCTCTCTCCAAGTTTCTTCTCTTCGCCATAAGTTGTCTAGTCTCCTTTTTTATTTTTGAATTATTCTTGTTGGTAGAGGTACATATCTTTTTGGTCGTCGTCCTAATATCAGTACTTATTTTGTTTTCTAGGTCGTTTACATTCAAGCTGGTCAATGCTTCTTTATTTGATAATTTCTTGTAGAGTTCAGCTTTAAAATTTTGAAGGTTTTCCTGAATTGTTTTTGATGTGGGAAATGGTTGTGTTTTGATTAATTTGTTTCGTTCCCTTTTTATGTTTATCTCTATTATAGCTCTTACCAACCTGTGGTCGCTACCAGTGTCAAAGCGATTCAGGGCCGATATGTCCCATACAGTAAGCTTTTTATTCGTCAATACGTAATCGATCTCGTTTTTCATATTTGAGTTCGGGCTTCTCCATGCCCATTGTCTCTTTGCGGATTTTTTGATGAAGGAGTTCATACAGTACATCCTTTCTTTTTGGGTATAATTCATGTCTTTCTCCTCGTTCGTTGATGGAACCCAGTCCGAATTTACCTACGTATTGATTTCGGTTTTCTGCTGGTACTCCTAGTTTGGCATTGAAATCGCCAATAATGAATTTGTAGTATGCTGTTTCTGTTGCCAGCGCTTGTGAAATGTCATCATAGAACTTCTCTATCTCATCATCGGGTGCAGAACTTGTAGGGGCATATACTTGAATTATTTGGACACTGTATCGTTTCGATATTTTCATTACTATGTAAATGACTCTACCCGATATGGATTTCATCTTAGTAACCAGCTGCTTTATACTCTTATGTATCATTATCGCTGTTCCGCCAATGTGTGAATTTTCCTCTTTGTTGTTTTGATACAAAAGGTGGCCTGATTTCAGTGAGATGCATTTTTTGTCAGGTAATCTGGTTTCGCATAGGCTCAGAATGTTCTGTTTGATATGAGATAGTTCCACCTCTAGTTCATCCAGATGTTCGGTTGATCTCATTGTTCGAATATTATAGGTGGCAAGGTGAAGTTTAAATTTATTCTGTATTGAGAGTGGAGAGGATGAGTTTTTGCCTCCCCCAGAATCCTTGAGGCTGACCCTGTTAGGGGAGTGGGACTTGTCATGTGATGATCTACCCACCTACCGTTTCGTTTGTTTTAAAATCCATCATGGTTTATAGGGGTTTTTAGCCATCATCTTCCACGCTGACTAGACGGGTTGGAAGATGTGAATATCAGCCGCTCCTGACATGCAGAACAGACGCTGTTTGTAGAAGAGGTGAGGTGAAATGTGCCACTTTTGATGATAACCATAAATATATATCAAAGCCCACTGATTCAGTCAAAATACGTGCTACATTAGGTTTACTGTATTTGTCTGGGGTCTATAAAACAAGCAGACTAAATCTAGAAGATTTATGGAAAGCGGACGGCCTAGGTATTGAAATATTTAGAAGGGTGATGAGTCTGCAGACATTTAAAATTTTATTATCCTGCTTATGATTCGATAATGTGGAGAATAGGGAACTAAGAAAGCAAAGTGATCGATTGGCTGCATTTAGGGGTATATTTAGAAAATTTGTTGATAATTGCCAAAATACATATATACTGGTAGTTGATCGTACATACTATGATTTCAATGCAGAATCTTATGTAAGACAGCAACCTGATGGTCCTTTCAAAATAAGAAATTTTCCTTTTGATGTTGACCGATTGGTAGCTCCTATTAGCGGTACCAACAGCAATTTAACATTTGATAATTGGTTTACGAGCTTCCCACTGATGAATCATCTTTTGAATGGTCATAGTTGGGACAGTCAGAAAAAATAAAAAATAAATTCCTCCGGTTTTTTTAAATTCAAAAAATCGTGAAGTCCATTCAACGTTATTTGGGTTTCAAGAAAAACTAACTCTTATCTTACGTACATAAAAAAGGAAACATTGTTTTGGTAGATTCAACATTACACCATGATAATAAAATTGGAAACACGCCACAAACAAAGCCTGAAATTATAGAATTTCACAAAATGAGACGTGGATGTAGTGGATGAGCTTTGTGGAAGTTAAGACATTTCGCGAAATAGTAAGCGATGGTCACTCACCATGTTTTTTCATATAATGAATATTAGCGCCATAAACGCAAGGGTCATTTACCAAAGTAATTCAGGTGATATGCATCAGAAGAAGCGTTCATTTTTACAGAATCTTGGAATGTCATTAGTACAAGGTCATCTATCATCTCGACGAGATAATATGCGACAACGTGTTGAGCTCAGAATGGGGATCAAAAACTGCATTGGTGCATCTATTTTTAGTGAAATGTACTGTCTTTATTCTAGAAATAATAAACACTACTTATGTTATTCATTGTTTTATTTCTTTTTATTGCTAAACATTTTTTTCAGCAGAAAATTGTTTTTTTGAAAAGGATAATACAACGAAAATAAATAAAACATCAGTAAATCGCAAATTATGATTTTTTTACATGTGGGGTGATTATAACTCCAGCACATACATGAAGTTAGGTTAGGTTAGGTTAGGAAAATTCACCACACACGCGCCGGGTTAAGAAGTTTCGAACTGATCGGCTAAAATGCGGAGGTTATCACCCCCTAAAAAAAACTCGCCAGTATATAAATGTTCTACGCCAACTTACCCCTTAGCGATTCCAATATGTTTTTCTTTACTTGTTGGAATCTTATGTTTCGTCCCAGCAAATTTGGGAAACACTATATATGAATCGCAAATTTTAATTATTGACTCAATTGATCGTGGTATCATAGCAATTTTTGTCATCAGAACAACAGATATTTCTTGTATTTCTACTTCAGCTGATAAATGATTCGTTTTGTTCAATTTTATTATTCAATTCAATTTTAAATTGAACAAAAATGACATTTTTTGACAACTGAAAGAAAAGCTCATGTAACAAGATAATCCAATAATTTTATGTTACCGTGCTTAATCTGTTGTGAAAACTATGACAACGAAAATTAAATATTATCAGAAACAACTAAACAAAGACATCAATTAAATAAGGTAATTGAAAGTATGGGCCAGTGTCCTCAACTTTCTGAAAAACTCCTCAAATTCAAATTAAAACTATTTACACTTTTTTTTATAAACTTTGGTTGAATATAATTACAAAAAGTAGTGCAATTACAAAAAACATTGCTTTTAAAATTTTATTCCTAAAAATACCACCCAAAATTTCCCTCCTAAATTTAGGGAGAAAAACCAGAAGTTGCCATCACTGATAAGTGCCTAAATAATTAATTTAATGGATGCACATATTAACATTGGACAAAAAACCCCAAAAAAATTTTACCCTTTGAAAAACTCCCTATATAGTTTTTTACCCTAAATTTAGGAAGAAAATCCTGACGTTGGCATCACTGGTATAGGCCTAAATAATTAATTTATTGGTTGGTCCAAAAAAGTGTTGAATTATTTTTGAAAGTTTATTTTGTTTAACAGATTGTCTCCTTAAATATAAAAATAAATGTGTCAAGTCGATAGAATTTGAAATTTTAGTTACTATGGGGATATTTTTAAAGGTGCATATTTTAATTTTCCAATCAAATATATTTAATCATTTCCACCACTTTGTGGTATTTATTTCTCCCAACTTGGACTTCATTAACAATAATTTTGCAATATTAAAGTGGCAAAATTTTTACAAATCTTGTATTGTATTTCACATTTGCCTCCACCTTTTTGATTTTTTTTCACACATTTTCTGTCATTCTTCCGTCAATTTAAAAGTTTTCAACTTGTTTATTGACCATACTTAGAAGAATATAACTAGGGTTTTTAACTATGACAAGAAAAACTTTGACAAAACACATTTTAAAAGGCTGACAAAGGAACTTCTTTTTATTATTCCTTGCTATTTAATACCAAAAGGTATTTGTTCAGTTATGCGGACAATTTCAGTCTATTGGAAAATATATAATTGGATTAACCCTTGTTCTTCCTCCCACTCTATATTATTATTTGCTTCATTCCACTTTCTTCACTTCCATCTCAGTATTCCTGCTATTGCCTTGTCCCATGCTTTAGTTCTTGCTTTTAGTTTATACTTTATTATTTTTGCTTCCCATATTCTTCTTTTTTGTCTCCTTTTGCCCAATTTGTTTTTTTTCTATATATTCTAATATGGGTTGTAATTCCAATTCTTTTTTATCTTTACTTACCTTTTTTTATCTATCTTTCTGACTCCAAATATTCTTCTTAGGTACTTCATCTCCATTGTTTCAGTTTATTGGAAAAGAACAAAAATTCTGATGAATAAAATTAGCAACGATTTAATGAGACATTCTGAACATATGTAGCTGTTACCAGTACTTCGAAATATATGTAGACTTTTTAGTTTAGAGTGAATATTGAGTTGTGATTGTAGACAAATTTATAGTAAAACTATGTGCGCCGACGAATTCAGCGGGATTGTATATTTTGAAACAATTTTGTTGTTCATTTAGGCGAATTTTTGATTCTAGAAAACTTACTTGTTGTTAAGTAAGTATTGTGGCTTGTAATATCCACATCAGAAATGTGATATTATGATCTAAGTAGGCGCGTATTAAATAATTTTGTATAAAAAATCGGAAATAAAAATGGTTTATTAATAATATTTTATAGTTTTTTCAAACCTCAACCTATCCATAATTATTGTTGGGACTAAACTAACGATTTTGTATTGTTTCCTTGGTTTCAATATGTTAAAGAAGTTGTTATTAAATAGTTATTTATGCAACAAGTGTAAAAGTAGGTGTTTATTGCACTCAATGTGAAATTGTCCAACGAGGCCGTCAGACACGTTGAGAGTGCAATAAACAGTTTTTGTAATAGTTCGATACTATATTTTTTCTACGTTCATGCAAAAACCCTCGAACGGTCAGAACGACCAACACGTTGGTGGAACAGGAAACTTGAATATCTGAGAAGGAATGTCCGCAGACTGTGCAAACGCACAGGAAATTGGGACAGCCATACGAAGGCGCTCACAGAATTCAACAAAGCAGTGAGGAAAGCCAAGAGAAACTCATGGAGAAATTTCTGTCAGGACATTGAGAATGTCTCTGACTGCGCAAAACTCCACAGAGTCATGTCTCAAAATCCAGTCAACATTCCAGAGACCGTACTCAAAGGAGACGGCTCACACTCGGACGGCCCGGAGGAGACACTGGCAGTACTGCTCAGTACGCACTTCCCGGGTTCCACCGAAATACAACTTGAAGCAACAATCGAAGCCAGAGAAGAACGGCAAGTGGCCCGTGGTCTGGCAACTCGTGATAAACGGATTTGTGTAAAGTCCATAGTCACATATGGGTCTGTGACATGGGCTATCCAATCCTTTGATCCCTTCAAGGCGCCTGGACTAGATGGAATCTACCCAGTGCTACTCCAAAAAAGCGCCGATATAATAACTCCAAGACTTGTGAGTCTGCTCAGACTAAGCTTAGCCACAGGAGTTATACCTACGGTTTGGGAAATCTCCAAGGTGGTATTTATACCGAAATCTGAAAGACCCTCGTACGTTATTGCAAAGGCTCATCGCCCAATAAGTCTCTTGTCATTTCTTCTCAAGGCAATAGAGAAGATGAGGCATCTGAGGGTCACAGTGCTAGGTAATAAGCCGCTGCATCATATCCAACATGCCTACCAAAATGGTAAATCTTGTGAAACAGTCTTGTATAGCTTGGTGGGTAAGATAGAGAAAGAAATCGCACTGGCTGTGTTCCTGGATATCGAAGGAGCATTTGACAATACGAGCACCTGCTCAATAGTGTCAAAGCTGGAATCCAGGTGCACAGACAGCACAATCACTCGATGGATAGAGAACACGCTAAGCAGTAGGAGAGCACAAGCATCACTGTGTGGTGTCACAATAGAGGTGAAGACAGAAAGAGGATGTCCACAGGGGGGTATTCTGTCACCAAAGCTGTGGAATCTGGTAGTCGACGACCCCCTTGCTGCACTAAACGAGCAGGTATGGTATGCTCAAGGATATGCTAACGACATTGTTATTCTAATACGGGGGAAACACGTGGGCATCTGCCTGGAACTAATGCAGATGGCACTGTCCGTAGTGGAGAGATGATGTGATGCTGAAGGATTGTCTGCCAATCCCTCGAAAAGCATCATGGTACCATTCACAAAACAGCGAATTATGGAGATCACTAGTGTGCCAAAACATTTCGGGAATCAGATAAAGGTTGCCAGGGAAGCGAAATTTCTAGGAATCCGGTTAGATGACAAGCTAACCTGAAACAGCCATCTAGCGAGCATCACAACGTAACGATGAGACAAGCGATTGGGTGCACCTGGGATCAATAGTAAACTGGTTGTACACCAGAGTAATCAGACCATTGATGGTGTACGGTGGTCTAAAGTTCAGCTAAGCACAACCGCTAAAACGCTTTCTAAAGTGCAGCGAGCTGCGTGTCTGAGCATGAAAGGCACTCCAACCGCAGCATTGGCTGCATATGGAATCCAGTGTAATGGCAACTGGTGTAAGCACCATGCCATGAAACATACAAAAATAAACGGTTTTAAAGATTAAAACTAACTTTTCCGTATCTGTGGCCCTGAGAAAGATTCTATCATAAAATTGTTACTTGTATATGTTACAGACCGTTTATGAAAAATAGACTATATATAATAGGACTGAGGATATTAGTCCATATGTGCAAAAAGCTTGTCTATTAATGAACTGTCTAGTCCGTTTGTAAAAGGTCTAGTCTATTTATATACGGCTCAGCTGCACCTACGCCATATGTATATTTCTAAGATATTTAAACACAATTTTTTTTATTTGTTTATTATAGAAATAAGTTATACATAAAAATACGTATGTAAAGAACACAAATCAGGACATTTCATTTTTTTTATTTGAATGTACAACTTAAGCTATTATGGCATTTAGCATTACATAATACATTACCTTTAGAACAAGCACATTTCTTTGATTGACATTTACCCTTACAATTACATTTTTTAAAACCTTGCCCATGTCCTGTCGATTGAGCAGTAGCAACCGATCTAAGAGGGGTTTCCCTGTTGGAAACTTCTTCAATTTTCAAAATGTTGGCAGGGCACGTACTAAATTCTGAACGGATATAGTATTTTGAAATAACTCCTTGTTTTGTTCCCAAGCGGTAAAACCCATCTTCTGTGGCTTCCAGTACTACAGCTAAAACGACCTAGCA
Source organism: Galeruca laticollis (assembly GCA_963921935.1). Classification (NCBI taxonomy): domain Eukaryota; kingdom Metazoa; phylum Arthropoda; class Insecta; order Coleoptera; family Chrysomelidae; genus Galeruca; species Galeruca laticollis. The sequence continues at coordinate 45,238,590 of OY998177.1, forward strand.
TCTTCTCTGCCTCGATCGACGTCTGGAACGGGAATTCTTACAGTTGATCCGATTTTTGGTTTTGGATGGGTGCTGTCTGATATTACTTTCATTCGTTTTGCCTGTAGCTCTACTCCATCATGAGCAGCTTTTCTTGCCATTGCTATGTTTCTGTTTCTAATGCAAAAACTGCAAATATTTTCCGAACATGGGTTTCCAACATCGAAACCTTCTTCATTCACGGGATTGAAACAAGTACTGCATATTGGACATGAAATTTATTTACCATTATCATGATTTTCCGCTAATACTCCTTCCAGCTGCTCTTCTATGACCTCTTCTCTTTCTGTAACAAATTCTATCTCCGATTGATGCGATTGCTCGATTTCTGCATTGCCAGCAATGTAAGCATGAATGGAATTAATCACATTTTCCAAGTCTTCTTCAGTTGTTACAATATCTATAGCCTCCAATGGAATATTTAAAGCTTTTAATCCAATTTTTGGTTGGTCCCCGAAAATGGCTTCATATGGAGATCCTTTTATCCCAGAATGTAAAGAAGTATTCTTCATAAATTGTATAAATCTTAAACCTTGACTCCAATGCTCTGTTTTGTTTTCCAACATCCATGTGGTTAGCATGTTCTCTACATCTTCATTGGCGCGTTCGACGCTGCCTTGGCTCTGGCTGTGGCGTGGTTTGCCATGCACAAGCTTTAGTTCGGGCCACATTGTCTTTAATTCTTCAATCATGCAAAATTCACGGCCATTATCAGATTGCAAAACCACAGGGGCTCCAAAAATGGTAAAAATATCGACAAGGTGGTAAGCGACTTCTTCTGCACGTTTAGGCTCGAGAGGTCGCAAAATGACAAATTTTGTCAAACGATCCTGATATACAAGAACAAATTTGTATTTATCATCATGGGATTGATAATCTATTAAATATACCTGGCAGCGGGAATTCAAATAGTTGAAAATCATGGTTTTGACACGATTCCCTTCTTTTCTCTCTTTTGCTTCATTTGACATGGTGCACATAGTTTAATAAATAATAATAAAATATCAGTACGAACGAAGTTCTTGTATTTTTCTTTGTTTTTTTTCATCATGCGATCTCTACCTCCATGACCTGTAAGTAAAAAAACATTATCAATATTCAGCATTTTCTCACAATAATTGTTTAACAACATACCTGTAGATATGTGTATTTGTTGAAGAGTGTTAAATAGTTCATCATCATGGACGTAGTATATTACATCAACTGATTGATTGTTAAGAGGTACCATCAGTTTATCTAAGTTCTGTATAGAAAACACATCATAATGATTCAGAAGCCAATGCATTCTTGGCGTTTTTTTCTGAGCAATCTTAGCACTTTTCACTTCTTCAATAAGAACAGAGTACTTTTCTATCGTTAAGCCACGGTTGTTTTCAGCAACGTTTTTCCGTCGCTCATACAATTGTTCATAAAACCTAAATAAACAAAGAACGATGTTATGACAATTGTTGTCAAAAACAACACGCGGAATATCTCTCTAATAGGTAAAACTTGGGTGAGGTTATGTTACTAATTATTGTTATTACGTTATTAAAACACCTTTCTTTTTGAGATTCCATTCCAAAAATCTGTATCAAACGACAACAAAAACACTCAACGTCGTTGAAATATCAGAAATCGGGATATTTTCAGATAAAACACTTTGTAAATAACAGCAAAAAAGCGGTAAACTGTCCACGTGCTTGGAAACACTGCTATCGAGCATACGGCCTGAATCACAATAGTCCGTATATAAACGGTCTAGTCCGTATATGAAATACCATATTTTACTTTTCCGCCCAACCTATCTATATGCGACAAAAGCATTGGTTTACCCCCAAAAAAAGTGAAATTTAGAAAAAAATTTTTTAGTTATTTTTACGTTTTCCATCAACAACAACCCGAAAAAACGGTTTTTAGAAAAAAATCCTGTGTGTATGTCGTCGTCGTTGTCGTCGGCCACTTTTTCTTACATGTCTTGTTAGCACGATACAGCCTCCGGAGTGCAATAAGTCATCAATTTTATGATTGAATATTATTAAAGACATGTCACAGATGAACCCTATTGATTTTCAGCTCACCAGAGCCAGTACAACGGGTGCTATGGTACTTCAAGTACGACATTTTGTCATTTTTTGAGAAATTTCAGTTTGTTAGCACGATACAGCCTCCAGATTAAATACAACTGACCAATTTTATGATTGGATATTATTCAGAGCGTCTTAAACATGAACCCTATTGATATTCAGCTCACTAAAGCCAGTACAACGGGTGCTATGGTACTTGAAGTACCCAATTTTTGTCATTTTAGGAGAATTTTCAGTTTGTTAGCACGATGCAGCCTCCAGAGAGTATACGATTGATCAATTTTATGATTGAATATTGTTCAAGGTGTCTCACAGATGTACCCTATTGATTTTCAGTTGACTAGAGCGAGTACAGCGGGTCCTATAAATCCAGATATACTGCATTTTTAGTTACTTTTGGAGAAATTTCGGTTTGTTAACACGATACATCCCCCGAAGTGTATACAAGTGATAATTTTATGATAGAATGTTAATCAGGGCATCTCATAGATGCGGAAAAGTTAGTTTTAATCTTTAAAACCGTTTATTTTACATACGGTCTGCCCAATTTAGACCGTATGTATACGACCTAGGCCATATACATATTCAATCATAAAATTGATCAATCGTATACTCTTTGGAGGCTGTATCGTGCTAACAAACTGAAAATTCTCCAAAAATGACAAAAATTTGGTACTTCAAGTACCATAGCACCCGTTGTACTGGCTTTAGTGAGCTGAATATCAATAGGGTTCATCTTTGAGACGCTCTGAATAATATCCAATTATAAAATTGGTCACTTGTATATACTCCGGAGGCAGTATCGTGCTAACAAACTGAAACTTATCCAAAAATGACAAAAATATCGTCCTTAAATTACTGTAGCACCTGTTGTATTGCCTTCACTTCCAAAAGACAAAATTGAGTCATGGACTTCTTAATCGGGACTGTGAATTGCCAAGGTCTAGCCAGAAAGCGACATCTTCTTAAACACCTTTTACATTCCCAAAATATATAAACAATATCCAATTATAAAATTGATCACTTGTATACATTCTGGTGGCTGTATCGTGCTAACAAACCAGAATTTCTCCAAAAATTACCAAAAATGTAGTATATCTATATTTATAGGAGCCATTGTACTGGCTCTTGTAGGCTGAAAATCAATAGAGTTCATCTGTGAGATGCCCTGAACAAGATCCAATCATAAATTTGATCACTTGTATACATTCTGGTGGCTGTATCGTGCTAACAAACCAGAATTTCTCCAAAAATTACCAAAAATGTAGTATATCTATATTTATAGGAGCCATTGTACTGGCTCTTGTAGGCTGAAAATCAATAGAGTTCATCAGTGAGATGTCCTGAATAATATTCAATCATAAAATTGGTGACTTGTTGAACTCCGGAGGCTGTATCGTGCTAACAAACTGAAATTTCTCAAAAAATGACAAAATGTCGTACTTCAAGTACCATAGCACCCGTTGTACTGGCTCTGGTGAGCTGAAAATCAATAGGGTTCATCTGTGACATATCCTTAACAATATTCCATAATAAAATTGGTGATTTATTGCACTCCGGAGGCTGTATCGTGCTAACAAGACATGTAAGGAAAAGTGGCCGACGACAACGACATACACACAGGATTTTTTTTCTAAAAACCGTTTTTTCGTGTTGTTGTTGATGGAAAACTTAAAAATAACTAAAAAAAAATCAAAATTCCAACTTTTTTTGGGTTAAACCAATACTTTTCTCACATATTAGATAGGTTGGGCGGAAAAGTTATACATGACACCATGAGGTGCGACATCCTTCGCGTCAGTTTGAGTGACAGATCCGAATGGGCGCAGGGAGAACCTCAACATATGCTGAACAGTATCACCTGGTACACCGACGGGTAAAAGACCCCAACGGGTACAGGAGCAGGCGTCTACGGCGTCGGACCCAGGCAAAGCATAAGCGTCTGTCTTGGTAAGCTGCCGACCGTATTTCAAGCACAAATAGCCGCACTAACCGAATGCGGCAGAATATGCATAGATTGGAAATATAACAAAAAGACTATGTGAACACGGATAGTCGGGCGGCTCTTAAGGCCTTAGCAAGCCACAGCTATACGTCGAAGATAGTGTGGGACTGTCATAATAGCCTGAAAGCCTTGGCAAAAGCCAATAGGGTAATTCTCACTTAGGTGCCAAGCCATACAGCGGTAGCTGGAAATGAGGGAGCTGATAAGTGTGCCAAGAAAGGAGCTGATCTCATCCTCATGGGACCAGAACCAGCGTACGGCGTTTCATATAGCGTCGTACGAAAAACTGTCTCCAACTGGGTGCCGCATGAACACCAAAAGCGCTGGAATAGAGTTGCGGAACACGCTCAGTTCAAAAGAATGCTCCAAGGACCATCGAGTTCCAATGCAGCAGATGCTCTTAGACTAGGCAGGATTCCTAACTGGCCACTGGCTATTCAATGCACACCTAGCGAAGATGGGGATTGACGCAACAAACCCCCATTGCAGGATGTTTGGAGAGGTAAAGTAAACAGCAAAGCACGTTATCTTCGACTGTCTTGCCTTGTGCAGAAGGAGAGCCTCCTGTTTAGATACCTTCCCCAGATACAAATCAAGAGGGACTGCAGGAAAGTATAGTCCAACTAATCTCACTGTTCGATAAGAAATTAGGATGGGACTCTGCTTAATATCTGCGAATGGTGGGTGCATAATAAGCCTAATTAATGGCTGAGCGGCAACCATTAGGGCACCCGAACCCTAACCCCAAACTAAATAAATAAAATGCAAAAACAAAAAAAAGTTTTATTTAAGTTACTAAGTGTAGAAAAATAAAAAGCTTAATTTATTTGCAAAATATTTATAAATTGGCATTATCGATTAACACTGAAATTGTTAGAAACTACTATGTTAGGAACAATGATTTAACTTAAACTTTAGGAACTACTCTGCCCTCTTTAGCCAAAACGCCATATCTGCGAAAATCTAAAAATATCAACTATTTACATAATTGTGGTCGAAATATGATTATTAACTTTATTTGCTTGGTATAAATGTCGCAAGTCAATCCAAAACACATAAAAAACATCACATTTTATGCCGTATCTACAGAAATTTCCATCGATATGCATTATGTGCATATTACTTGGGTAAAATGTCGGGTCTGAATCTCACTTGCTGTCTTTTTCTCATGCAGGCTGTGGATGCGGCGTTTTGGCTAAGCATCATATTATATTTTAATGAGATCTATCAGTAGTTTGTAAGTTTTCAACGCTAGTGGAAGGTTGGTTGGCTGAAAGGCATTCTCCCTAAGCACGAGGAAATTAATTAAAATTCATTACTTCAGAACGCATTATCCAACATTTCTAGAGTAGGTAAGGCATTTTTCACCAATATACGAGTAATGTGTCAATATGAATTCTGTGACCTCAATTACATGTCCAAAGCATGAATCAAAATAAAATTCTGAATAGTTTACAAGGACCAGACATCTAAACAAATAAACAAAAACTGATCTTTCTCCGTTTTGACTTCTCTGCAGATACGGCGTTTTGGCTAAGGAGGGCAGTACTCTCACCACAAAATCATACAGCTAGAATATGTATATCAGTAGTGAAATGTATTAAATGTTCTAGAAAACATCATGCTCTTACGTGTCGCAAAAGAAAACATTTTTTATCAGAGATTTTGTCGCTGATTAGTATATTTATTGATACTATTCACAGCTCCATCTACCATTGAACTACCAAAACATAACAATTTCTTATATGCTGGTGTCTACACACAAGCAGCGATAAATATACAAATATACGATAGATGTCACGAGAAACGAGAATCCACATAGGAATAATTCATTTACACGAAAAATACTTCATAATAGAAGTTTTTAATTGTAACACATTCATTTTCCGATTATTTGTGAATCAAGCCAAGAAGAGGTATTTAAACACCTGAATTATTCAATTTTCAAAAAAAAGCTCTTAATTCACACATTAGGTCAAATATTATACACGCCTAAGTATAATTTAATTTAAGCTGCTAGTTTTCGTCTTCTTTTTTGTTTAATAAAACTTTTCTAGAAAACGTTGTATTGGAAATATTTATTTTGTTGACTTATCGACTGATAACAATGAAATTGGAGGGGGGAGTCGCTGTACGTGCTTTTAAAGCGGTCCTTGGTCCGCAATATTGGTACTGGGTTTACGTCAGATCAGCTGATTGTGCTAGTGTGTAGTTGTAATCTCAGATTAACAAATAAAATAGATATGTTTGTTTTGATCTTTTCTTGCCCTAAACATTGAGTCACATTCTAAGCTCACTTGCGGACACTTCCACTGCTTTGCCATATTTACAAAATCTCTTTAGTTGCAGGAAAAATGAAAGAAGTTTAATTGGAAATGTGTTATAAAGTTATGCAAATAAAAAAAAAGTCATACTAATTTATGCGCTTGAGTCGCTAGTTTTAAAATTAATTAATAATACTTGAATTTTATTTAATAAAGGCTCATTCTTATATAAATTTTAAACAAGTATTTGTTGTATCCTTAAATACCTTTATGGTTATAACTAAAAGTGGCAACATTGCTCAAAATTTCAGTACCTGTTTAATGTAGTTTGGTCCTTGTTTAATTACCATATAAAGAGAGATGCAAATATCGTCAGACTGTGATTGACGATCATTTCGAATAGGTCGTAGTATTGTAGTAAATAATGTCAAACGTGGTTTGTTTATACCAGCGCCATTACGACTAGAGAGTTCTTTCGTTTTGATGTGTTTTTCAAAACTTTTAGTTTCAAAATAAACTTTTAAGTTAATAAATTTAATGTTTTTGAATTATCATGGTTCGTCGGTGCTAAGTTTGTCAGAAAAACAGCCGAAATTACTAAGGCCATGTAGCTACAACACCATCCCCACTTTTTGTAATTAATTCATTATTTCACTACTGACGTTTAGATTTGTTGGCCGCAAAAATAAATGTGTTTATGAATGATTAGCCCTCTCTATGTTTATCATTACTCTAAGGTTGTAATCTACTTTTTGTTGTTTAATCTATTTTTGTGTTTTTTTCGTCTCTTATAAACTTTTAACATGTCTTCACGTGCAGTGTGTATAGTTGTTCCAGTCGACAAGCGTTGATAAAAAGAAATCCTCCGGAATTACATTCCATAGCTAAGTGTAAATATGATACAGGACCTTATTCAGTTTTTTTGTAAATAAACTTCGCACTAATACAGGCCAGAATACTCTTACGAATAAGTGATTCCTGGATGTATATATTACCAGGATATAGTTCCTCCTAGCCATACCAATGTCCAATGTTTTTAAAATGCAATAGAATAAAGTAGGGGAAGGGCGGGCAAAGTGACATAGTTTACGTTTGACTGGCTCTTACAAAGTAAAAATAAATCTAAAAAATTTAGATTTTTGCTCATTCAACTAACATATTATTGGCCTTTAAGATCTGAAATATTCACCCTCTCAACTGAACGCATCTGCTTGAAATCGCGATATTTTTTCATCTTTGTGAAATTTTACTTTGCCCGCACTAATGCGGGCAAAGTGGAATTTTGGGGAGGGTAAAGTGGAATGCAGCAATAGCTGGAAAATTTAACACAATTAATGAATTTGGTAACACAAAAGATATTACTTTATTATCAAATGAAGTCATAGTTCAAATTTTAACTAAAAAATAACAGATTATTCTTAAAAAAATTAAAAGGCACATTTTTCTACAATAGGTAGGTTTTAGTCTTACATATTAACATGGAAGAAACCTCTTCGTAGCTGTTTTGGTTCGTTTATATTCATATGGAGATCTTGATATGAATATGACATCAGGTCCTCTTTTGCAGGCCATCGGAAATATTTTTGAGTTTTTTCCATACATTTAACTGTCACTCTATCTGTTGTTTTATTTACAACCAGCCCTGGGAAAAATTGTCCCTCATACTGGACCACAACCCAACGTCCTTCATGAATCATTTCTGATGAGAGAGTCCGTTTAGTTACTATTTTGTTTTCAGTTTCTTCATCTGAAAAGCTCTCCTCAGAATCACTGTCGTCTAATTTAAGGCTCGTTTCACTCTCTGTATCTGAGGCAAATAGTTGTTTTGTGACCTTCCTGACTTTCTTTTTTCTTATTTTTTCTCTTTTTTCTTGTTCCTTTTTCTCTTTTTCGTCCTTTTTTCTTTTGAGTTCGTCAATAAAAGGTGTGCTGGTAGCTACAACGGTAACACCTTTACGACTCTTACGCGTTTTTGACCCCTCTGCAATTTCATTATTTCTGCTGTCCACATGAGGTATAGGTAAAATGTCATGAGGTGAAACAATTTCAATTTTTGCATTACTAAGTGAACGATTAGTTGTTTCAGCAGCTGAGAAAGCATCATCAGGAAAAACTCGTTGGAAAGGGTATATGCCGGTTTTTTGAAAGCCTGAAATTGCATTTTGTAAGGTGGCTGCCTTTAGATATGCTTCACCAAAAAGGGGTCCAATTTCGCGAATAGTGACCACTTTACCAGGATTCTCTCTCAGCCATATCCTTACAGCCTGCTCATAGTAAGCTGAGAGAGGGAACATGAATGCCACATCCAATGGCTGCAAGCGGTGAGTGCAGTGTGGAGGTAGTACTAAAATATCAACATTATTTTCCTTTGCCAACATCATCATTTCCAGATTATTGACGTGTGTAGCATGTCCGTCGAGAATTAACAAAACGCGCTCTTCAGCTGTAGGTTTGGAATATTTCATAAAATGTTTAAACCATTCTACGAATATTTCCGACTGCATCCACCCGGACGGATGTGTGAAAACTTTGGTGTTTGGAGGGAGACCTTTTTCAAACAATGGATTAGCTCGAACTCTCGGAAAAATAAGTGAAGGAGGAATGTAGTTTCCGGTAGCGCTGAAGCAAATTTCGGCCGTCACTAGAGATCCTCTTTCAGCTGATGACAAAACACCCACCTGCTTCTTCCCCTTTCGAGATAATATCTTTGACGGTCTGTTCGGCACTGTGCTAATACCAGTTTCATCACAATTGTACACTCTATCAGGAGTGTAGTGATGAGATTCGTATAATCCTTCAAGAAGGTCAAAAAACTTATTAACGTTAACTTTGTTGAACGCAGAAGCCCGTGCTGCAGATGTTTTCTCAGGAAGTCGTAGAGAGAGTTCAGGATGTCGTCTTAGAAACCCCTTTACCCAGTCCTTTCCTGCCTTTTTGTCTCTTTTATTAAAGTTGTTAACTATTTTATTGTGTTCCGCAAATTGAAAGGCAAGATACTTTAGATCTGATATCGTCAAACCAAAAAGTCGAGATTCCATGGTAAGGATATAGTCAACCAAGATGTTTTCTTGTACGGAAGTAAATACGGTCCGAAAGCGTCCCAAACCTTTTTTTGATGCTAGATTTTCAGGTTTTTTTAATCTTCGAAATAATGTTGCTACTGGAATGTGGTAATTTTTTGCAGCTGCATTAATACTGTTAGTACCTTCCCGAACTGCATTTATCGCAGCCTTCATACAGTCTTCTTCCCATGCTTGTTGATTACTTTTTCTGTTGTATTGATGAACCATTCTTACCTGCAAAGAATTAGAAAAAACCATTCTTAAACATGGCGGGCAAAGTGAAATAATTTCATATTGCCCGCCACATCCCATTCCACTTTGCCCGCCCTGTTTAAAAATTATGCAAACATTAATAACTTTTTACATAGCCGTAATAACGAGATGATTATTAGTAAATATGTTCTCAATTCATTATTTTATGTAGTCATTATAAGTAAACCAAAACAGGCATTATAACAGAAATGTCAGAGCATCGGAAACATTAATATATACTTACAATTTTATCGAAGAAAACACAAAAACACGAACGACAAAGATACCTGCAATAAGATTGCCGCCATACTAGTTTCTAGCGGTGCCAACTGTCTTAATCTACAAATAAATGGCACTAGATGGTAGCCACAGTAACAACCAAAAATTTAAACTAGAAATTTCACTTTGCCCGCCCATTTCGCTTTGCCCGCCCCTCCCCTAATTTAGCATAGCCTGAAATAGTTTGTCCTAGAAACATTGCAGGTTTATGGTTCATTAGCATTAATTAAATGTTAATATAATTTGAAATTATTTATCAAACTTAGGGGCTATTCATCCCTATTTGAATTATTTATTACATGACAAACTATAATGTGGTTGAAGAATATTTTTAGATAAAAATTATGGGTGGCAATAATGCTATCCCAGAAATGATCTCTATAAAAATAAAGCAAACAAGACCAAGACACTCTAGCAACAAAACTGTTTTGTTTAGCAGACAATAAACTGTAGAAGATTGGATGATATTTTTTGAGAAACGTCGTATACGACTGAAGAAAATTAATATCTGATGATGGCAGCTGGGGCTTTAGGACATGCATATGCAGAACTTTTTATGAAGAATACTTTTTTTTCCATAAGATTAATAATAAAAAAGTTTTCTATATGGCTACGACTTAGTAGACATACTGTATATGTCAATGTGGATGGTCGATTTTGAAATGCAAATTTATAGAGGATAGGTATATTTGAAGCATATTTATAATTTTCTTTATAATACAATAATGCTGGGCTATACAGGGTTAATTTAAAGTATAGAAATATCTGAATATTTCACAAGCGGAAGAAGAAAAAAGAAATATTTTAACACGGGTTGCAAGGATGCAAGGTTACCATAGGAGCATATTTTCGTGATACAACAAAAGTTACAGGGTGTTCATGAAAAGCGTAGTGACTCCAGAGATTGATTTTTTAAATGGGACTCCCAGTATTAATATATCGTTTTATGAATCCTTTCGACTTTTATTAAGCCGGCTACTCACTACGCGGGACTTGACAAGTACTTGGCATATTTCTAGTAGTGTGTACGAAACTAACATGAAAATCGGCGAGCTACTAGTACTTGCCGTACGCAGTAAATTAAACAAAGTCAAAGGCAACAAGTAGCGAGTCAAGTAGCAGCGCCACACTTATTCGACAAGTTTGTACAAGTAAAAAACTAGTAAATAGTGAATGTTGTTGTTGTTTAGTTCTCAAATATGGAGTGGTCCAATGAAATGACTATAGAATTTTTAAATCTGTATAAAAAGGAAAGTATTATTTGAGACCCCAGTCACAAACAGCATAAAAATCGAAATGAAGTTCATGACGCATGGAAGAGAATACAATCTAAGTTTTCTTTGAAAGTATCTGTGGCAGATTTAAAGAAAAAAAAAGAGTCGTTAATGGCAACGTTTAGAAATTGTCTGAGCAAAATTAAAGCAAGTGAGAAGAGTGTCTCAGGTACTGACGAGTTATACAAACCTATCTGGTTTGCGTTCACAACAATGGCCAGGTTTTTAACTCATCACGATACGCCAAGAAAAATGATTAATTCTGATGTAAGTAATAATTTTATTATTCATTTTTAAAATTAAGTACATTAACAATATTTATCTTGCCATGACACTTTGCCCTTGTTCATAAAATATTCCCCAAAAGCTTCTCTGCTGTTTTTTGCGTCTATACTTGAATTCCTTGCTTTATTTCGTAATGGTCATAGGGAAGTCATATTTTCTTGATCTCTGCGCCAGGTTCCCGGATAAAATTCTCCATCTAGTTCAGCGTCAAAGCTTCCACTTGGTGTGTAATTTGAACGTGAAGACTTACTATGTCGCAAAAAATTATGTAGAAAACAGCAAGTCAATGTAATAATAGAAACCTTCTCTGGCTGTAAAAGCATTGGTTTTCTTAACACTCGAAACACCGAAGACATTAAACCAAAAACGTTCTCTACAACACGACGAGCACGTGAAAGACGATAATTGAATACCCTTTCCTTACTACCCTTTGTATGAAGGCCGGGAAAGGGTTTTGAGCATACAGGTACTTAGTGCAAATGCATCGTCAACAACAAACACATACGGCATAGCGTAATCCATTACATGCAATGGTTCCTCTGGTGGCAAATTTAATTCTTTAGTTTCAATTTTCCGAAACAGTTCAGTATTTCGCCAAACAGCACCATCGCTCAGCCTACCTTGACAACCGCAATAGACAAAAGTAAAGCAATAGTTAGCATCAACAAGACCCATTAATACGATGCTAAAGAAATTTTTATAATTATAGAATTCAGAACCACTGTTGATTGGCGACTGCATCGCAATGTGCTTGCCGTCTATTGCTCCGATGCAGTGTGGAAAATTCCATAATTTTTCGTAATCTTCTGCTATCTGTTTCCATTGATCTTCTGAATTTGGAATCTGTAACAAAGTATTATCGATTATTGATTATTATTCAAAGATTCCAAAGGAAAGATATAATTTTTGTATTGTTGTGCAATACAAAAAATATATATTTCCTTTGAAATATTTGTACTTCAACATTGTGTATGTTCTTTTTCAGAATATGGAAGATTCACTAAATATTGAAGACGAGCAAGATGGTGATGAACAAAATCAATCAGATATTGCAAATATATCGGAGAGCACAGCAGGTGTTATTCAAGTATATTATTACAACTAATTACATTGAAAATATTTTTTTTACAAAACCAAGTTCATCGGCAACGAAACGCAAGGCAACTTCAAAACCTGTCACTCAAAAAACTAATAAAGTATCGCATGAAGTTATTTACGAAAAATGGAAAAAGCCTACGACATACTACAGAAAAAAACACAACCGTAAGAAAACGACGAGTGCGCCATATTTGGAGAATTAATAGCAAAAAGACTTCGAGCAATGCAGCAGAGTGAAAGAGACTTTGTGATGCACGAAATAGAAAAAGTCATGTACCAATCGAAAATGCGTTTTTCTCAGTGCACGTTTCCACAGTCATTCCAGCAGCATCCCATGAACTGGCAGTTCACGCCAATTTCACATCAGAACCTGTTAACTGCAGTTCCATCATCAAGCCCCACGACAGACTCAACAGTTACCCCATCACCGACAAATTTAGAAACATATTCACAATATTCCAATCCACCGACGGTTCCTTCAGAAAACGCCAATAATACAAAAAATTATTACGAACATTTTCAATCATAACTTTTTTCTCATTATTTCAGTTACAGAATGTAAATTACTTTTTGTCAACCTTTTTTTAATATTGTGTTAAATAGATACATAAAAAAAATAAATAATTTACCTTAATGAGATGTTGCAATTCTGGAATTAACGCTTTGCATACTTCTGGTATAATTTTTGATATCAACTGTGCGGAAACTTTAAAAAGATAATGGAGACTTTGGTAACTATCGCCGGAAGCTAAAAATCGCAATGTTATTGCCAGTCGTTCCTTTGCTGGAATAGCTTCTCATAACTTTGTATCTTTTTTAGAGATATGACATTCAACTTTATTTAGCAAATATTCGAAATCTTCAAAAGACATTCGACAAAAGTTCTCGAATAAGCCAGAAGGTTCCTTTAGAATATCCGCCATCATGTCTGTACCACAATATCTACAAAATTAAATGCAAATGAAGGTATTTATTTAAATGATTCAACATACCTTTCTCTGCTTCTGTTAAAAGATGAAACCCACCACCTTCGCTTTCTTCGTTTTGGTTTCATTAAAAGATATGCACTGCTCATTACAACAATTGCTGCTGCTGCCTCTGTTTCACTATCAATTTCCATGATTGTAATTATCTTTCACAAGTACTTGCAGTATCCGCAAAAATTGGCATTTGCCAAGTAGCCGCGTAATGTATCGACCATACTTGAACTTGTACATGTACATGATTAAGTACTAGTACTTGTCAAGCACATATGCTCCTGATACATCACGAACCATTGAAGAGTCTGAAAACTTCTATCTGTCACTGCAAGATACTATCGACAAACTCGACAGAAGCCACAAACTCATTGTCTTCGGAGATCTTAACGCCCGAATTGGAAATGATATAATACCCAATCTGAAACAAAAATTCAACGAGTCAATTACCAACAAAAATGGCGAACTTCTTATAGACTTTTGTGCCAGGAACGAGTTAAGAATTAACAACACATACTTCCAACACAAAGAACAGCACAAATACACTTTTGCCAACACAAGAGGACAACGCTCCATGATAGACTTTGTCATAACCAACAGAGCAATCACACCCTCTCAAATATTAGACGTAAGGGCTCTAACATCAGCCAATCTAGGAACAGATCATAAGATTGTATTATGCAAAATGTTAATGGAGCAACCTCGTAAAGTTGTAAAGAAGCCTATCTACATAAGAAAATTCAATATAGAATCTTTGTCTACCGAAAGCACAAGACAGCTTTACGAAATAAGATTATCAAGCAAACTGAATAACATCTGCACATCAGGTGAAGTAGAAGAAGGCTGGCAACAAATAAAAACATGCATAACAGAAGCTGCAACAGAATCGATGGGAGAACGCACAATCAACATAAACGCCAACAAGAACATCAAGTCATGGTTTTGTAAGGAAGTGAAGGAACTGGCAGATATGAAACGTAAAAGCTACCTATTGTATTTAAGTTCACCAACAGAAACCAATCGAACGAGATACGTTGAAAACAGAAACAAAGCCAATGCAGCTACCAGAGCCATAAAAAGGGAACACTGGAGACGATTCACCAGTGAAATGGAACACGACCTTTATGGAGCCCAAAGAAAGGTTTGGAAGATGCTGAAAAACAGAAAAAAACCAGTAAATGAATACGTTCAAACTAAAAACATATCACCTGACATCTGGGAAAAATATTTTACAGAGCTGTACCAAGATGAAGAAACAACTGATACATGGGTGAACGAAGACGAAACACCCGATGATGTTTTGATAACAGAGGAAGAGCTGAGAAAAAGAATACAAAAGCTGAAAAACAGGAAAGCCGCGGGTACAGACAACATCCCGAATGAATTGCTAAAATATGGGGGAAAGAAACTCATCGAGAAGTTGCTAACTCTTTTCAATAAAATTTTAAATACATCACAGATTCCCGAAGATTGGCGCAGCAGCATCACTATTCCCATCTTCAAAAAGGGGCAAAAGACATCACCTGAAAACTACAGGGGCATAACCCTGCTAAGTACGTCCATGAAACTGCTCACTAGCATCCTAAAAGACAAATTGGAATCACGTATCAAGAATAGAGAGGAACAGCTTGGTTTTCGAACAAACAGGTCAACAACGGACGCTCTCTTCATAATGAAACAACTAAAGGAGAAATCAATAGAGTTTAACAAGCCTGCTTACATCTGCTTCATAGACTTAACAAAGGCATTCGACAAAGTGCGCTTGACAGACGTCTTACAAATTCTAACAAAAAGACAGTCCCCGTCCCAAATCACCAAACTAATTAAAAACTTAAACACTGGAAATGTGACAAAGATCAAGTCAGGAGAACAAACTACATCCAACATAAAAACACCAGGCGGAATTAGGCAGGGTGACAGCCTGAGCCCTTTCCTTTTCAACCTCCTGATGGATGAAATAATACAACAAGTCACATCCTTAGATTTGGGGTACAGAATGGGCCACTCAAAAATATCTATGGTCTGCTATGCAGACGACGCAGCTATTATAGCAGAAACGGAGAACGATCTTCAGAGACAGCTGTTTAAATTCTATCAAGTCAGCCAACAACTCAACATGGCAATTTCAACATCAAAAACCAAAGCTATGACATTCTCCAGAGAACCTGTCAGGTGTAAAGCGGTTGTAGAGGATAAGCCAATCGAGCAACTCAATGTCTTTAAATATCTAGGCATGGACATCTGCAGCTACCACGATCCGGTGAAAGAAGTCTCATAACTAAAGCAGCAGCTCTGTCAGGATGTCTTAGAGATGTGATATGGTCAAACCAGCACATGGGAACATATAGCAAGATGAAGATCTATAAGACTTGCATCAGACCTATTATGACTTACGGAATAGAAGTACGCGAAGACACAAACAAATAAAACAAAAAGTATGCCGCGCTCGGCCGAAATGAAAATCCTACGAACTATCCTAGGGAAGACCAGACGGGACAGGATAAGAAACACTGACATACGAGCTCAATGCAGCATAGTAGACATAGTCAGATGGGGCAGACAGAGACGAAGAGAATGGTACGCGCACGTACGAAGAATGGACGAAAACAAATTACGGAGAATAATGATGGAAAGCAAGCCACATGGAAATCGCCCACCAGGAAGACCCCCAAAAAGGTGGCAGGAAAGCTGGCAGTCCACCTCGCAAGAAACCATCCAGAGACGGCTTCAGCAAGCAACAGACCAATAGGTCTATTTAAAAGAAGAAGAAGAAGAAGAAGAAGACTTGTCAAGTATCATGTAGTGAGTAGTCGGCTTTAGATTAACTTTTTTATGAGGTACCCTATGTCCAAATTCTATGGTTAGACAGATATCGACAATTACATAATAGGTACTTATTCTCACAAAGCTCTGGCTATGCAAACATATTTACGTGATTCAGTTGGACAATTTTGTCAAAGACTTGGATACTGCCAAATCGTAAATGGTTTGTACTTTGAACATTTACTTTAGAATTTGTTCAGTTATTTTTCTTCATTTCTTTGACTGTTGATTATTGTTATTAATAGGATTCAAGATGTAGTACTAGAATAAACATTTTGAGGTTTACTGGCTACGGTTTTCATTACCACTCCGCGAATTTTATATTTCCGGGCAACCCTGTAACACATGTGAAAAGATTTTTATTTGTTGATTGCCGTGGATAAGATATGTATGTGTTAATAATAGTTTTATCAAAACATGTAATGCAATAATTAAAGTGCCGATATCTGCGTAACCATAGAATTTGGGCATAGGGTACTTCATAACAAAGTTAATCTAGAATAAAGGATTCATAAAATGATATATTATACAGGGTGTTCCATTTAATCTCTCCTGTCACTACGCTTTGCATGACCACCCTGTAAGTTTGGTTGTATCATGAAAATATGCTTGCAACACGTGTTAAAATATTTTTGTTATCTTCTTCCGTTTGTAAGATATTCAGATGTTTCCAAACTTTCAACTAACCCTGTATAGGATTTCCCATTTCATTTTCTTTAGGTGTCATTCCAGAAGTGGCAGAGAGCTGAAAATAAATTAAAATATAAGTTAACTTTGAACTATTAGCAAATCCAAAAATTCAAATTTGTCCCTATCCATTTATACGCTACATACAGAGTATACAATTTTACAAAATATCAGTAGTATGAAAAATGCAGGGCGTTAGATACTTGGATGCAAATATTGTGTTTTTTGTTTTATTATTTATTTATTTCACAATTATTTATTTAGTACAAGTAGAAAATTACAATAGTCCGCCGGATCTGTGTACGCGGCCATATTGGTGCTGGAAAAAACTCCGCTTAGTGATACCGTTTTCAAACGTTAACAGCGTCTCCCCTTCTTTCAATCTCATTAACTGATAACTTCCTGATCCGACATTACATAAAGATGAGCCATACTTATAAAATTATATTCTTTTGATAACTAATGTACTAACAATCAGGATATAGTAGTTTTATTGTTATTTTAAAACAATGAAAAAGGCAGTTGAGACTCCAAACAAATAAAAGAAATATGTATGCTTTATTCTGCATGAACATTTGTCTATGAGTAAGATCTTGGTTGCTGCGTGTTAAGTTGACCAAAATAAAAACGTGTCGATGATAGATGACCAACTTAAGTCGAACTGACGAATATAAAATTGCCTGCTCCAACAACAGTAAATCGTTTTATAAATACGTCCGCACATCACTTTCTTTCTTCTAAAGTTGCATTTCCAGCCCTTCGTAAATCTGATGGAACCATTTATACTTCTATGAGTCCCCCGAAACTTTATCTAGCTACTTTTCCAAAGCTTTTAATATGGAATCTACCTTAGAACAAATTGAGTCGCACTTGCTAAAGCTGAAAAAAACTCATCTCCGGGAATTGATGGTCTTTCGTCATTCTTTCTAAAAAAGTGTGCACATTCAATATCTCATCCACTAGTAATAATAATGAACTGTTCCTAAACTGAAGGTTGTTTTCCTCCCACTTGGAAACCAGCTTTGGTTCTCCTGCCTTTAAAAAGTTGATAAATTAAATGCTAATAACTACCGTCCAATTAGCGTACTCTAAAGTTATAGAATCGGAAGTCGTCGAAGCGATTTCTGAGTTTCTGCTAAATGATAACCTTATCCCTCTTCAGTGACACGGTTTTGTTAAAGGCCGTTCGAAATTAAGTCACCTCTTACACTGCGTTAACGACTGGACCAAGGCTTTGGACAATATTGAGCCTACTGACGTCATCCACCTCGACCTCTCCAAAGTCTCCGATGGAGTAGTTCGTCTCTGGGTTAGAAGTAGATTTAACAGGTGGATTTCTAATATTTTAACGAACAGAAATTTTAAAGTTATGGTTGCTCAGTATTTTTCTGTCCTCGGTCCGCTACTCTTTGTCCTGTATGCCAGTGATTTAAAATCCCTTTTATGCAGACGATGGACGAAACTTGGATTCATGATTACAAGCCAGATTCATTTTGACATACGTACGGTACTTTATTTATCGAATACCTTGAAACAGTCAACTTGATCGTTTGGTCAATGAGACTTTGAAGAAACGGCTCCATATGCAAATAAAAAAAATATATTTCTTGATAAGATAATGCACCAAGTAACAAGTTTTGGTTACGTTAACTAGACTAGCTCCAGCAACTTTGACCAGTTTGCAGATCTAAAAAAATAACCTAGTTACTCCTAAAAACCAATCCATATCATAAATTAACTAAAACAAAATTGCAACTTCAGCCAAGTTGCCGTCTCACATAACCTAATCTAACGTTCGATTTTGAAACCTTTTTTTTCAGCTGCTTTTCAGGGACATACCAGTCCAAAAAAACTAGAGAGTCATAATTCTATACCAGGGGCAAAGTAACTTCCCCAATCAGAAACAATTGGATGATGCCACAAGAGCTAGGAGCCATCTCATACCCCCAGGCGTACACAAGTGGTTCGGAAATGGCCAGATCATCGACATCACTTACTTATTGTATATTTCTTGAGCTACCTGTAATTAAGAAAATAAACTATTGTGAATGAAAACGTTTTTAAATAAATAATATAAAAAAATGCTCGCAAGAATGAGAGGAAAAATAAATGAAAAAGCTAAATAAGAGAAATGAATGGTTTGACATAATATGTGAAGATAGATAATGAAGCCAACGCCTCTTGTGGTTGGAATCATAACGTATAGAAATATCATGCACATTAATAATTTTTGATCGCAGTTTTTGACAGAGGGGCATAAAGAACAAAACTGAATCAGATACATAATAATAATATAGTTTTTTGTTGGAGAATATGATAAAGCTTTTTGCTTGTTTTAGTTAATTTTCTATTTTGGTTAGATTAAGTATACCTTGTAAAAGAGTGTTTCACTTTATGTTGTTACCAGTATAAGTACAATGTCACTATGACTCACGCATTTTATGGTAATATTCGGATCATGTTTTACTATATGTATAATAGAACCTGTTCCACGAAGGAGTAAATATTTTTTGAAAAACGTCCCAATTCGAATTGTTGTCATTTCGAAGAATATTCGTCGTTACTTTCAGTGAACAGGTAAGAAGTAGACAGAAAGAATTTTATTCTATATATCACGTCTTGACTCGTATTGTTTCATGGCGACTTTGTGGCGCCACAAGTACCTGGTTGCCGCGTACTTAGAATACCAATTAGCTCTTTTAAATCATGGCATTCCCGATTTGGAATAGGATATGGCTACTAAAACATCGAAGTTGTTATTAAATTTCAATTATTATTCAATATATCTATATATTGCGGCATTCTTTTTGAAAAAATATGCCAAATATTTAAATCTATTATAAAAAAATTGAATGTAAAACTTAAATTGAACAAAACAATAAAGTTAATATTGATGTCACACTACATAAAATCAGCAATAACAACAGAATGCTATACAAAACCAACATGGACCTCACCATATTTAAAGTTTAATTCATGTCACTTCATGTTATTTCCTAAAAATAGTCAGTAATTGTTATTTTGGTTGATAGAAATACGAATTTAAAAGTTTTTGTAGATAACTATTAATTTCGCTAAATTCTAATAAGCCGTTGACGTGGTACACCCTGAATTTCAAGCAAATAACTTCTGTCTAAAATTCGTCGTTACATTTCCTACATCAAAGATGCTCTGTTGAACTCGTTATAACACTTCATTTTAAATATTTTACTTTTCCGTCCAACCTATCTAATATGCGAGAAAAGTATTGATTTACCCCAAAAAAAAGACTTTTTTTGAGTTATTTTTACGTTTTCCATCAACGACAACACGAAAAAACGGTTTTTAGAAAAGAAATCCTGTGTGTATGTCGTCGTCGTTATCGTCGGCCACTTTTCGTTACATGACTTGTTAGCACGATACAGCCTCCGGAGTGCAAAAAGTCACCGCTTTTATAATTGAATATTGTTAAGGATATATCATAGATGAACCTTATTGATTTTCAGCTCCCCAAATCCGGTACAACGGGTGTTATGGTACTTGAAGTACGACATTTTTATATTTTTTTGAGAAATTTCAGTTTGTTAGCACGATACAGCCTCCGGAGTTCAACAAGTCACCAATTTTATGATTGAATATTATCCAGGACATCTCAAAAATAAACCCTATTGATTTTCAACTCACCAAAGCCCGAATAAAAGGTGCTATAGTACTTTAAGAGCGACATTTTTGTCATTTTTTGAGAAATTTCAATTTGTTAGCACGAAACAGGCTCCGGAGTATCTACAAGTGACCAATTTTATGTTTGGATATTACTGAGAGCATCTCAAAGATGAACCCTATTGATATTCAGCTCACTAACGCTAGTACAACGGGTGCTATGGGACTTGAAGTACCAAATATTTGTCATTTTTGGAGAATTTTCAGTTTGCTGGCACGATACAGCCTCCAGAGTGTATAAAAGTGACCAATTCTATGATTGAATATTGTTCAAGGTGTTTCACAGATGTCCTATTGATTTTCAGCTGACTAGAGCGAATACAGCGTGTTCTATAAATCCAGATATACTATAATACTTTTCCGCCCAACCTATCTATATGCGAGAAAAGTATTGGTTTACCCCAAAGTTGGAAATTTCAAAAAAACTTTTACGACATTTTTGGAGAAATTTCAGTTTGTCAGCACGATACAGCCTCCGGAGTGCAACAAGTCACCAATTTGATGATTGAATATTATTCATGACATCTTACAGATGAACCCTATTGATTTTCAGCTTACCAGAGCCAGTAAAACGGGTGCTATGGTACTTGAAGTACGACATTTTTGTAATTTTTTGAGAAATTTCAGTTTGTTAGCACACGATACAGCCTCCGGAGTGCAACAAGTCACCAATTTTATGATTGAATATTATTCATGACATCTTATATATGAACCTTATTGATTTTCAGATTACCAGAGCCAGTACAACAGGTGCTATAGTACTTTAAGTACGACATTTTTGTCATTTTTGGAGAAATTTCAGTTTGTTAGCACGATACAGCCTCCGGAGTACATATAAGTGGCTAATTTCATGATTGGATATTATTCAAGGCGTCTCAAATATGAACCCCATTGATATTCAGCTCAATAAAGACAGTACAACGAGCGCTATGGTACTTGAAGTACCAAATTTATGTCATTTTGGAGAATGTTCAGTTTGTTAGCACGATACAGCCTCCACAGTGTATGAAATTAACCAATTTAATGATTGAATATTGTTCAGGGCGTCTGCCAGATGAACCTTATTGATTTTAAGCTCACCAGAGCTAGTACAACGGGTGCTATGGTACCTGAAGTGACACATTTTTTGTTCTTTTTGAAGAAATTTTGGATTGTTAGCACGATACAGCCTCCGGAACGTATACAAGTGACCAATTTTATAATTGGATATTTTTCAAGGTGTCTCACAGATGCACCTTATTGATTTTCAGCTGACTAGAGCGAGTACAGCGGGTCCTATAAATCCAGGTATACTACATTTTAGGTTATTTTTGGAGAAATTTCGGTTTGCTAGCACGATACATCCCCCAAAGTCTATAGAAGTGACAATTTTATCATAGAATATTGTTCAGGGCCACATACGCGGAAAAGTTTGTTTTAATCTTTAAAACTGTTTATTTTACTTCACATTATATACAGTGTATGTTACGTATACATATACCTAAGGGAAGTATTGTAATGGAGTGATTTTGACGTTTCAAGAATCGAGTGGATCTACACGTACGTTTCAAATGTAGTCAAAATAAACGGTTTTAAAGATTAAAACTAACTTTTCCGCATCTGTGGCTCTGAACAATATTATTTCATAAAATTGTTACTTGTATGCGAGGTCTGATAAAAAATAACCGTTATTTTCAAATTTCGTGAGCTACGTATGTTCGATTTTCGCATTTTTTTTTTCTGTTATGTTGGTACACATGTCTGTTATATATGTTGGCAATATCAGCCATTTTTGATTGTCAGTTTGTTTTTGATAGATAAAAAAGTTAGTCGTGTTTTGGTGTGCTCTTCGATTTTTTACTATTCGAAAAAATGGATCAAAGAAACTTTATTAAGTTTTGTGTAAAAAATGAAGCAGTTCTTCAGAAACGCACAGAATTGTGGAAAAAGCAATCATGGATTTTGCACCATGATAACGCACCAGCTCACACATCGATGCTTGTGCGTGAGTTTTTGGTCAAAAACAAAAACCGTTATCATGCCTCAACCACCGTATTCACCGGACTTGGCCCCCGCTGACTTTTTACTCTTCCCAAAACTGAAGACACCGATGGAAGAAAAGCGTTTTGCTACGATTGAGGAGATAAAAGAAAAATCGAAACAGGAGGTGTGGGCGATACCAAAAAGCGCGTTTCAGAAGTGTTTCGAGGATTGGAAAAAACGCTGGCATAAGCGTATTATATCTAAGGGGACAAGATAGTTATTGATGAATAAATAAATACTTTTTGAAAAAATTGAAAATAACGGTTTTCCATCAACAACAACACGAAAAAATGGTTTTTAGAAAAAAAATCCTGTGTGTATGTCGTTGTCGTCGGCCACTTTTTCTTACATGTCTTGTTAGCACGATACAGCCTCCGGAGTGTAATAAGTCACCAATTTTATGATTGAATATTGTTAAGGATATGTCACAGATAAACCCTATTGATTTTCAGCTTACCAGAGCCAGTACAACGGGTGCGATGGTACTTGAAGTACGAAATTTTGTCATTTTTTGAGAAATTTCAGTTTGTTAGCACGATACAGCCTCCGGAGTTCAACAAGTCACCAATTTTATGATTGAATATTATTCAGGACATCTCATAGATGAACCCTATTGAATTTGAGCTCACCCGAGCCAATACAACAGGTGCTACAGTACTTTAAGTACGATATTTTTGTCATTTTTGGAGAAGTTTCATTTTGTTAGCACGATACAGCCTCCGGAGTATATACAAGTGACCAATTTTATGATTGGATATTATTCAGAGCATCTCAAAGATGAACCCTATTGATATTCAGCTCACTAAAGCCAGTACATCGGGTGCTATGGTACTTGAAGTACCAAATTTTTGTCATTTTGGAGAATTTTCAGTTTGTTAGCACGATACAGCCTCCCGAGAGTATACGATTGATCAATTTTGATTGAATATTGTTCACGGTGTCTCACAGATGTATCCTATTGATTTTCAGTTGACTACAGCGAGTACAGCGGGTCCTATAAATCCAGATATATTACATTTTTGGTTATTTTTGGAGAAATTTCGGTTTGTTAGCACGATACATTCCCCGAAGTGTATACAAGTAACAATTTTATGAAAGAATATTATTCAGGGCCACAGATGCGGAAAAGTTAATTTTAATCTGTAAAACCGTTTATTTTTTGATCAGACTCGTACACTTCGGGGGATGTATCGTGCTAACAAACCGAAATTTCTCCAAAAATAACCAAAAATTTAGTATATCTGGATTTATAGGACCCGCTGTACTCGCTGTATTCAACTGAAAATCAATAGGGTACAACTGTGAAACACATTGAACAAAATTGATCAATCGTATACTCTCTGGAGGCTGTATCGTGCTAACAAACTGAAAATTCTCCAAAAATGACTAAAATTTGGTACTTCAAGTACCATAGCACCCGTTGTACTGGCTTTACTAAGTTGAATATCAATAGGGTTCATCTATGAGACACTCTGAATAATATCTAATCATAAAATTGGTCACTTGTATATACTCCGGAGGCTGTATCGTGCTAACAAACTGAAACTTCTCCAAAAATTACAAAAATACTGTAGCACCTGTTGTATTGGCTCTGGTGAGCTGAAAATCAATAGGCTTCATCAGTGAGATGCCCTGAGTAATATTCAATCATAAAATTGGTGACTTGTTGAACTCCGGAGGCTGTATCGTGCTAACAAACTGAAATTTCTCAAAAAATTACAAAATGTCGTACCTCAAGTACCATAGCATCCGTTGTACTGGTTCTGGTGAACTGAAAATCAATAGGGATCATCTGTGATATGTCCTTAACAATATTCAATCATAAAATTGCTGACTTATTGCACTCCGGAGGCTGTATCGTGCTAACAAGACATGTAAGGAAAAGTGGCCGACGACAACGACGACGACGACGACGACATACACACAGGATTTTTTTCTAAAAACCGTTTTTTCGTGTTCTTTTTGATGGAAAACGTAAAAATAACTCAAAAAAAAATTTCAAATTTCCAACTTTTTTTGGGGTAAACCAATACTTTTCTCGCATATAGAAAGGTTGTGCGGAAAAGTAAAAATACTTTTTCAATCAATCTTTAATTATTTATTACAGCATTCAAACTTAATTATTTTGATGAATAATCGAATCTTACACAAATCAAAAAAACTGCAAACAAATAGCAAAAGAAAATGAATACAGAAAATAATATACAGGGTGTTCCATTTAAAAAAACATATGTTTCCTTCATAACTAAAAAACTAATTACGCCACTAGATTCTACGAAAAAAATTCTTCGATAATTTTAAAGATAACTGAGATACGAGGAGTAGTACTTTTCAATTCCACTCTGTATCTTAAAAACCAAAAGTGCTTGCGCCATTTGTAATTTCATAAAAAAGTAGCAAACTATCGCTAATACCGCAATCCTCTATTCTTAAAGATAAGGGAGTATCCCTGCAAAAGTGCTCAAAATGGGATACACTGTACTGGTTGAATAAAACTCAATATGTCTAAATTTTTTATCTTCTACTAGTTTCGGCCTCTAACGGGCATCTTCAGGCCACATTTTTTTGGAATCAATAAAGAAAACAATATTACAAATTTCATAAAATCACCACACAGCAAATTAGGCAAAAAAGGTGTGGTAAATTGATAAAACAAGGTTAATAAAAAGTTGTACGAAACTTTTATCTTACAATCTCGTGTGAAACGATTCGTCTGGATTTGTACGAATATGATGCATGTATGAAGCAACATTGATTGTGAACGTGGTAGTGGTTAAAATACAATTTTTCTCGTTCAAAAATGAATCTACTTGGTGACCTTGAATATTTATCAGACACTTCTGATGTAAAATATCTTTTGTTGCAAAATTTTAACAAAGGGATATGGGTTTATACATATTTGGTATCATGAAGTGAAAATAAGGAATTTGAGAGGTTGTCAGAATATCATCTACGAATGTTCGTACTGATTCGCCGTTTAACTGAAACTAGACAATAGTGCGTCATTCAATCTTTAACCGTTTAAAAATTTATCAACATTATCTTAATCTCTTCTACAAAACATCTCCCATTGTTGATTCTATGAGGTCCTTATAAAATATTCGGTGACTACTATAAAATATATTTTCAAAGATACAATAATAATAACAACCTCTTTGAAGTTCACAGGCGGACCTGTTTAGCTACCATGCTCAAAAACAGTTTTCAGACTATTGTTATACAGGCTTATATAAGAACAGAGACGCTAGTAATATGTGAAAAATCATAATTAACGAGAACCAGGTTTAAGTACTAATATCTCAATCCGGGTCCACATCAGTAGGTATGTACGTAATTCGTCGCTGTTCGTCGGGATATTTATTGATGTGGAGGGAGTGAAGTACCATCCCGGCGCGTCTCCAGCTGGCGGATAGGAGAGGCCTCTGAGATGATTTTATATGAGAAGGAGGTCTGCGGGGAAATACCTGGGGGCTCGTTGTGTCTAAAAACTCAACTGGCAGCTCTCGAATACACTGCCGCGGACCAACTTTACCTATCCCAGCTGTAGTATCGTGGCTAAGGGATTGCACTGTTACTCCTGTTGAATGTTGGATAGAGATATTTTTTAACTTTTACGCCCAATTACCTCTCAGGGAAGGTTACACACAGTTATTTGAGGCTACTAATAAAACAATACGGTTTGGTTGTTTAGCTATATTTGGATCTGACTTCCATATAATAATAGCAAGGTATTGCGGGTGGCGGCACTTGTGGCGCGATACAAGAGTGCCGAACGTAAGGCCACTAGTGGCTGAATTGTGTATCCTAGAAGAGGCCGTACACTTTAAATCATTTACCCGAAGAGGCGACGTAAACTCGATTAGGTTAAGAATCCAAAAAATCACAATTGTTTTTGTAATAATAACAAAAAAGTAAATTAGCTATAACGAAGTGGCGTTACTGAAATGCCCCAACAACTATATTGTTTAAGGAATATCTACCGCAGAGTATACTTTGCGTTTACATAACATAAGTAAGTCACTTTGAAGTTTCGCAAATTGTTCCAATAACTAAAATCTTAAACTTTATTTATAGACTACGAACTGATGTATCTACAATAAGGAGCCTAGGTCCTGAAGGGTTCTCTAATATGTAATTCAATATAATATATGAGTTCAGTGTTTAATAATTCATTGTGATTGTTTTTTTTCCTAAGTGAATGTTAAACTATATGTGTTAAAACTTTATATGTTGACAAAGAACAAATCCCACTTATGACTACCACTTAGCTGTTAAATTGCTGTGGAATACTCGTTCAGCACCGCCTCATACAGTTGCTTCTTGAGCCTTTAAAATAATATGAACATGGTAGTCCTCAGACGAACAGCGCTGGTAACTTGTCAGGTATACAGGAATCTGGGGTCCAAGGTATTCCCAGGACTAATTGGAAACAGAGAGTCCAATGATAATTGGTATTCAAAAGAGGTCTTTCGATGTAGGGTCACCTCAAGGTGAATTGAATTTTCAATTACTACAATTGAATTTCCGCATATATTTAATTCTGATCCCCTTCAGGGTACTTATAGGTGCCTTTATCACCAAAGTATTACTTAAGATTACCTGCGAAAATTCTAAAAAAACTCCGTAAAATGCGGCAAACGTTTCACTCCATACTCATGGATAGCATAAAGAAAGATATTTTTTTTGTACACTGAAAATTCCCACCTAAATCTATTACATTCTTAGAATTGTTGGTCAAACTGATTTCAAATATTGGTTTAGCAGTCACTTATGCTTATGGGATCTAGGGACATTTATGAAGTAATGATTTTTGAAGTTTGATAGTGACAATATTGACAATTGATAGATAC
Source organism: Galeruca laticollis (assembly GCA_963921935.1). Classification (NCBI taxonomy): domain Eukaryota; kingdom Metazoa; phylum Arthropoda; class Insecta; order Coleoptera; family Chrysomelidae; genus Galeruca; species Galeruca laticollis. Next base: position 45,266,272 of record OY998177.1, read on the forward strand.
ATGATAAATTATAACTTGTTATCAAAATAAACATTGAATTTTATATGTATTTTAGTTTGAGAATTTGCTTTTATTTCAGTTAGAAAATCATTTTATTTTCATATTTGGTGGTGGGATTTTAGTTTTAGTTAGTTATAAATACTTCCGGTCAAAGCGATACACCTGGTAAGATTGTATCTTGTTTTGTTTCTTAAAAGGTTCTTGAAATGATTTTTGTACATTTAAACGATTTTCTCTAAATAATGCTGGTGTTCTTGGATTGGTAGCCTAATTCCTAACCTTTGGGGGATAGATCTAAATGACTTTGTAACACACCACCATTACCCGGAGAAAGTTTCGAAGAAACTTTTAACTTGCCACTAATATACGGCCTCAATTACAAATATCTATGAAATGGTTTAATAACATCTGAACTCCCTAGATATGATATAAATAAAACTAAAGTTATATATTCCTCAGTGGGAAAAAATTACCCTTTTGGTTTTTTTTCTTAAATATCATCCTCATCTGGAGGATGTTCTTTTATATCCTTGGCGTTCCAGATTCCAATAGATCGACCATTTGCATCTGATAACTCATAAGACCAAGGAGATGGACAGGCAATAATTTTGTATGGACCGCTAAATTTCGGTGCTAATTTTGCCGTGAAATGCTTAGATGCATCTGATAGAACGTAATTTCGTTTCCAAACATATTGGTTTACTTTAAACTTTTCGTTCCGATGTCTTAAGTTATAGGATGTACGAGTTCGTTCGTACGATTTTTGCAGCCGCCTTTGGATGCTTTGATAGAGTTGGGTTAAGGCTACTCGACGAAGCTCTGGATCTGAAGTAGGGCATGGAGTCCTCTCAACATCGTTTAGGTATACTTCTCGTCCAAAATTTGCTAGATTGGGCGTAACCTGCGTGAATTCGTGTTTTGCTGAACGAATAGCGAAACCAACTTTTGCCAGGTACTTGTCCCACTGACGTTGATTCTCTGAGACGTAGCTAGACAATATAGTCTTCAAAATCCTGTGTACTCTTTCTACAGGGTTGGCCTGTGGGTGATAGTTCTCTGTGTGAGACACTTTCACTTTATACTCTAACATCAGTTTTTGGAAAGCTTGACTTCGGAACTGCTGCCCATTATCAGATATTAGTTTCTTGGGTGCACCATACACTAGAAATATATTGTCCTCCAAATTCTTAACTATAGCTGAGGCTGTTGCTGACCGCAAGGGGAAAAACAATACAAATTTGGTAAAACAATCCAAGACCGACAAAATAAAACTAAACCCTTGATTGGACCTTGGGAGCGGACCGACGAGATCCACGCTTATTAGTTCCCAGGGTCGCGATACAGTAACTTGAGCTGAGAGCATCTGACCGACCGGTAATTTTTGTTCTGGCTTGGTACTTAAACAGGTTTTACACCTTTTTATATACCGAGAAACGTCTACTCTTAACTTAGGCCAGTAGAAGATTTCTGAAATACGGCTGACCGTTCTAGATATACCCATGTGCCCGCATGTAGGAGGGTCATGGTGTCTTCGAATAATATTGCTTCTTTGTTCCTTTGGAAGAACCATTAACCACTCAAAGGAAGTTAACTCATGGTTTTGAAATTGAGTTTTTCGAAGTAATTGACCATTCTGTATTCGCCATAAGGGATATTTTTGAGGATATTTTGCGACCGAATCACACATTTTTGAGTACCACTTGTCCCGATTTTGCACGCCCTGATTAGACTCATCGACTATCGTGTCAATTATGGGCACTGTACGAGACAATGTATCCGGAACTATGTGGTCTTTTCCTTTACGGTGAATAATTTCGAAATCGTATTGTTGTAGCCGTAAGGCCCATCGAGCTATTCTACCAATCGGATCTTTAATACTGAAAAGCCATTTAAGGCTGTAGTGGTCAGTTATAACAGTAAACTTCGTGCCTTCTAAATATGGTCGCAACTTCTCGACTGCAAACAAAACGGCTAGACATTATTTTTCTGTTCTCGAAAATTTCCGTTCATTTTTAGTTAAACAACGGCTTAAGTAACAAATTACTCGCTCTCCTTGCGGGAGGCGCTGTAATAGAACAGCTCCCAAGTCAAAATCAGAAACATCTGTCTCTACAATAAAAGGTTGGCTAAAATCAGGACAGGCTAAGATTGGTGCAGAAACAAGACATTGTTTGATTTGTTTTAGCGCCTCCTCGCACATATTGGTCCACACAAATGGAGTATTTTTCTGTGAGTTTCGTTAGAGGTGCTACAACTGACGAAAAGGAGGGTATGAACCGTCTGTACCAAGAGGCCATACTAACTATTCTTCGTACTTCTGGAACTGTACGAGGTACAGGTATGTTTAAAATGCATTCCACTTTCGAAGGATCAACTAAAAGACCATACTTGTTCACCACATAACCTAAATATTTAAGTTCTGGACGACAGAAAATACACTTTTCTCTGTTAAGAACAAGACCAGAGTCAATTATTCTGTTTAATACTGTTCTCAAAACATATAGGTGTTGTTCAAATGAGGATGTACAAATAATTACGTCATCCAAGTAGACAAATACGTACTTGTCTAACTCAGGCCCCAAAATGGAATCCACGGCGCGTTGCCAAGTAGCAGGCGCTGAATGTAATCCGAAGGGCATTCGACAAAACTGGAATAACCCTCTGTTAGGCACCGTAAGTGCTGTAAGGGGTCTCGATTCTTTAGCAACCGTTATTTGCCAATACGCGGATTTAACATCCAATGTTGTTAGATAACGTGCATCACGTAACTTATCCAGTATAGCGGATACATAAGGAATAGGATAAGCATCCGGTATGCTAACAGAATTGAGCTTCTTGTAATTGACACAAAATCTCCATTTGTTGTTGCGTTGGACCATCACAATAGGCGATGACCATGATGAAGAGGACGGCTCCACTATTCCTTTTCTTAACATATCCTCCGGTTCTTCATTCACTACTTTTTGGAGAGCTGGAGATAAAGGATAATACCTCTGTTTTATTGGAGCGGAATCTGTACGAATTATATGCTCAACGTTCTTGATGCATCCTACTTCTTTATCTCCTACAGTCGCAAAAGCTTTATCAACAATTTCGTTCAACTGAGTTTGTTGTTCTTCCGTTAAAGAGTCAACACCCTGAATACCAGATGTTTGTATTGCGTCCACGATGTCACTTTGACGAAAGTGCTATTCTCCGATAAACAGATCCGGGACTATGCCCATTGAGGACCAAAAGTCTATCCCAAGTATTAGGTTGTGACTAAGGGCTGGAACTACCAAAATATCTAGTACTCGTACTCTATCTCGTAACTGGATGGGTACGGTTATAGAACCAAGACTATCACACGACTGACCTGTTGCAACCTTACAAGAAATTTTATCTGGACGACTTATTCTAGCTACATTTTGAAATACGTTCCAACCGGGACCACTCATGATGGTTCTGGATGCTCCACTATCCAATAACGCTAGTATGCGTTTTCCCAAAATAGATACTTCCAGATAAGGTCTCTGGTTGCCTTGCGCATGCGCCAGAATATAATCTAAAATTGCAGTATTAACTGGTTGTGTAGTTGGTCTGGACTGCTCATCACTCAATCGACCTATTGAGCGCGAGCTCTCTCTCGTTTTTTGTACACCGCGGACAATTGCGGACATTTTCTAGTCCACACTTGAAGCAAAACAGCTCCTTAGTCTGGGAGCACTTCTTAAATTTGTGACCATCGCCACCGCAATTCCAACAGCTTCCTTTTTGTTGAATTTCTGTAGCAGCTACAATACTCTGTGAGGTAGTCGAAGGAGTATCTATGGAGTTACCAAAAATAGAATAGACTGGTTTCTTATAGGCTAGATCTGGTTCGACGAGTAATCTTGTGTTTGTCGGAGGAGGGCAAAATTGTCGAATACGTGTCTCTGTTCCTTCGACGGATTTGGCAACAGAACACAGGTCGGATACACTGTTAATCGAACATAACGATAAACTTGTTTGTATATATGGCAATATGTTCCTTCGGAAGAGATTTTCCATAACCGACACATAGTTTATTACTCTTTCTTGGGCTCCCTGCGTTCTTCTTCGTATTTCCTCCCATAGCGCGAATTCGTAGTCATGTGGTTGGAATGCCAATTTGAGTTTCTGAACGAGATCATCCCACGACGTAAAGTGGCTCATTCTGTACCATAATAAGGCATCTTTGGTGAAGAGTTCCGGTGCTGATCGGAGAAGTCGTTCTTTTGCTACTCCTCTGGAAAGTCTCAGTTCTTCAATCCGTTCCAAAAAGCTGTTAACACTAGATACACCATCATATTGTAATCGCCATCTGCTGACATCAAAAAGGTACGACGAAACGTCGGAGCAAGTGCCTACGACGGTTCCGTGCGGATTTGTATGACTCGGCATCGAAGACATTGACAGTCTCATGTTCTGCATCGGACCACTTAAGGAATGTACATCATCTCCTGGATGACTCATGTCGTTTACTCTTGACATTTCCGTATCTGCGAAAGAAACTCGTCTGGGATTGTAGGAATAATCGTCAAATTGTTGGTAACGTCTGTCTAGAGGGGTAGCCAAGGTAGAATTAGCCATATTGGAGACTCGATCATAGTACTGACCTCTGGGCGATATTCCACTCGAAGCTTCTGAATGATTTCTCGGAATACTGGATATTTCCCCGTTACTAAATAAAGGATGAGATTCCTCTCTCCAAGCAGACCGATCAAGTGATTGAACCATTTCAGGAACTCGTTTCAAATTAGAAGTATTGGGTACTACTTGTCTTTCTTCATTCCCCCGCCTAATTCTTCTGTGTTCCTACAGCCTTCCATTGTCCAAGTCTCCCGCCCCGAGTGAATAATTTCCGGTAACAAAGGCACTGGGGTATCTAACAAAGATAAATGAAGTTGGGATAGCGACTTGTTGTTCTCACATTCTTCGAAAATTCGATCTAACTTGGTTATTAGTCGATGATTCCAATTCCTCAACATCTCGAGTTGCTGCTGTATTTCAGGTTTTGACCGAATTCTACCTAATCTTAGTTCTATATGAGTCAACCGTGTTTTTAACTTTTTAAATTCATTTACCCTATTTTCTACGTTAAAGTTGTCAATATTTTCTTCTAAGTCAGAAAGTTTGCCAGAACAAATCGAAAATTCAAAACCAGGATCAATGTCCACCTTGAAGGAAAGAGCCTGAGAGCTTCTTGAAGAGCAGCTCTTTTTTGGTCAACGTTGCCATTTATTGGCAAATTCCTGATAGATAGCTCATATGAAAGCTCATCTCCTAAAAGTCTGTTAACTTCCATTGTTATCCACATCTAATTGTAACGGTACACGCGAGAAACCCTTCCCTACGTCGCTGGAAAAAACAATAAAAAGGAACACCGCCTATACACCAATATAATATCTAAATAATGAAAGTACTTATAGGGATAACTAAAATAAGTTAGTAGTATCGATAAAATTAGAAACAACCAATCTACCCTGTATATTACTTCGTCCGGGAATTAATTTGAACAATTTTGTTACTGTTTTAAATTCTTGCATAAATATACTTAGTGTTGATTTTAAAAAAAATCGTTTTATTAATTTTTGGTTTAATTCTATGAGCAAGAATATTAATTCGCCTAGAGTAAACCAATGTCAAAAAAAATTAAAAATATGGAATCAAAAGTAGCCTCGTATAAATGATTATAATTGTTTCACTTCAAAACAGAAAACAAATTATTGACACGTTGGGCGCCAGTTTGTTACTCCTGTTGAATGTTGGATAGAGATATTTTTTAACTTTTACGCCCAATTACCTCTCAGGGAAGGTTACATACAGTTATTTGAGGCTACTAATAAAACAATACGGTTTGGTTGTTTAGCTATATTTGGTTCTGACTTCCATATAATAATAGCAAGATATTGTGGGTGGCGGCACTTGTGGCGCGATACAAGAGTGCCGAACGTAAGGCCACTAGTGGCTAAATTGTGTAACCTAGAAGAGGCCGTACACTTTAAATCATTTACCCGAAGAGGCGACGTAAACTCGATTAGGTTAAGAATCCAAAAAATCACAATTGTTTTTGTTCCAATAACTAAAATCTTAAACTTTATTTATAGACTACGAACTGATGTATCTACAATAAGGAGCCTAGGTCCTGAAGGGTTCTCTAATATGTAATTCAATATAATATATGAGTTCAGTGTTTAATAATTTCATTGTGGTTGTTTTTTTTCCTAAGTGAATGTTAAACTATATGTGTTAAAACTTTATATGTTGACAAAGGACAAATCCCACTTATGACTACCACTTAGCTGTTAAATTGCTGTAGAATACTCGTTCAGCACCGCCTCAAACAGTTGCTTCTTGAGCCTTTAAAATAATATGAAAATGGTAGTCCTCAGACGAACAGCGCTGGTAACTTGTCAGGTATACAGGAATCTGGGGTCCAAGGTATTCCCAGGACTAATTCGAAACAGAGAGTCCAATGAGGGGCTTGGCTTTACTGCCCGGACCAAGAGGAGACAACCTCATTAAAAACCTAAAGTCAAGGTGGGAAACCAGGCCGAAGAATGCGTGGCTATATAGAAGAATATTCCTTACTGGTTTCGACCTTGGAGCACCGGGGGGAACTCCATCGTATTGAACCCCTTACCTCTGCATGCGGGGCTCTGCAGCGGTGGACCGTAATGACCCTAGCTTCTCGTGGGACCATTTATGGACAGAGAAAGTAAAACTTCCACCGGAAAAGTAGTGGAGAAAACCTCCACCTCTCCATCCAGGCACCTCACAAAGGGAAAAAAGGCCAAACAGCACAAATGTCGTATTCCGTTCGACATCCCGAAACTGGGAGAACCGGGCGGCATAGACGACCCACTGAGAAAAGGCCTCAGTGGAGCAGGGGAGCAGCTCCTCAATCAGGGAATATTCCCTGAAGAGGCGAGGAAGCAGGTTATTTAGTGCTCAACCTCCTCGAAGGAACCACCAACGGGGAAGATAAAGCTTAAAACAGGCCCGGAGCATATTACTCCTCCGCAGCCACCAGGCTCGAAGTGGAGACGACATCCCAAAGCCGGTCACCATAACGGTGTTTTTCCCAAGAAGCCACGACATGAAATTGGAGAGGATCCTCCAACTTGTCGAGGTTCAGAACTCCAACCTTACTACTGGGGCTTGGAAGATCCTGAAGTTTAAAAAAGAGGGACAGAGAACTATCCTCACGATTGGGATCGATCACCAGTCTGGGGAGGCTCTGAAGGCAGGAGGTTATGCATAAACTTCCGTTTTGGACGTATTCCTGTCTCGGGGCTGGGAAATAAAAGAACCCCGTGGAGGATCCAAAGGACATGGAGATACCCTCCACATCCGGAACCACTGGGTCAGCCCGAGATCTCTTCCGGCTCTGCTGGAGTGACTGGAGATGCGGAGATCGCCTCTGTATCCCGGTAAACTGGGCGGAGCAGCCTGGGGGTCGAGAGTCTGACTCGAGATCAAGAAACCTGCTCGAACTCCGACGAAGATATTGCCATGGTGGTCGAGGAGAGTCAGGGAGAGATAAAGGAGGGGAATGAATAGAGGCTGAGTAACTCGGCCTCTCTCATCCATAATAATTGACCTTCACGTTCACGAATGTAGCTCAGATTAACCTGCACCACGCGAAGGGAGCTTCAGCCGTGATTGCAAGGTTATTCGCTAGACTACAACTGGATATATGTATCTCCGCGTGCCTGTGTAATCATAAGAAATAACATAAAATATGTTTGTGTTTCAGAATACGTGTCACGGGACCTTGTTTCAATCATGATTCACCTCAACATTGGGGGTATCGACCGAGATATCGTCATTGCCTCTGCCTACTTCGCTGGAGACGGGCCGATGACACCGCCAGAAGAAGTACAAGAGCTTGTGAGACACTGCAATAGCAGACGGCTGCCAATTATAATTGGTTGTGAAGCCAACGCACACAATACCGGGTGGAAAAGCACTAACAACAACGCAAAATGTGAGTGTTTATTAGAATATCTCTTAGCAAATAGCATTGAGACCTTAAACGTGGGGACAACCCCCACTTTTGTCACGAGAGCAATAGAAGAGGTCCTGGACGTAACAATTGTTAATGTTGCTGCTGGAAAAAATGTAAATGATTGGAGGGTGATGAGCGAGCCATCACTTTCCGACCATAGGATCATCGAATCTGGGATAGAGGGAGATACTACCTCGATTCCTACAATCCGAAATCCTAGAAATACTGATTGGTCTCTTTACAAGACCAATCTGAAGGACAATTTGGAAAACGTCGAAGTGAATGGGGTAAATCACCCGCACTACGACCTGGAACAAAGAATCGAACAGATCAGTGAGGCAATAATGGTAGTGGATAACTACATAAGAACAGAGAACCTGAAGAATATACCACTTCATAAATGTCAGCATGCCTACAGAGCGGGTCGATCAACTGAGACGGCTCTGTATCAGCTGACCGAAGTCATTCAGAGAACTCTGATCAACAAAGAAATCGCAATGTGCGCATTCCTGGATATATCTGGGGCCTTTGACAACACAACTCATGTGTCTGTCAAAGAATGAAACCAAAATGGATGTATGAGTTGTTGACGACGAGGATAGCTGAGACACAGGTGGGGAATCAAACCACCTCAGTTAAAGCCACTCGGGGGACACATCAAGGGGAAGTCGTATCTCCCCTTCTATGGAGCGTCGTAGTAGATGAGTTGCTCTACAGGATAACGGAGCTTGGCTTCGAATGTACGGGCTACGCCGATGACATAGTTTTAATAGTCAGAGGCAAGTTCGAGAGCATCTTGTGTGATTTATTACAAAAGGGCCTCAGAATCATTGAGCAATGGTGCTTGTCAGTGGGGCTAAACATTAACCCAAGCAACACCATAGTAATTCCATTTACCCGGAAAAGAACACTTCCAGCCATGAAACCCATATCACTAAACGGGGAAATCATAGAATGGAAATCAGAGGTTAAATATCTAGGGATAACCCTAGACAGTAAGCTTCTGTGGAATAAGCATGTTGAAATAACTGCTAGTAAAGCAATGAGAGCTTTTATGGCGTGCAGAAATCTAGCTGGTAAGAGGTGGGGCTGTAACCCAAAAATACTGCGATGGATGTACGCCATGATTGTGAGACCAGCAATTACGTATGGGGCAATAGTTTGGTATACAAAACCAAGTCAGTACAGCACGAGGAAGACCCTCGACAAAGCTCAAAAGCTTGCCTGTGTGTGCATCATTGGAGCTATGAGAACGTGTCCAACTAGGGCTCTTGAAATCATTACAGATCTCACACTTCTACATCTGGTAATAGAAAGATCTGCCCAAGAGGCAATTCTTAGAATTCTAAGGAAGGTTCAGGTAATGAGAGTATTAAAAATCAGGGAGCCTGGTCCTTTGTAACAAAATACATCTCATCAGCGAATCTTCCCAGTGACGAAATGATCAAGAAACTCAGTATCGAAACGAAATTCACTACGATGCTAAATACGAGGAGAGACTGGTAAAGGGAATACACCACCCAAACTCTCATAGAAAACACTATTAGATGGTGTTTTAAATGAAACTCACGGTTTCTAGTTAATTCCACAATATAATAAAAGTTATTGAAAATTCTAAAAAATTGACAATTGTTTCGATAAATCAATATCATCGTCAGAATGACAGAAGTTACATTTTATTTGATGCCTACCTGATGTTTAGTAGTTATTTTTGGCTAGACCAAGAAATGACCTAACTTGTGATTGACTTAATATATGTTTATAGAAAAAAGAAGAAGATGTGATATTACAAATATTGAAGCTTAGATATTATTAGCCCTATGGTGATATCCTGAATATCATGTTTCTAATTAAGATCAGTATAACTGTGCAATGATATAGAAATTCAGGAAAACTATATCTGCTGATCTTTACAATTATCACTTAAGAAGACAGTTTATCAGTGGAGAACTCCCTAGATTGAACTGTTCATTGACAACTTTATATATATATATATATATATATATATATCTAAGCTTCAATATTTGTAATATCACATCTTCTTCTTTTTTCTATAAACATATATTAAGTCAATCACAAGCTAGGTCACTTCTTGGTCTAGCCAAAAATAACTACTAAACATCAGGTAGGCATCAAATAAAATGTAACTTCTGTCATTCTGACGATGATATTGATTTATCGAAACAATTGTCAATTTTTTAGAATTTTCAATAACTTTTATTATATTGTGGAATTAACTAGAAACCGTGAGTTTCATTTAAAACACTAATATGAGCAGATTCCACGAAGTAAGGGTTGAGGCAGTTAATTTCACTATTAGATGGTATACGGATGGTTAAAAAACCAGCACTGGAGCAGGCGCTGGAGTATTTGGGCCTGGCACCAGATACTCAGAAATACTTGCGATCGAAAGATGCGTGGAAATGAACCTAGAAAGAAACTATCAGAAATGTGACATATCGATCCATTCTGATTGTCAAGCAGCTATCAAAGCATTGAGCTCCCATGTCATTGACTCAAAGTTGGCATGGGAGTTCCGAAGAAAACTTGATGAATTAGGCAAGAATAACAGGGTCTCTTTAATCTGGGTTCCTGGCCACTCGGGAAATGAAGAGGCCAATACACTTGCCAGGAAAGGAGCACAAACGCCCTTTATTGGCCCGGAGCCTTTCTGAGGTGTAGGAAAATGCTCCTATAAGAAAGATTTTCGGAAGAAGGAGAAAACCAAAAGAGAAGCACTCTGGTGGTGCCTTCCCGGGCTGGAACATTCCAAAAAGTTCCTGCGGAACTTTGACACTGCTAGATCCAAAAAATATTTGGACCTCAGTAAAAATAAGCTACATCTCCTCACGGGCTTTCTGACAGGATACTGCCTCCTTAGGAAGCACCTAATGAGAAAAGGTCTAGCAGAAATTGACGAGTGTAGATTCTGTGGGGAGGAGGATGAAGCTCCGAAGGGGTTGACCCAAGTTCCAATCAAAGACAGTAAAAATTGTCCAGAATACCAAAACAAGTGTCAAGAACACATTAAAAAGACACCCGAACAGACAGAAAACAAGTGTCTATGAAAGTTCGACAATCCTAATACGCCAAATACTCAAGCACAAGAAAAGTGTCTGGAAACTAACAATCAATCCGTTCAAGCTCTCGAACTAGAGATACCCACCTGTTGTGGCAGTAACTCAGATCGTACTTCCACACCTGAAAAATCTATATCAGATAATAGAAACTTAACGTATTGAAATATGGAAGAGGACACCATAGGCTATGCACAAATCATACAAATCTATCCTGGGCCCAAGAAATTGAAGATGAAAACTTGACATGTCAAATAAAAAAACTGATGACCTAAATGCGATAACTACTATTCCGCACAAAGATAAGATGAAAGTGACCGACATCATGCCCCCAGAGTTCAAAATTTCAAATAAATTTACTAGTTTTAAGCTATAATCAAAAGATCAACACAAAACCAAAATCAATTATTACGCAGAACAAATACGACACTTTGTCTGAAGCCTCGGATGATGATATTGTAATTAATCCTGTTCAAAAAGCGAAAGAAACTCAAATTCAGAAAACTATACGCCTAATCCTCCAGTTCCGATGACAACAGTGCGAAACGCGATAATAAAAGAATAAAAGGAAAAGATACAACTAATAGTAACAATAAAAAATCCACATCCTCCTGCCCCCGATCGTTATCGATGGCAATGTGCAAGCTCATAAAGACATAGTTACGAAAGACGTACTTGACCTCGAAAAAACTCACGAAAACGTTACGGAATGATAAGGTACTCCCGACATGAAGAAAAAACGCACGCAGTTGTTCTGAGAGAGTTAGTCGAGGGACTACAACTAGTAGACATAAAAGAAGAACTCGTTAATACCTACAAAATAAATATAAAGGACTTATTCAGAATGACAACGAAGGGTAGACTCCTATATCTCGTCATACCTGACTCAAAAATCACCCTTGACTTCTTCAATAAAAACGTGAGAGTGATTGAGCATACGACGGTTCAATGGGAGCATCGCCGGCAGACGAAACCTATCATCGAATGCCATATTTGCCAACTTTGAGGACATACAATTTCTAACTGTGGCAGAGCTCCCAGATGTTTAAAATGTGCAGCGCCTCATCTTATTCCGGAATGCCCGAAGGACAGATCGAAGCCAGCGAAATGTACAAATTGCAAAGGCGACCATCCGGCCAATGCTGAGATCTGTCCTGAATACATAAAAAGAAGAGAATGGCTCGAGATTAAAATAAGCCAAACTACAAATCCAAAGATAGCTGCAGCAATATACATCCACGCACATATTCCTACAGTCAACCTTTGGACTCACAAAGCATAACCCGCTACCGATGACTGTCTTAGTCTCCCAATAAAAACAACAACCGATTCAATACCTCAAGTTTCCATCCCTAACCGACGTATTAATCAAATCGTAAGTACTAAAACGACATCAGAGATTAACAAATTTACACAGCTAAATAATTTGTTTAAATAATTGCACCAAACCGTCAACCTAGATGAACTAACAAGAGCCGTAGCACAGTTTAAAGCTTAACAGGAGCAGTTGGCTCACTCGATGTCGGCGTCTTTGATGTTCATGGTTCAAATTTTCCACTGCGCAACCGAAAATTGTAACCCACGCGCTTAGGGGCGTATCCAATTGATACAATAAAATATTTGACAACTGTGTGTAATAAATAACAAACTTTCTGCGCAACGGGAAGTTGATTCCCATGAGTGTGTATGAGTGAGATAAAAGTTGTAACACAAAAATCAGTAGAGTGAGCCAACTGCTTCTGTTAAGCTTTAAACTGTCGCCGTAGCAGATTTCTCCATGAAATGAAAGCTGCCACTAACAAGTTGGAAAAGTTCACAATACTTAACAACTTTATCGCTGGAATAAATAAGTATGACCACAAAATACGGACGATGATAGAAGGAAAAGCTAGGCCTTCCCGCTAAAACCTAAGAACTTAGAGACACAACCACTGCGCGCTGAATGCAGTTGTACTCACGCTATTTTCTAGTAGAGGGTACCATATAAAAGAAAACTTTAAGTAATAAACCATTTCTTTTCTCTATTCTCGTGAAGATGACAGTGTGAAAGAGCCTAATCAAGCTGGGCGGTGATCTATGACGACATGAATTATCACTAATAGAAGAAAAATATTCACTTTGAAATCATTTTTACAGCACATGTGTTTGCAGTGATAATTTTTTGCGTAGCCAAATTATATATTGTTTTTATTGGATATGGATGAAAACTATAAACCCCCTTTAAAATTAAGAAAATCTTGTGTACCGGGTTGTGGCAATCGTATGGGTAAAATGCATCACTTTCCAAAAACTGTTCCGAAAGCGAAAGTATATGGAATGTGTCTAGAAAATATAAGTCCGCAGAATTATGATATGTATTTCGTGGAGGAAGTATATAAAAAATACGTGAGGTGTGGGGTGTGAAGAGCACTTTGAAATAAGTTGAAGATACGAAAAGGGGCCTTATCGTAACGCAGTGCCAACGTTACATCTTGCCAGTAATCTGGATCCTACGCCTGGATCAAGCTGGAGAGAAGGTAGATATTTAAATACTCTACAGAATGTTATTTTGGGTTTTATTGATCAGGAACAAAAGATTTCTTTTTTGTATTAATAAATTCTTACTATTAACATAACCTAGGAACTAATCGCTAATAAGCTTTGTCATAAAAGTCCAAAAGTCCTAAAACTAATTTACTGTTCTGTCAACGTTTTGTATTTTTATACACATATAATTTTTACAGACTTTATCAGTTTTTAAGGATACTATCATGTACGAATTGTTTTGAATGCTTTGTGTTAGTTTTTCAGAGCTAAATAAATGATCTACACTCAAGAAGAAGTAAAGTGTGCAATGATACTTGAAAACAGCTATATTTAACAGTTTTGACTTGTTATTTGTTATACATATCCTGTGGTAGATCTTGTTATCAAATCATATTAATAATTATAGTAACAGAGTTTAAATTCAAGTTCATGGGTTCGAAACAGTCTGAGTGAAAAAAAAAAAAAAAAAAAAAAAAAAAAATAACAGAGTAATGTTACAAATTCCACTTGTTTGCCTATAAGAATTAAAGACCACTCTTCTTCTATCTCGGGTCTCACAAATGTAGGCAGGAAATTCTTATTCAAGTCATTCATCTACACTTCAGGGTGTAAATTTATTATACATTCAAAAATAAGGTAGTTAATAACAAATGCATTTAGTTGGATAGCCCTTTATTGCATTTTTTTTCTTAATTTTGATTGTATAATGGATAACTACCTATATTTCTGTTGTACCTCGCAGGTAGTAAATTACATTTGATTCGAATTCTGAAAGTTCGAACCATGTTCTGTGGTTTGAGCTTCAGAATTTGAATCTAATGTAATTTACTACCTTCGAGATACTGGAAGTACAATATATATACGCTTCTATTTACCGCCAGATGGCGGCAGTATCGAAAAATGGAAACTGTAAATATTTTTGAAGAGATCTACATTATCAGCCTATTTAGAGACACAACCGCTGCAGTAATTGTCGCATTAGATTTCATACTCGACAAGAGAGCACTTTTCATTCTATCCTCGGGTCCGTTTTCTGTGAGTATGACTTCTAGGCAGGTAGGTGGTAAAACAGGACTTCAAAAACGACATCATCTTAAAGTAATATTTTGTAATGTACACGGACTACTTAACAACCTCCATCGTATCAGACCATAGATATTATCACACTTTCTCTACATTCATTTTATTTTCTTAACAACCCCGATTGGCATATATATGATGCCCAGTAACTTTTCATTTTCCTTGACATTCTTACATTGAAATTACCCGTTATTAATGAAAGTAAATAAGAAAATAAACAGTTTTCTTTAGTTTTTGAAACAAAATAATAGGCGTATTATCTCATGCAGCTTGTTGCAATTCTTAAAGAGTATTTCCGTTTAGTTATCTGGTTGTTCCTTATTTCTAAGTTATACTGTCAGGTTGATGTTATCTTCAAGTTGTTTTCAAAAACGTTGCCAATCTGTTATATAGTTTACTAATCCAGTTGTTATTGTTTTTTGTATAACTCAGTGTTAATAATATTGGGGAATAATAATAATTTACCGAGATGTTTCAATGCGCAGTGATGTTGAAATCTAAACAGTTGCTCTGCCTCACCTTGTACATGACCTAACCATAAATAATACTATACATTTCTTGATAATTATATTCAAAAGTAATTTAAACAATACCTTATAAATAGGTATTCAAATATATATTTCTTTTTCCTTTTCCGCTGACAATGATTATACATCGGTAATATCAATTACAGACTTCCTTTTACTATCGCAAAGTTAAAACAATGACTAGTAATAGTAGAAATGTCCGTAGGTACATATACTAAGAATAAGAGTTGTGATTCAAACAGGAGTGACTAAGAGTCACATTACTATAATTACTTAACGTATATCCAGCTCAGATGAATATGAAACAGGAAGATATTAAATCTTTATAGTGTATTACTTACTATAAAGATCAATAAAAGAAGCACATTAAAATGTATTCAAATGTATGCCACAACTTCAACCTATACTGACGATGGAATGGAACACTTTTACGACGACCTAAGATTAGTACTTCGATATAAATCCGATTATAAAATTGTACTGGGCGACTTTAATGCGAGAATTGGTAAGAAGCAGGAACAGACCGAAAGATTAATAGGAGATTTTGGATTCGGAAACCAAAACGAGAGGCGAAATGTTGGTTAATTTCATGGAAGAATACAATCTAAACATGATGAATTAATTCTCTAAGAAACCTACATTGAGAAAATGGACCTGGATCAGTCCAGATAAGAAAAAAAAATGAAATTGATTACGTACTATGTGCCAAGCGACATATAATACAGGATGTCACAGTTTTAAACTCTTTAGACGTAAGAAGTGATCATCGAATAGTTAGAAGTAAAATAGTCATCGATAAAAAACAAGAAAGAAGATACAAGCACAAAATTAAAACTCCTCGATTATTATATGATAAACTAAAAGAAATTGGAAATGCATTAAGAATAGCAGTAGAGAAGAATCTAATCCTTAGTTACATAAACCTAGAAATCGATTTGCAAACAGCAATAAATATAGAGCAGATAAATGAGCATATTACTTAGGCCGTAAAACAAAGTCTGGAAGAAGTAACTAGAGACCGACAAAAAACAAACCGAAGAGTAGACGAAGACATCAAAGAATTACTGGAAAAGAGAAGAGTATTGAATAGAAAGGAGAAAAAAGGAACAGCGGAATACATAGAATTAAACAAACTGGCAATAGAGAAATGAAAAACAACGAACTAATAAACGAAGTAGTAGAGAAAAATCAAAATATGAAATGTTTTAGACCAAATATGGGTAATTAGCAGGTTTTCTCACTGACATATGAAAGGGGTAATGTCATAAACAATCGAGACCAAATATTAAAAAGAGTCGAGAATTATTATGCAGGTATTTATGAATCGAAAATAAAAAATAGTGATTTAAGTAGATCGAGGCATGTAATGATAAGAAACGTTAGATCTGAGGAGTTACCTGAAATAACAGAAGAAATAAGAAGAGCACTCAAAGACATGAAAAAAAACAGTATTTATGTATGTGTCTTCAGCAAGTTAAAATACCCGAACCTTGGAAAAATGCGAAGGAATACTACTGCATAAAAAGGGAGATAGAAAACGATTACAGAATTATTACAATAACATTGCTCTTACACCTGTACAAATTATAAACAAAGATAATAACAATTCGCCTAACTAGAAAACTGGACCAGCCGTGTGAACAAGCAGGCTTTAGAAAAAGATACTCCACAGATGATCATCTGCTCACTATGAAACTTTTAATCGAAAAATGTAATGAATATCACCTCCCCCGTGTTTAACATTTGTAGACTACGAAAAAGCATTCGATACGGTAGAAAGCTGGATTATTAAGAAGGCACTAGAAAATTGTCGAATAGATAGTAGTTATATAGAGTTAATACAAGAAATGAATAAAGGAGCAACTGCTTCATATCGCCTACATGAAAACAACAATCCAGTCCCAATAAATAGAGGAATCAGGCAGGGAGATACATTATCCCCGAAATTATTCACTTTAGCACTTGAGGACGTCTTTAAAAAACTAGATTGGAGAAAAAGCGGCATCAACGTGAACGGACAATATTTAAGTCATCTGCGATATGCGAACGATATAGTATTAATATCAACAGATACCAACGAATTGAAACGAATGCTAAATGAACTCAATGATGCATCACTACAAATAGGTCGCAAAATGAATATCCATAAAACAAAGCTTATGCACGATACAGATAAGATCATACGGGTTAACAACCACCAAGTAGAGAATGTCGAAGAGTATATATATCTGAGTCAGAGAATGGTGCTGGAAAGAGAAAACCAGACAGCCGAAATACAAAGACGACTAAAATAATCATGGCCAGCATTTGGGAAACTAAGTAACATCTTGAAAAATAAAAACATAGCGATACACCTCAAGAGAAAAGTATTTGACACGTGCATCCTTCCGGTACTAGGTTATGGAGTTGAAAATTGGACAATGACCAACAAGAACTTACCTAAATTACGAATAACTCAACGCGCCATGGAAAGAGCGATGATGGGAATATCCTTAAGAGAACACAAAAGAAACCAGTGGATTAGACGAACCACAAAAGTAACTGATGTAATAGAGAAAATGGCAAATTGAAATGAAGTTTTGCCAGACATATTGCGAGAGGCACAAATCGATGGCAGAGGAGAATACTCACTTTGAGAAGCAGAGGAAGGCCGCCAATGCCATGGTTCAATAATATAAAATTAACAGTTGGCTTTCACTGGATGCGAGAAGCTATGAATCGCCAAAAGTGGAGAACGGAATTAGGAGTGGCGTATATCCAAAAATGGATTTAACACGCTACGGAAGAAGATATTAATTAAAAACCATCCACGAGACAGTGTGTATACTGTGTATGTTGTAGAGGACGAAAATAGTATGAAATACAGGAGAAATAGAAACTTCTTGCGAAAAACGCACTTACCTATTGAACAATTATTAAAATATCATGAACAGTTTTAATCTCCTTATGATTCTATAAATCGATACTATTAATGATTCTTCAATTAATAGTGACAGTTTAATTGATAACTCTATTGATAACATGACAATCCGAATAAAACATTTAGACCTAAGCGTACTTCTAAAAGACTCAATCGATTTAAGGACTATGTGATGAAGCCCTCCAATTGATTAGATTGTTAAAAAAATAGAGGGCATGTTGTGTCGTGTCTTTAGTTGAAGTCCTGTTCTCTGGCACAATAGTGAACATACTACTGAACGCATCTCAAAACTGATGGATAAAAAATGTCACTTGTCACTGGGGGAGGGAAGTAGTTTTATATAGCGGGATATACAGGCTTCATGTGTTATATATATATATATATATATATATATATATATACATATATATATATATATTATTTTATTACTTTTTATTATTTATTTATTTAATTATATTTCTGAAGTTTATCTATGGTTGATATTTATCTATGTTTTTTATTTATTGAATTGGCTAGCTCAGGTTATATGATTTATATTTTTATTTATTAGTTTAATGATTTAATGGAGAGCATGAGAACACTTACTCTCGTTGGGTTCAGGATAAAATTAAACAAGAAAATATATGAAATCTGCATCCCACAAACAACCTGCGAAAATCATCTCCATCAACGCTGTGAATCGATTATATGAAACACAGTAATTCAGCCTATGTGTTATGAAACCTTGCCCTGTGTTTAGCAAATGACATGTAAATGAAAATCAACAACTCAAATTTAGTTCCTATAATTATCAAACAAACGTAAAATTGAAAAGCATCATAAGCAGTAAATAAAATTTATGTTAAAACAAATATAATACAGTGCAAATTACAAATACCAACTATTATTATATACCTAAAATTATTATTGTGTAATTTGGCCGAATTTATGAATTACGTTTGAGTTTAATATGGTTAACCAAATAAATCGTTAAAAACACTAACCTGACCACAACACTGGGAAGTCTCTAGTATATTCTATTGATGTGGAATCTTCTGTACCAAAGCTGGATCTCCTTCAATCTTGTAGTTACAAACTCTATAGTTTGTATGACAGGTAAGTTCTTAAATTCTCGTTAAATAATCGCTTAGATATTTTTGCTAATAATGTTTATGTTACGATGATAATGGTTTAGGAAACGTATTTTCTCATTATAAAGTGATTACTTTTTGAAAATTCGGGTAGCGTCTCCTCTCAAATTTAAAATGTTTATATTTCTCACAAATTCTTATTATTTCCAAGTATTTTCTTTTCAAAATGTTCAATGTATATTGATTAAATGTTTGCAATGTCTTTTGACTTTAATTTCTAATAATTTCCCAAATATAAAATAAAATTTATAAAATTTTCTTACATGCGTCCTTCTCCATTAGCTTCGCTTCACCAACCTTTTGTTTTTCAAATCAACAAACTTTTTGTTGTCCGCTTTGTTATTTGTAAAACAGAAAACTTACTACATACTAGATAGAATATGCTTTGTCTTATCTAATGTTTTATATGCCGATAAATGTCTTTATATTTTTCTATGATTATGGATTGTTGATGTAAGATTTCAAACTAATTTACCATTCCTATTTACATACTCATTCTTTCAAAAATCTACCTTATAAAAAGGGGCTACTAAAAAAAGTGGTAACCGCAGACATGCATGTTTCTGGCTCATTGGTTGTACCGTACAGAGGACGGCTATGGAGTCTTTGCATCGCTGGAATTTTTCCAGAAGTTTCACTTGTCGACCTAACTGAACCAATACCACGAGGAGTGAAGCTTTGAAAACGTCGTCATCGAGGGATTCGACAACTGTACATCGTAACTAACTAAAAATTTATTTTTCTTTAATTTTAATTTGACATAAGCGTCGATAATATTGGAACAATAAATTTTAATGGATAATTAATGTATCGTTATGAATAATATAGTAAAGGAAATATGAAATGAAACAATTTGTACAGGTAGATAATTTAATTTAAGTCGGGACACAGTAATTAAGAAAGATGTGATTAGTGATAACTGCGCGACATTCGAAACATAATCAAAAGCGGCCAATGACAATAGTGACATCAAGATTTGCTAGAATCATATGAATGACCTGTAAAGAATAAGCATGTAAATATCTAGTAGGATCTTAAAGAAAAGAAAGGAAGTAGTTGTTGATTTTGAAAATAAAAAGTAGACACGTAAAAAAATTATGAAGAATTAATAATTTTCAAAAAGAATAAAAAATATATTACAAAATTTGTTTGATCACTGACTCTTTCGTTACATATTAGCAACATCTTCTGAGTCGTCATAAGGTAATAAACATGCATCATTAAATACAATTCTACATAAAGAAGTCTCGGAGAATCGAATGTTGGAGATAATTCCGGATATGCTCCTGAGTATTAGATCACCCGTTGTACTTACTCTGGTGAGGTGAAAATCAATAAGGTTCATCTACTGGATGTCCTGAACAATATCCAATCATAAAATGGGTCACTTATGTATACTTCGGAGGATGTATCGTGCTAACGAACCGAAATTTCTCCAAAAATGACCAAAAATTTAGTATATCTGGATTTATAGGACACGTTGTACTGGCTCTGGTGAGCTGAAAATCAATAGATTTCATCTATGAACAATATACAATAATAAAATTGATCACTTGTATACACTACGGAGGCTGTATCGTGCTAACAAACCGAAATTTCTGCAAAAATGAACAAAAATGTGATACTTCAAGTACCATAGCACCTGTTGTATTGGCTCTGTTGCGCTGAAAATCAATTGATACCATCTGTGAGACATCCTGAACAATATCTAATCATAAAGTTGGTCACTTGAATAAACTACGGAGGCTGTAACGTGCTAAAAAACCAACATTTTTCCAAAAATGACAAAAATATGGTACCATAAGTACCATCGCACCCGTTGTATTGCCTCTGGTGAGCTGGAAATTCATAGAATCCATCTGTGAGATGTCCTGAACAATATTCAGTCATGAAATTGGTGACTTTTTGCAGTCCGGAGGTTGTATCGTACTAACAAGGCATGTTACGAAAAGTGGTCGACGACATACACACCACACAGGATTAATTTCTAAAAACCGTTTTATCGAGTTCTTGCTGAAAAAAAAATAATTTCAAACTGCCAACTTTTTTTGGGGTAAACCAAAATACATTTCTCGCATATTAGATAGGGTTGGTTAAAGATTAAAACTAACTTTTCCGCGTCTGTGAGACGCCCTGAACAATATCTCCCAACATGACCAACAATGTGGTACTTCAAGTATCATAGCACCCGTTCACCCGTAGCATCTATGAGACGCCCTGAACAATCATCAACCATCATCATCAACCATCAAATTGGTCACTTGTATACATTCCGGAGGCTGTACCGTGCTAACTAAAATTTCTCCAAAAATGTACTTCAAGTATCATAGCACCCGTTGTACTAGCTGAATACATAACAAAAATCAGAAGAGCTGACAACAACGTAATAACCGAAATATCCTCAAACCAAATGCCATTAATATCATTCAAATAATCCAACAGTTTCATATTTTAGTCTCACTCTGTATAAAGGCGTGAATCGATTATTACCACTTTATGTCAAAAGATTCCTATTTAATTAACTTAATTACGTCTAAACATATAAAGTTAATTGTAATTAGGTACGTAGTGCGGTTAATTAAGCGTAACTTGTATTTTACACAGTCAACACATCATATTTCTACCCCGTTGATTAAAATAACTGAGACAGCTAATCTTACACTTGAATGGACTTAGTGTGTGAAGAAGACATGAGGATTTAATGCTGTAATTTTAGCTTTCCGCGAATAAGTAACATTGTGTATAACGTATTGAACCTATTTATACTAAACAAAAAGTAAAAGTGGGTATTTTCATACACTATAGAATATTATTTTGGTGTTTTGAAACTGTTTTTTTTCAAGAATTTTGAGGCGCTTGCATTAAAAAGAACTTTCTTCTTCTTCTTTTAAAATAGTTTTTCAGACAACAACAAAGCTTTCTCAAACTTAAATATTGACAAATAGTTTGTTTAACAAGCCATAAAAAATGTATAGTTTATTTTTATCATATTGGTAGCTGAAGAGCTCATTATAAATTGAAAAACGTGTCTGAAACACTTCAGGGTGATTCAAAGAATCAAACAGAATTGTAAGCGCTTCTTCATATAAATAAGTGTTCAGTTAACATCTTTCGCAAGATTCTTCCTGTATAGTGCACCGCAGGTAATTAGTGCAATAGAACCCTATTACCATTACCATTCAAATATATTTAGAAGTGATAAATTTGCCGTGATAGTGCAGTATAGTTGGGTAAGAATAAGATCCTATCAGGTATTTTATTACAATATTTATTTCATTTATATAAGTAGCACAGATATTTAATTAATAGCTTTCGACGCATTTACGCTATTTAGCGAACTCCAGGTAGTGATAACAATAGAAACGGAAATCCTAGATAATTCAAAATCCATTTTAAAGTAATTAATGTGTTGTTGTGACAGTATCGGGCGGTTAGGTATGAATGAGAACATATTTGGTATTGAGGTACCTTTGTATAAATTTCACAATATTTTATTTCTGCTTTTCCTACCTGTTTGGATATGTTAATATCGGTAAGAAGAATAAGGTAAATTGGTATTATCTGGTATTTCGTTATTTTATTAATTATTTTTTTTTAAAACTTGCAGATGATGTACCTAATCAAAATTCCATTTCATCAGAATCTGCGAATATTCAACTCAAACATTAATTATTATATATTCAACGGTTCCATCCCTGATATTGTCCAGTTGCCACATCTTCTGTTCTTCTTTCTGCGTATGACTCTCAGCTTTTTTCAAGTTCTCTGCAGACACTTTTGACAAAGAGTTTTGCAGTAATTGATGTAGGTCTTCCAATTTATAAGTTTTATTGTTTCGTACTACGTCACCCATATAAGTTCAATACCATTGAGTTCGCAGTGGTATGGTGGTAATCATAGCACATTTATTCTACGTTCTAACGCCATTTCGTCAATTATATATTTTTTGAATTTCGATATGTGCAGTCTTACAATTCGTAATAAATCTTGTTTTACGGATTGCTACTTGTATATGATGTTGTGGTTATCCAACCAAACGATTATCTCAGCTTTCTTCCAAGCAGTTGTTGGCAATTTTTCTAGATTATTTAGAACAATTACAGAATGTTCTGAAATTATATCTGCATAAAATACTCTTCAAAAATGTCGACGGTCATTTCTTCGTGGTAATCTTTAGTTTATTTGGACACAAAACTTGATAATCTACCATGGATAAAACCGTTCTCATTTCCGATATGGGTTATAATAAGTCTACGTCCGTTTCCGATGGGAATATTATTTAGCCTGGTTGATATATCCTCGATGAACGCTTGGCAGTCGTATCCATACTTTTGATATGGTATGTCCTTCGTTTAGCCAAGTCTCGTTCAAATAATAAATATTCCTACCTTCCTCCCGGTACCATTTAATGGCTCTGAGATAATCCCTTCTCCAACATACAATGTCTTCTCTACCAATTAACAGTGACTTCCGACTATGCTTCTCCCAGCGAAATCCAACCTCTCGATATTGTTTCCATAATTTACTTCTGCTTATTGATGATAAGTCATCATTTTGACTAATTAAGGAAATAATTATGTCTATTGTTGGAATTTAATTATTAAAATAAAAGGGAGGACCTGTCTTCTAATAACATTTTTATGCAATTCTTCAATTTCCAATGGATTACTGCCGCCAGTCTTCTTGAAAAAAAAAGTTCCGCTTTTTCGTTCTTTCCAAAAACTATAAACAGTCGCTTCTCCAACTCCCGTCATATTGGGACAGGCGCTAACTATTTCCCGAACATTACTTGAAGGACGTTGGTGCACACGTGAATCGTGGACATTTAGTATTATAGTTTTTTTCCCTTTACGTGAAAGCAGCCTTACTAACAGGCTTAACTGGGGTAAAGGTAAAACTTGTTGACGTAATTTTAAATTAAAATATACTCGTAGTGATGATTCCACAAACTTTCTTTATAAACTGCCAATACATAAACAAGAAATCAGATGAGTATCTATTATATACACTTGCAAAATAAACCATTAAATGAAAACGACTTCTATTTATACTAGAAAGTACTATTCTCGTAGCCTCCGCCCATTAAATCAAGTAAGTTGTCATCGAATCAAGGCTAAGATGCAATTGGGCGGAGCCTATGAGAGTACTTCTAGTATAAGTAGGTAGTATGTGCGCGTAATTTTTTTTTCAGTGTAGTGAATACATCGATCGAAGAAGGTTACCTGCGAGTAGTAGCTCCACTGGAAAATTTGGTCACTGATTCAAACCAAATATTTCCAGCAACGGCTTACTACCGGACTCGCCGAATAAATCTGAGATATTTATCTCAACCTATTTGTGAAAATCTGCTTTTTCTAGACCATTTTTATTTATGAAATTCTGCTCTGTCTAGAGCGGGTTTTATTCATGAAAATAGCTTTTACCAGATAAAAGCGTTTACGAAGAGGTTCCAACAAGAAGAACTACTACCATCCAGCCAACTGAAGACGGAAGTACTATCAGGTGAATATAAATACTAATCGGCAGACAAAAGGGTCAGGAAACCTTTAACTAAGTCCGCTGTCCGGCTTTTGTCCGCTAATCCCCATACTAACAACCCCCCGACAAACAAATCAACTTTCTATTTCGTTCACTTCCGCCTCACAACTAAATCAACATGTCATGTTCTCAACGCTCCCCCATCAAAACCCGAAGCCAAACGGTACCATCCATCTCTTCTCACGAAGAGTTCCCACCGATGGTACATCCCCCACCCATTGACCATACAGCAATGTTCGCACGAACTCAACTCCAAATGGCTAAACTAAAAGCCCAAAAACGAGCTTTTCAGGAGCTTGCTGCATGACGCACGAGACAAACTAAAAACCTAAGCCAACTCCCAAAGCTCTTCTACATCCGCATATTCCGCCAAATCCCACGCCTCCCACATCTCCGTTCAATCATCCCCAACCACCAACCGACAAACTACCACCCCTCCAACTATCAACCGCCGAGAACAAGAAGGGGACTTCACTCTCTTGGGAGCCAAACCCAAGAGAAACCGAAGAATCCCTACTCCGCCACCACCAACCACCGAAACCCAACCACAAACCTCCCAACAACCTCAATAGACAGCTCTCCAAACACTAAACATCAGCTACCTTACAAATACGTCTCTTAGCGGGAGATTTTTAACATCCTCAACACAAACGAACTGTTGAGGGGAAAAATCTTCTACTTAGGCGAATCCAAATCGCACCGCCCTTCTGAAGATACCTTCCAACATACCCCACGAAGCTTTTGCAAAATAGCTTCGAAACACCATCGGCGACGACCAAGTCATCATCGTCTCGCTTAACCCTACTCCCCGAACCAGATCCTAATCAAGAACCCGCAAACCCACTTTTTCATTTGTCTGCAGAAATGTAGACACTTCCATCTCAGACAAAGAATTTGAGTATATCCTCATCAAGGACCTCAACTTCCCACTCAACAGATCCTGGCGCATCATTTCCCGCCGTAAATCTCGGCCCCCTTCTATGTTTCGAATCCTAACCGATTCCGAAATGGCCTACCACCGCGCTCTCTCATTCGGCATAAAATTTCACGCTCTCACATCTGTGTGAGGCCTCCAATCCAACCAACCCTCTACCCGCAGTATCCAAATACTGCAACAAATACACCAGCACAGGCCACCTTGACGAGTCATGCAAGGCCAAACCGGTCTGTCCCTCTAGTGGTGAATCTGACCACAAACCCAACAATTGCCCTAAGGCAAATGAACCCCTTTGCAAAAATTGCGGTGGCTCGCACGACGCCTACCATCCCCGGTGTCCAAAGCGGTTGGAAACACCTAAAACCCCCAAGAGACCGCTCCCATCACCCTTGAAAAACCACCTACCCCATATGACCTTACCAGCGGCACTAAAATCTTAATTGAGATTCTAGCAACGACAATCATCAACGCCGTCCCGACAGCCCGTGGCCTAGTGGATGACACTCATTCTCACCTCGTCCCTTGATTCTACGGCTACAATTGTACCGTCACTAGTGGCGCGGGCAACCGCGTCCACTTTGCCTTCACTTCCAAAAGACAAAATTGAGTCATGGACTTCTTAATCGGGACTGTGAATTGCCAAGGTCTAGCCAGAAAGCGACATCTTCTTAAACACCTTTTACATTCCCAAAATATATAAACAATATCCAATTATAAAATTGATCACTTGTATACATTCCGGTGGCTGTATCGTGCTAACAAACCAGAATTTCTACAAAAATGACCAAAAATGTAGTATATCTATATTTATAGGAGCCATTGTACTGGCTCTTGTAGGCTGAAAATCAATAGAGTTCATCTGTGAGATGCCCTGAACAATATCCAATCATAAAATTGATCACTTGTATACATTCTGGTGGCTGTATCGTGCTAACAAACCAGAATTTCTCCAAAAATTACCAAAAATGTAGTATATCTATATTTATAGGAGCCATTGTACTGGCTCTTGTAGGCTGAAAATCAATAGAGCTCATCTGTGAGATGCCCTGAACAATATCCAATTATAAAATTGATCATTTGTATACATTCCTGTGGCTGTATCGTGCTAACAAACCAGGATTTCTCCAAAAATGTACAATATCTATATTTATAGAAGCCATTAAAATGGCTCTTGTAGGCTGCAAATCAATAGAGTTCATCTGTGAGATGCCCTAAACAATATCCAATCATAAAATTGATCACTTGTATACATTTCGGTGGCTGTATCATGCTAAAAAACCAGAATTTATCCAAAAATGACCAAAAATGTAGTATATTTATATATATAGGAGCCATTGTACTGGCTCTTGTAGGCTTAAAATCAATAGAATTCATCTGTGAGATGCCCTGAACAATATCCAATTATAAAATTGATCATTTGTATACATTCCTGTGGCTGTATCGTGCTAACAAACCAGGATTTCTTCAAAAATGTACTATGTCTATATTTATAGGAGCCATTGTACTGGCACTTGTAGGCTGAAAATCAATAGAGTTCATCTGTGAGATGCCCTGAACAATATCCAATCATAAAATTGATCACTTGTATACATTCTGGTGGCTGTATCGTGCTAACAAACCAGAATTTCTCCAAAAATTACCAAAAATGTAGTATATCTATATTTATAGGAGCCATTGTACTGGCTCTTGTAGGCTGAAAATCAATAGAGTTCATCTGTGAGATGCCCTGAACAATATCCAATTATAAAATTGATCATTTGTATACATTCCTGTGGCTGTATCGTGCTAACAAACCAGGATTTCTCCAAAAATGTACAATATCTATATTTATAGAAGCCATTAAAATGGCTCTTGTAGGCTGCAAATCAATAGAGTTTATCTGTGAGATGCCCTAAACAATATCCAATCATAAAATTGATCACTTGTATACATTTCGGTGGCTGTATCATGCTAAAAAACCAGAATTTATCCAAAAATGACCAAAAATGTAGTATATTTATATTTATAGGAGCCATTGTACTGGCTCTTGTAGGCTTAAAATCAATAGAATTCATCTGTGAGATGCCCTGAACAATATCCAATTATAAAATTGATCATTTGTATACATTCCTGTGGCTGTATCGTGCTAACAAACCAGGATTTCTTCAAAAATGTACTATATCTATATTTATAGGAGCCATTGTACTGGCACTTGTAGGCTGAAAATCAATAGAGTTCATTTGTGAGATGCCCTGAACAATATCCAATCATAAAATTGATCACTTGTATACATTCTGGTGGCTGTATCGTGCTAACAAACCGGAATGTCTCCAAAAATGTAGTATATCTATATTTATAGGAGCCATTTTACTGGCTCTGGTGAGCTGAAAATCAATAGGGTTCATCTGTGGGATGCCATGAATAAAGTAAACCACGCTGAACGGGGAGTTCTTAGAATGATTTCCCTTAAGACGAAATACTTTCGCCGCCATTGAACTGTTCTTCTTTAATCTAAAATGAAAAAGAAATCATACTTGCCATATAATATTTTTCTGGAAATAAAATCCTAAATAAGAAACGCACACGTGCAAAATGTCCTCACCATCTTGATATATAACCGTATATTTTATTGCAATGTTGCCGAACATTACCGTAATGTGAAATATAAAAGAATTAGTAAAATTTTGCTTGCATAAAAAAATCAAAATAGCGCAAGATCTAAGAATTTTAGATACAGGGAATGAATAATTAATAAAAAAAGAAGTTTGCTGGTAGTAGTACTTGCATAAAATACAGGATTTGAACGCGTTACGATTTTTATGGTAAATTGGTTATAACTTTTCAAATACCCCGTATAACACATCATAACCCCATATTGTTATAATGCTGAAGTCAAACAGATTCCAAATGTGGAGTGAAATACAGGATGTTTCATTTAAAAATGTAACTTTGATATGGCACAGCATTTTGAATACCATGTAACATCATTTTAGAATGTGAAGAGTACCTAATGACGGTTACACTTAATTCTTCAAATTTTCAAATTGATATCTCAAAGGACATAGGAGATACTGAACTGTATCACACTAATCAATCACTCTGTACGGCTGATAATATTTTGTAACTTCAATACCCAATACTTTGGAAACAAAGTTTTTCTGAACATTCTTAATGTATATCAACAGTGGCAGGGTGTAAAGCAATACGAATCTTTAATGCTATTTAATTATTACTAAGATACCTACTTAGTTTGTTTCAAAAGAAAATAATCAAGGACGTGATTAATACAGGTGGATACTTTCTTGAGAAAATATTTATTATTTCTTTTGATGCTCTCATTAGATTCTTATATAAATTTTAGTAATTCCAGGTGAAACGGATACTTTGGCAACCGTGCACATATTTAACTGTGTGTTGAAACGGTATGAGAGAGTGAGTGAGGAAGATAGAGTTGAAGATGTGCACACCTGCAGTTTTACAATGGACCAGGACACCTGAGATTTCAACATTCCGCGATTACTTTTTGACGTACTTGTAGGAACCACAACGATATTTATTTTACTCTCTTACTAACGATTATAATATTTTTATTATTAACAATAAAATATTGCAACATCTCAACAAATAAAAAAATGACTGTAACAAGACAAGGTCATCACTGAATAAATACGTTTAAGTGTAGCTACAGATACTCGCTTCTCTGAGTTTTTCTGTTACATAGTTCACTGGTTAATTTATATCTACCTATAAAATTCAGCTGTTGTTTGTACTACTTCTTTAATTTTTCATTTTTTACATAAATAATGTACATATCCTGAATAATTTTATTTAAATAAATTCTTTGGTCTACGACAATTGATTAGAGGAAGGTGCTGTAGCGACATTTTTACTGTAGATTTATTTTACGCATTTCCTCTACTGCTGGCCATTAAATTTCTATATTCATAAAACTAAGTGATGTTTAAGGGTTATAGAGATAATTATTAAATATTTTAGGGTAAAAAAAAGAGTACTTAAAGTCAAATGTCATATGTACCTCGATACAGCCTTACGCTGTACTCGGGGACATACCTTTATGTACCTAGGGACAGTCAAGTAAATACCTGTGATTTTCATTAAATATTTATGGGTAGAGAAAATAAGCTAATACAAATATTAAGACATATTAATTCGAATTAATAAAAAGAAAAGAATTGCTTAAAAGGAAAAGGTCAAAGTAAAAGGTTTTGCTACAAGTAAAAGGAAACCCTTGTCTCCAAAATAATAATGATTACATTATACTTGCAAGTAAATGCTTCTGTAGAAGAGTAAAAGGGTCTCATACATGTCGAGACACGCGAAGCAGCTAGTTGTTTACAACGTACCAATTCGTCTATATTCACGAGCTGATTAATAGTGGTAAGTTGTAAGTTGGGTTTTGAAATGTCTTCGTCAAGTGAAAGCGAAACTGAACAACAGTACAGTAATAGCAGTGAGTTAAAATGTATTGCTGATGAACTTCGCAGCTGTCCTATTATTTTGACTAAGTCACAGATTCCGAAAGTTAAAAAAAGGAAAGATGAAGCGATCGCAAAGGTATTGCAAAAATACAAAGCATTATTTGGTAAAGAATTAGATGCCAAAGGTTACATGAAAAAAGTCAACAACATGAAGAGTAGACTTAAGAATAAAACGGACTTAAAGAAAACAGGAACAAAAGAATAAAACTAGTAGACTGGGAAGAACAAATAGTGGCAGCAGTAGAGGGAGACACAATTCCGACTATCAGCAGAATTAAAGGTAATTTAATTGTGTATATATATATATATATATATATATATATATATATATATATATATATATATATATAGGAAACGAAAGGTAAATATTGGGTAATCGGTCTGTATAAAAAGTTAAACTCTTTTGTTCAACGTGCCTCTATATTTCGTTGTACTTCACAACTTCCTCAGGAGGTTATTGCTATAGAGGCACGTTGAACAAAAGAGTTTAACTTTTTATACAGACCGATTACCCAATATTTACCTTTCGTTTCCTTTAACATAGTACGGTCGTTATCTCAACTTTAATAATTCTGTATATATATATATATATATATATATATATATATATATATATATACCTACTTAAATATTCCACAATTTACGACTTGTAGTTTACGATTTTACATCTTTATGGAATCTAACCTCACTTCGGAGGTAAGTACACACGTGGTTGTGAATTTCATTTTTAATTATTCTCTTTGACCACAGTATTTAACTGTTGTTTTTTCATTCTAGTTTCCCTGATGATGAGGACAAACATCCTCGAAAGCTTGGACATTTTCCGCTAAGAGTATATCTTTTCCAATTTTTTGCTGCAATCCCCAATATTCACTAGTTTTATTCCTAACTAGTCAGCAAAGACTATCTTTCTTCTACTTACAGACATGGGGTTTTATCGTAACATCTACATAAACTACGGAGAAACAGCTGTTCAAAAATATAAAGCATGGTCTAAAACCAAAATGAAACTTGCCCGTGAATACAACAGGAAACAATTTTTATTGAAATGTAGGAAATCAGGGATTTTACCCAATCATATAACTGTGGCTATTAGACCAATTGACGACCTCCTGATGAGACAGGACATTCACAAGAAAACAGGGATTGATTACAGGTTAGGGATAAAGCTTCTTAATATTGAAATTTCTAATAACCATTCACTGATTAGTAAATTAGAATCAACTTTGTCATCTTTGAAAAGGACAATAGTTTCTTTATCTAGTGAATTTCACTTTCAAAACTTTGCAAGTAAACAGCAGGTTACTTATAATAAACTTTTTCATAACATTAAATATAATAATATACATAAACTTAATAAATTACAAGGTGATCAATTTAAATTATTGTTAAAATCAAAAGAGGGTTGGTTGAGAAATATTTCTAATACCACTATACCTGATGATATTTCACAGTTTTTAGCTTTGGGCCCAAAGTTTAGTGTAGAACCAGTCATTTTGAAGGATATTTCAATTAAATCAATTTTATCAGATGTAGACTATCTCACTTCCACAATCACAGACTCGAAAATGAGAAACATCACGGTAGCTAGAGCCACTAATATTATTACTAATTACATAAAACAACCACATAATAATTCTTTTTTTCATAACCTTTTACTTAAATCTAAAGCCTTCTTAAAGGCGAACCCTCATTTGATTCTTACTCAATCCGATAAGGGCAATGTTACTGTCATTATGGACAGACATCAATATATTGAATTATCTAATGATATTGTTTTAAATAACAGTTCCTATGTAGAACTGTCTAGTGACCCTACTTCCTCTATTCAAAGAAAGGGTAACAACCTAATTAAATCTTTATGTAATAAACATTACATTGACATAACAGTTAAGAAAAAACTCATGAGCTACCATGGTGTCCCTCCTAAATTTTACTCTCTT
Organism: Galeruca laticollis; assembly: GCA_963921935.1. Taxonomy (NCBI): domain Eukaryota; kingdom Metazoa; phylum Arthropoda; class Insecta; order Coleoptera; family Chrysomelidae; genus Galeruca; species Galeruca laticollis. The sequence continues at coordinate 45,298,439 of OY998177.1, forward strand.
CCGAAAATTCATAAACCAGTTCTCTCTGTAAGACCGATAGTGGCTTCCATAGGAGCCCCCACAGAAAATATTGCACAGTTCTGCACAGAAATACTGACGAAAGCGTATGATTATGAAAATTTGTATTTTATCAAAGACTCTTTTGAGGTCTCTGAAAAGTTTAATAACTTAGAAATTCCAGAAAATTATGTTCTGGCCAGTTTGGATGTGGTCTCGTTGTTCAGTAATGTTTATCTTGATGCTTGTTTGAGAGCTATCGATAAGGGTTGGGATCGTATCGGTGTCCATTGCTCCATCCCGAAGGAAGCTTTTCTTGAATTAATAGTTTTTCTTTTTGATAACACTTATTTTTCCTTTAATAACAAAATTTACAAACAAACTTTTGGTACTCCAATGGGAGCGTCAATTTCTCCTATCTTAGCAGCATATGTCATGGACGATGTTCTGGATACAGTCATACCTGTTCTTTCTTTTACTCCTTTTTTTATAAAAAAGTATGTTGATGACATTATTTTGGCACTTCCTCGAGAAGGCCTTGATGAACTTCTGGATACATTTAATAGCTTTGATCCTAATATCCAATTCACAATCGAAATGGAAGACTTCGAGAATTCCGTACCTTTCTTAGATACAAAATTTATTCGTAACAACAATATAATTATTATAGATTGGTACAGGAAGCCATGCAGCTCTGGTAGATATCTTAATTATCACTCCTACCACAAACATTCCATGAAAGTGAATTTGGTTAAACAAATGAAGCAGAGAGTACTCAGAATTTCTAATAATGTTTTTCATAATAAAAATCTTAATATTTTACTTAACCTTTTCTTGGATAACTCTTATCCAAGACCTTTATTGAATAAGATATTATTCAGCACATCTAATGCTGTGGATTTGTTGCATGAAGATAGCCATCCTAACTTGGCCCAGACGGATGTTGGAACTGATGTGTCCCCTTCTCGACCGGTTTTCGCTACTTTGCCATATATAAGTGACATAACTCCGAGACTTGCCAAATTGCTCCGTTCATGTGGTGATTTTAAAATTGCTAATAAAACTGTTCTTTCAATCAGATCGATTTACTCTAGAGTTAAAGATAAAGACCCCTTGACTTCACTTACTAACGTGGTGTACAGTATTCCTTGCAGAGATTGTGATAAACAATATATCGGACAGACTTTAAGATCTCTATCTAGCCGTATAGTTTCACATAAGAGTGATGCTAGATTACACCCAGAGAGGTGCGCGTTAGCTTTTCATGTAAATTCTCTTGATCATCAGATGAATTATGAGGCTGTGAAGGTGTTAGCGACTGAGTCTAACAAAACGAAAAGATCATTCTTGGAAATGGCTTTTATTTCGCAAAACAATAATGTAATTAACAGGAAAACTGATATTGATCACTTAAGTGAGATCTACTCATTTTTGTTGTCCTTAGATACTAATTTTGCACATCAAGTGGTGGGAAATAACTATGTTGCTCCTGACAACACCACCCTTATTACTTTAATTCAATAATAATAATAATAAACTTACCTTGAATGTATTGGTGTTGGTAGATACATTCAAGTAAACAAATAATTAATTAAACCTAATTTTGAGTGTATTGGTGTTGGTAGATACATTCAGATTGGAGAACTATTATATTACTTAATTACTATATTTATTATTACATATTAATATTCTTTTCTGTTGTCTTCTCTTTTCTTCCCTTGTGTTAGTCCAAACGAAGTGATGTTCTCTACGCACTCAAAACATAATAAAAATGAGAGCGTTCTCCTAGCTCTGTCTCACATTTTCTTTCTCTCTTCCTCTTTTCAACAATATTACATCTTCTCGTTACACCATTTGTTTGCCCTACAGCTGCCATTACGAAAATAGTGGCATTGTCCCACAGCTCATTGTTGACGTTGGTAACACTGTTTGTCTCTTGCCACTTCCCTTTTGGAGGCAAAATATATCATTTCCTCGCCGGCGTTTAGTATGGTGACACATGAAGATGAAATCAATGGTTTTATTTTATAAAATGCTGCGACATTCACAATTGTTGCTATGACACGATTGATTAGGCCGTTGGTTCAATTCCTACTTAAATATTCCACAATTTACGACTTGTAGTTTACGATTTTACATCTTTATGGAATCTAACCTCACTTCGGAGGTAAGTACACACGTGGTTGTGAATTTCATTTTTAATTATTCTCTTTGACCACAGTATTTAACTGTTGTTTTTTCATTCTAGTTTCCCTGATGATGAGGACAAACATCCTCGAAAGCTTGGACATTTTCCGCTAAGAGTATATCTTTTCCAATTTTTTGCTGCAATCCCCAATATTCACTAGTTTTATATATATATATATATATATATATATATATATATATATATATATATATACAGGGTATCCCGGGACTAATGGGAAAAAAGTCAGGAGCGTATAATCTGAGCCAAAATAACGTTATTACTTCATATAAACTTTTTCTATGCAGGCCCTCGTTTTCGAGTTATAGGCCTCCAAAGTTTTAATTTTGAATTGGGTTTTAATTTTTATTTTTTGTACTTGTTATTTGATCTTTATAAAATTTACCGCAAAGCTATAATGTACGTCTACGTTTATTTTGGAAAGTTAAACAGATTTACAGTTGTGTCTTGAAGCCAGGGACGGACTACCCGCAATGGTTAGTGATCCAAAACTTTTGCAGGGATGGCACACCCTGTACGAAATTATCGAAATTGACTTCCACACACATTTCGCTAACGAAAAAGTACTCTTATTGGAATTCGATAAAATAAGCCGTTTGGCTAATATTTACGGTTTTATTAATGCACTAACTACCAATTTACCTAACTAACTTATTAATACGATGTCCAAGATTTACCTAAAGTACTACAAAAAAATAATTTGATGATAGCAGATGATAAAAACGTTAAGAACTTATTTAATGGGAATTAAATAGGTACGGTAACAACGTAATTAGTTGCTTTTAATCAAAATTACGAACACAACATTATTAAACCATTAAGATAACCTCAAAAAACACAAGTTATAAAACATTTGACAAAAACTAATTCCTAAACAACAACAAAAAAAACGTTATTCTAATAAATGTTCAATATGAGCTCCTCCCACTTCCACGCACATTCCAAGTCTACGAAGGTTATTTCTTTGCACTTAAAAGAGCAATCCCATATTACTTCTAATAACATTGCAGTGTAACATAATTCTGTCTATTAAATCTTGCCTTATTTACACAGGTGTTGCGTATACCTTACTTTTGAGATAACCCCAGAGAAAGAAATGCATAGGATTAACGTCTCCTGATCGCGGTGGCCATTGAAAAGGGCCAATCCATTTATTAGGAAGCCTGGTGTGTAAATGCTGTCGTACATCTAAACTGAAATGAGGAGTGGCCCCATCATGCAAGAACCATAAATTCCTACGAGTTTGTAGAGGCACATCATCAAACAGGTTCCATAACCCATTTTGCAAAAACTCCAAATAGCTCTGACCAGTCAAAGTACCGTCAATAAAGTATGGCCCTATCAAATGATTGCCAACTATTTCTGCCCAAACATTAACCATGAATCTATGCGGGTTCCTAGTTTGGATAATGCCATGTGGATTCACATCATCCCATAAATGCATATTATGAGAAATAATGACTCCATCTCTGGTGAAACCAGATTCGTCCGTAAAGAGAACGTTACTAATAAATGTATTGTCTGCTTGTTATTGTCGCAGAAACCACTGGCTATACTCAAGTCGTGCAGGATAGTCAGCCACTGTCATACTGTGTACTTTTTTCATGTGAAAAACTGTTCTTTTAGGACGCGATGAACAACTGATTTCGAGACGTTATGTTCTCTTGATAATTTTCGTAAACTCGTTGATGGTTCATTATCAACTGCATTTAACAAGTCTTGTTCAACTGTCACTGTATGTACGCTTTGTACTGGACCTTTTCCACTTTTCTGGCAAAAAACTTCCTGAAATTTAAAATTTAGTTTTGTATATATGGAAAATTACATTTTCTTATTCATACCTGTTTCTTGTAAGCTGAGATCAATACGCTCAAACATTCGTCTGTCTGGCGATGCTCTGTTTGCAAAATGCTCTGCATAAAGCCTTCTGGCCTCTAAACAGTTTCGAGAAGCCAGTCCATATATTAAATGCATATCAGCGCACTCAATAAAAGTGAATTCTGCCATTGTAACTGTTAAATTAAGGACTTATGAATTATTGACTACGAACTATTCTACACAACGTTTGACAACTAATCCTATGGTTACATGATAAACGGTAAAAACACTTTTAAAAAGTTTTTACCAACTTTCGCATTAATAAGTCGTTAATGTTTTTTATCTTCTGCTATCGTTAAATTATTTTGTTGTAGTAAAGGTGTAAATCTTGGACATCATATTAATAAGTTATAGTCTATTTGAAAATCAAGAGAGAGTAAATTCCCAGAAATGTTTTGCAGTTATCAGTGTTAAAGGCAGTAAACCATAGACGTGCGTTTTCAAAATTAAATTAATATGGAAATAGAAATATTTAATTTGTTTTAGTTATTTATACCTAGATTACCAATTTTAGATAGATAAACATAATTCGTAAGTAGTAATTTAATTTGGGTAAAATGAAGAAAAAGTCAATATTATTTTAGGCATTTTGTTTTAGGCATATGTTTATTTATAAAATATGTATATAATATGTACAGATAATTACAATTATTTATAAATTAATATGAGGAGCTAAAAAAACAATTAAGTAGGTATATGAGAAAAACAAAACCAACCGCAAGGATAAAATTTGACGAGCAACATGCAAAAAATACGACAATATTAAATCTTAAAAAATTAAAATCTAAAAATAAAATTAAAGTACATAAATTAATAATTTTAAAGTTATGGTTCCTCGCACTCTGTGTCAGAAGATTCACCATCTGATTCTAGAGAAATTACAATGGGCTCTATAGTAATATCAATTATGTTATCTAGCTCCCACATTTTTTTTTCTATTTCTGTAACGTGTCTAATACATTTTTGCCAATTTTCACTTGTTACTTCAGATATTGCCTTATTGAAGAGATTTTTAACATCTGATAATTTAAAAGTCGTGTTATTTCTGGCAACATAACCTTTAACTTGAGCCCATATTAATTCTATCGGATTCATCTCACAATGGTAGGGTGGTAAACGAAGGATTTCAATTTCTCGTTTTTTGGCTATCTCCTCAATATTATATTTTTTATAATTTTGCTTATGTTTTTTAGCAATAGTTAACAATTCTGCCCTCAGCATTGTATTGTCAAAGGCTAAATTTTTAGAAGATAACTATTTTGCAATTTCATCCTTTTTCCATTTAGTGGTTGGTAAAGGTTCAAGTAATCTGGAGTGGTAACTTGCATTGTCCATTATAATAACCGATCCTTTTGGTATGAATTGAATCATCTGTTCAAAATATTCCTCAAACACGTCTCCATTCATTTCTTCGTGATAATCAACGGTTTTTTTTGATTCAAATAAGAGTAAACCATTCTCAAGAAAACCGTTTGTACTGCCTATATGACAAATAATTAATCTTTTACCTTTTCCTGTAGGTTCCTTAAAACCAGTAGTATATCCTTCTAGAAAAGCTTGATGGGATGATTTTATATTTTTGTCTTTCCAAACTCTTCCTACACAATGTCCTTCCTTAACCCATGTTTCATCTAAATAATAAATGTTTTTATTTTGAGCTTTAACTTGTTGTATTCTTCTGAGGTACTGTCTTCTCCAACATACAATTTCTTCAGAATCAATTATCATTGAGTGTCTGCCCATTTTTTCAAATTTAAAGTTTAACTCATGTAACACTTTCCATAGTTTATCCCGGCTTATTGTGGGTAAATCAACATCATTCGTAATGGCTTGCAAAACTTTATCTAAAGTTGGTATTTGCTTGTTTATAAAAAATGAGTGAACAAGCTTACGAATAGCATTTTTAAAAAACTCGTCCACGTTGACTTTTAATAGTTTTGGTCTACCTGGTTTCGGCTTTGGTGAGGTTACTCCACCTGATTTTTCCTCCTTTAGAACTCTATATATTGTAGATTTTCCATATCCCATTGCCTTAGATGTTGTTTCAACTACACTGTCAATAGTGTTTGAGGGATTTTGATGTTTAAAATAGTGGTACACATTCACTACAGCACTCTTTTCATTGAGCGATAAATGGTCTAGTTTTAATTTTTTCACTGGCGTATACTCACAAACTGCTTCCATTTTTAGTCACTACTATTTGTCACGTTTATCGAAAATCAAATAACTGCATTTCTAGAAACTTAAGCACTATTTAAGTCAAAATAATCCCTTGGCCTACCTGCATAAATCAAAGGGTACCATTTATGACAGGAGTAATTTCGGCCGAGGGGTTGATGTTTACGATGAGATTAAAATATTGGTAATTACGCTTAATAGTTTCCTTTAAATGTATAAAATTCACAAATAACAGGTATAAAATTATTATAGCTAGTCAGTATTATAACTTATCTTTAAGCTACTAGTCGATAGAAAGCATAAAATATATTATTTGTATACGATGGCATCAGTTTCAGTAATTAAGAGTTCACGCGGTTGTGACTTACTAGTTGTAGAAAAGTTTCAGTTTTGTAAACAGGACGTATTAAAAAGTGGTGAAGTACGTTGGAGGTGTATAAAGAAAAATTTAAGATGTTTAGCCACACTGTTGGTGCGGAATACCAGTTACTAGAAGTGAATTAATCCACAACCACGAGTCCGATGAAACTACGTTGGAGAGAAAAATAGTGACGACTTCATGCAAGCGCAAAGCTGAGGAAGACATATCGGAGAAACCTTCAAAAATTATTAAAAGCGTTCTTTCAAATCATTTGCCAGAGAATTTGTCATCGATAGATGTCAGTCTAATAAGAAGAAATTTGTACAACAGCCGCCGTAAGCTCTTACCAGCCCTGCCTAAGGATATTCACGATGTACATTCTGTACTCGATAGTTATGGACCGAAAACCACAACAGGTGAAAATTTTTTGTTTATTAACAGCACAGCTGATAATATCATTGTTTTTTCTTGCCATACAAATATAATAAGTTTATGTAAAATGAAAGATTTTTACATGGATGGCACATTTTCTTATTGTACAAAATATTTTTATCAGTTATTTACCATCCATGGACTGGAAAATGGGCATTATGTTCCTCTTTTGTATTGTCTGTTGCCCAATAAGACCAGAGACACATATATGAGACTTTTTCTGTTGGTAAAATCTAAAATTTTTGAACTTTATAATATTGTTTTTGAACCGAAGGAGGTATTTGTGGATTTTGAAATCGCAATTCATAACGCATTAAAAGTTGTCTTTCCCAAAACCAAACTAAATGGTTGTAGATTCCACTTGCACCAGGCGTGGTATAGGAAAATACAATCATTAGGGTTAACCCAAATGTATAAAGATAAAAACTGCGAGGAAAGCAAATGGCTTACTCATACTTTTGGGCTAACTTATTTAGACCCCTCTGAAGTTGAAGATTGTTTCATATTTGATCTCATGTCATACAAACCGGACCATAAACTTATAGATAAATACGCAGACTATTTATTAGAAAACTACATAGCGCCAGAATCTCATTTTCCACCAAATATATGGGCATATGAAAACCCATCAATTAAAAGAACCACAAATGCCTGCGAATCATTCCATTCGCACTTTAATTCTAGTTTTTATTCAAGTCACCCTTCTATATTTATTTTTATAGAAAAATTAAAAGATTGTCAGATCGATGCATATTTAAAAATAAAAAATTTAAATATTCCAGCAAAAATTAAAGACAATCAAGTAAAAAACAAACTAAAATTTATCGAAAACATGGTAAATATGCTTCGATCTAACAATATTTCTAGAATTAATTTCGTTAAATCTGTATCACATCAAAACGTTTTTTAAAAATTTATCGTTTTCCTAAGTTATAGAAATAAGTTGATGTAATAATTTTATTGAAATAAAGAAATATTTTAATATAAAGCATTCTGTTATTTTATTTGATTTGCGGCCGAAAATACCTATGAGATAAGGAAGCAACTTAAAACCTCCGGCCGAATTTACCTACCGGCTTTTAGTACCTGCCCTTTTTCCGGCCGAAATTACATCCGCCCATTAGAAGCGGTTGCCATTCTTGCCATTCGGAGGTCGTTAAATAACAATTATCCCTTTCTATTCTGGTTACGACTATGACGCACGTTAATCCTCTTAGGCCTACTGTAGTAACAATGAAAGATCATAAAATAATGTTATAGTCCAAGAAATGTAATAAATTTTGTATTGAAATTAACAAAAACCATTTAGAATGCATTACAAATATTGAAGTTTTACCGCACGTACTGTACTATAGTTTTGCATACCGAATTAGTTTTTATTCTGGGAATTTACTCTCTCTTGATTTTCAAATAGACTATAGTTAGGTAAATTGGTACGTAGTGCATTAATAAAACTGTAAATATTAGCCAAACGGCTTATTTTATCGAATTCCAACAAGAGTACCTTTTCGTTAGCTTAATGTGTGGGGAAGTCAATTTCGATAATTTCATACAGGGTGTGCCTACCCTGCAAAATTTTTGGATCACTAACCATTGCGGGTAGTCCGTCCCTGGCTTCAAGGGACTACTGTAAATCTATTCACCTCTCCAAAATAAACATACACGTACATTATAGCTTTGCCGTAAATTTTATGAAGATCAAATAACTAGTACAAAAAATAAAAATTAAAACCAAATTCAAAATTAAAACTTTGGAGGCCTATAACTCGAAAACGAGGGCCTGCATAGAAAAAGTTTATATGAAGTACTAACATTATTTTGGCTCAGATTATACGCTCCTGACTTTTTTCCCATTAGTCCATTAGTATATATATATATATATCTTATTTTTGGAAATAATGGTTGTAATGATTGCTAACATATGCGACTGTTTACGTCAGTAAACCGGGAAAAAACAACTAAAATTATTCAGCAGAAAAGCAATATGCTGTGATCTTACATTTCTTTACACAGGGCCAATACAAATCGGCATATTGCAAAATCCAACAACAGAAAGTGATTTGGTGCCAACCTCATCATAAAGTGTCTCCGTTCCAGCAGAAAATAATACAAAAGCAACCAAAGCCAGTATGCCACCAAGGAAAAAATTAGCCACAGATAAGTATGAAACCGATGAAAACAAAAATTTAACCACAAAGGGGTTACAGCGATTAGTTTTACTCCAACAATTTCAAACATCAACTTTGCAAAGGGAGTATTATCAAAAAAAAACTACAAAAGCTACAAAGTGAACATTGTAATACTCATCAAAAAACAGGTGATACTTTGCAAGACACCATTATTGTTGACGGAGATAAACGTTTTTACGATTTGAATTGAATATTATTATTAACCGTTACAAATAATATTTACGTATTTTGAAAATATTTCTTTTTATTATAAGTGTTCAGTAAAATCAATAGTAACTACATTACCTGTCTAATTCTTGCATCCAAATTTTGCCTCACCGCTTGTCCTCGGCGACGAAGACGAAGTCTATTTTCATCATTGTCATCATTAATAGGAAAGTATTCATCTTCTTCTGGAATATCTTCAGGTCCTTCGAAGTCAGGATCTCTTAAATGTTTTGTAATGTTATGCAATATAATACATGCCACTATTATTTTTGGGACGTTTCTAAGTTTTACCAGGCAGATATATTGTAATATGGGAAATCGTCGTTTTAACTGCCCAAAGCACCTTTCGATTACAACCCTTTTCGATTTCAACAGTGCATTGAATACCCTCTCTATATGATTAATTGGATTTTTGAATGATGTCATCAACCAGGGCACTATTCCATATCCACTAACACCGACCAATACCACGTTCTGTGATGTATGCATAACTTGTCTAACGTGGGAGTTTTGCCAAACTCGGGCATCGTGCACACATCCAGGCCAACTAACGTCAACACTGGTAAAAATTTATTTTGCATTACAAGTTGCTTCAATCTTTAACGTTGGTTTTCGTTTCCGATTTATGTATTCGTCCCCATGAATTCGTGATTTAAGAATTCCTACATGAGTGCAATCGATTATACCAATCGCTGTTGGAAAGCGATATTTTGTTTTCCACAATTCCTTTGCCTGCAGGATTTAATTTTCAGTACTGGGAAATTTTATCCAATTATCAGCTTTTGCAATAACACGGTCCACCACAGCCTTAACAGTAAGTGATACTGTACCTTGAGTTACTCCAAGTTTTTCTCCGATTCCACTTTGATAACCAGGATCGGCTAGGTATCGCAAACATATCTTCATTTTTTGCACTGCTGACAGTGCACCGCCTCGGGTCTCTCCAGTTTCATGTAAAAAATGGTTTGCAAGCCATTCAACATTATTTTCCTCATAGCGAAATAACTTTTTAAAATCTTTGCTCTTTGGAGTACAACGAGGTTTGTAATGTTTGACGTCTCTCACGCTCACCAAATCAGCCATAGCAAGAGTTAATCACATACACACCTCTTACTACTACTATTAATCTGCATCTGGCTAGATGCATTAATATGCAAGGATTTGCTTCAACAAGTAAGTGAAAGCTTTATTTTATTAATATGCATTTACTTCAATCTAAAGGTAAACGTCGACTGGATAAGGATTTGCTTTTGCTAAAAGAGGAAAAGGTTTGCTTATTTTTTATTAATACAATTTAAAGTAAAAGATCCATAATTTGTAAGTAAAAGGTTTTGCTTTGTTTTATTAATTCGACTTATTATAGTACTCTAAAGCAACACAAAAACGAAGATGATTTCTGCTTCGGGCTGTTTCACCTACAGGCAAAGGTGGAGGCAGTTTTAGTATTAAAGTCCTCTTTACCGACAGTGTATATATATCACTTTATTCATTTAAAAGGAAATGTTCGGTTTTTGCATTTTTTTAGGCTTATTTCATAATGAAATAGGACTATCGTATATATATATATATATATATATATATATATATATATATATATATATATATATATATATATATGTATATATATTGAAACGAGTACTCTTCATAATTATTCGAGTTCCTTAACAAGCCAAATTGGCCCAGTAGAAACAAAATGTCGGCCTGTCAAAAAAAAAAAATCTTTTTTCTTTGGTTTTGATCTGACGCAAAAAAATTACCGAGTTTTTTTTTAGAACTTAACACGTTCTACAACTTTTGTATTAAACACTTTTTTCTAAAACGTACATGAAAACATTTGTTTAAGAATATTTAAATTTTTTTTGTTTTGTTTTGAATCTGATGCAAAAACTTTACTGAAATAAGCCGTCCAATTGGTCTTGTGCGATTGGGATTTTTTAAATATCTCATTTCAAACTCTTCAGGCTCACCATTTAATTTATTAATTGTATGTGCAACAAAATGTTGTGAGAATTTTCCACCCTTGCACGTAACTAAAACATAATCACCCGGTTCAATGGAAGTGGATAGAAACCGATTTTTTTTGCTTTTGTTATTTGATCGGACTTTCCAACTTTGATTACTTTTCCGCCCAACCTATCTATATGCGAGAAAAGTATTGGTTTACCCCAAAAAAAGTTGGAATTTTGAATTTTTTTTGAGTTATTTTTACGTTTTCCATCAACAACAACACGAACAAACGGTTTTTAGAAAAAAATCCTGTGTGTATGTCGTCGTCGTTGTCGTCGGCCACTTTTCCTTACATGTCTTGTTAGCACGATACAGCCTCCGGAGTGCAATAAGTCACCAATTTTATGATTGAATATTGTTAAAGGCATGTCACAGATGAACCCTATTGATTTTCAGCTCTCTAGAGCCAGTACAACGGGTGCTATGGTACTTGAAGTACGACATTTTGCCATTTTTTGAGAAATTTCAGTTTGATAGCACGATACAGACTCCGGAGTTCAACAAGTCACCAATTTTATGATTGAGTATTATTCAGGACATCCCACTGATGAGCCCTATTGATTTTCAGCTCACCAGAGCCAATACAACAGGTGCTACAGTACTTTAAGTACGATGTTTTTGTCATTTTTGGAGAATTTTCAGTTTGTTAGCACGATACAGCCTCCAGAGAGTATACGATTGATCAATTTTATGATTGAATATTGTACAAGGTGTCTCACAGATGTACCCTACTGATTTTAAGTTGACTAGAGCGAGTACAGCGGGTCCTATAAATCCAGATATACTAAATTTTTGGAGAAATTTCAGTTTGTTAGCTCGATACATCCTCCGAAGTGTATAGTTATTTTTGAAGTGAGAACAGGAGTGCAAGGTCTTTCAAAATGCTCTAAAGTTTCCGATGAAAGACCGGTGGTATTGGTTGAAGGCGTATCTAAACTGTCCGGCAAAACAGTGTTTGTACTTGTTATTGGTATCTCTAGCTAATCAGCAGGTAATGATTCGATTTCTTCGGTAGTTGTTGGCATTGGACGATCGTTTACATAGGCTGGAAGTAATTCGGATTTATCAAAAACATTCTCATTAAGAGGAACGATTCTCGTAATTTTTAAACCACTCACAATATTTTTGATGCATACGCGCTACTAGCAATTTCACAGATAACATAAATCGTGTCCGGTTTCGCCGTATGTCCAGGGCTGCACATCCACTCATTCATTGCCTTATGATAATAGCCTTTAAATGGTCCAAAACCGGAACGATCGATATGTATGTTGATAAAAACAGCCCTGTTTTTTTTTAGCTTTATTGAATAGTTTAATGGAGATGTGGGATTCGTGGTTGTCATAAATAAAGATATGTGGCTTCTCTAATGATAGCTTTGCATGTTTTAAGATATGTTTTATAAATTGGTAAAACCGTTCTTCATTTGATCAATCACTCGGGTTGCATGCACTAACTGATCTGGGGGGAGCGCTCTTCAACTTATGTTGTTAGAAATGAAGCCGTGGAAATATAAATATTTGTGGTACTGTCGTTCCCGAATCATTTACCGCTATTATTAATGTCACATTTTAGCCACGTTCTTCAGAAGTCATGGTTCCAATTTGTTTAGCGCCTTTAGTAGCAAGTATTTTTGGAGGGACCAGTGCAGTCGAGCAGCCACTCTCCTTGGCATTCCATATTTCATGTGGCTCAAAACTTCTATTTGCAAGATGCTTTTTATAATTGGAAAAAAATGGTAACATTTGCTTTGTTAAAATCTGTGGAACGAGATATGCTCGTTGCTTCAGGCTTTCCCAAGGCCAGCACAGGATGACGAGTCCAAAACATGCGAAGCCAACTGTCACTAGCAATTTTATGTTCTTACCAAAAATATACTTTTTCTTGACGGCCTGAGCAACTAACTGCTGTTCTTCGTCTGGAGTAAATATTCGACGTAGCATAGTGAAAAGTAGTAAGATTATTAGATTTTATTTTCTTTATATAGCGCCCTATGGCATATTTAGCAACTTTATACTTATCTGCAGTAACCCATAGAGATAAATTGTTATCAAAAGCATCTCGAACTTCTGCTTCCATAATCGCTATCGATGGAATCTCTCTTTTAATTCCAGATTTACTGCGTGGCATTGTTGATTCTAGGCACTTATTTGAAATAAAATACACAGTGCCTTCGGGGAGATGTCCCTTGGTACATTAGTGCCAAATGTCCCCTGGTCCAAAAATGCTATTTTGGTAATAAAAATCAGATTTTACGCTTACAACGATAAACTGTTGTATTAAACTATTTATAATACTTAAAAGAGTTCATAAATACCGCCAATACTCCTTTTTGGACTCTTTCACCTTACTTTTTTAGCAGGTTTTGGTAGAGGACTAATTTGTTCTATATTAATAGTCTTGATTTTTTCTTAAGGCGTACTTTTTCTTGTTGAGTTAATCAACTTGTTGATGGAATTGCAATTTTTTGTGTAAGAATAGATTGATTACCTGCCTGTATATCTGTAGCTTCAGTAGAAGTTAACTCGTTTTCAGGTTTAGCAGTTTCTGGTACTTAATAAATTTTCAGTAGGTACGAAATCTGCATCAGTAAAAATATTTCGATTTACTGGCCATATCCCAGGAGTTTTAAATCCATTTATAGCTTTACAAACGGTTGCAGAATTTGTGTAAGCCTCTGTTAGCAAAGTCGCTACTTCAAACTGTGTCACCTTCTGACCAACATTTATTCGCAGCCACGTTGCCATAACCTATATGTAGATTTGAAGACTCCGACGTCCAAAGGCAGCAATCTATGCGTCGTGTGCCCCGCAAGTTCCAGTAACATAATGCCATTATTCCTAGCTAATTTTATTGGTTCAAGGTTTTTAAAATGGGTGGTGTGTCCATCTAGCAAAAGTATACATGGTAAGCCATTTAACAAATAATTCTGTATTTACCACTTTCACTTGATTGCACAATGCTACCAGAAAAAGCTTCATTCTTAAGTGCTGGGTGCATACGTTGTCATATAAACACGGTGGGGACGTAGATGCCTGCCGCGTTGCAACAACATACTACTGTTGTGTTAATGCCTCGTTCGCCACTTGCAACAAAACCAACTGATTGTTTTCCTTTGAGGGCTAAAACTTCTGGCGAATTCTTTTGTACCGTAGAAAAACCTGATTCGTCGACGTTATAAATGTGAAAAGTGTCAATCCATTTTTGTCAACAATTTTTTCGAGTACATCAAATAATTCATAGACATTTGTCGTGTTAAATCCTTTATAGCGTGCCATCGAAATGTTTTCTGGTTGACGTAAAGCAAGGTTGTTGTACCTGGACATAAGCGCATAGTACCATTTTATACCAGCAGTTTTTTTCCTTATTAAAAGGATTCGGAATATGAGGATTAGCTGCCACTATGTCATAAACAACTTTGCGTACATCTCTAATGGTAAGTCCAAAAAGCAGTTCTGCGAATTTATAAATAAGGGACATTAGCTCCTGTTCCATCTCTTCAGGAAGTGCAGATTGGAATCCGTTGACTTGTCTTTTGTTGGTAGCATTGTGGAATATGCTAACAGGAAAATCTCCATTCTTAAATGCCGGGTGCGTACGTTGTCTTCATATTATAAACATGGGAGGGACGTAGGTGCCTGCCGTGTTGCAACAGCATTCTAGTATTGTGTTAATGCCTCGTTCGCCACTTGCAACAAAACCAGTTTGATGTTTGCCTTTGAGGGCTAAAATATTTGGAGACTTTTTTTGTACCAAAGAAAAACCTGATTCGTCGACGTTATAAAGCGTCAATTCAATTTTCGTCAACAATTTTTTCCAGCACATCAAAAAATTCATACACATTGGTCTTGAAAATTCTTTAGAGCATGCCATCGAAATGTTTTCTCGTTGACTTAAAGCCTGAACATAAAAACATTTTTTTCCAGCAGTTTTTTCTCCTTATTAAAAGGATTCAGATTATGTGAATTAACTGCCACTACTAATAAGCAAGCTTACGTACCTCTCTAATAGTGAGACCAAAAAGCAGTTCTTCCAATTTTAAAATATGGGACATTAGCTCCATCTCTTCAGGAAGTGCAGAGTGTCTTCCGTTGACTCGTCTTTTGTTTGATAATGGGACTTTTCCGCCACGTTTAACTTGTTTAAAAAGATGCGTTTTCAATAAGGGTTTGGGAATTTCATATTTTCGGCAATCGTTATTAAAACCAATATTTCCGTTTTCATACTGTTTTATTGCATTTTTCATGTCCTCCGAGGATCATTTCCCATATTCCCTTTTAGGCATGTTCTAAAAGAAAAACAAATAAACCTTTGCAAATTGATTTATTCCAAGATAAATTTAGCTCTTTTATTCCCCAGGAAAAACTTAAAACTGTAATGTAGTGTTTGGCAATAAAAGATTATATTGATGCTTTTATTTATTTCTACATAACAATTATTTCATAACAGTGTTTTTTAATTACATGGACATCATTACTTGACATCTGACTTATAACAAAACTTGTTTTTAACATTGACGCTTAAGGCGCATCTACAGCGTGGTGTAAAGCCCACGCTACATCCCCAATACTTTGTTAAAGTTAAAATATATATTTTTTATAGATCAAGCCTATCTATAGGTTTCACCAATCTTCCTAATTTAGTTCTATAAACATTTTTTCGGATTACTGGTTTCTCTTGTGACGTAGACGGTTCTGGTATGTAGCTCTGAGGTCTTGATTCTTGGGTTTGGGAAGTATTTTGTCCATGAACTTCTACTGGCGGATGAAGTATTTTTGGTTGGCTGTTGGGGAATATGACAATTTCTTTTTTGTCAGAGATCCTGGTGTTGGATTTCTGGATAATACCTGAGTTTCTTCTTATCTGTTTTCCATTGTCTGTTTGTCTTATACTTGATCTTGGGTTTTCATTCTTCTTTATTATTTCTCCTCCTTTCCAGTTTCGATGGTCAATTCTGTATCTTATTACCTCTCCCTCTTGTAACTCTTCTTTGTTCTTTCCATGTTGATCTCCATATTGCTTTTGTTTCAACCTTAGTTCTTGTAGCTCTTCTTTTACATTTTCGACTATTTTTGGTTTTAGGTTTTCTATGGATGTCGGTATAGTGGATCTTGTTATTCGACTAAAAAGTCTTTGACTTGGTGTTCCAAGTATTTGGTTTCTAGGTGTATTTCTGTAGTTTAGTAGTGCCAGTTTAACATCATACTTATCCACGGAGCACTTTCGTATAACGTTTTATGCTATCTGTACGCCTCTTTCCGCTAGTCCATTTCCTTGAGAGTGGTATGTGCTACTTGTTTGGTGTTCAAATCCCCACTCTTTTGCAAATTGTTTGAATTGTCTGCTCGAGTATTGTGGTCCATTATCTGACTCGACTACTTCGGCTATATCATGTGTGGAAAACCAGTCTTTCATAATGTCTATGATTTCGTTTGATCTAGTTGTTCTTTATCTTTTAAAATCGATATACCCTGAATAGCTGTCAATGATGGATATATAACATTGTTCTTTATTTGTAAATAGATCTGTGGCTACTCTCAGCCAAGGCCTGTTAGGGATTTCTTTCATCAGTATAGGCTCTTTGGGAGTGTTTCTTTGGGTAGACTCACAAATTACACATTTTGTAACAAACTCGACAATATCGTCATATTGTTCTTTCCAATATAACAATTGCCTTGCTCGTTTCAAGCAACTTTGTATACCAAGATGTCCTGTGTGTATTTGGGTTAACATCTCTTTAATTTTAGATTTAGGTGCTATCATTTTTTCTTCTTTGAATGCTAATCCTTTGTTTATGTAGGTTATGAGAATTTGAAGTTCTCTATCTTCTTCTGTAGCCTTTACTAGAGATTTTCTAGCATTTTCAGACATGGCTAATATTATTTGTACTACCAATTCTTCTTCTTATGTTTCTTCTTGATTGTTGTCTGGTTTTATGTCCCGCCTTATCAGATCAGCGATTGGTATTTCGTTTCCTTTTTTGTATGTAATTTTTAGAGAATATATCAAAACATCTAGTAGTATTCTTTGAAGTCTAGCTGGTGCGGATTGAATTGGTTTTTTGAATATAGTTTCCAGTGGTTTGTGGTCTGTTTCAATGGTTAATTTTTTTTCCAAATACATAGTCATGGAATTTATGACAACCAAATTTGATGGCAAATGCTTCTTTTTCCATTTGTGGCCAATTTTGTTGTGAAGCCGTTAATGCTTTGGATGCATATGCTATGGGTTGATTTTCTTGGAGTATAGTTGCTCCTAGGCTTTTTAAACTTGCATCCACCGGTAGTGTGATGTCTTTATTCACGTCATAATACCTGCGAACTGGTGGAGTTGTCAGAATTTTCTTTATTCTCTGCAATGCTTCTTCTTGCTCAAAATTCCACTGATATATGACGTTCTTTTGTAGTAGCTTTCATATTGGTTTGATAAGTTCAGACATATTTGGTATGAATTTGTTTAGATAGGTAACCATGTATTCAGATTTTGAATTGCCTCAACTTTTGATGGATCTAATGAAATACCATCGGCTGTGAATATGTGACCCATGAAATCGACTGATTTTGCAGTGAAAATACATTTTTCATAGTTTAACTTTAAGCCAGCGTCTTTTAGTTTTCTTATGACTTTTTCTGTTAACTTTTGAATTTTTTCTACACTATCTGCAAATATCAATATATCGTATATGTAGCATTGAACGTTTGAGATATCACCTAGCACAAAATTTATGGCTTCCTGGAACAACTCTGGTGCTGCTGATATCCCGAATGGTAATCTAGTGCAACAGTATCGTCCCATGGAGTGGAGAAAGTAAGGAATTTCTGTGTACGATCGGTTACTTTGATTTACCAGAATCATCGTTTACAGTCCAATAATGCAAAGTATTTTGCTCCATTGATTTCTGCAGTCATCTCTTCAATTGTTTTTAATGGATAGTACCTCCTTAAAAAATTTTTTTTACATCGGTAGGGTCAAGACAGATTCTCAGCTTGTCTTCCTGTTTTACAACTACCATAGGGCTGACTACTGGAGTACGTTCTTTTATAGGTTTTATTACACCCAAGCTAACCATTTTATCAAGCTCTTTGCGTACTTGGTTTTTTATGTAATACGGAATTCTTCTTGTGGGTTGTATTCTAAACTGTGGAATTTCAACTAAAGCAATATCATATTCATAGTTTTTTTAGACATCTAAGTCCTTTAAAGATATTCTCATCTTTATTAGTATTAGTCATGAACTCTTACTACCAGACCTAAGTTTTCACATGACTTTCTTCCTAGAATCGGGGGAACATCTTTTTCAACGATTTTGAAGGTTATGTTTTGTTGCAGTCCTTTCAGGTTACAGTACAGATTTGTCTCACCTAGCACTGTTATTTTATCGTCTGTGAAACTTACTAGTCTTTTTGTTTTTGATTGTATTATTTTGCACTCAAGTTTGTCACGTATCCATTTTGGTAGAACGTTACACTGTGCACCAGTGTCTAATTCAACTTTTACCTTCTTTTTCCCAATCTGGATGATTTCATCACAATCTTCTTCATTCTGGATCATCTTATGTACAGAATTTCTTGTTAATCTTCTGACCCGTCAATCAAATTTTCACTTTCTTCAACTGAATGCATTTTGGTACTTTCTTTACTTTCTTTTCGTTCTTCAAACAACACTGGCTTTAAAAATTTCATTTTTTGTTACAGCTATTGCATTTATTTTGATATGCTGGACAACTTTGTTTTTTGTGTCGTGTGTCACATCGTTTGCACATGAAAGTATATTTGCTGCAATCTTTCTTCTTGCCTTTCACTAGGTGTACTCGGCTATTTTCTGAAACATTGATTTCTTTCAGTTGTTTTATTGCTTGTTCACAAGCTCGGCATATTGAGATTGCTATGTTCATGTCTAGATTTTCTTCAGTGAGTAGTTTTTCTCTAACCGCGTCAGATTGTACTCCAAAAACGATTTTGTCCTTCAACAGGCTATCGGTTAAGTTGTCAAATTCGCATGTTTTTGCCTGTGTTTTGATTGTGTTCAAAAATTCTTCGAAGGATTCATCTTTTTTCTGCACGATTTTGAAGAAGTTGTATCTTTCAAATGAGACGTTAATTTTTGGTATCAAGTATTCTTCAAACTTGTTCATTATCTGATTCATGTCTTTCTTCTGGGCTTCAGTTAGATTGAAGTTGTTGAATATCTGTATTGCTTCAGGTCCAATCGTGGCCATGAATGTTGCTGCCTGCACTTCAGGTGATTTTTTGCTGAGTTGTGATGCAGTAGCATACCAATTGAATTGTTGTTTCCATCCTTTTCAACTGGCTGACATGTTTTCAGTGAAAGTTAGAGGTTTTGGTAATCTTATGCCGGCCACGTCACTTTCATCTCCCATGTTTAGTTTAGGTATTTCTTTTTCATTATAACCTTATCGGACAGATTTATTAATTTTTTATGAATTCGTCACACGACTTTTGACACCGTGTAATGTAGTGTTTGGTAATAAAACAATATATTTATGCTTCTATTTATTTCTACATAACAATTATTTCATAACAGTGTTTTTTAATTACATGACATCATTACTTGACATCTGACTTATAACAAAACTTGTTTTTTAACATTGACGCTTGTAGTGATGGGATAAATTATAATTATTAATATAATAATAATCATTGGAATTGGGACAACCGGTATCATATAAAAAAATGAAATAATATACCTTCAGCTAGTTCGTTACGAAATTATATTAAACAAAAATTGTTTATAATTCCGTAAAACTAGGTATCGGAATTTATAGCGTAAGCTACTTCTACTGTATTTTAGAAGCATAATTTAAAACAAAAAATTGGGAAATACCTGAACTCATGTATGAAATCGCAAATTCAGCGACCCACATATGGGGTTTAGTCGACAGGTAACTGAAAAATTTAATGAAGGGGGAAAGGAAAAAAATTGAAAGATACCAGAGCCTTTCAAAAAATCAACAAAATTAACATGAAAATAGCCGAATTCTTTTAACTTGCTTTTCCCACTTAGCGAAACACAACCCGTGCAAAACGATTATACAAAAGATTATACATATACACGGATTATACTAGGGAACTGACACTAGTTAGACACTACAACAACGTCCGATAGAAGCCGTCTAATTTGAAAAATTGCAGTGGACGATTTGGGCAACGATACGATTCTGGCGACTTTACCCTAGTATATTCTATATCAAGGGTGAAATAAAAAATATTCCACACGAGTAGAAACGGTTCTACGTGTGTGGAATTTTGAATTCCACTCGTGTTTTAGACTATACTTTTTCTACGACTATCAAATTAGTATATTAAAGTATAAGTGGATAAAGAGCTCTTTCAAACACGCGCGATTTTTCGAGCACGACGGCGCAGTCAGAGTGCTCGAAATAGAGCAAGTGTTTGAAAGACCAGTTATCCACGAATACTTTACGCTATTTTTTTATTGGTGCACTTTGAAATCATAAAATATTATTATTATATTATTACTACAAAAAGTCCGTCCTCGATGCCCAGCCAAGTTTCGTGACAGTCCATCCTAAATAGTATTTATTTTTATTTGACGTTACGAGGTACTGCTGTCAGATCAATAATCAAAAAGTTTCTTTATTTATATTTAAAAGGATACAACCTATATATGAATATATAAATAAATTTTGCAGAAAAAACCAAATAAGACATTGGTTCACAATGAAAATATACAATTTAAAAACTAATAAAAAAGTTGTCATTGATACTTACGTTTCTCGAGTTGTTGTTACCATAGGGACTTTAAAAAACGCGCTTGTTTGAAAGTTTGATTCAAACACGCTGAGGCGTGTTTTAAATAGGTAATATGAGGCACCAATAAAAAAAAATAAAACAACGTATATTGAATAGCTAAATCCTTAATTTCTGGAGGAATTGTGGTGAAACCATCAATTCTGAATTCTGTCAGTATCTAACACTAAAAAGGAATGAAGCCATGTAATAGCTATTATTTACATAAAATTATATAAATTTGCTTACTTTTTATGAAGTGTTAATTAATTTTATTCTGAAATTTTATAAAATAGATAATTAAACAATTTTAACAATCGACATTTTTGATTGTTGACAATTATTGTTAGATAGCGTTTTCTATTTTCTTCTTTTTTTTCCTAAAATGTGCCACAAAGTACACTTACGGTTTGAGGCGGCAAGTGGCATAATGTTTCTGCGCCACCGCCCGCGCATGGAGTCTCTGCAGTCGCACGAACTACAAGACTGTTTTACATAAACAAAATAGAATAAAACAATTTAAAATATTAAAAATGACAATGCATTTCAACATATTGCCTTTATTTTGAATAAATATTATAAAATATCCTAGTATATTATTTTTTAAGTCATTAAAAATGAAAATATTCAAAATCAATCTTAAATTGGTTTGTGTGAATACGGATTGTGTTTGTCAAAGTGGAGTGTCAAAACTAAAAATATGGTTATGGTTACAAGTTCTAAGGATGAGTGAAATTGGTAAAGTTCTGTTCAATTTATTTAGGTTTTGCGTTCTAATAAAGTAAATAAAAGTAAGTGAACCTTTAAAATGTCATTACCAGGTATAATTCGTCATAGTTGTATTGCAAAAAATTGTTAATAGTAGATATTTTAGGCTACTTCGCAATTTGGGTTTAAGAACAAAACATTTTTCAAATTTTCATCTGACATTAATCAAAGAGAACAGTGGTACATAATTTTAGAACTTATACATCTATGATCAAAGGTTGTATGAAGATCATTCTGATGATGATCCACTTACAATCCTTACATCATACATCACCACATGGTAATAATATCCAACCTTTTTAAAGTACGGTATTTTCTGTAAAAAGAAACTTTATTTTTTGTGACATCGATAGTCGAGAACTACAACACAAATTGTGAAGCAGACGATGTAATTTATTAGATAACTTAAAGTCTTTAAAATTTTCATAATTAACCAAAACCATTCACTTCTAAAACTGTTAATGCATTGGGAAAAATTTAATTCCCGTTCAAAGATACATAACATTATTCAAATGTTGATACTCAACAATAAGCTATGTTTCTGGTTTCGTACAACTTTTAATTGCGAAGAATGTAATGCTAATTTGCAGAGAGATATTTTAGATGTTCACCACCGTGGTTTCACTTCCTCCAAAGAAAATGATGATTAAATACGTTTGATTTGTGTACAGAGAAGTCGTTAAATTTCTTTCAATACTGCATGACTTTGTTATCATATTTTACCACTTTTCGTTCATGTAGAAAATATTACTGAAAAAAATAACACTTTGCAAAAGGTCATATAAATTTTGATTTATTCATCTGTCTAGAACATAAATCATACTTATTTTCTCAACTCATAAAAGTTTGTGTTCACTTATTAATTAAAAAATATAATGATGGTACGAGGACTAACAAACAAAAATATTTTTTTGTAACTTAAATCGTACTTCTTTTAATTTACTTTTTGTTTCAGACCTGTTCCTGTCTTATGGATAGGGAGAATCTAGTTTTTAACTTCTTTTTATTAAAATGTTTGTTGGTTTTGTTGTCAATAATTTTAAAATAACAATGTGCAATTTGATGTGATCTTGGATTAATTTTCTTAAATATAATGAAATGTAATTTTAGTAGAAATATGTAATTGTGATTAATACTTTTTTATATTAGGTGCAGGTTAATAAAAAATTTAAATGTTTGCTGTTTTCTTATTTATCTAAATTATTTGTCTCAAACTTGTTTATTATAATTATTTCATTATAAAAAATGAATGAAATATAATTTTTTGGATTGAAATAATTATATAATAAACAATTTTAAGACAAACTGTAAAATTTACCTACCAATAATCCAAACTACCAAATTTGAATATCCCGCCTGTAAGAATTAGTTCTGCACCCCGCAAGGGGTGCGCTCAGATCGACGCGATGCCAGCTGTTTGTACGGGAACGAACACTCTCTTATTACTTTCTCTATGGTGTATGGTGGGCGCCACAAGTATTCATTCCGTACCAAGGGTAAGAATGAATATTCTTGCCCTAAGGCTAGAATTAAGCTATTCTATAATCAAAAACTAAGTCGGAATATAAAAATTTTATAATTGTTGTAGAAAAAATATTTTTATAGGCGATCAACCAAAAAGACGTTCAGATTCGGCCAAAAAAGATCACCTTTACGACCTTAATACATAAATAACTATTATTCACATCTCTATCAACGTTAAAAATTGTCTTTACTGTGTTCATATAGAAACCATTTTAACTAAAGACTAGTTGAATGTTTTTGGTTTATATATCTATTCTATTATTTTTGATATATACTGTTTTTAACACACCTAAGAAGTATTCTTGAGAAAATATTCTTTGTGTGAAATTTGTATACAATATGCATGCACAGCACACCGTACATAATGGTATGTAATAAAAAGTCATGGCAGTTATGACACTTGTAGCTTTAATCACTTTTTTAGGACTTTTTGTTGCGGTTGAATTATAATAAGAGTGTATGCAGAACTGGGTCCGCCCAAACCGAGCAATTATTTTTTATGTTTGACCGCAGAAATATATACATATACATGCGGTCCAGTATAATTTGCTTTAATAACTTTTGAACAATCTTTGTGATTTTATAACTGTTCAGATTATTGTGTATACAGGGAGACCCACGAGTATATCCATTGCACCCAGAACAGGATGTTACATAGGACAGAGGGGCCAATGGTTGAGACAAAGAGTCACTCAACACAAAAGCGATTGTCGCAACAAAAAAAACACCTGTGCGGCAATGGAACACCATATAAATACGGGACATGAGTTTGACTATATGAATATAAAATTTTTAGAAAGAGAGAACAGATATAAGAACAGGTTATTTCTGGAAATGTGCTACATTATTAAAACAAAAAACACCATAAATTATAAATCTGACGTCAACCAATTAAGTAATATCTATTGTAACATTCTAAATAACATTTAAGTATCACCCTGTACAATTAAAAAGTAACTAGTTATTAATTTTATCAGCATGTTTAATTGTAAAATGCACCTACTGTCTAAAAATGTGTTGAACGTGTTGTGTACTGTTTTATATTTTAATTAACTGACACCAATTTTCTGTAAGTATTAATTTTAAAATGTTTTATTATTGTATTGTTTTCATTCAATAAATCTTGTAGTCCGCTCCTGATGAAGCCATTAAATAATGGCGAAATATTGAGCAGATAAGAAAAACAGTTTTTATTTCTTATGACCGCAAACCTGAAATCTTCGCTAAAAAAATAAATATTTCCCGGTCGAAAAAAGAAAAACTACTTCCTTTTTATGATATATATATATATATATATATATATATATATAAATATATATATATATATATATATATATATATATATAAATACATACAAACTACACGTGAACGGAAGAAGTAACACACCTGAACAGCTGGAAAATCTGGAAGAAACTGAATATCACAATTTGGAAAAACCACAGAGCGCTCCCAGTACCCCATCGACGATAAAAATAAACAAAGAAATTACTAAACCCAATACAAAACCTCCAGAACCCTCGGCAAAGAATACGCAAGAAAAAACCAATACCTCAGCGACATCACAGTTACCTGGGAAACCATCAAGAGAGGTAGGTGACAGACAAATAATGAAAACACGCTTGAACAGTGGAAAGTAGTTAAATTGTTTCTTCTTAATGTCCGCAATAAACCTAGATTTATCAAATTGGAACACTTAATCTTTTGTTAAGTGTCATAATACTATTTTTACTTGCTTGGTGCCTGGGGAAATCAAAATGGATCCCTATATTCGAGATATTCATGACCAAACTTTTGAAACTCTAGAGATCAATAACATGGCAGAAGTCAATTGTATAACAAAATTTCAAAAGAATGCAAATTCACAATACTACACCAAAACATTCGAACTCTTTCCAGGAAACATTGACCAACTGCAAATTGCATTAAGCACACTTGCATTCGAATTTGATTGCATAGTCCTAACTGAAACGTTCCAACTCCTCTACAGGGATATTTTTAAACTCAACAATTACTGAAGCTACTATTCTAAAGGCGATGTAAATAAAAATGATGGGGTATTAGACTATCTGAAAAATGAATACAGGTGTAACCAAAAAACATTTTTAATCAATGAGTGTAAAGCTTTAGAGATAAATGTTGAAACAGGGAATCTTGTAAATACTCTTATTACTTGTATCTACAGGTCGCCCTCAACCAATGCCGATAAGTCGTGAGATCTCTAGATCAGTACCTACAACGAAATAAAAGAAACACGATCAATAATCACATTCTTATTGGGGATATCAATCTGGATCTACTCGAAGGAAACCAAACGGTATTCGACTACCTATACAACTATAGCACAAGCAATTTTACCTCAGTAATCAATTAATATACGCGTATACAGGGTGATTCCAAGAGTTGCCTAGATAATATATTTGTTAAATCGAAAACAAATAATTTCTTAAAAAAATGTCTTGCCGTAGTTATAGATGCCAATATAACCGATCATAAAGCCGCAGTAATACATTTTCCCTCTAAAGGAAATATTGAAATAAATTCTGCTAAAAAAAAACAAAAAACGAAATGCACTATTCAATAAGGAAAATTAAAAGGTGATTTGTTACAAACTGACTGGAGTGATATCTACAACACTGACGACGTCCAACAACAAACAAAAGGGTTTATGCATGTACTGGGTTGTTTAGTTGAACAGAACACCAAATACATAAAAAACAAAGGAAAGAAAACAAAAGGAAAATGTGGATTACAAAAGGATTGGCTAAATCCGTTAATCATAAAAATTATTTATTCCGCGAACATAAAAACGACCCCACAAATCCAGAAAAAAAAGAAACATACATCAAATATCGGAAACAAACGGATAAACTTATCAAAATTACCAAACACAAATACTACGATAAACTAATAAACGAAAACAAAGAAAGTTCCAAACAATTATGGAAAGTTAAGACAAATCTAACAGAGTCTGTCAAGCTAGATGAAATAAACAAAATTAATCTTGAAGACCAAACAACTAACACAGACCACGCAGATATAGTCAGTGCTTTCAACGCTTTTTTATCAATGAGGGAAGAATCTCGCAGGAAGAATTACGAAACCAGAAAAACCACCTATAATAAGCTTTTTTTGAAACCGGTAACTAGAGAAGACGATCTCAGTATAATAATGGACCTGAAAGTAAATAAATCACCCGGCATAGATCAATTGAAAGCTGAAATACTAACGGAAATTCGCGAACAAATAACCGATCCCCTCGTTTTCCTGATTAATAAAATATCCAGTACAGGTGTACGTCCTTCTGAATTCAAAATAGCGGTTGTGACGCCCATCCACAAAAAAGGGAAAACATGTCTACTGAACAACTATAGACCTATTTCGGTCATATCATCAATGGCAAAAATATTTGAGAAATGCCTCAGGAAAAGGTTGAACGATTTTTTTAACAAACATGATATAATATCTGACCATCAATACGGGTTCAGAGAGGGCCGCTCCACAAATAATGCAATTTCAAAAATAGTGGGTGATATCTATAAATTTGTAGTCTCAGGAAAGCCGGCGCCCTGTGTGTTCCTCGACCTGCTCAAGACCTTTGATACAGTTGACCATTCACAGCCGCTGGAGGAATTGGCTAGAGCGGGGATCCGAGGTGTTGCGCTTAAACTATTCTCCAGTTACCGAAAAGATCGGAAACAGGTCGTCAAAATCAAGGACAAAATAAGTCACGAAAACACAATCAGCCACGGAATACCCCAGGGTACCGTTCTAGGTCCTATATTATTTAACCTTTACATAAGAAGCTTACTTACCATGCAAACAACCGGTGAAATTATAAGCTTCGCTGATGATAGAGCTGTCCTATATTCATCAGACTCTTGGAAGAACCTAAAAAATGTCGTTGAAAATGACTTCAAGAGCATAGCGGATTGGTTTAAATCCAAATTATTAACCATAAATTTTGATAAAACACATTTCTTACCCTTCTCTAGCTACAAAAATTTGATAAATTACTGATATCTAACCAAATTGAAATTAATATAAATTAAGTACCTTGGTGTTATAATCGTTTCGCACCTAAGGTGGGATCATCAAGTCTCTAACATATGCAAAATTATTAGATGTCTATTGTCAAAATTCAAATTTCTACGTACCATTATGAATCACACTCACCTGAGAACAATTTACTACTCATTAGTACAGTCACGGCTACAATATGGTATCTTGAGCTAGGGTGTAGTAATTTATAGTCATCTGAAACAACTGGGCGTCCTAAAAAAATATTATGAATATTATGAAGATGAATTATTTGTAGAGACACGAGTTATGGATATGAGATAGATGTATAATATAATACTATATCTATACAAAAACAGGAAAATACTAGATCAAGTTGACCACAATTATCCGACGCGTAACAAACTGAAAGACAATCTTAAAATACCGCCAGCCAACAAAACCATAGGCCAGAAATATTATCTATATTTGTCATCAAGAGTATATATATATATATATATATATATATATATATATATATATATACAAAATGCACCTGAAAACCATAAACTTAGATGACCTATTGAAAAAATATTTAAAACGTATGTCTTTGATCTACCTAGAGCCGACGTCAGGAAACTTGTTGAGTGAAGTATCTTTGCTTGGAGTTTGGACTAAGTTCTTACTTTTTTCATCATTGTTTTCCTCCAAATCAACAGCTAATTGATTTTATTTCCTTCTGAACCATTGTTGACCACTGTGTATGGCTACCGCATTTATTGTTATCATTAACACCACAATTATATTGTTTTTCTAACTGTTCATATATATTATATTGTTGCTATTGAGCAGAAAATGTATAACAATATATTCCACATCTAAACATGGCTATAGTATGTTTCTTATTGACTGACAGCACGCGAAAAGGTCACAGATGCTAGTCAGGTAGTAAAGCATAAGCGTCACAGTTCATCTAAGGAATTTATTTACTATTTAATTTTATACCCGATCTAATATATAAAGGTAATATAAATGTAAATTCGGTTAGTTAAAACAACTAACTGACCTTCATAGATTTGTAGAGTACATACATTTAAAACAATAAATTATTTTTGAAATAATCTTGTAACGCAACTATTCTGACTGAATATTTCATTAATTATCTTGAGAATTGAAGCAGGTCAATTCTTGGGAGACATATTAACAAACCATTTATCAATTCATTCTCCAGATAATTACTTTCTGATTTTCGAAATGTTGATAATAACATTTCCAAGAAACATTACAATAGAGTCCTACTAGGGATTGTCCCAATGACTACTTAGAAATTTTGCAGGTATATACGGTGAAACTTGGTCTCACCCAAATTTGTATAATTTGTTTTGCTTAGAGTCGCTTATGTTCCATAAGTGTTAACTGTGTTGTGAAAAATCTCTTCAAGCTTTACACCCCAGTAAAGTGTAAGAGCGTGATTAGCTTACAAACGAAGACTGTAGTGTTAAATGTGCATGATGCTGTTGTACATCAAATGCCGGCTGCTACTGTTAGAAATATACTTTCGACATGTTCCAATATGACAGGAGTTAGTGAATCTACTATTTACAGGCTTCTAAGAGAAAATGTGGGTTTTAGATAACCTCATAGAACAAACTATAGAACCGATAGTGATCTCTCTCGACGAGTCTTCGGATGATACTTGTATGGCCAGCGAAGATGATACTATAGATTGAATTTAATATTTCCTATAGATTGTATGTTTACTTTATTTAATATACATTAATTCATTGTAAATAAATTTGAATTATGAGAATTAGACTATATTTTCTTTAATTAATTTAATTTAATAACAATGAAAATGTAACTTGTTAATAGTCCTAAACGAATGAATTTTATTTCAACTGTAATGTTGACCGAATCTAATTAAATAAGCAAAATGAACTAATATCGTAATCTCCGCCACTGCCGCACTGTTTATCCTTTTGTTGGCAATGTTCAGTTTTATTACCATATTGCATTTTGAGCTGAAACAGGGATGTACAGATAACCAATACAGACACCTACTTGTTTTGCATTAGAATTTTAGTATTTACTTGTAAAATTCTTAGGATCACTCTGTAAGAGATAATTTTCTCTTTGAATATTTAATGAGGCTACTGTGCCGTCAGACATTAAGAAATAGACTATAGTTGTAAATAATAATGTGAATGTGACCCATGTACGACCATTGGTTCTAATGGGCTTACTCTAAATGTTTGTTTACAAGTCTCACTAACCATTTTACCATAATCTGTTACCACCATGTGTTGTTATCACAATCTGTTATATTTGTAAATAAACATATATATATATATATATATATATATATATATATATATATATATATATATATATATATATATTATATAATAAGGTGGCTGTATGTCGGTTTTATATATTTATAGTGTTTTGTAAGTTATTTTTAATTATGTGAAAATATCACGTACAAGCGTCTTTGGCGCTTCAGTGATTCTTTGTTTTGTTTATTCATGTATTTTTAACAATCATTACTTTTTTAAATTATTTATTATATTGTATCTATCTTTCATTGAATTAAAAAGTTCTAAAGCAGTGAGGTAAATTCAAATAAAAGAAAACGAAGATCTGAATTCACTACTATTGATATAAGATTTTGACAAAATTAACTTTAATTAATTTAATTTAACAAACAGATGAAAATTAAATTACAACTCATCGGAATGTTCATCTATTTCTTTTATTAGTTTGTCACATATCATAATGCATTTTATCAATTACTTTGTCACAATAATGTTTTCAATACTTGTCACAACTTGGCTCTTAGTTACCCTTCTATCTGATTAATTCCGAACTAGTTGAATGGGAGAAGGATCAGGTGATTGAGGTGGCCATTTCTTGACCAACAAGTTCCTGTACAACTTGAAAGAATGCTTAGAATCATGAAAAATGGTTTCAGAATTATTATAATTGAGTACAACGGAACTTGCTAGGAATCTGAAATAATTAATCTAGAACCTAGTAATTAGATCAAAGGGGGTGTGTGTGTTTCAGAGTCCTTTCAGTAGTGTTGATTGTGCTATTCGAATAATTTTTGATGTTGACTATTGTTCTCATGTGACGCTAAGCTGACAACATCATTTCCACAACTGTTTTTACTCATTGGGCAGGTCAGTAATCTAAAGAAGATATAGTATTAGGTATATTAAAGTACTATTACCAAATTAAAAGAATGAATTCTGTCACTTAAACGTAGATGTTTCTATTTATTTCCATTTCCTCAAGAATTACAGGCTTTTTGTTATATTTATTTCATCCAGCCCAAATATCGTACAAACGGCGTTTTATGATTATAAATACTTACAGCGTTAAGCAAATATGAAAATTTCAGAAATATAATTAGTATAATGAAATTAACTGTCTCGACCCTTACTTCGGGGAATCTGTTCATATTAGTGTTTTAAATGAAACCCACGGTTTCTAGTTAATTCCACAATATAATAGAAGTTATTGAAAATTCTAAAAAATTGACAATTGTTTCGATAAATCAATATCATCGTCAGAATGACACAAGTAACTTCTATCATTCTGACGATGATATTTTTTAGATTTTTCAATAACTTTTATTATATTGTGGAGTTAACTAGAAACCGTGAGTTTCATTTAAAACACTAATAATTAGTATAACTGATAGAACAATAATTTAAGATGCCTCCCTCTAGGTTCCCATATATTAATAACAGTTAGACTGCATCTCTAATCTGTACCATTTTGCCTGTGGGTGGTTCTCAAACACACGTGGGAAATTCGTCCAGCGATCGCTACACCTGAGTATGCAACAAGGCGACAACTCGGCGCCACCGTCTCTTTCAGTACCATTGACTGGTATTATTCCACCTAACCGAATGGTATCGTCAATAGCTGTATGAACCACCGAGATGGCTGTAAGAAAATGTGTTGAAACATCTTTTTTAAAACCAGAAAACTATTTTGAAAATTTATTCACCAAAATAAAATCAAAAATTGAAGAAATTTTTTGCCATATATTCATTTATTGGTTTTCGATTTTCGAGAAATTGTTCCCAAAAAGATCCAAAAAGTTTTTTAAATATTTAATTCGTTACTTATACACACAGTGATTACTTTCACATCATGTATCTTTCATCTATCAACACAAATCCACCAGGGGGGAAGCTTGAGGCCACTATCACTACACTATTAATTAACTAATATTACAATAGTAGGTATATTTGTCAATAAGCCTATAATGATGGCAATTACCCACGAATATGAAATTGCAATACGAGGCGGATGCGGGTGTTGTAACATTTGCGAACGATATTTCAAATGAACAATATTTTTTAATGGTAACGTTATTAATATTATAATGTTTTTCTTATTTATTTAAATAGTTTTTACTACAACGGGTGGGATAAATTTATACACACCGTATATCTACTTACTTAATTTATTTATTCACTTAACTTCAATCATTCATTCATTTATACTCAATTTATGTACACACTTAATTTCTAATTTGATACATTGTTCACTATTTATATAAAACACAGCTCACTTTTATTGTTGTGCTCACGACTTCATTAAAATGAAGACTGAACTCACGGTTCGCAGGTAGTTGCTTATACATTAAAACCATATCTGGAACATTCAAATTCCTGAAATTTCTAGATTGCTGTTCCCAACAAACAATCAACCCTCTTAGAAATGCCTCTATGAAAAAATCACAAAAAATAGCCCTTTCCAGAAATCCACGCGCTCCCGTCAAAATTTAAAATTTAGATATAATAATAGACAGGGTCGGTACCATTGTGTCATTTCGTAACATTACCTCCTCCTTAAAAGGAAATTCCTCCTGGGACTTCTATGTAGCCGGAAATAGATGTTTAAATCGGCAACTGGACCAATTTCTACACTTTCCGTTCGTATGGAAATAACAGGGCACCGTATTCATCGGTTACTGATATCGGGGGATATAGCTGCATTTGCACATGAGTGCTGCATGATCAGTCCGGATTAAGAATTTCCTTCCGTAGAGATACTGGTAAAAGTTTCCACGGACTTTACTACAACCAAAAGTTCTCTTCTTGTGACGCAGTAGCTTCGTTCTGGTTTGAAGAGGACTTCCCTAAAATATCCCAGCACCCTTTCTTGACCTCTTTGTATCCGTGAAAGCACTCTTCGAATTCATACGTTGCTTGCATCATTGTCATGAATAAAGTCTCCCTCTGGCAATGGATATCCTTATATCAGCGCCGTCGTTGAAGGTCTCTTCTAGGTTTCAAAAGCCGTTTGACAGTCTTCATCCCAATGGAAAGCTCTTATTTCTGCTGTGAGTCGAGTTAGTGGCTCGGCAGTATTTCCAAACTTCGATAGTGTATGCAAAGTACAAGGAAATTCCTATTTTGACGTTTGTCGGTTGGTTGCGGCCATTGCTAAATGGAAGCAATTTTCTCTGGATCCACCGCCACTCCTTCATTGCTCTTCGAGTTTGACGGTTGATGTTCTATCAGTCTTCCCTCCTTTTGTTACGAATAGGACTCGTTACTGAGAGAGAAATTCTCTCATTTTCATTGCTCACTATATGACCCAGATTGTTACGCGCTTTAATTATTATTGTCTACTCGCTAGCTCCAGAAGCGCAACCTCATGCCCAAGTTCAGTTCGGTCGGGGGTGGGTATGCGAAAATTCCTATTTTATTTAGTTGTTAAAAATGGGCGCCACCAGTTAAATTTTAATGAGCCAGCCTTAACTAGTAGACCGCCCGATGGTCAGGATGGAGCAGACAATATATAAGATGTTAGATATTACAATTAAAATTCTATATTACTATTTACACAAAAAAAGAGACTATATACAAAAAACTTCTTCACCAAAACGGAAGGAAATATACATAATTGAAATGCGCTACTGTGACGTCACGGAGCCGCTTACAAGAGAAAATATAATGCTTAAACCTATTATTAACTGCTTTACTATAGTACTACCAAAGGAGTCTGTTTGCCTCTAACACAAGTTTTAGAAAATATGGTTTCAAAATAATGCCACTAACGTAGGCGGAGAGGCTATACTTATTCTCTTGGTGTCCCTGACTGAGACCCTACAATGTTGTAAATAATTAAAATGACTTACCAATCACATCCATCACGTTTACATTACCTCCGTTAGAGGGTTCTTATCCTATTCTCTCTAAACTCCTTTTTTTCCACTCTACAAATCCACCTGCGCTTTTACTCTTTCCACAATTTTCCTTCGACACCTAATAGAGAACATCACGTTTGAGATAACAAAAACCCAAGCTCGAGGCATAGCTTTGAATCATTTATTTCAACTTACCTGATTCCCCAACAAAATTAGCCAAAATTTAATTAACTCCTTCGTATTCTACTCGAATATTATTTTGACACGCATGATTCAGTCTTGGTTTCCTTGTTGATGGTAACACGTACTGGGATCTCCTTCGCCGACGTGATCAATCCTTTTCCAATTAGTACTCCTCTGCCAACCTCTTCGTCGTGGTTCTATGGCTCCATCATAACTGGTGTACCTTCCTCCTTGATTCCCTGCAGTCCCGCTACTATCATGGTTTTGCTTCGTGCAGGTAGAATGCGATTCTTCTGTATAGCTGCCAGCACCATGCCGCCTTCATATGGATTATAAATATCTTTTCGGAAACTACTTTAATGGTTCTGTTTCAAAAGTCCAATTGGAAACCATGTAGATTCTGCACTTTTCTGCACCAATTCTCAATTGGATTTGTGTCTCTCCCTGAACGTTGGCACTCTCACCTTGGCGGTTCGCAATCGCAGGCTCGTTGTTAGAAGCTTCTTCTTGGAGCTTATTATCTCTGGCCGTGTCACTTTCCTAACTTTACCCGGCCTTGGGGCTCTCCTCAGGTGGTGAATTCGGCCTTAGTTACACTATTTTTTATTACTTCAATTGGGATAAGGTGAATCAACAAACAAAATTTCGGGGCAAATGGATTTATTTGACACTAAAAGAAATTTACATAAGCCGTTTATTCTCAATACAATACGAAGTTATTACAATAAAAATGTCCAACTCAATATTTTATATCTACCAAAAATAAGTTAGGGACTTATCTTGGGAAGACTCGGGACGTACAGCTCGCAGCAGTATTCACGGGTTCTTGAGCAGTCGTTGTCTGGACTCTGGAGCGATATGGTCCGGTGAGTGGATCGTTGGAGGGTCCGTTAGGTTCGTATGGGTCCGTAAAGGTTCTTAAAGATCCGTAGAGGTACATAGAGATCCGTACAGGTAAAGGCTGCAGAGCTGTATGGAAAAAATAAAAAAAACAGGAGAAACAGTAGAAAAGTAAAAATTTGAAAAGGAGGAATAAAATGAACAGGTGAGGAGCTTATACTCCAATAATATAAAAATTGAATTCAATTTTCAGAATAAAACCACAGAAATCTGTCCATTCTTATCCGACCTGTTCCCAAAATAATCAGAAAAAGCAAATTTAAATCGGTGGAAAATAACCATATAGGGAATCTGTTATAAATTCGCTTCATAGAATAACTTTGGACGCCACCAGATTTTTTTTAAAGGGAACGGCGAAGTAAAACTTGAAACGCCATAACAAAAACATTGTTTTTTAAAAACGAAATATTTCAACTAAATAGAAAAATTGAAATAGAATGATTTGTAAGCACACAATTACAATTTGAAAAGATATAGATAACTTACCAGCAAGAAGAATTAATATCACCCACAAAATTATTTGGAAACTGAGTGCTGAAGAATGAACAAAAGAGAGCGAATTCGACTTGAATCGTAGTTTAAGTAAATATTTAAGGATGGTAAAAACGATCACCGATATGCTCCTAATATTTGAAATAAAAGGATTTGGAATTAGAGGTGGGAGTAGTCGACGAATCAGTAACGCTCCAAAATAATTGATGAAAATAGGAACATGTTTCAGCGACATGTTACAGCCGTATAATGGTTCCAGTTGCTCCCGTGTCTACCAGTAGAGTATATTTCTTGTCATTCACTTCGCCATCCACATATCATCTGTCGTTGCGACATGTGAGGAAAGCTATTAGTATGAGAGGGTCTTTGCAATGATCCTGGGTCGGCGCTGCCCCCTCGTAGCCGACCCGTTTTAGTTTTCCTGTGACTGGGGCCACGAACAGCGTACATGCCCTAGCTCACCACAATTCCAGCATCTTATCTTTTTCGGTTTCGGTTGTTTACCATACTCCTTATCAAGTTGACGATCTGGTCAAATCTATATTCGTCACCTTTTTTTTGGATGGTCCTAACTTTGTCATATCCCGAAGCCTTCGTTGCTGCTTCATATTCAAGAGCAGCAGTCAATGCATCGACCAATATTTTGGGATGGGCTAGATAAAGCATTCTCTACATATCGGAGTCACATAAGCCATCAATAAACGCCTGGATGCACAGACATTCCATGTTCTCTGGTGCTGATGGATAAGCAAATCTAGCTAGTGGGGCATTATCAACGTCATACTCTTGAATGGTTTCGTCACGTTACTGCCTTCGGCTCTTCAGATGGGATTGATTCAAGTATTCTAAATGTTCGTGACCATATCGCATGTCTAACCTTTTCTTTAGCTGTTCGAAGAAATCCCTTTCTTCCAGGGGAAAGTACATATAAGGTATCCCCCCGAAGCGCAATTGTTAAGTTCACTGCCTTCTCCTTATCGGACCAATTATTCACTCTAGCGGCTGCTTAAAACTGTTTTACATAATTGGTCCTCGACGTCCCACCGTCGAACGTTGGGATCTTGACTCAGGCAAAACTGCCAATATCTTCTATCTTAGAGTGTGTTTCTGGTTTGCAGGGTTTTATGAGTTCGGTCTTCTTTTCTTCTGCTGTCGTGTCTTATGTTCATAAACCTGTCATTTTTCTTTCTAACTCCTCGATTTTCTCGTCCATCGGTGTCATATTATTCTCGATATCCGATTTTAGAGACGAAATTTTGTTTTCGATGTCAGCAGCAATGTCATTTTTCAATGATAAGATAGCGGCAGAAAAATCGTGTTTCATAGCAGAAATATCGTTCTTCATTTCAGAAAAATCGTTCTTCATAATTGAAATGTTTTCGCCCGTTTCAGCAGAAATTGACGAGATTAAGAAGGAAGCCTCGTATTTGAATAAAAATGTTTCTGTGCCCAAGCCGTCACTTTCCAGTACTATTTTAAGTCTTTCTATTAATTCACTCTTCTTTCCGGACATTTCCAGCTCGCGATTTCCAATTCTGTTTTTAGTTCCGTCACTTTCAGCTCACTTAGTCTCTTAGCCATTTTTACGTACCTAATAATCTATATTACGCCACACCTGACACCAATATAATGTTTTTCTTATTTATTTAAAGATAGTTTATCCTGATGGGTGGCATACATTGATACACACGGTATATCTACTTACTTTATTTACCCAAGCTATCGTGTTTAAGCACTCTTTCACTCAGAGCGAACGACTTCTACCAACCAACTTTCTCCTCGTGCTCTGGGGAGAACAACGCAAAATCCGCAGGGAAGCCGTATACTTGGGAGTGAGATTTTCTCACACTCTCAACTTGACGGCCGACTTATACACTAAATAAAGTCTGGCGACGAGTTTGTGTCATTACGGCACTCGGCGGAAGATTGGGTCAAACTCACCCTGCCACTTTACTTCATACGTATAAAACATAGATCCGATCCATAATCAACTATAGAGCAAACGTCTAATGCACCCCTCCCTATCGTCTTGTAAAAAAGATTATGACTTACGAGAACTCAATCCCGAGATACTGCCAATAGAAGTCTCCTTATTCTCTCAGCAACATCGTTTATGTCAATATCGACATCGAGTCAATTCTTTCCCGTCTGAACAATGTGCAAGCCCGATCGTACTATCGAATCGGGCAATGCAATCTCTAAAAACGCCCTCCTCATACCCTGGATCGCAAACAGAGGACCTCTCGGCAACAAACTTCCATTTCCTCCAGCCCGGCTACTAGCCACAGCTTACGACGACCTCTCCGACGACTACTTCCCCTATTTCAATCCGATATTCACCTTATATCATTTAATCATTTCATGTATATCCTTTTCCAACCATCCCCTCCCCAGTCGGTGTTACAGGTTCTCTGCGGTTTCCCTGTAGCATGGGGAATTTATTCAGTAGCCAAATGGACCGATGACAGGGAATAATACAGCCGCTACTGTACCCGCTTCCATTTGCTTGATCGTTATTATTATTCTTTGAACACCGCACCGTGCTTAAACTCATCAAATCCCCATAAACTCGTCTCCTCGAACACAATTAAGTCCACCGCTACCATCTAAAACCTATTCCATACACCTTTATAAAATGTCTCCTAGCCACTTTACAACAAAAATAATTCCAAAAAAATCAAATAAACAACAAATTCTCTTCAATATCATTCTCAAGACGCCGGAGACACCCCATAATCCCCGAAAAGCAACGCCTAACAAACAATCAACTCCACAAATTTCTGATACCTAGTCAAAACAATTTCATAACTATCTTCCACAACACAGTCTCTTAGGAGACTGGAAAATCACCTATATTGTAGACACTTTCTACTATTCTGTTCTAAACACCTTTTAACTACGCTTCTCCTTCAACATCATCCCTCGCTGCT
Source organism: Galeruca laticollis (assembly GCA_963921935.1). NCBI lineage: Eukaryota > Metazoa > Arthropoda > Insecta > Coleoptera > Chrysomelidae > Galeruca > Galeruca laticollis. The sequence goes on from OY998177.1 coordinate 45,336,629, forward strand.
AACCGAGTCAACCTTTCTCTCCATTCATTTTCTAGCGAAAAGTCCGCTTTCAATTCTATACACCTTTCTAAAAAATCAATTCTAGATAAATTTCTTCTTCCGGTTCTAGTCACTTTTTTACCACTTGGCTTCTTTCCAGCCTACCCTCTAAAAACAAAAAAATCACATACGAGCGCCGCATAAACGATACCACAACAAACACCCGCAACTCCAGCCCTGCTGAGAAAATTAATCCTATATCAGAGTAATCTCAATAAAAATTAAACATTCCTCAACTTTTAAATAGAAAGCCCCTTCTAACACAAAATTCATTTCTAAATTCTCTCTCTCTCTCTCTCTCTCTCTCTCTCTCTCTCTCTACTTTATTGTGTACACACTTAATTTATATTAAATACACTATTCACTATTTATATTAAATATGGGTCGCTTTTTTTGTTCACTTGTTCGGCTCACGAATTAATTAAAATGTAGACTGAACTCACGGTTCTCAGGTAGTTGCTTATATATTAAAACGTTTTCTGGAACATTCGGATTTCTGGAATTTCTAGATTGCGGCTCCTAACAAACAATCGACCTTCTTAGAAATGCCTTTAAAAAACAATCACAAAAAATAGCCCTTACCGCCCTTCCCAGAAAATTAGATATCGAACTAGAGCAGCGTCGGCCTCGTTAACTACACCAGTGTGCAATTTGGTAACAGTATTTTCAGTATAAGAGCACCATTTTAATATTCTATATCTTCTTTTTTCGTAGAGTATAATTCATTAGATCGACTAGCTCCCATTAGTCCCATGACTACCTAATGTTACTTTAAAGAATAATTTGATTAAATTTGAAAGTGGTAAGCTGAAAATTACGTTAATCTAAAAGAATATCTTTGTCATTGATAGGTATGATCTGGCACTTCCTTAATAAATTTACTGATATTTTCGGGGGAAATGGTTCAGATTTTTTCGATGATGGCCCTCTGACTCACGTTTTAAAAATGCCTGTAACTTCATGTAAGTCTCTAGATGAATACTATGGTAAATATTTATCTTCATCATAAACAGTGTAATCCACTAATATATTCAAAGTTCCCCAATAATCTGCTGGTTTGAACTCCTGAGTGAGCTGAATCTTGTATGAGTGAAGGAAGATGTCTTTTGTTGAAATTCTCTGCTTGGTGCTTCGTGAAATTTGAAGTTGTTATCAACGATGCCGAATTGATGTTCCCAGGTTTCCTGTAACACTATCGCTTACAGCAGCAATGTTTACGGGAGATCGGCCAGTACATCTACGTACAGGACACTTAGTGTACAGTTTCTTCACATTTATTGATTATTCGCATATTTTGCGAGAGCATTCATCATAACTTTCCTCACTTTTGTTTAATTGTAGGTATGGCGCTCCATTTTTAATAATCGGAATAATCGCTGATGCCATTTCAGAGCTGCAGCCTGCAAAGAAAAAAATCGAATATTGCAATCTTATTAGGACATCCTTTACTTCTAAAAAAAAAGTGACAATTTATAGCCGATGGTAAAGGTCTTGAGGGTGGACAAGCTATGTTATAATAATTAGTCAAGATAAGAAGCCTACGGATCTCGTGTAAAATACAAAAAAAATTCTCTTTGCTCGTAGCAAGTGTTTGATTAAATAAACAAAACCGAATAAAACATCCTGTTTCTTGATTGCCTTTATAATGCTATCTTGTAAACTATCAACGTATACGCGGTATAAGTATAAATAAGAATCCTTGGTAGGTGGTCATTCGTAAATATTATTTATGACTACAAGTCATTTTTTCGTTATAGGTTTACGATCTTGACTTGATAATATCACCATGGAAATCTTGATATACCGAGTGAACGTCAAAAAGGACGTTTATATTTTAATATCTGGGTTTCGAAAACACCCACACTACTGAAATTGTAAATAACAACATAGTTTTAAATTTCTCGAGGAGAAATGATTTTTAATTAAAATTGTTTTGTTAGATTCTAAATCAACTGATTATATGACGTGTAGATTTAGAAAAGAGTTTGTATAACAATGATTATATAACTCATAATTTATTAACTCCTTATTATTATTGATATTTAGCTAGCGATAATCATCTGACTAATTTAACAAAAGAAAAAAGATGGAACAGAATACACAGAGAGTGTCGTGAAACTCCTGTTGAATGTTAGTGCAAAATTATTGCAAAGAAAGTATTTTAATGACCTCAAACGTTCTATTGATCCCTTTAAGGGGAACATTTTCTAAAATGCGGGACTTGCGAAAAACACTCAGCGCAAAGAACTGCAACTTTTGCCGGAGAAGAAGAAAGTAAGTTCTGCAGCTTTAAGTGTAAACGAAATTGAGGCCTTTGCTTTGAATTATGATTAAGACAACCCAGAAGGACTTCAAAAAAGGTTCTATCAAATAGCGGCCGCTGAATTAGCTTGGCGCGGAAATGTATCATCGTTGTGTCTGGTAGATTATTTTCATGAAGAAACTAACAATGACAGTTCTCAAACAGGGCGCATATAATACAATTCGGTGTTCTCGAAAACGACCCAAGGGGGAGATAGAGCTTTGGCAAAAAGCAAATGACTCATTCCATACCAAGAAAATGAAAAATTGTGTCCCGTTATATTGTTTAAAAAGATGTTATGAAAAATCTGAAATATAATAACAAGAAGATTGTTTTTAATTCCAAACAAGAATCGGGAAAATTCTATATGGTATATAAACACACCCGTTGGAATAAATGAATCATTTGAATAGAACATCAACCGTTAGTGATTTCTCAAAGGCTGGTGCAAACTTAGGAGAAATAATTAAAATACATGGCCATACAAATACAAGTTCTCTGTTTCTATGAAAATAAATGAAAACCATCATGCAAAGATCATTTTCTTCCTTAAGCAATAACACTGCTACTACACCACTGTCATCAACAACCAACTCACTGTGTATCTCTACCTAACAAATACGGCTGTTTTAAGTGAAAAAAATTGTAGCGTAATTTATAATAATTGTACATTTAATTTTTAGAATAAAATACTCTCCTGTTCTTTCAATAATATTGTTCGAATTTGATTTAATTATCAAACTCTCCTGTGATTTTTATTTTCAACTTCCCCTGTATAATACAATTCGAATATTATGCTCAAAACATATAACTAAATATATCCTTCTTCTCAACATTTAATATTTCCTTACATCAACAAAACATTCATTTTAACTTTACTACCACATAAGAAATACAGATAAATGTCGTTTTCTCAAATTCCAATGAATATTTCAAAGTACCCGACACCGTATCGCTTCATAAAAACTCTCTTCCAAACTCTGTTGACGCGTATGTACAAGTGAGTTCTTAATTGTCTACGCAAAAATAAATAAAATTATAAATTCATGCAATATATAAAAATGAAAGTGACATAAGTGTTTAATTTCATCATTACATCATACATCAGTGAAAACAATCGTTTGGTCCTTCGAGTACATCAGATAACAACAAAGAACTTTCATTCCATCTAATAGCCCACGTAAAAAGGGTTAATTAGAACAAATATATTATTCATTGTATAATTTAACGAATACAACTCTTGGAATCCTGACTATTGATAATCGCATGAGTTCGTGCACTCTGTTACAATTTTCTTCCTGAATATATCTGGGGCCTTGGACAACACAACTCATGTGTCTGTCAAAGCACTAAAAAGGCGATGAGTAAATGAAACCATTGTAAAATGGATGTATGAGTTGTTGACGACGAGGATAACTGAGACACAGGTGGGGAATCAAACCACCTCAGTTAAAGCCACTCGCGGGACACCTCAAGGGGGAGTGATATCTCCCTTTCTATGGAGCCTCGTAGTAGATGAGTTGCTCTACAGGCTAACGGAGCTTGGCTTCGAATGTATGGGCTATGCTAATGACATAGTTCTAATAGTCAGAGGCAAGTTCAAGAGCACCTTGTGTGATTTATTACAAAAGGGCGGATTAGACGGATTAAGAATAACATATATTTTTTTATGATAACGATATTTATCTCAAACAGTTATAAATATCTTCGAAAATTAGATTTAAAATTTTTATTAGATTTAAATAAACCGCTGTAACCAATGGCAGAAGTACGTTCTGTTGACAAATCCTACTTGTCTACCCAAGTTGATTAATACAAAGTGAAAGTCGACTAGAAGAATTTGACAATTGACATCAATATTCACAATCAACCTTCAACAGATATCATCGTCGCCGACTTTTTAGTTGTTTGTTATATTATTTTATAGTAGAAAATGTGCTTCTGTTTGTTCGCCTTTTAGACATCTTTAAAATGGATCCAGGTTTCACCGAAGCTAATTCGACAAATATTCCTCAAGTGGATGTGGACATGGTGTCTCAGTCACTCGAACTCCGAGTTCGGAATTCTGGGGTAACGCAATTTGTGTATGTGTGTTACATCACATGTTTTCCAAACAACTCAACCTACTTGGAGAATATTTAATTTTTATTATACATACATTTTACATTTTATTTTCTATTTTGAAAGCATCATCACTGCAGTTTAAAATATAATTTTCCAAATATCTTTGACTACGCGAGAGTTACCTTTTTTAATAAGAGGCATCCGATTAGGAGAACATTATTTGAAAAAGTACGTTTTGACAGTACTTTGAGTTTCTCTTCAACGGGTGTTAATGAAAGATGATAACTAGTCTACTTATGAAGTTTTCCCTTTTGACAACAGCGCAAAATATCTTTGTTTGCCATTGGCTCTAGCCTACCTACCACAGTCTAGCACAAGAATTCAAATTTCAATATTTTTTTTCATTTTTATTTGAAATCGTAGAGTGAAGTTATTAGTCGCAAATACTTAGTTCAGACTCAATATATCTTCTGACATTTTCATTAAAATCATGAAACGAGCTCATTATCGAAAGTCAGGATTCCACTCGTTGTATTTGTTAGGTATGATTCTAAAGTCCATTAGAAGACTGCAGATTCTAATTGACTATTAGTTAGGAATAGAAAACGTACCAATTATCTGGATGAAAAAAGGAAACCCAATTCCGGTTGTCCTGTCCAAGTTTTGCCAAATAAGTAAAGGAATCAAGGTACGATTAAATAGGGAAAATCAAGGAAATTGACAAATTAGCAGTTTACTCAAATGTAGTCCCGAATTCATTGCTATTTAAGATTGAAATGGTTTGGTATTGATTTAATCACGATGTTTTTATACTAAGATGGCTTATTCGAAGGATTTATGCCAACTCACTATCTAAACTATATTTTTAACTGTCGTTTTGTACCAACACTATAGGCCAAAAAAGCAATGACGTCATAAACATAGCCGCTGACAGTTACTGAGGGAAAACAAATATTTATTTACGTTCATTTTACGTTTGTAATATGCTTAAACATGGCTATTGTTAATTTGTCCAGCATTGCGGAGCAGTTATGTAATGAAATTAAAGTGTTAAAGAAATGTGGAGACAGTTTAAACAGTGGATATGTCGTAGATATGGAGTATATCATGGAAGTTTAGGAGCGAAGCAATAAGTCATAATTACTTGATAGGCACTGCAGTGTCAGTTTACAAATGAAAAAACGAATAAACTTTTAAAATATTACAACAGTCAAGACAAGACATAAGTTAAATAATTGATTTGTTTTCCCTCAGTAACTGTCAGCGGCCATGTTCTGACGTCACACTTTTTCGGTCTATTTGCTTACATCGGACCATCATACCTGTTTTTTATTTATACATAAGTGAACAAGGTGTGTTGCCTATTACTCAGGAATCAACTGACCATGTATTCTTAAAGATTAATAAACTACTAATAAAAATTTAGTTGCAAACAGTATTATATATGAAAATAGAATTAAATATAGGAAATAGGAAAAACTATAAATAGATAGCTTACGCAAAACTTATTTATATACTTTTTCATCATTATGGATATAAAATAATGTTTTAAATAGTCTTCTTTTTACAATTACCAAAACACCTCCCAACCCATGATATAAGAACCACAATGTAAGGGTAATGACAATCCGAGAATGAATAATATAAAGATCGGACGAGAAGTGAGGCACGAAGAAATCATCAATCACTGCAAAACTATTCACACTGGTCTTGGAGGATATGTCCACATTTCAAGTGACCCAAATTGGTAAGAGAACTACAACAGGCACCGGCAAAAGCAGGGCTGAAAATGAACATCCAGCAATCCGAAATGAGCTAAAACAATATAGGTGTTACAATATATAATGTACAGCTAGAAAATGTCACTAACTATATCTATCTGGGACATAAAACCTAAAGGCGAAAGTAAGAAGAATAGCGACGATCTGAGCCCCCTTTGGAAAACTGGCACTAATCCGGAAGTTTCAATAAATTTAAAGAGGAATACTTATTACTCTTGTATTCTACGTATTGTCACCTATGAGATGGAAACAATGACTTTGACTATCCAGAGCAGAAATAATTTAAAAGTGGCACAGAGAGCGATGTAATGTGCAATGCTCAACATCTCCTTGATAGATAAGGTCCGAAATGAAGCGATGAGGAGACGAATTGGATTGAAGAATATGATGGAGAAGATAGGCGGTCTTAAATGGAGGTAGTCAGATAGAACCCAGAGTGTTGGAGACCACGAGAAACGAAGAGAACTTGAAGTAGGGTAGACGATATAAGAAAAACAGCAGGTAGAAATTGGGAACAATAAGCCAGGAACAGACAAATATGGAAATGCATGGAAGAGGCTCACATCTAGTTTCCACTTAGTTCCGAATGTAGTAAAGGTATCTTCTGTCAGTTGTTTATGAAAGGGGTGATCTGTGGGAATTTGTGCTAAAGATAAGAAGCATCGATTTCAAATTCTGCTGACGATATCTTATTATTTAGATGTTGATTTGAGGCTATCTTCCTCTATCTTCATATTTCTTAGTTGCCCAAGAAAATATGGAAATCGAGATTTTATAATATTTTTCGATCCAAAAATAAATTTGCGTGCAAATAATCAAATTAAAAAATATTTGCAGAAAGATTTAAAAAAAAATAAAGAGCACCAAATACGGAGCAATAGGCATTTCTAGTATCTTAAAAAATTCATTTTACTTTTCTGCCCAAGCTATCTAATATGCGAGAAAAGTATTGGTTTAACCCAAAAAAGGGGGAATTTTGAAAAAGAATTTTGACTTATTTTTACGTTTTCCATCAGCAACAACACGAAAAAACGGTTTTTAGAAAAAAAATCCTGTGTGTATGTCGTCGTCGTTGTCGTCGGCCACTGTTACTTACATGTCTTGTTAGCACGACACAGCCTCCGGAGTGCAATAAGTCACCAATTTTATGATGGAACATTGTTAAGGACATGTCACAGATGAACCTTATTGATTTTCAGCTCACCAGAGCCAGTACAACATGAGCTATGGTACTTGAAGTACGCCATTTTGTAATTTTTTGGGAAATTTCAGTTTGTTAGCACGATACAGTCTCCGGAGCTCAACAAATCAACAACTTTATGATTGTATATTACTCAGGACATCTCACCGATGAACCCTATTGATTTTCAGCTCACCAGACGCAATACAACAGGTGCTACAGTACTTTAAGTACGATATTTTTGTCATTTTTGGAGAAGGCTCAGATTGTTAGCACGATACAGCCTCCGAAGTATATACAAGTGACCAATTTTATGATATGATATTATTCAGAGCGTCTCAAAGATGAACCCCATTGATATTCAGCTCACTAAAGCCAGTACAACGGGTGCTATGGTACTTGAAGTACCAAATTTTTTAATGAAATTGACTGTCTCGACCCTTACTTCGTGGAATATGCTCATATTAGTGTTAGGTCTCTAGTTAATTCCACAATATAATACAAGTTATTGAAAATTCTAAAAAATTGACAATTGTTTCGATAAATCAATATCATCGTCATTCTGACGATGATTCATTTAAAAACACTACCAAATTTTTGTAATTTTTGGAGAATTTTCATTTTGTTAGCACGATATAGCCTCCAGAGAGTATACAATTGATCAATTTTATGATTGAATATTGTTCAAGGTGTCACACAGATGTACCCTATTGATTTTCAGTTGACTAGAGAGGGTACAGCGGGTTGTATAAATCCAGATATACTGAATTTTCGGTTATTTTTGGAGAAATTTCGGTTTGTTAGCACGATACATCCCCCGAAGTGTATACAAGTAACAATTTTTTGATAGAATATTGCTCAAAGCCACAGATGCGGAAAAGTTAGTTTCAATCTTTAAAACCGTTTATTTTTTCACATGACGTTATGAAGGGCAGTAACTTACTAGTAACCATTTGTTCATTCCAAATTTTGAAAAACTGATTTCTTATTCAATATTGAAAACGTGATTTCAATACGTGTAAATTCACGCCCGCTAGCTATGACGTCAGTGTCGAATTGTGATTTGTTGAATTTTGTGATACCGCGGGAAAACCGAGGCATACACCGATCATCTGGTGGGGTATCATGTGTACAACCAATAAAATAACAATTCCGCACTGAGTATGACCCACGCGTTTCTGGTCGTTTGAATTTTTGGCGTTTTCAATAATTATTATTTCGGTAAGTTAGTGGAAAAAAAATTCAAAAAATAATTGAGAGCTAATTGAGCATCCAAAATATTGAAATATATTTTTTTAAAAAATCACTGGAAATACCAAATATATTTTAAAATATGGCGAAGGTGCGGGATTAAAACATAATTTGTAAATAAGCAAGATTTTGGTCAATATCACCAAGGTGCAGATTATTACTTGAATTCAGTTTTTTAAAAACAAATTATCATCTGTAAATACTTAACTGTGTTCATATTATCTATACTTAATATTACGTATTTAAATTAAAGTAAGTGTTTCTAAATAATTCCACAATATATCAGTTAGTTACACACTTAAAAAGTAATATGAGCACAAGTGTCGAAACAGTAAATCTCATTATACCTAATATATTATACTTCAAATGTAAAACATATTCATAATTAATTGCAGAAAAACCTAAAGTCGAACCATAAAGTTTGGATATATTTATTGCACAGAGACGTCGACGTTTTTTTTGCGGGGTCAAAAATAGCATTGTTACATTTTCCTAAACTATTTTTTGGACGTGGGAAACAATTATAAAATAAAGAAAATTCTTCAATGAAAACAAAAGGAATTTTTTTTCCATAAAGGAAATAATAGGTACAAAAATAAGAATTACAAAAATACAACACAAAATACTTACACCGAAAAATAATGTTAGAACTTACCCTTTGTCATTTCCCCATTTTTCATCATGAATATACTCCAATACATACAAAAATTGAATTTAATTTGTAAAATAAAACCACAGAAATCTGTTCATTCTTATCCGTCCTGTTTCCAAATAATCAGAAAAAGCAAATTTAAATCAGTGGAAAATAACCATAAAGAGTCTGTTATGTATGAAAGTTGAAATTTTGGAGAAGGCGAAGGAATTTCTTCGAAATGTTTACCATGATGTTTTCTGACTAGTCTTATCTAGAGATTTCCAGTAAGTTCGATTATTTTTGTGCCGCAATCGAGAAGCTTCCAGAATAAAAGGCACTTAATATATAAAGACCACCTACCAGCGGGAGAAGTTCGTTTATCATTTTATCTCGTGATATAAACAGTGAACAAGTAAATAGTGAAGTATTTATATAAATTAAGTCTAAGTAAATAAACCGTAGTGAAGTGTTTATATAAATTAGTGTAAGTGAATATAGCCCATCCCAAAACATTAGCTGACGCATTGGCAACTGCTCTTGGATATGAAGCAGCAATGAAGGCTTCGGGGTACAAAAAAGGTAAAACCATGCAGGAAGAAGGTGACGATGACAGACTTGACCAGATCATCAACTTGTGGAAATGTATGGCAGACTATAAGCCAAAGAAGGTCAAATGCCGGACGTGTGGCGAGCTAGAGCACGTAAGCAGCTCGTCCAAGCGCCTCAAGACTCCTGCAACCCAAGATCTCCAGTCACAGGGGCGAACACAGAGCTGATGTGAATCAACAAAACGCCGACTCTCTGCCTAGACGGTCGTGCCCTGCAGACTATTCTCACTGCAGCAAGTCGAATTTTGAGGGAGTTTCAGTTTCAAAAATTGCGGTAGTCAACGAAGAATGGTCACCCACCAGGATCAGAGAAGATCAGGAGAATGATCCTCACCTAAAGACGATTCGGCAATGGAAAGAAGAAAATGGGCGACCTACCTGGCAAGAAGTGTTAAGATTTTCACTGGCACCCAAGGCATATTGGGCTCAGTGGGATTCCCTTGTCCTGGAAGAAGGGCTGTTGAAAAGAGTCGTTGAAAGGGATGATGGCTCCGAGATGAGAAGACAGATAGTTATCCCGAGAACGAGAGTAGCCGAGGTACTGAGTAAGTTACACGACAGTCCATCGGGTGGTCATCTGAGAGTGAAGAAAACCCTTCAGCGAGTCCGTGAAAAGTTTTATCGATGAACAGCTCCGACGAGATTGGGACCAGTATCTCTCCCTATTTTCGTTGGCTGCCATAAATGAATCCACGGTGGAAACACCTGTGAAAATCCTGTTTGGACGTGGAGTGACCTGGTGTTTGGCTGTCGGCTTGGCAAAGATCTAGCAGGAGAAGATTACGTGATTCAATTGAGAAGGATAGACGATGTGTACGAATTGGTTCGAACGAATCTTCAAGTTGCCAGCGACAGAATGAAAAAATGCTACGATAGGCAGGCCACAGAAGGCAGTTTCAAAGAAGGGGACAAAGTATGGTTACACAACCCGACAAGGAGAAAAGGATTTTCTCCAAAACTACAGAAATCATGGGAATGTTCGTACTTAATAAAGAAGAGGATCAACAACGTCATCTATCGCATAAGCAGGATCCCCAATGGAAAACCGAGAGTAGTTCACCACAACTGACTAGCGCCATTCGAAGACCATTACAAAGAGGAAGTAGTGTGCCAAGTACAACAAGAGTCTGGCCCAGCCTTCGAAGAATTTATGGGCGCATACGGAGGTACCGGGAAAGCTAGATACGGAGTCACTACAGAACAAAGACAAGATTTGTTCACGCTCCCGGAAGAGTATTCACTGGCATACAACATCACCGCCAGTTGCAAATACGCACGAGGGTTGGCACCGTCTTTCGAGAGAAGTTTGGCCAATTAAAAAAACTTAAAGATCAGATGCCAGCCCCCGGCAAGACACTGAGACTCAAACATAATTCGCGGTACGTCTTCTAGGGACTAAGGAATTTCCAGATCGATCCATCCACCGGAATGTGTGGGAAGCGCTAAGAAGCCTTCGAGATCATGTGCTGGAATCCCACGTGTAGAAACTAGCAATGCCCAGGATAGAGAGCAACCAGTTGGATTGGCGAGTCATCAGGAACATGATAAAGGTGATCTTCCGAGATACCTGTGTCTACATATTAATTTGCTGCTGTACCCCTCGCTATCGGTACCCGTTGAAGACGGTGATCTGTTATTTTCATACGACCGGAAAGTGCAGACATGGGTCCAATTGCCGATTTAAATATTCAGTTACGGCTACACAGAAGTTCCAGAGGAACTTTCTTTTAAGGAGGGAGTAATGTTACGAAATCGCACACTGGTGTATTCCCTGAATCCGACTGGATAAAACTATGAGAGTTAAAATTTTGGCGAAGGCGTAGGGATTTCTACGAACTATTTACCATTATTTTTTGTGACTAGTCTTATCTAGAGACTTCCAGGAAGATCGATTGATTTTGTGCTGCAATCGAAAAGCTTCCAGAATAAAATGCATTTAATTAAAGACTACCTACCAGCGGGAGAAGTGTATCTAATATAAACTGGTGAATAGTTTAGTGAATAAATAAATTAAGTGAGTAAACATACCGCGTGTATAAATTAATCCCACCCGTCGTAATAAAAACTTTTAAATAGATAAGAAAAACGTTACAATACATTATACATTGTTCATGGGATACATATTATGAATCTATTTGTACTTTATTACAACGCACATTTGAAAAATAGTGCTTATAATCTAGTTAAATGTTCCACAATTCTCTCGGACGTTACGGAAAATAATGGCAGAAATGACATTCTTCAAAAATATTACGAAGGAAAAACGAATCACCGTGGTATTGACGAAACGGAACAACAAATTCATAAAAGGTCTTATGAGCCTACTTTAAAAGATGATTTAGGAGAATATATAAATTCGTGCTATATCCAAATTTATGTTAACAACAATACCAGTAAAACCTCTCGAAATTATACATATTGATACATTTGAAGGAAATAGATGAACATTTTTGACTTTAATCGATGCTTTTTCGAAATTCGGACAAGCATACCCATAGACGGAGCTACAGCAGTAAATGTAGTCAAATCACTACTTAAATTCATAACTCAACATAGAGTACCACATATGATAATATCTGATAGTGGTACAGAATTTGAAAATGGACTAGTTAAAGAATTTGTAAATACACACAAAATATTAATTCATTATGCAACTGTGGATAATCCCTCTACGAATGGTATGATCGAACGCTTTCGTTCTACCCTCATAGAACATTTGAGAACATCAACAGAAAAATATAAAAATTCTTTCGGTATTCTAGAAAATATACCTTACGCTATTTTAGCAGACGGTAGTTCAATTCATAATACTACTGAGCAAAAACCTATTTAACCTTTAAATGGACATCTAGACATTAAAGACCCTTTAGATTTAGATGTAAATCAAACATTACTAAATAATTACACAGAACAACATCACGAAAAAACTAAATTATTAAATGATCAAATTAATTAGAAAGCTATTCAAAGAAAAAGATAGGTAATTCAAAGTAGAAACGAAAGTAGAGGTCCCCCAATCAATTATGAACCCAGTACCAACATTTTCACAAAAACTACTGAAAAAAGAAACAAACTTCTTCCTAGATTTGCCCCCGAAATGGTGAAATCTAATAACAAAGTAACAGTAAACAAAGTCCATAAAAAGAATATCAAACATAAACCAAAAACTAACTTTAATAAACAAAATTTATTACAGACTGACAACGACAACATGTCAGGAAATAAAAATACAGAACTTGGAAGACAATCCAGTGGTACTTTCCCTGAACCTGGGCCCAGCAAATGTCCAAATTAGTCATCATGACTTTATTCATTATTATAACCCAAGCCCTATAGCTTTAGAATTAGATACGGTAGAATTTTACTATCAAAATATAACTAATACCAATTTTTAAGGCGAAAAATACAACTTTACATTGGAACAGCCATGAAAATATCGATAATGGAGTTCGCTATCAATTACAATCATCACAATGAAAATTTCAAACTATTTATCCTTCACGTAGAATCACAAGGTTTAATTAACGGCCTCGGTAGCATAAAAATAATTTCCAGCAATCTTAATCAATCAGACGCCGAAAGATATGATAGGGCCATAGAATCTCTTCAAAATAATGAAGGGAATATTATTTCATAATTTAACCAAAACATTTCATTAACCACTCACTAAATTGACAATTTCAATAAAACTATTACTTCATTAACTAATAATCAAAAATTTATAGCTAGGGAAGTAGAAAAATTGAATACGGTCCTGGACGACTTAATTTTTGAATTTGATAAATTTATTCAAATACAGAATACTCTAAATCAACTAAATATATCTTTACAATTAATTATACAGTTATTAACTGATTTAGAAAATGCAATCTCTTTTGCTCGCATTAACACCCTATATATTAGTGTCATAAAAGCAGAAGAAATTAAGTACATTATCAATATAATGCTTCAACACTATAATTGAAATCAGTTATTATATATTGACGGAAAGAATTTATTGAAATATTATGATATTATTTCAACTGATGCCTATTTTTCAAATTATATGGTTGTGTTAATTCTGCATTTTCCAATCCTTCACTCTGAGTCATTGACTCATTATCATTTGTATTAAATCCCGATCAAAAACTTAACCACAATTGAGGGGGCCAGAAGCCAAGGGGTCCAAGTCGACGTTTTTTCAATATTGAGTTAACTGCACAAATCAAAACTTAATATATACATTTACTTGGTGACAAAAAGATCCAAGTATAAAATAAGTCCTAATGGTTTCATCTATCGACAAGAAAATGTACTACTTACCATATTTTAACAATTGTTTAGAGCTAAGCGGGTCCAAGTATACTTGGATCCGTTTGCAACCAAGGAAACTGTTATTATTAAGATGATTACTAACGATTTTTTCAGTGTCAGCTGTTGTACTAAAATCGTGTAAATAGTGATTTAGGTGCATTATTATTTTCAAAATGTCTACGTCAGGCGACGAAAGAGGTAAGTACTTATTACAGGAAGAAACATTTTATATTTTAAATAAAAATTAAGGTAAAATTTATATGACGCCAATTTTTTAAGGTTATGATAATAAAAGTGGAGTTTTGTTTTATTAGAACGTTAGAAATTTATATAGAGCTATACTAAAGGGTCTGTTATACGAGCACTAAATGCGTCGCGTTTCGCGTCGGATTACCGTCCGTCCACGGATTCAATGGTCTGACAATATAGCAAATTATACGAACGACATTAACGGTGGCGTTTGATTCCGTGGACTGGCAATAACGCATTTAGAGCTAGTATAACAGGGCCCTAAGAATATAATCATATGATTTTTTTAGTATTATTTAAATACCTACAAATTTTTTTAATAAATTGACCTTTTTCTATAGCCGTTTTCCGACAACTCTGATATGGATGGCGACTATGTTCCAAGTAGCAGTAGTGGCGATGATGCAGAAGTGCAAAACTTAAACGAAGCTGGCGGTGGGAAATCCAGAAAAAGGGTACATAAAACTGCAACATGGAAAAGAAATTATTCAAAATTTCGAAGAAACAGTGGCCAGGAATATGTTGGTCGCAAGGGGGAACTACATCACGCAAAGTCAGTTAAGGCTTATGACCATACATGCAGATACAAATGTACAGAAAATTTTACGGAGGTAGATAGAAACACAATTTTTACTGATTATTGGAACCTTGGAAAGAAAACCAATGGATGGGATCTACAGAGCATCTTAATTGCATCATGCATTCAAAATAATACTCCAAAAATGCACCGTGTAAACCTCATCAGACAAAAGAATATTAGCACTGTGATAAAACTCCAAAACAAACGTGTCTGCAAAGAGTTTTTTCGGAGAACTCTAGATATTAGCCGCAAACGGTTTTATAACGTTATAAAGAAAAATAAGGAATCCGGAGTCGTCCAAACGGATCAAAGAGGTAGACATATCCCTAGCAATAAAATAGACGATGAGTTATTAAACTCAGCGAAAGAGCATAAACTCATTTCCAAAATTTGTGAGTCATTATACTAGAAAAGACAATCCCAACCGCAAGTATTTGTCTCCCGAGTTAAATGTAACAAAAGTGTACAAGTTATACAACGAATTTTGTCAGGAAAAAGGAGCCCGGCCATTAAAGCTGAGCAAATACCGCGACAATTTTAACACACATTTTAACTTAGCTTTTCACCGACCATATTCAGACACATGCGTAAACTGTGACCCGTTCGTCGCCCAAAAAAACGCTTGTGATCCAAAATCTGAAGAGGGCTCCCGCGTAGCCAGAGAATATGATCGTCATCTACGTCAAGCTGAAGCAGCCAAATATTTAAAAAACGCGGCCAAGGAGTTAGTAAGGCAGTGCCCAGAAAGACGTGCCAATTGTTTGTATTTACAAAAAACATTGCCCACTCCACACCTGTCATGTAGCAAGGTATATTATATGCGCCAGCTACGGACGTACAATTTAGGAATCCACCATTTATCATCAGGAATTGGTAATATGTACATGTGGCATGAAGGTGAAGGGTCGAGAGGTTCCTAAAAAGTGATGTCATGTTTACTAAAGTATATTGAAAGTTTGCCTAAAACAGTGACCCACATTGATGCATTTAGTGATAACTGTGGTGGGCAAAACAAAAACAAAAACAAAAACATAATAAATTTTTTGATGTATATTGTGCAATTTACACATATTGAAAGTGTTGACCACCGTTTTTTGGTCTCGGGACATTCTCTTATGGAATGCGATCAAGATTTCGCCATTATTGAACAGAGCCGGCTAGCTCACGTTTTTACTCCCGATGATTGAGTTAATTTCATAGCAGGAGTCGGTAGAAAATTTATTGTAGTAAAAATGCAGCCTGAGGATTTTAAGTCTATATCTCCCATGGACAACATAATAAAATCAAATCTTACAGGAATGAGTAAAATGCAATGGCTACATTTCAAAAAAGAGTACCCATTTAAGCGTTTTTTTAAGGAAGTTTATAATAGAGATTTTCCTTTCGAAGAAATGGATTGTAAAAAAACGGCTTTGCGTGGTAGACCTACAAAAATACTTCTCCCAGTACTATATGACAATCCTTCAAAAACAAAATTACCCAAATTCAACAACTTGATGCAACTTCTTCCGTATATATCACCAATACACCATGATTTTTATAAGTCGTTGAATCCAGGACAGTCGTTGAATGAAGATTATACTCTCGATAATAATATGGTCGAATCGGATGATGATTAATATCAATAAAAAACCTGTACCTATTTTCTATTAATGTATTTGATATTTTTGGAGAATTTTTATTACCTATACTCTATTTATTTTCAAGATAAATAAGACATAAACATTGCGAACACGTGTTAGTACAGATCGACCCATCTTATTGGTCGTTCCGAGGGTGGGTTGTCTTTCGTGCGGCTGCTTCGCCGTCAGAGTGGGTATTGTTGACATGTACATGGCGTGACTTTGTTTTGATCGTATTTATCATGGAAATAAATAGGCTTTCTAGAGTTACCTACTTATAAAAAGAAATGAATATGTGGAATTTTTGCAAAATTGTTGCAAGCCTATACTAAGTACGGTCCTGTACTAAAATTAAGGTCAAAAATGTTCAAATTCCATCATAAATTTTAAGGCATACGCTACACAAATAAAGTCCGATGCATAACTCATGCATTTTAGGGTGCTAGATTTTTTTTTAAGTACAAATATTTCAAATTGAAATATCTCAATATTTACTTTTTGGTACTTGGACTTGGATTATATGAAGTTGGACCCTACTTATCTGTCAAAAAGTCAATTTCCAATTTCACATCAAATCCCCAGTCTGTATCAGACAAATTCTCAGAATCTCCGAAGAAGAAGCTCGCTGTTCGACCAGCAACATGCAAGTTATACATGGCGTTTTCCTGTTCGAAGTACCGTTAGGATGTTAATTCCACATGTCTGAAGAAATTTACTTCAACGCCAAATAAATTAAACTCTAAGAACCACTCACCCTTCCAAACGTTCACATAGTTGCGCATCATCCTCCTGCCAATACTTGAAGCAATTAAAATAGAAAAAATTCATCTAGCGCATACACAAGAACAGCAACTCCTACATCCTATCTCTTATGAAGAAAATACTCCCGACGTTACACACTTCTGAACAACCCCTGTATTCATTGCGATCGCCATATGTATCCTGATGATAGTGTATAGGTATCGACATCGCTTTTAAAACCTCAACAGGAAGAAATAACAAGAAGATACTTTATCCCCACAACAAGAAGATCCTTCTGTTTTATTCGTTCCTTATAAAACTTCACCGAGGGATGAACAAGTTACATTGTAACAATAAATGCTTGTATTGTGTAGAAATGCTACATTGTTGCAATGAGTAGCGTAATGTTTCAGAAAAGAAGCTAATAATGCCGACTTTGCATTTTAATGTCATAAATTCTCGAGATAGACTCAATTATCGAATCTGACTAAATCACATACAGGGTGCGCCATTAGTGTGATAAAGCTCGATATATCCATTATTATAGAAGATATGGAAGCAAGTTATATACAAAAATTGTAGACATCTCTAAAATTCACATTTCAAAATTATTGTCATTTGTACTGGGTGTTCCCTATGGGTGAAACAAACGCACCTTTTTTTTTAAATGAGATATCATATATATTATTTCAGATTCAGATTGGGCTCACCTCCACCATACTTACAAAGTAGGGTTTCATATAAGTATATAGGTTATTTCAGAAGTTTTGTCCAATTGTACGTAAGAATTATTGTGAGTTCAACGCCTTGTATAGTTCAAACGAAACAATCTGACATCAATATTTTAGAGCCATATCATTTTGATATTAGTCTAGTTTCATGACATAGTGCCATTTTTTGGATATTACAACATCTGAATACAGGGCGATCTAGGAGTCGAACACATGATTTTCTCTATTTTTTCAAATGAATCACTCTGTATTTAATTTCAAAAAGTGAAAATACACCTTATAAACTTTAATTTTTATCAGGCATTCCCTAAACCTGAAAGCAACAAGTTGGAAAAACAATTTATTGACAGAAGTAAGATATAGAAAAATGAAAGTAAAACAAATTCTTCTACAAAAATAACAAAACATCAGTCAAATGTGAACTGTAAATTGATATTAGTGTTTTAAATGAAACTGAACGTTTCTAGCTAATTCCACAATATAATGAAAAATGTTGAAAATTCTAAAAAATTGACAATTGTTTCGATAACTGAATATTATCGTCAGAATGACAGAAGTTACATTTCATTTGATGCCTACCTAATGATTAGTAGTTATTTTTGGCTAGACCATGAAGTGACCTACCTTGTGATTGACAATATATGTTAATAAAAAAAAAGAAGATGTGATATTACAAATATTGAAGCTCAGATATTATTAGCCCTATGGTGATATCCTGGATATCATTCTTCCAATTAAGATCAGTATATCTGCTGATCTTTGCAATTATCACTTAAGAAGACAGTTTAATAGTGGAGAACTCCCTAGATTTATCTGTTCATTGACGACTTCATATTGTGGGTTTCTTAAGTGTCTTCTAATTTCCAACTCTTCAAGGAAATCCAGTTCTTGTTTCTTATCACAAATATGTAGTACTTCTAGTTCTGTGTTAGGTGTCAATGAATGGTTGGTGTCAAGTAGATGTTTTGCGTAATGGGATTTATCTGGTGGTTTTAATCTGTATGCTCGTAAGTGTTCACTGTATCGGATTTCAAAATTTCTAAGGGTCTGACCCAAATAGACAGCATTACATTCTGGACATTTGAGTTTATATATACCTGATTTCTTTAATGTTGGTATTTTTGTTTTTACATTTAACAATTTTGTACTTACATTACTTTCTGTTTTAAAAGAAATTGTTGTATTCGTTGCTATTATCTTTGAAATATTATTAGAAATATTTCCTGTATATGTGATGGTTTTATAAGTTTTTATGTCTTCAGTTTATTTAGGAAATATTAGTTGTAATGCCACTTTTTCCTCTTTCTTATGAATTAGCTTATTTATCATATGTAATGGATAACCGTTGGATGTTGCTATTTGTCTGATTGTATTAATCTCTCTATCAAAATTACGTTTGTTCATAGGAACTGAAAATGCTCTATGTATCATTGAATTATATGCCGCTAGCTTATGTGACATTGGGTGATAGGAATTATATGGAATTGTCACATCAGTGTGTGTTGTTTTTCGGTAAATTGCATAATCAAGTACATTATTAACTCTTTGAATTTTCAAATCAAGAAAATTGATTAAGTTATTTTCTTCAACTTTTAATGTAAATTTAGTTTTTGGGTGTAAATTATTAGTGTGGTTGAAAAATATATCTAATTCATTATTCCATAGCTAACTTGTTACAATTAAATGATTTTTAGAAACCTTTTTGTTATTAAATTGACAATATCTCAGAAATTAATGGTTTTAGGTATAGGGAATGCCTGATAAAAATGAAAGCTTACAAGGTGTCTTTTCACTTTTTGAAATGAAATATAGGGTGATTCATTTGAAAAAATAGAGAAAACCATGTGTTCGACTCTTGGCTCGCCCTGTATTCAGATTTTGTAATATCTAGAAAATGGCCGTATGTTATGAAACTAGGCCATATAAAAATGTTATATCTGCAAAATATTGATGTCAAATTGTTTCGTTTGAACTATACAAGGCATTGAATTCACAATGATTTTCACGTACAATTGGACATAACTTCTGAAATACTCTATATACTTATATGAAACCCTACACCCTGGTGATAGGAAACACCCAGTACAAATGAAAATAATTTTGAAATGTGAAGTTTACAAATGTCTACAATTTTCGTATGTAACTTTATTCCATATCTTCTATAATAACGGATATATCGAACTTTGTCACATTAATGTACACTGTATATTTCATTCTGTAATTTCAATTTTGTTATTTTTAGTTCACGTAATATATTTTTTGTTTTTAAAAACTCACTTTTCGAAAACGAAAATATAATTTGTAGGAGAATACTTGAAACAAAAATAATTTTGTAACAAAATAGAAACCAAAAATAACGAAAAAAAAACCAAAGAGCTAGAGTATCGAAATACCCCACGATAGTACTTAAGGGCTAATAATTTGGACGATTGCACGGAAATAGTATGTATCCATATTTAGCTATTTCAAGATTATCCCGTCTCGGCGATAACTTTTCTTTCAGAACGCTAAAAAGGTATTTCGCGGCCTAAGTATACAGTATTTATTAGTATTGTCCCGCTGTACGTATCGTATTGATTTAACTTTTTTACCGATGATCAATACTGTTCCAAATATTTCCTCGAATTTATTTCGGTTCTTTCGAGGGATGAATGGGAACCACCCAAAATTTCGATTCCCGTTCTCACGTTGGAACATTCTTTATTGAGTTCATCTTAGTCCCTTCTATATACCATTAATTCTTTCACCAAGATTATTTCATTGTTTGACAACATTTGGGTTTACGTAACCGATGTTACTTCCAATAATTGTCGGCAAATATCAACACTTGACGTCAATATACCTATTTCTCTAAGACTGTGACCTACCTATGAACAGGTTGTAGGGGTTCTTATAAAATTCTAAGCGTCACTACAGGTAAAATAGGATTTGCCGCATTCTCCGACATACTGTCGCCACATCTCTATCTTTTTCTCGCTATTCGACTGCCATTCAGGTGTCTCAGTCGGTCACACAGGTGTATCTCTGCCGGGAGCCCAGGGTCGGATCTCTTTCATATCTCAGAAGACTATAAAGTATTTAATGTAATTATTATTACCAGCAGATCATGACAGCGACATTTATTGATATTTTGATCTCTAATTCGTCCACTAATTTTAGATTGATCATTATTTGTTATCTGTATACAAGCAAACAAGAAATTCAATAAATATTATTCTATAATCTTCCTCATCAACAATGGAATACAAATATGTTCAAAGCTCCCCAATTGCGTTTTAATAATTGTACTTTACATAACCTAATTATTAATAAATAAACAAATGCCTTTTTTGACGTTTTTTTTGATATTTCATTGTTAAATACATATTCCTAGTTAGTTATAGTATGTACAAAAAGTACGAGGAGTAATAAACCCTAATTAAGTATGCAAAACCTTTACAGGGAGCACCATGAAATTTTTGATAAATCTCTTACTTTAAATTACATTTCTTCCGTAAATCTAAAAACCAGGTAGATCGACCCCGTATTTGTTTCAGTTGTAGCAAAGTTTAGGGTTTATTCATTGTTAAAAGGATTAGCAGATAAGCAATAACGCAATGCAGTGGTGTGTATTTTGGGAAAAAAATACGTTTTAAATTATAATATAATAAAAAATGAAAAGAAATAATTATTGGAATACATTTATTACTTACATTTTATTCTATATCCGACTCGGAAGAGGAAGAATCGTTGTTGACATTAATAATAATAGGGTCGATTAAATCATCACAAATATTGTCAATTTTCCACATATTTGCCTCTACTTTGATAACATGCTCGATAGAGTTTGTCCAATTTTCCTTACTCACATGACTTACAGCACTCTCAAACAATTTCACAACATCGTTTATTTTAAAAGTAGTATTTTTTATTCCAACTTCCCCCTTTACCTGAGCCCATATTAATTCTATGGGATTAAGTTCACAATGATGAGGGGGAAGTCGAAGAACTGATATACCACGAGAAGAAGCCATTTCTTCTACAATGTAGGTTTTGTATTTATTCTTGTTCATTTTTGCAATTCTGTAAAGTTCTTTCCTTAGTGGATCTTTTGGAAACTTAATATTTTTCGAAATAAGCCACTCCAACGACTTGTGGGCAATGCTTCTCGTAACCGTGAATGGTAACTTGCGTTGTCCATAACAATAACAGCCCCTTTTGGAATCAGATCCAACATTTGAACAAACCATTCCTCGAAGACATCCCCATTCATATTTTCGTGATAGTCCCCCGTGCGTTTTGAAATAAAAGTTAATAATCCACCATCAACAAAACCTTCAGAACTTCCAACATGGACAATGATAAGTCTTTTTCCTTTTCCAGATGGTGGCTGCAAACCTAACGACAAACCTTCCACGAATGCCTGCCTTCCGCTTTTAATGTTTTCATCTTGCCAAGATTTGGAAACTGTATATCCAGCATTTATCCATGTTTCGTCTAAGTAGAAGATTTTCAAATTTTGTTCTCTGGCATGTCGAATGCTTCTTAAATAGTCTCTTCTCCAAAAAACTATTTCCGGTTTATCTATCAACAGAGATTTTCTATTATGTTTTGTAAATCTGAAACCCACATCTTTCAAAAGTTTGCATAATGTCATTCTGGAGAATTTTGGATAGTCCGTATCTTCTTGCACTGATGTCATAATTTTGTCAAGTGTTGGAATTTCCTTTCGTAAGTAAAACCCATGGACTTTACGCCTTAGTCTTTGTTTTAATGACTCATCGATCTCAATTGGTTTTCGGCCTGAAGGAGTTTTAGGGGGTTGAAGAGTTCCATTCTTGCTTTCTTTTAGTAATCTATAAATTGTTGATTTAGCAACACACAACATAGCAGCCGTTAATTCCACAATATCATCTCAACACTTGCACTTGGATCCTTGTTTTTCAATGATATATATATAACAATTCAATATCAGAGTTTTTTCATTCAAAGATAATGGACCTGTTTTTGGTCGCTTAGATGGTCCTTGGCTTATCGACATTGTTTGGTACTTGCACAATTAACATTCAACAAATGTTTTAAATATATTCCAACTGTTTACAATATTATGACAACCATACAACTTCATACAACTTTACTCAAAGAACTAATACTAAGTACTGATTTAATGTACCTACTTTCTTTTAAAATAATATTCCCGATAATGTTTCTAAGAAAACTGGGTTGTTTGGAAAATCCCTCTCAATAATCGAATAATCTGTAAATAGGTGTAATCGTATTAAGCCGATTAAATATTTTGAAGAAATCTTGATTGTTTGGATCGATATTTAGGGGATTAGGAGAAGGATGTTAATGCACTTACACTATTGCCTAAAAATCAGGAAGAAGTATTTAATAGTGTTCGTGAATTACAATTACGAACGAACCGAGAAGAGGAATTTCTATTAACAGCAGACCAGGTATTTAAAATTATTGTGTTCTCCTGTTTTTCCAACCTTAATTTTTTATGTAACTCCGATTGTATTTTGATGGATGGGACTTTTAAATACTGTTCAACTTTTTTTTTACCAAATGTTTACCATTCATGGTTTTAAAAACGGCTATTACGTACCTCTTGTTTTTTGTTTGCTGCCGGACAAATCAAGTCAAACATATTCAAATTTGTTTTTAATTTTAAGACAAAAATGTGAAGAAGTAGGCTTAAATTTTCAACCTAAAGAAGTCGTAGTAGATTTTGAACTAAGCATTCATTACGCTATATATGAATGTTTTGGCAGAGATAAAATTCTTTTTGGTTGTAAATTTCATCTCTGTCAAGCTTGGTTTCGTAAGATTCAGGAGTTTCATTTGGTACAAGAGTACAGACAGAAAGGTTCTGTAATTGGCGAATACTTAAAAGTACATTTCGGTATTATGTATCTTAGTCCTGAGGAAGTTGTAGAATTTTTTTATAATGAACTACATTTTTTGCTTCCGAATGACCTCTACCTCTATCACTTTTTTTTATTAAAATTAGTACATCCCGTTACCTCTGACCTAAATCGTATATTCTTTAGCATAGCTGCAACTCATTCGTTCAATACAAAATGTACCTTACGGTATACCCTCTTAAAATATATTTTGGTACGTCTATGAAATCTACTTAAATGAATGATTTATTACTCCTTGTCCTTTCTATATAGACTATATGATAATATAACATTCTTAAAATAAACATCATAACATACTAGTGTATTAATGGCTATATTACATGCTCATTGCATAAAACGATTGAATCAACAAATAGTGAGCACACATTTCATATATCATTCTCCGATTTCCTCCCTGACAATAAAATATCATTTTGATATAGTAATATTTCTTAGAAAACATTCTAAACAATTTTCGAGCTTAATGATTGACATAAATATTAATAGACGTACAGTTTCCGCCTTACCATCCTGTATTTGCCTAACGCGCTCTTATTTCACTACTTAGTGGATTATTGTTAATATTTGTCAGTCCGATTCTGCTCCTCCTCGCTTTAGTTTTGCCTTCTTCGGCACACTACTAATAACATACTATATAAAGCTATTCCTTTTTTACGCCTATACAATTTAAACACCTGAGGATTTCATTTCAACTTCAAAATATAGCTTATAGCCGGTGGGGTTTCGATCTTAATATTACAGGCCAGAATAGACGAAAAATTTCTAGGAATTTGAAAATATTTTTATTTATAAATAAAATTAATGCAAATGGTGAAAAATTAGAATGAATATATGAAAATTCAAGCATTCGACAATTATTAATCATAATTAGTACAAGTCTGCGTTGTAGATCATGGCTACTTTGGGACTCTTAGAGTATCGAGACATGAGAAACCCTAAGTAGGAAATAGGTGAATAGGTAATACGCAATGCCAGTCTTATATGAAGAACCTTTTTAAACGGTTTTATTTAGCTCACCCCGTTTGTTTTATTCTTGGGTCAAATTTAGTAATTCAAATTTCACCCTCTTCCTGTCAACCGATTAATCTGAAATTTTGTATACACTTTGGATTTTGGTGACAATACAATTATGTTTATTAATTATCATTATAAATTCAAGATGGCCGCCGCTACAAAATGGCGGATAATTTATGTTTTATTAATCCCATCAATATGGGTATCAAATGAAAGGGCTCAACAAGCAGAATACAATATACTATAAAAAATTGAAATCCAAGATGGCGGCCGCTACAAAATGGCGGATAACGTAGGTTTTATCAATCCCATCAACATGGGTATCAAATGAAAGGGCTCAACAAGCAGAATACAATATACTATAAAGAATTTAAATCCAAGAAGATGGCGGCCGCTACAAAATGGCGGATAACGTAGGTTTTATCAATCCCATCAACATGGGTTTCAAATGAAAGTTCTCAACAAGTAGAATACAATTTACTATGCAAAATTGAAATCTAAGATGGCCGCCGCTACCAAAGAGTTGGACTGCAATAAACTAACGGGCAAGAAACCTTGCAATAATGAAGCACTAACTGAATTAAACAGAATGCGAAATAAAAACTAAAAACCAAAAAATAAAAATAGGTAAAAAAACTTTTTAAGTTAAACGGTTTTATGTTAAACATACATTGCAATGTTTAAGATAAATGTACTAAAAACCAAAAAATAATAAAATAGATACAGTCGTGGGAATTATAAACATATGCATAGACTAGACTAAAATAAAACCGTGGGGCACGTCAATTGTCGGTTGAACAACTGCCTAATTATAGTGTAACATTACAAAACAAAAATTTTAATCAACGATTGTAGACAATTGACGTGCCCCACGGTTTTATTTTAGTCTAGTCTATGCATATGTTTATAATTCCCACGACTGTATCTATTTTATTATTTTTTGGGTTTTAGTACATTTATCTTAAACATTGCAATGTATGTTTAACATAAAACCGTTTAACTTAAAAAGTTTTTTTACCTAGTTTTTATAGAAGAAACTCTATACATTTTTCTTCACTTATTGGATGAGGTCCTTTAACCAAACTAGAATCTCGAAAGATAATTCATAACTTTTTAGTTTCTATCGCTGTCTGTCTGGACAATCTCTTGATTTTAAGTATCTTTCTGACGTGGCTTTCGTTATTCTTTGCAACCACGTCCTTTTGTTGCAGCGAATCCTTCATAAACTATATTTCTAGTTTTAATTTTTGATATGGAGTTTTCATATCAAGAGTGACTGCTCGTCACTCGCACCATGTCACGTCTCGACTTTGCCTTCTTTTTGTTTCTCTCATCTCTCTCTGTTTTTATTTACTTGAAAATTATATCATCTACGGGCAGATTATTCATACATTTGCCGTATAATTTATATAGGGTGTCCAGAAACTCTCCTGTCAAACGGAAACTACAGTTACTAGAGGTGATTTTCAGTCGATTTAGCTCAAATTACCTTAATACGAAAATGCTTCCTAAGGGAGCTACAGCTCTTTGAAGAAGACGTCCTCATATGAGTTTTCTTCAAATTACTCAAAAATACCGTTACTTAAAATATTCAAACTTGGTAAAATCAATAAACAGTTATAAACCAGTCGTTTGCTGTAAATAAATTTTTTCCAGATCCATCACAAGCGTGTCAGTTGGGGGGACCAACAGGTATTTTTATTAAAAAAAATGATTTTCAAGTTTTTTATGTATCCGACACCGAATTTGGAAAATTCAAGATAATTTTCATAAAAAATGTTCTCTTCTTTCAAATCGACATCATGAACCATTTTCGAAAAAAATAAATTTAAACTTTTTGTGTTTCTTACATAAAATCATGTTGGATTATAATCTGTAATATCAAGTTGGCTTTGAAAAATCAACAAAATCTGACAATGTATCAAATTATTTTGATTCTAAACAGTTATTATTGTTATTGTGCGTGGAAGGTAAAAAATAATAGTTAATTTGATCAAAATGAATGAAGAATATGCTGATATGCATTTAGTTTATGGGGAAGTACAATGTAACGCTCGTGCAGCGAAGATATGCGAAAAAATTTCCAAATAGAAGGCATCCTGCTCGCGCAACATTTGTAACCGTACACCAAAGATTAAGAGAAAGTGGCTCAGTAGTACCTAAAAATGCTGAAACTGGTAGACGACCTGATGTGACAATGGAATACAAAGACTTTTATTACCAGTATCTGTACAATTTGAACATATATCGGATTTTCTATCCCTTGGACCGAAGTTTGGAGTAGAGTGCACTAAAGATGATGTGAAACTTGACACCTTTTTGGCAGACGTTGAAGACATAATAGACGTTACACCCACGGAAATGAAAGATATTATCAGATGTAAAGCAAAAAATATAGTTACCAATTTTGTACAACAAGATAAATTTAAAAAACCATCAATTTTCAACAGTAAGTGTAATATCTCTAGACCATATTTTTACACTCTTATGGTGAAGCAGCTATCAACTCAGTCGATGGTTGCTGAGTAGGATTATTTTTCGACCTTGACTGGTCTAGATCCAGTGTGATTTGCAGGAGCTGTGCTACCCGTTTGGCAGGGTGTGATTTTTCATCACGCACACTGATCTTGGTCTAGTGGAAGCTATGTTTTGCGCAATTACTAGACCCTGGTTAGAAAAACTCCGTTGTCAATACTTAGTTGACCGAAGTATTCCACCTTACGCCATTTGGCATGTTCACCTCAGATCGGTATTTCGCCTTTTATCTGATGTATGGATTTTTTCTCGACCTTCTCTGGTCTAGATCCAGTGTGTTCTGCGCCCGCAGTGACACCTCGTGTAGGTTGTGGCTCTTCACCACGCACACTGGTCTTGATCTAGCGGAAGCTATGGTCCCGTAGGCTCTATGTTGCGCTATACTAGATCCTGGTTGCGACCATCAATTTTTCTCTCTCCTAGGTAGGGTAGCTGAACCGCTTGTCACCGCTCGTGGGGTGTGGTTCCAGACAACCGGATATACCTCTCGGAGAGAAATGGTTTTGGACAACCGCTGTCACCTTCCCTGGGTGAGGTTGTTCCAATAGGGGATGGTACGCGAACCGCTGTCACCACTGTAATGAAGTCTTAGCCAACAAAACTTAATAATCAGTGTAATAATCTATCCTCCTGAAAAAAAAATCCGCTGCTCTAGATGTACTAAAAATATGGGTCAGAAAAAAAAGAGAAATATTTCCTACCTATCTTTTGGCCGCTCTCTATTGATCCCGACCCTAGATTGTTGCCGATTTCTGCCTCCAAAGAGCGGCTGAGCGTGCAAGGCAATCCAGTCCGATTTCTTTTAGCTAGGTTCGCCTGGTCTTAAAACGGATGTATCCTCCTTTGCCAGGACATGGCTGTCTTCCTCGTTTCTGTCGCACGTCCACGTTAATACACTTCCAAAGGGGAAATGTTGGGGTAGGGGAGTTGGGTGAAATAATATAGAGCCAACAAGTTATACAAAATACATATATAATAAAAAATAACGTTTCTAAATCCTTAGATACAGCTATGCATACTTAACCCTAACAATAATCCCGAAGGACTCAGTTCCCAAAATTCCCCGTTATAATTTCTACCTATACATAAAATTTGTCTAAAAATTTATTTATTGCTTATTCCTACCCCTGTATAAAACGATAATTATGAACGGAGTTCCCGTTTTTCCGGGGGTGGCAGTGAGCCTATCCCTGTTATCAGCTCGGACCTTTACAACAACTGCGGGAGAAGAGTGTAGCTTATTATTATTCGTTTCTCAATATTTCTATTCCCCTGTGACGAGAAAACAAATAAATCGTATGTGTAAATTTGCTTTTAACCACAATAAACGTTCCACGTTATGTCGATTCAGGTCGCCATTGACCTTCAAAACGAAAGTGAAATTCTTGTTCTATACAGAAATTCTGATGAGCTAATGAAATAGTTTAAATTATTTATCGACACTGGCGGTCCAAGTTGCGAAATTCCCCAGTAGTTTAATTACATATGGTAATTTATGCTTTTACCCTGGCAAAATATAATCGAGTTATAATTTATAATTACGGCTAAACGAAAGACTGATAACAAAGGTTCTCTACAATCAATTTACTTTTCAGCACGAGTTCGCTGACACCCACGCAAATATGGCAAGCATCCGCTTCGGCCTTTTTGTTTTTTTTTCTACTGCCTACCAAAATTAACCTTGCCTAACTTTCTATCTATTTACTACTTTCGAGGTGGAAGAGAAAATACGTAACTCAACATATGATAATCTCCTACTTAACAAAAATGAAACCCAACTCGTGTCAGGTTGGCGAAACACTGGAAATCGAAATTATTTCAGTACACACGGTAAATTAACTGTTCGTTACGACGAAAAACTAAATCTGAGAGTGAACAGATGTGTCCAGTCTCTTTGAAAATCAACAATAAAACAAATCAAATAAATAATATCTGCTATCGCTACACCTGGTATATAGAAATTTTCTTATGCTCCCAAGTTCAGACTCCAGCTCGACCAATAACGAATAAATATATATATCACTAAGAAAAGAAATTTATCCCAATCGAAATCTAATTCAAAAACTTACTGTTTGACAATCTTCCTCCGCCACGTCGGGAAATTTCTTGATTTTCTCTATCTGTTTGGTCGCTACGTATCGTACCCGATAAACGAAATCGTTTTAGGTTGAAAGGCAATTAGCGTAGAGGGTAAATCTACCGTTTGTGTATCGAAGTAGGAGACAGTATCACCTCCTCAACACAACGGTGAGAATTTCTACCTCTCGTACAGCTAACACTAAAACACTAGTTACCGTAGCAAGGGAAAACCTTTCCCTTCGCGCGTTCGGCCCCCGGTACCCACTGCCGCTCTTGATCTCTCTACACTGTTTTTTTTGTTTTCCCCCGACATTGATTTTGGGGTTTTTGTCGACTTGCAAAAAACAACTTTTGTTTTTTTGAATCGTGCTAGTTTATGTTATTGAAATCCTTGTTTTTAAAACAATCATTTTGCTTTGACCCAGTGTTTCTCTCTTCTGTTTTGGCTTCGTATTTGTTTTATTAAACATAATGTGGGTCGTGTTTCCATTTAATATTATGATTCAAAATAAAATATGTTTTACCGTGTGTTCTGAAACTTTCTACAATAAAATTATTCTTCTGAATATCCGTATTTATTACAAATTGTTTAAAGAGTCTAGGTCCTTTCTAAAGGATAACCCTCAGTTATATATCCTGCAATCTGACAAAGGTGGTTGCACGGTGGCTATGGATAAAAATTATTATATTAAAAAAACCGAATTGCTTTTAAATGACACATTCATATACATGAAAATAAATAAAGATCCAACGACGTCTATTCAAAAAAATTACAATGACCTAATTAAAACCTTAAAACAAAAAAAAAGAATTCACCGAACAACAAGCCAAACAATTAACGATCTACAAAAATTCACAAGCCCAATGTACCTATACGCCCTATAGTCAGTTCGATAAACTTCACTACTTATGAAATTTCAAAATTTCTATCAAATATATTAAAGGATGCTTTAGAGGATCGAACTGACTATAATATTCAGGACTCGTTTTCTTTTGTCAACCTAATAAGAGGTATTACTTTGCCAGACAATTATGTTCTGATCTCTTTAGATGTTGTTTTACTTTTCACCAACATTCCTACAGATTTTGTAATCGACATTTTACAGACGAGATGGAACATGATTGAAAAGCACACTACATTATCCAAAGAAAGCTTCTTAATTCTCATAAAATGTATAATGAACGATACCTACTTTAGTTTCAACAACAATTTTTATCAGCCGAAATTTGGTACTCCAATGGGTTCTCCTTTAAGTCCTATTTTGGCTACTATAGTGTTGGATGAGTTACTTGATAATGTAATCCCACTGTTACCTTTCAGCTTACGCTTTTTTTATAAATATGTAGATGATATGATCAGCGCTATTCCAGCTGACGATATACAAACAACATTAGATATATTTAATTCATTTAACGATAGATTACAGTTTACAGTGGAGATCGAGCAAGAATGTTGTGTGTCTTTCTTAGATACGAGAGTAATACGTACTGAAGCACAGAAAATAAGTTTGGATTGGTATCAAAAACCAACAACATCCGATAGATTTTTAATCTTTTTCTCTAACCATCCAAAAAATCAAAAATACAACACTGTAATTGCCATGAAAAATAGAATCTCACACATCTGCGATGACAACTTCATTCTAGATAATTTCAAGAAGCTTTTTGACATTTTTGCAAATAACGTTATTAAGGTTATTAAAAGAAGACAATCTAGATTTGCATAAAGAATATAAATTTGTGAAGCTAATGAGTTAGCAAGTGTACAGTTACAAAAAATGTCCACAGCAAGTGCAGAGGTATATACAATAAATAGAGACAAGAAAAAACGTAACCAAACCAGTTATGGAAGTGATAATAAGAACCGTACAACAATAGAAGAGGTAAACCTAAAAATAAATGTGGAAAGTGGAATAGAAACTATCCCTACAGAAAATGTCCAGCATATGGTAAGAAGTGCAATGAATGTCAGTGGCTAAACCAGAAGCTTGTAAAAACAGAGATAAATTTGGTGCAAGAATATACAAGAGTAGAAGAACATGAAATGTTCATAGGCACCGTTAATTTAGTAGGAACGGTAGAAAACAAATTTATGGAAAAAATTATGATACAATACTTAAAAGGTAAGGTAAAATTAGATGCAGGTAGTGATTGTACTCTGATACCAGATTTCATTTGAAAAAATATAGTTGGAGATATAGAGTTAGATAAAAGTAAGGTATTATATATTTAAAATATTATAATGGTTCTAATATTCAAGAATTCGGACAAATTAAATTAAATTGTATCATAAGAAAAAAAATGAGGTTTTAGTATTTCAGGTGGTAAAATCTGAACCTTCAACAGTAGTAGTCGTAGGATATGCTACTTTAAATAAGTCAAACATGGTAAAATTTAGTGTAGATAGTATACAAGTTCAAAACGAGTATAACAAATAGTTGAAATATATCCATGTACATGCCAATAAATCAGTAGATTGAGTTAGAAAAATACCATTTATGGTAATGGAACCTTTAAATACAGAATTAAATAGATTACGAAAATTAGGGATAATTGAAGAAGTTACAGAACCAACTGAATTCGTAGATGCTTTATAGTAAAGAAAGTAAATAGTGAAAGTAAAAAAGTATGTTTAAATCCAAAACACTCAAATGATAATATAAAAAGGAAGTATTTTAAGTTACCGACGTTTGAAGAAATAGCGGCTAAATTAAAAGGTGCTAAAATTTTTAGTATATTGCATGCTGTAGTAGCATTTCATCAAATTAGGTTAACAGAAAATAGTAGTAAATTATATACTTTTGTAGCGCCATTTCCAAGGTACTGTTTTAATAATTACCATATGGTTTAAAACATATCCGGAAGTTTTCCAAAGAACATTTAAAATGACATTTTAAAGTGTTGATGGATATGAAGTGTACATGAATGTTTTGTTAGTATATGGATCAGACCAAAAAAAGGTTAGTAGACTTAAAAACTAAGTATTAGACAAAGCAAATGAATATAATATAAAATTTAACTTTAAATAATGTGAGTTAGCAGAAAAAGGTATATCTATAGATTAAAAAAGACCAAACCAAAAATTGGACCAAGTTTCATTTGAAAACACTAATAAGTTGAGAATTATTTGGACGAACGTTTCTTTGTAAGTATCAATTGAGAATAGAAAAAGCTGGATACATTTAATAAACGACATATTATTTTACGTGATTTCAAAAACTTTTGTGATTTAAATTGTTTATTAAATGGAAATTTTATTCTTTTTAGAGTCACTTGAGACGAGTACATGGCTCAAAGTTTTACTGATATCCGTTGATGGCAGTTTTGGTAAGACAATTGTTTACGATTTTTATAAGTGTGTTATAAATTCCTACCCCTTTATTTATTTCGTTAAATCGTTTTTGATTTTCAAAACTACACTTTGGCCTGCGTTCGCAGATCATCACCCGCACCTTTGAGATCGTTTACAACCACTATAAATGTGATTTACCTGGGGACGTCCTTAAATTTAGATCTACACTATTATTATCAACTTGTTATATAATCCATTATCAATAAATCGAAATGAACCTTGAATGTTTTTTTTTGAAATACCACCCCGATGTTGATTCCAGTGTACTCAATTAAGTACGAAGATACTTATTGGTTTATTTATAGTAAATGTACTGCTAAAAAAACTTTACATCAGTAAGTTTTTGCCTAAAATATAAACATTTTTAATTAACAATAATTACAGCGTACCTTCACAAAAATAGGCTTAACGATATCTAATCAAATAGTTTGAATGTAATTTGGAAACAGTTAAATTCCTTAAAGGCTAACTATTGACCTCTAATTATGGTTTATAATAAATAATATGCGTTGACATGGTTACAACCTTTCACCAATCAATATACCAAACTCATTTAGCGAAAAATAGGACGATAATGATAAAGTAATGAATAACGATGATGTACATAGGTAGGAATGTTATTAAGAAAGTCATTGCTTAATGAACAAATGAAGCGATTAAATAAATAGTTGATAGACGAAAAATGTGTTTATGATTTCTATTACTAAAGTATCCATTAACAACTCCCTTGTCATCTGTAAAATGTATGAGTGTATGAAATATATGAGTTATTTACATGTATGCTTTATTCTATAAGTAGGAGAATTTATATTATTATGAACTTTATTCATTGAAATACAATACAATATATAATTATATGATATAAATGAATGCATGCATTACAGGTGATGAATAAAGAAATAATCGATAAGTGATCAATCACTTGTTTCTATATTTGCGAAATATAAATATAAAAATAAATTCATGTATATGAACATCCTCAGAAGATATAAAATACACATGAAAATGAAAATGTTACCACAATTATACATTATGCAATATTAGAATTAATTAGCTGAAATAGATATGCATGTCCACGGTTACCACTCTATTTCAGTACCCCTTATTTTGCGTGAATTACCCATGAATCTCTTTGTTGTTATATATATATATATATATATATATATATATATATATATATATAGAAGAAAGATAGTCTTTGCTGACTAGTTAGGAATAAAACTAGTGAATATTGGGGATTGCAGCAAAAAATTGGAAAAGATATACTCTTAGCGGAAAATGTCCAAGCTTTCGAGGATGTTTGTCCTCATCATCAGGGAAACTAGAATGAAAAACAACAGTTGAATACTATGGTCAAAGAGAATAATTAAAAATGAAATTCACAACCACGTGTGTACTTACCTCCGAAGTGAGGTTAGATTCCATAAAGATGTAAAATCGTAAACTACAGATAGTAAATTGTGGAATATTCAAGTAGGAATTGAACCAACGGCCAAATCAATCGTGTCATAGCAACAATTGTAATTGTCGCAGCATTTTATAAAATAAAACCATTGATTTCATCTTCATGTGTCACCATACTAAACGCCGGCGAGGAAATGATATATTTTGCCTCCAAAAGGGATGTAACAAGAGACAAACAGTGTTATCAACGTCAATCGTGAGCTATGGGACAATGCCACTATTTTCGTAATGGCTGCTGTAGGGCCAACAATTGGTGTAATAAGAAGATGTAATATTGTTGAATAGAGGAATAGAGAAAGAAAGTGTGAGACAGAGCTAGGAGAACGCTCTCATTTTTATTATATATATATATATATATATATATATATATATATATATATATATATATATATATATATGTATATATATATATATATATATATATATATATATATATATATATAGGGGTATGCAGCAAGAGAAACGGAAAAAAGTGTACTCTTAACGGAAAATTTTCGAGCTTTCGAGGATGGTTGTCCTCATCATCAGGAATACTGAAATGGAAAAAACAGCATTAAGATACTGTAGTTAACAAACAAGATGCAAATAGGAAAGAAATCATCACGGGCGTGAACTTACCTCCGAGTTGAGGTTAGATTCCATTGTGTTGTATAAAACTAAACTACGGATATTTAAAATATGAAACAGTTAACTAACAAAGGTTTAAAATAGTACAATCACATTGAGATGACTAAAAAGCCAACATCTAACACCATCTTGCAGACAAACGAACACGAGTGCTTTTTTCTTGTCTAAAGCCGGCCAGGAAATGATATCGTTTTCCTTCAAAATTGGAGGGATTAGTTAACAGTCAATGATACCAACAAATAGTTAAGTAGATAAATATGACATCAAGTACCCATTCGAGAATGGCCTCCTATGTGAAAGTTAACGTTTAAGATGGAAAAGAAGAATGCATAGGGGTTGCCTATTGCATTCATAAGAAAGAAGAAGAGGAAAAAATATATATCTTAAGTAAGAGGTTTGTATAACAATAAGACATACACTGTTGAAGACATTGGTAACCTAAAACCAGCCAAAAAGACAAACAAAAGCAATTAGCGAATGTAAAAATAATAATATTAATATTGTAATATAGTAATTATTAATGTAAAATAATAATTATGTAATATATATATATATAAATATATATATATATATATATATATATATATATATATATATATATATATATATATATATATATATATATATATATATATATATATATATATATATACGAGTATTTATATATATATATATATATATATATATATAATAAAGTGGTAGTGGGTGCGTCTACCAACACCAATGCACACACCAGAAGAAGTGGAAATATGCTAGCTATCTGCAAAAAGGGTAATGTCAATTGGGGGAACGTGATTGTCATTAGTAAAACGAAGGTTAGAGTTGTAATCTAAAGACAACAAAAAGGATTAAATCTCACTTAAGTGGTCTGTGTCAGTTTTCTTGTTAATGACATTGTTAAATTGTGAAATAAAAGTCATTTCCAAAAAAGATCTCTTAGTTTTGTTAGACTCTGTCGCCAACACCTTCACAGCTTCAAAATTCATACGGTGGATGTAATCTACAATCACTCTTAAGTGAAACAATACGGCTAGAAAGTGATCTTAAAGTCTGACCAATATATTGCTTATCACAGTCCCCACATGGAACGCTGTACACAACATTAGTAAGAGAAGTTATCGGATATTTATCTTTAACTCTAGTAAAAATTGATCTAATTGTTAGAGCCGTCTTGTTAGCAATCTTGAAATTACCATATGCCCGGAACAATCTGGCAAGTCTCGGAGTAATGTCTTTAATGTATGGAAAGGAAGCGAAAATTGGAGGAGCAGGGGTCGTAACAACGCCAACATCCATTTGGGCTAAGTTAGGATGGCTATCATCAGCCAGCAGTTTCATGGTATTAGATGTGCTGAACAATAATTTATTAAGTAAAGTTCTTGGATAAGAGTTATCCAAGAAAAGGTTGAATAAAATGTTTAGATTTTTATTGTGGAAGACACTGTTTGAAATTCTAAGGACTCTCTGCTTCATTCATTTTACCAAGTTCACCTTCATAGAATGTTTGTGATAAGAATGGTAGTTTAAATATCTACCAGAACTGCAAGGTTTCCGGTACCAATCGATAATAATCGTATTGTTTTTACGAATGAACTTAGTGTCTAAGAAAGGTACGGAATTATCGTTGTCTTCTTTTTCTAATGTGAACTGTATATAAGGATCGTAACTGTTAAAAGTCTCAAGAATCTCATCAAGGCCCCCTCTAGGAAGTGCCACGATAATATCGTCCACATATTTCTTAATGAACAAAGGAGTAAAAGAAATTACTGGTATGACAGTATCCAGCAAATCATCCATGGCATATGCTGCTAAGATAGGAGAAATAGAGACACCTATAGGAGTACCAAAAGTTTGTTTATAAAGTTTATTATTAAAAGAAAAATAAGTACTATCAAAAAGGAAAACAATGTAGTTCAAAAAGGCATCCTTCTGGATGGAGCAATGGACACTAATACGTTCCCAACTCTTATCGATTGCTCTCAAACAAGCATAAAGATAAACGTTACTCAACAACGAGACCACATCCAAACTGGCCAGAACATAATTATCTGGAATTATAAAATTATCAAATCTGTCCGAGACCTCAAATGAATCTTTAATATAATAAACGTTTTCATAATCGTAAGCGTTAGTCAAAATATCTGTACAAAACTGTGCAATACGTTCAGTGGGGGCTCCTATGGAAGCCACTATCGGCCTCACAGAAAGGACTGGTTTATGAACTTTAGGTAGTGCATAAAACTTAGGGGGAAACCATTGTAACATGTGAGCTTTTTTCTACATGATAAGTCTATTTGATGTTTATTGTAAAGAGATTTTACCAAGTTGTTACCTTTTCTCTGTATAGAAGAGGTAGGGTCAGAGGTTAACTCTACATATGAATTATTGTTTAAAATGATGTCATTGGATAAATCAACATATTGTTGCTTGTCCATGACTACTGTGACATTCCCCTTAACTGATTGTGCTAAGATCAGATGTAGGATTGATTTCAAAAAAGCTTTATACTTCAATAACAGATTATGAAATAAAGAATTAGAATGAGGTTTATGAATGTAGTTTGAAATTATATTAGTAGCTCGAGCCACAGTGATGTTTCTAACCCTAGAATCTGTAATGGTGGAAGCGAGGTAGTCAACATCTGATAAAATTGACTTCGTAGAAATATCTTTTAAGATGACAGGTTCCACACTAAACTTAGGTCCCAGAGCTAAAAATTGTGAAATATCCTCTGGAATTATGGTGTTCGAAATATTTCGTATCCATGTAGATTTTGATTTTAATAATAACTTAAATTGATTGTCAATCAGCTGATTAACCTTCGATATATTTTTAATTTTAACTTTATGAAATAATTTATTATATGTGACCTGCTGTTTACTTGAAAAAATATTAAAAAGGAACTCAGTTGTTTCTGAGATAATTAACCTTCTCAACGTCGTCAAATTTGATTCTAATTTACTAATTAAAGAATGGTTATTAGCAATCTCAATATTAATAAGTTTTATCCCTAACCTGTAATCCAATGTACATCCTGTCTCATTAGAAGATCATCAATTGGCTTCGTTGCCACAGTAATATGATTTGGTAAAACACCCGACTTTTTACATTTAAGTAAAAAACACCTTCTATTGTACTCACAGGCCAGTTTCATTTTGTTTTTAGACCATGATTTGTATCTGTTAACAACTGCTTCTCTGTAGTGTGTGAAGATGTCATGATAAAACCCCATGTCTGTAAGTAAAAGGAAGATAGTCTTTGTTGACTGTTAGGAATAAAACTGGTGAATATTGGGGTATGCAGCAAGAGAAACGGACAAAAATGTGTACTCTTAACGGAAAATTTTCGAGCTTTCGAGGATGGTTGTCCTCATCATCAGGAATACTGAAATGGAAAAAACAGCATTAAGATACTGTAGTTAACAAACAAGATGCAAATAGGAAAGAAATCATAACGGGTGTGAACTTACCTCCCAGTTGAGGTTAGATTCCATTGTGTTGTATAAAACTAAACTACGGATATTTAAAATATGAAACAGTTAACTAACAAAGGTTTAAAATAGTACAATCACA
This sequence comes from Galeruca laticollis, assembly GCA_963921935.1. Taxonomy (NCBI): domain Eukaryota; kingdom Metazoa; phylum Arthropoda; class Insecta; order Coleoptera; family Chrysomelidae; genus Galeruca; species Galeruca laticollis. The sequence goes on from OY998177.1 coordinate 45,375,256, forward strand.
TTGAAATGACTAAAAAAGCCAACATCTAACACCATCTTGCAGACAAACGAGCACGAGTGATTTTTTCTTGTCAAAAGCCGGCCAGGAAATGATATCGTTTTCCTTCAAAATTGGAGGGATTAGTTGACAGTCAATGATACCAACAAATAGTTAAGTAGATAAATATGACATCAAGTACCCATTCGAGAATGGCCTCCTATGTGAAAGTTAACGTTTAAGATGGAAAAGAAGAATGCATAGGGGTTGCCTATTGCATTCATAAGAAAGAAGAAGAGGAAAAAATATATATCTTAAGTAAGAGGTTTGTATAACAATAAGACATACACTGTTGAAGACATTGGTAACCTAAAACCAGCCAAAAAGACAAACAAAAGCAATTAGCGAATGTAAAAATAATAATATTAATATTGTAATATAGTAATATATATATATATATATATATATATATATATATATATATATATATATATATATATACATATACACACATATATATATACATACACACATATATACATATAGCATTAAAAATTGAAACATTTCTGTCGTTACTTAAGAAGTAATCTTTTAATTTTTTTCTGAAATTAGCTTTATTTCTTTCAGATCTTATAGTGTTCGGGACACTATTGTATAATGATTTTGTGATATAGGAGTGAGATATTTGAGATGTTGATTTTTTTACACGTGGTACTACCGTAATGGGTTTTCGGCGGGTATTATACTCATGAGTGGGTCCTGCTATATCACCAGATAGGTGGAATTTCACATTCGTACAGAAAAAGAATAACTGCCTGACATCCATGACTTCAGATTCTTTGTATAGTAGTTCTTAAGAAAACCTTCGGTTTTTCATCATTATCACTTTCAGAAATCTTTTTGCAGTATTTCCAATGGTTTGAGGTGTAGTCGGAGAGCATTTCCCCATGTCAGAATTCCATATCTTAAATGACTTTCCACTAAGGAGTTATATAACATCTTCATTGTTTTCAGTGGAAGGTAATTACTTAAATATTTAAATTTGTATAAAATGGATTGCAGTTTCTTTATGACGTAGTTTATATGAACGTTCCATTTCATATGCGGATCCAGATATACACCAGATTTAATTCTGAGCGTGTTTTCCTGAGTTTCTAGGTCGAGATGTAAAAAGGGCAATTACCAGCCAAATTACAGCTGAAGGATAGGAAGTTGGTTTTCTTTGTGTTGTGTGTCAAAAGTCTTTCGTCGCACAACTCCTTTATGAATCGGAGGTCAGATTCGGCTTTATGTTTCAATTCATGCCATGTTTCCGCTTTATATATTATTGCGGTATCATCAGCATACCCTATGATACTTCCTTGACTGTTCAAATGTGAATATTTGATTAATGTAGAGATTAAACAAAAGAGGTCCCAAAACGGTTCCCTGCGGTACGCCATATTCAATTACTCTCTGATCGCTCAGTGTTTCAGCCACTGGAAGAATTTATATAGTTCAATTAGAACTCTCCTAAATTAAGTGGAATTGTCAGCAGTAGAATATGCAAGTGACGTATATATTACTATTTTTTACAGTTTATGAAATATAAAATTAAATGAATTATACCAACATAACCAACCAAAAAATTAATAATGCTCTATTTTTGAGTATGAGTGGAATAACAACTTCTTAATAAAACCAAGCAAAATATTTACGAATCACAATCGACACCAAGTTGAAGATAAAAGAAGAGTAGGACATTCAGAAAATATGAGTGCCTAATTGGAAGAACAACTATGGACATGTTTTATTTAAACAAGTGAGAAGTTCAATATAAAGAATATGCTAATCAATTAATTACTTGTAAATTGAAATAAATCATAAATCAAAATAACGAGTTCGTTTAGTCAATGACTCTGATAAAATACCCATTACAAAGTTAATCCTTGAAGATAACCGGATCTAGTGTAATGTTATGTGAATCAGATATTGTCTGGCGTTATACAGGGGTTGAATTATGGGCGTGGGGTCTAAATAGTAGGGTGGGCCAAAGGGTGTTGGACTCACCCCTCGTAATAACCTGCTAAAATGCTTGTAATGTGATAGAGTGGAAGCATTTAATCATGAATGACTTTATTTTGCTGATAGTAGTTATTAGAGAAGGATTACGATGCTTTTTATAGTATTCCCGATGGTTGTCATAGTATTTTTACTTCACCTTGTGTATAATATAATATGTAATATACATGGTGGCCCATTAGTGTGCGGAAGTGCATAAAAAATACAAAGAAATATTTTAAATAAAAGTTGTATTTGCCCCAATACACATTTCTAAAATATTTTAATATATACTGGGTGTTCAGCATAAGCAAGCCAACATGAAATTTACTTTTTTTCAATAGGAAACCCTGTATTTTTGTTTACCATCGAATTCAGCGTAAAATTCCACATCTAGCCATATCTTTTCTTTTCCCATAAACTGCGACGTTGCCAAGTTGGAGCGAAAAATATGAAGCTTTGTCGGAAATTAGTGATAAGATAAGCGACTAAGGTACTAAGGTACGAAGGTAAAGTAAGGCTGAAATGTCTGCACAGAGTAGTAGATTCGTTTGGGGTTCAGGGTATTTTTTGGATAAGTATTAATTCAGGAGATTTCAATTAGCAATAACTTCATTTTTTTAAATGGATCACCTATTGTATTATTGTACCATGTAAAACTATTTTATCCCTTCAAATTATGTTTCTATAATGTACTTTCTAAAATTGATTATTTTGAAGAAAGTTGCATTTTTAGTTTATGCTTTAAAAATATTGTTACGACATAGCACACTGAAGTAGTCCCTCAATCCGACTCTGCCTGAGCCATGTATGACAGGTAAAATTTTGGCGAATACGCCGGGATTTCTTCAAACTGTTTACCATTATTTTTATTATATTATACTATTCTTATCTAGACATTTTCAGTCTTATCTAGACAATTCCACGGAGGAGATTGTTTTTGTGTGAGCCGCAATCTAGAATTATCCAGAAAAAAGAGCATTTAATATATTAAGACTTCCGAATAGCGGGAGAAGTTTAGTTTATAATGGTGTGATCTCGTGAAATAAACAGTAAACAAGTAAATATAAATTAAGTCTAAGTAAATAGCTAAGTAGAGAAGTGTTTATATAAATCAGTGTAAGTGAATATACTGTGTATCTAGTATAAATTAGTGGATAGTTTAGTGAATAAATAAATTAAGTGAGTAGACATAACTTGTGTATAAATGTATCCCACTCGTAGTAATAGAAACTTATAAACAAATGAGAAAAACGTTACATTGGTATCAGGTGTGGGATAATATAAATAAATAGCTACGTAAAAATGGCCAAGAGAGTATGTGACCTGAAAGTGACAGAGCTAAAGGCAGAATAGGAAAATCGCGAATTGGAAACGTCCGGTAAGAAAAGTGAATTAGTAGAAAGACTTAAAGTGGCGCTGGAAAATGACGCTTTGATTCAGAAAAAGTTTTTTATTCAATGACGAGGCCTTCATCTTAATCTCGTCAATTTCTGCCATGGAAGAAAATATTTCAACTAATGTGAAGAACGATATTTCTGCTAACATGGACAAGATTTCTGCCGATATCTAATCATTGAAAAATGAGATTGCAGCTGACGTCGAAAATAAAATTTCGTCTCTAAAATCAAATATTGAGAAAAAGATGACAAAGATGAACGAGAAAATAAAATCAGATATTGAAAATAAGATGACAACGATAGACGAGAAAATTAAGGAGTAAGAGGGGAAGATTGCGGATTCAAGAATACGAAGCACGCCAGAGGAAGAAAAGAAGACCGAGCGAACAAAACCTTTCAAGTCAGAAATACACACTAAGTTAGAAGACATTGGCAGTTTTGCCCGATTCAAGGTCCCAAGGTTCGACGGAAAGACGGCATGGACCAATAACATAAAACATTTTGAGGCAACCGCTAGAACTTAACCATCGCGCTTCGGAGAGATGTCTTAGATGTACTTCAGACGATACCTTTGGAAGGAACGGATGACTTTGAGCAGCTGAAGAAGAGGTTGAACATGCGTTACGTTCACGAATATTTAGAACATTTGTACCAATCTCAGCTGAAGAACCGAAGACAGAAACGTGATAAAACCCTTCAAGAGTACGAAGTGGGTATTGCCCGACTAGTTCGATTTGCTTATCCATCAGCACCAGAGAACATAGTGGAATATCTGGGCATTCAGGCCTTTATAGATGGCTTACGTGACCCCCATATGCAGAGAACGCTTCGTTTAGCCCATGCCAAAACATTAGTCGACGCATTGCCAGCTGCTCTTGAATATGAACTAGCAACGAAGGGTTCGTGTTGTAACAAAGTCAGGAGCATCCAAGAACAAGGTGACGAGGACAGACTTGACCAGATCGTCAGTTTAATAAAAAGTATGATGGACAGGAAGCCGAGAAAGATCAGATGTTGGAATTGTGGCGATCTAGGGTATGTACGCAGTTCGTGTAAGCACCCCAGGACTCCTGCAAACCAAGAACCCCAGTCACAGGTAAACTAGAAGGGGTCGGCTACGAGGGGCAGCACCGACCCATGATCGTTCCAAAGACCCTCTCATACTGATAGCTTCTCTCAGATGTCGCAACCACAGTGTATATGTAGATTGCAAGGTGAATGGCAAGAAATATACTCTGCTGGTAGACACTGGTGCAACTAGAACCATTATACGACCAGAGATAATAAACCCCAAGAAGAAGCTTCTACCAACGAGACTGCCCCGGTCATGCTAAAGCTGAAAGAATAATTTGAGAGATGACAGAAGAAAAAGTAATAGAACCATCTACTAGTCCATGGGTGTCTCCAGTAGTGCTCGTGAAGAAAAAGGATGTAACTACGAGATTCTGCGTGGATTATCGCAAGCTAAACAACGTGACGAAAAATGACAGCCTCTGCCTCGAATTGACGGTACGTTGGATACTTTGGCCGGTAGCAAACTGTTTTCCACCTTGGACATTGGTCTGGATATTGGCAAGTAGAAACGGACCCATAAGACAAAGAGAAGAATGCTTTTACCACCGGATCTGGATTATGGAAATTCAACGTCATGCCATTCGGGCTCTGTAATGCGCCCGCGACATTCGAAATACTCATGGAAATTGCTTGAGGGTTGTCTTGGAAGACATGTCTGGTCTATTTGGACGACATCGTACACCTGAAGAATTTGGAAGACTTATTCAAACAACTCCAAGCTGTCCTGGTCATGTTAAAGCCAAAGAAATGTGAGCTATTCCAAAATAGAGTCAACTATCTAGGTCATATAGTCAGCAACGAAGGAGTGGCGGTGGATCCAGAGAAAATTGCTTCCAATCAGCAATGGCGGCAACCAACCGACAAACACCAAATTAGGAGCTTTCTTGGACTTTGCACATACTATAGAAGATTTATCAGGAAGTTTGGAGATATTGCCAAGCCCCTAACTCGACTCACAGAAGAAACAAGAGCTTTTCAATGGGGCGAAGACTGTCAAACGGCTTTTGAAACCTTGCAGAGGCATTTAACCACGGTGCCGATATTAGGATATCCATTACAAGAGGGAGACTTTATTCTTGACACTGATGCAAGCAATGTATGAATTGGAGGAGTGCTCTCACAGATCCAAAGAGGACAAGAAAAAGTGCTGGGATATTCCAGTAAGGTCCTCTTCAAACCAGAACGACATTACTGCGTCACAAAAAGAGAACTTTTGGCGGTAGTGAAGTCCGTGGAACACTTTTACCAGTATCTCTATGGTAGAAAGTTCTTAATCCGGACTGATCATGCAGCACTCAAGTGGTTGATGCAGTTCAAGAGTCCCGAGGGCCAGACCGCTAGATGGATTGAACGACTTCAAGAGTACGATTTCAACATCGAACATCGAGCTGGTTAGAGTCACCGAAATGACCAACAGCCTGTTCCCACTGCAACAAGGCGGAATCTAGAAAAGCTGCAGTTTCAAAAACTACAGTAGTCAATGAAGAATGTTCACCCACCAGGATCAGAGAAGATCAGGAGAATGGAGAGGTGGAGAAGTCACTTTCTGCCTGATAAGTTACTTTAAAGAAGAAGTCGAACATGAAGGAAATTCTACAAGTAAAATGTTAAGAATGTTTTTTATCTAGAAGTATAATTTTTTTCTTGTTGTAGGTAGAATAGAATATGATCCCATATTCAGTAAAACAGCACAGGAAGACGATAAAAAGCTCACGCACAACAAATGGTTAGTTCACAATATTAAAGAAACAAAAATGTGTCCTGTAAAATTATTTAAAAAGCTTCTCACCAAAGAGGCCATAATATTAAAATTGACAGATCTTAGCTCTTAATTCTTTTTGAAAAAAGCCGAATCTACTAGCTGGTACAAGAATTGGCCAAAAGTCAAATTTCAAAATGGACCCAAGATGCAGCACAGAGAATAGGAATTAAGAAAGCAAAAATAACTGACCACTCTAACAGATCTACAGCAGTTAGTAAGCTAGTTAAAAGTGGAGTTCAAGAATAGCAATTGATCAAAATCACAGGATATAACAACGCATCTTCTAATAAACCATATCCCCAAATAGATCCTACTCATCATCTGAATGTTATCAACAAAATGAGAAACATACATGATAATAAAACTGCCAATAATCCATCTTCATCTGCCGAATCGTCTTCTTTAAATACCAATGTCCCATCTAATATAAATAGCAAAGAGAAACAAACATTTATAACCTACACAAATTGCAATGTTTATTACAATTGTACGGATACAAAGGAAAAATGATTATTTTTTCTATTTCTCCTACTTATAACCAAAAATATTAAATTTAGGATTTATTATTCATTGAAAAAATGTGAAAGTTTATTATCAATAAAATTAATTGTTGTTGGTTTCAATCTAAGTTATTCAGGAAATAATCTAGCAGTATACCCCTCAACCTATAAATTTAAATCGATTAAACTGTTGAAATATTTTTTGAATGATTTTGCTTTTTGCCAAATAGTTTCATGCATAGACAGTTTAATCGATTAAATTTATAAGTCTTGCGATATATGATTAATACATATATATATAATAAATGAAGTATATCTGATTCTTATTCCTGGATTAATATTTTTATCTTCTAGTAATTTTCTTACAAGTGTTATGCATTCTTTTGGAGGAATTTTAGAGTAAATATTGAAAACATCAAATGAAATAAGTTTTCTTGTTAGTTGAATGTTTTTAATATTTTGATTAGTTCTATTGAATTTCAGTATTTAACTTTTTCACTTTCTGTATGGCTTGTGACATTTCTTCTATAATTTATTATAGTATAAATACGTTTTAACTGTAATATTGATTAAACAAATAGTATCTTCACAAAAATGAATAATCTTATTGAACGAATCAAATGAATTCATTTCCATAATAGTTTTCGAATTTACATAAATGTGAATAGCAACATGCGGCGTCAGGAAGTCCTTCCTTGAATTCAGTTTAGATTATTATCACATAAATTGTTGCTTTATTCAAGATTCTATTGAATTCTATTGAACCTATTAAATAAATGTGAAGTGTGAACATCTGATTTAATTAATGCTAAAGTGATTTTTAAAATAGTTAATTTATCAACAGCAATGAAGTTTAACAAAGTTTTTCTTCATTAAATTACGGGTATTTGTTGAATAAAGCAAATCATAATGAGCAGTGTATACGTTCTGTAATTAGTCTGATATGTGATAATATTAGTTGACAATGTTATTTATATTTTGGGGTACTTTCTGGTAGTGGAGAAAATATAGTCTGTTACTAGGTTACAGAATATACTATTTGGTGACTAATAGTTTTCTGTACAGAAAGGGATCTTCTTTACTTTGTAATGGTACTACTTTTAGGGCGGTCTTTATACTGTTTGCATAAGGTTAAATATAACCTATAATATAATATAATCTACAATTGTTCCGACTTCACCAATATTCGTTGGATTTCTTCGCACACATTAGTTAATTCAATTTTCTACAGTTTAATTGAAACGAAAAATACAAATCCCAACTTAAATTTTTCGACAAACAAAAAAATAGTATATTTAAATATCTTCGTTTTGACGTCATCTTTTTCTTGATCAAGTTTGCCATTTGACATTCTTCCTAATCAAATAAAGCCTTGTGGTTGAACATAGAATATAAAAAGTATAGAGGTTTATCAACAATAATATAAACGGTTTAAAAGATTAAAACTAACTTTTCCGCACTTAGACACTCCGGAGGCTGTATCGTGTTAACAAATCGGATTTTTTTGCAAAAATTGTGGTATATCTGGATTTATAGGAATCGTTGTACTGGCTCTGGTAGGTTGAAAATCAATAGGGTTTATCTGTGAAACGCCCTGAACAATGTCCAATTATGAAATTGGTCTCTTGAAGAAAAAAGCTAAAGACAATGATGAATATGAGTGCTTAACTTTTGACCTTTACCTCGAATTTCTACAAATATCGTGTTTTATAAAAGACAGCTCAGGGTGTAACATAGAAAAATAAACATATCAAGAGAGTGTTCGTTCCCTTGTAAACAGCTGGCATCGCGTCGATCTAAGAGCACCCCTTGAGGTTGGCGGAACTAATTTTACAAGCAGGATACTTAAATTTGGTAGTTTGGATTATGGGTAGGTACATTTTACAGTTTGTCTTAAAATTGTTTATTATATAATTATTTAATTCCAAAAAATAAAATTATATTTCATTTTTTTAATGAAATAATTATAATAAACAATTGTGAGACAAATAATTTAGGTAATAAATAATAAAACGGCACACGTTTAAATTTTTTATTAACTGACACATAATATAAAAACAAATTAATAAATTAATCAAATATTTAGGTAAATAAGAAAACAGCAAACATTTAATTTTTCTATTAACCTGCACATAATAAAAAATTTATTTATCACAAAACTACATATTTTTACTAAAATTACATTACATTATATTTAAGAGAGCTAATTCAATATAAGATCAAATTGCTCATTAAATTATTTTAAAATATTCTAATAAAAAGGAGTTAAAAACCAAATTATCCATTTCCATGAAGACAGGAACAGCTCTGAAACGAAGAAGAAATTAAACGCAGTACATTAAGTTACCGAAAAAATATTTTTGTTTGTTAGTCCTTTCACCATCATCATATTTTTAATTAATAAGGGGACATAAACTTTCAGGAGTTGAGAAAATACGTATTATTTATGTATTCGACAGGTGAACCAATCAAAATGTATACGACCTTTTGCAAAGTGTTCAGTTTTTTCAGTAATATTTATTACATGACCTAAAAGTGGTAAAATATGATAACAAAGTCATGCAGTATTGAAATAAATTTAACTTCTCTTTGTACATAATCAGATGTGTTTTCTATGAAGGAAATAAACCTATGGTGAATGTCTAAAATATCTGTCAGCAAATTAGCCTTACATTCTTCGCCATTAAAAGTTATAATTTTTTTTACAAGGAAACCAGATACATAGCTTAAGGTTTGAGTGTCAAAATTTAAATCATTTAGTTATTAATAGTAGTAGTTAATAGTGAATGGTTTTGGTTTATTATGAAAATTAAAAGAATAATACATTAAACTGCAGTCATCTGCTTCACAATTTGTATTGTAGTTCTTGATTATCATTATTGTTACAAAAAAATAAGCTTTCTTTCCACAGATAATACAGTACTTTGATTAATGTCAGGAGGAAGTTTGAAAAATGTTTTGTTCTTTAACTCCAAATTGCCAGGTGGTGAAAAATATTTAAAATTACAATTTTTTGCAATACAACTATGACGAATTATACAGGGTGGGGCACTATTTATGAACTAATCTCTGGCGTCTTAACGGCAAATAAAATTACAAAAAACTAGACGTAGAATTAAGTAGATTACTTGGGACTATAATTTAAAAATATTTTGGAATATACAGGGTGCTCCTAAAAAGCGTGCCGTATCAAAGTTAGGTTCCTTTAAATGGAACACCCTGTATTTTATCACATTTTTGAATTGTACTATTAAAAATAATGTAAGTTCATTAACATTTCCCTATAGCTATCTAGTTCAGTTTCCAGGATAAATCGATTTTACATAATTTGTAGACCCTCCGAAAAAATACAATAACTTCAAAATAAAAACGAATAACCACATTTGCTTTACATTATCTCACTGAAACCTTTTAACATTCTGTTTCCAATATTGACTGGTATGCTATAATATACAGGGTGTTTATAATATGGCAGTATAACACTAACCATTTAATACATAAATTTCTGGCTTAATTTAAATGGAACACCCTGTATCTGTTGGGTCTGTTCAGCGTGGTAATTTATTACCTTTCAGTTGGTATAAGGGTTGCCTATATCTTACTCTGATAGTTTTCGAGAAATTTTAAATTTGTTTTTTAATATTCAATTATTTGCTGACATCTAGTTACCGGTGACATGATGATACTCCGAAGGAAAGTTTTTAACAATTTAAAATTTGTTATTTTGACTGTATGTTCTTTGTTGTATGATTTATTATTGATAAATTAAAGGTCTCTTAAATCAGAATTTTATTAAGGGTACACTATCATTAACTTTGCATTTAGATTAGTAAAAAAACTTACAAAAAATTTAAAGAAAATATTCAAAATCATGCCTATCGTGTTAGATACAAGCTTGAACTCTTTTAAAAAATTTATTGTTTATTTTTTTTAATATTTCTGATGTTATTCTTTAAAAAGCTCGCATTATCCTATTCTTCATGTTTTCTGAATTGGGTGACTGTGTACTGTATTTGGTTTTCAATATTATTCACTTATCTGGCATCTAGTTACCTATGAAATGTCATTCAAATAGATATTATTTTAATACCATTCCATCTGTCAAATACATTTATAAATTTGTATAGTGTGTATTTGTGTATTGTATTTGTATAGTGTTGATGTATTATTAAGTTTTAATAATTGACACAGTTATTAATCCCTGATTAAAAATGAAAAAGTACTCTAACGAAGAAAGAATAGATATGATCTTAATTATTGGTGAGTGTCAGGAGAACTGTTTTTAGCAAGTAGATTATAAGCTCAAAAGTATCCAAATAGAGATCATCTTAACAGAAATATTTCTAAAAGACTACTGCAAGTATTCAAAACTACTGGAAGCGTGCAATATACAAAAAATTCTAGACGAAAATCTGCAATTACAAATGATTCAGAATTTGGAGTGATGGGTGCGCTTGTTGAGAATCCACATCCACATATAGACGGAGAGCTAGCTACATAAAAACGGCTCGAAACCAGTCCCAAGATCAGAGCCCGAAAGTTGTGAGTAAAACCCTAGTACATCACTAAATGGCTACTCTGCCGGTGCGAAACGTTTGCGGATGAAAATGCCAGCCGGTTTTCCACGTTGAAAAACTTGCGGAAAAGCTTGAAATGAGTCCCACGTGAAAATTGTTTAGAGGCATTCTTAAGGTCTCAACTAACAGCGGTAAAGCAATGGCAGAAGTTTAATCGTACAAAAAACCCTTGGCAGAGGCGATTGAAAAGTGTCGGAAAAGCCCCCCGAAAAATCGATACGAGTCCCGCGCCCAACTTTTTTCCCAACATTCTTTAGCCCTTAACTAAGAGTTGTGCGTAATGGCAGAAGTTTTGAATGACAATAAACCCTCGGCAGAGATTAATTAATCGGAAAATGTCAACAAATTTGTTAATACATGATTGTTCGCTAAGTTGCAAGTTGAGGCTAATTTCATGTATGCCATTACAATTATTTTCAAATTCTACCCCAAGTAAAAAAAAAAATTATCATGATACGATTAAAACTCGCCGAGAAACTCGAATTTTTTATCGCGCGTTCAATTTGAAACCACTCTCTCGTTTTTTGTAGGCCAGGATACAGCGTCTCCCGCAGCGTACGCTGCCGATCGCTTATGTTCATGCGTGATTGATTTTTTGCTCATTTATTATTTTGATGGAAAAATAATAATAAAATGTGATGATACAGACATTCTTATAATTTTATTAGGTAATATGCATAAATTAAAGCACAACTTAGAAATTTTTCTGTTATTTGGTGTGACAAAGTATCTACGTCTTATTAATGTGACCGAGATTTATTCAGAATTGGGAGAAAGATTATGTAAGGCTCTTCCTGGTTTCCACGCATTCACAGGGTGTGACTATAATCCATCGTTTTTCATGAAGGGAAAGCAAAGACCGTATGCGATTTTGAAAAAATGCGAATCATTCCAAATTGCGTTTTTCGATCTGACTGACGAATCGATGGACAGACTAAAGGTCTTTGATGTCATGGAAGACTTCGTATGTCGAATGTATTCGCAAAAGAAATGATGTGTAACCTTCAAACAGCAAAAAATCAATCAGAATATAATAAGCGATCGGCAGCGTACGCTGCGGGAGACGCTGTATCCTGGCCTACAAAAAACGAGAGAGTGGTTTCAAATTGAACGCGCGATAAAAAATTCGAGTTTCTCGGCGAGTTTTAATCGTATCATGATAATTTTTTTTTTTACTTGGGGTAGAATTTGAAAATAATTGTAATGGCATACATGAAATTAGCCTCAACTTGCAACTTAGCGAACAATCATGTATTAACAAATTTGTTGACATTTTCCGATTAATTAATCTCTGCCGAGGGTTTATTGTCATTCAAAACTTCTGCCATTACGCACAACTCTTAGTTAAGGGCTAAAGAATGTTGGGAAAAAAGTTGGGCGCGGGACTCGTATCGATTTTTCGGGGGGCTTTTCCGACACTTTTCAATCGCCTCTGCCAAGGGTTTTTTGTACGATTAAACTTCTGCCATTGCTTTACCGCTGTTAGTTGAGACCTTAAGAATGCCTCTAAACAATTTTCACGTGGGACTCATTTCAAGCTTTTCCGCAAGTTTTTCAACGTGGAAAACCGGCTGGCATTTTCATCCGCAAACGTTTCGCACCGGCAGAGTAGCCATTTAGTGATGTACTAGGGTTTTACTCACAACTTTTGGGCTCTGATCTTGGGACTGGTTTCGAGCCGTTTTTATGTAGCTAGCTCTTGGACTAATAGTCAAAGATGTATTAGTGAGCAAGTAGGTATAAGCAAGAGAAGTATCGCTAGGATAATTAAAAAACACAAATTTCATCCCTACCATATTCAAATGCACCAGCAACTAGTTGATAGGGACTTCGAAAATCGTATTGAGTTTTGTTTATGGGTTATGGACTAAGTGGCAGGGTCTGAAGATTTTTTGATTTTGTTATGTTTACGGATGAAGCTACGTTTCATAAAAACGGTTTAGTAAACATACATAATTTTCATTACTATAACGACGAAAATCCGCATTACTTCCGAAGTGTTGATCATCAACATCGTTGGTCATTAAGTGTATGGACAGGAATCGTTGGAACCCACATAATAGGGCCTTATTTTTTTAATGGAACACTACCTGGAAGAAAATTTCGTAAATTTTTACGTAACAAACTACCCGAACTTTTAGATGACGTTCCACTAGCTACAAGACAAAAAATGTTGCTGCAGTTAGATGGTGCGTCTGTTCATTACAGTGTAATTGTCCGGCGTTACCTAAACAATATTTTTCCACAAAAATGGATTGGGCGAGGGGGCCCTTATCTTTGGCCGGCAAGATCCCCATGCTTGACGCCATTAGACTATTTTCTTTGGGGTTACATAAAAAGTATTGTCTACAATACAGAGCCAACCACTCCTGAGAACACGAAGGATATGATAAGAAGATCGTTTTAAACAGTAACACCAGACATATTAAAGGAAGTGAATAATAACTTTTTTAAAAGAGTTGAAATTGGTATCCAACAAAATGGGCGTCACTTTGAACACCTTCTTTAAATTTTTTGTAGTTATTTTTTTATAATTTTGAAGCTTATTGTATATGTATGCCCTATAATAGTGTACTTACCCTTACTAAAATTCTAATTTAAGAAACCTGTAATTTATCAATAATGAATCATACAACAAAGCACTTACTGTCAAAAAAACACATTTTTAATAACTTTCCATCGGAGTATCATCATGTCATAGGTAACTAGATGTCAGCAAATAATTGAATATTAAAAAACAAATTTAAAGTTTCTCGAAAACTATCAGAGTTAGATATAGGCAACCCTAATACCAACTGGAAGGTAATAAATTACCACGCTGAACAGACCCAACAGATATAGGGTGTTCCATTTAAATTAAGCCAGAAATTTATGTATTAAATGGTTAGTGTTATACTGTCATATTAAAAACACCCTGTATATTATAGCATACCAGTAAATATGTGAAACAGAATGTTAAACGCTTTCAGTGAGATAATGTAAAGCAAATGTGGTTATTCGTTTTTATTTTGAAGTTATTGTATATTTTCGGAGGGTCTACAAATGATGTAAAATCGATTTATCCTGGAAAGTGAACTAGATAGGTATAGGAAAATGTTAATGAACTTACATTATTTTTAATAATACAATTAAAAAATGTGATAAAATACAGGGTGTTCCATTTAAAGGAACCTAACTTTGATACGGCACGCTTTTTAGGAGCACCCTGTATATTCCAAAATATTTTTAAATGATAGTGCTAAGTAATCTACTTAATTCTACGTCTAATTTTTTCTAATTTTATTTGCCGTTAAGACGCCAGAGAATAGTTCATTCATAGTGCCCCACCCTGTACTTGTTGATGACATTTTAAAGGTTCACATACTTTTATTTACTTTATTACAACCAAAATCCTAAATAAATTAAAAAACAAACTAAAAGTTATTCTAAAATACTCACCATTGTTTGTCACTGTTTGATATTTTCAACAATTTTTTTATTTTTGATCATTTTTATACTGTGACATAAGCCATATTCACACCAACCAATGTAAGATTGATTTTGTATATTTTAATTTTTAATGGCGTAAAAGTTAATATACTAGGATATTTTATAAAATTTATCCACATTAAATGCGATATGTTTAAATCTATTGTAATTTATGATATTTTATTCTATTTTGTTTATGTAAAACAGTCTTGTAGTTAGCGACAGCAGCGACTCCATGCGCGGGTCAGTTGCGCAGAAACGTTGTGCCACATACCGCATATGTATCAAACTGTCTCTTATATTATTATTTGTCTATGGGGTGTAATATAATGCCGGAATTCGCAGCGGCAAAGAAGACCATGATTATTGTTAGGTACATTTGGGTGGAAGGGGAAGCTGACCGAGAGACTCAAAAAGTGGAATGATGTATATTAAAGCATATTGAAACGTACATAATATCCCCAGCAGTTAACCTCATGTTGGGGTCATAATAGAACTATTAAAATGTCACTTTACCTCAAGTATATTTTCAAAATACCCCGAATCTTGAAACTATAAGCCTACATTTTTTAATATCATGACACATTTTTTTACCGATTCAGTTTTTTGCGACATATAATGTAGACTAAAATCATACCAACACCTTTATACGCCCAACGACTATACACGAATTATGAAAAACTGCCGTAAAAAGAAGCCCTTTATACTAACAAAAATGAAATCCGATGATTTTTTAGTGTTCCACAAATATTGTTAACAGACGACAAACAGAAACAGGATAGAAAATGAACTGACTACATATTAAATCGATTAAATTACAGAAAAGTGAACTGTTGATAATCTTAGTTAAAGAACATAACTTCTTAAATCAGGGGCAGTGAACACGCACAACGTAAACCCTTCCATATTTATAGAATTACGTGCTCATTATATATACAAAAGTCTGGAGGCTGCATCGTGCTAACAAACCAAATTTGGAATTATAGGACCCGTTGTACTGGCTCTGGTGATCTGAAAATGAATAGGTTTCTTCTATGAGATGCCCTGAACAATCATAAATTTGGTCACTTATACATACTCCGGACGCTGCATCGTACTAACAAATCGAAATTTCTCCAAAAATGTAGTACAACTGGATTTATAGCACCCGATATACTGTCACTGTTGAGCTGAAAATCAATAGGGTTCATCTGTGAGACGCATTGAACAATATCCAATCATAAAATTGGTCACTTGTATAGACTCCGGAGACTGTATCGTACTAACAACCCGAAATTTCTCCAAAAATGTGGTACTTCAAGTACGATAGCACCCGTTATAGTGGCTATAGTCAGCTGAAAATCAATAGAGTTCATATGTGAGATGTCCGGAACAATATATAATCATAAAATTGATAATTTGTATACACTCCGGAGGCTGTATCGACTCGACAACAAACCGAAATTTCTCCAAAAATGACCCAAAATGTGGTACTTCAAGTACCACAACAACCGTTGTCTTGGCTCTAGTCAGCTGCAAATCAATAGGGTCCATATGTGAGATGTCCTGAATAAAATCCAATCATAAAATAAAATTGGTCACTTGTATATACTCCGGAGGCAGTATAGTGCTAACAAATCGAAATTTCTCCAAAAATGACCAAAAATGTGGTACTTCGAGTACCATAGCACCCGCTGTACTGGCTATAGTGAACGGAAATTCAATAGGGTTCATCTGTTTGTGGTTCTCTAGAGGGAATTCAATTTCGTTCAAGAAATTTCTCAAATATATAGCTTAGTTTGCTACCTCGGATAAAGCCATATACTCCGCCTCTGTACTCGAAATAGCTACAGACTTTTGTTTCCGGGCTTCCCAGATTACTGCACCGCCAGCTATTAGAAAAATAAATCCTTCCTGTCACTGATATTGCTTTCCCAGTCAGCATCAAGCACATCATCAACCAGTCATTCATAAATTCGATTTGCTATGAAGCCATCATCAATGTGTAGGCCAAGTGGGGAATGACGTAAGACGAGAAGCGAAGAGTGGATAATCGCGAGGCAAATAACGTCACAGATTAGGTATATTTTCTTCAGACAAAATCTATGATAACTGTTACTACGCATACAACTACTTCTACGCAACGGCTTCCTAAATTGGAAATATACTTATCAAATATAAAACACAGTTGCCTAATATTCATTCGAATCTTTGACTTTCAGAATTTATTATAATGTAGTGCGACCAGGATTCCGTTTATTAGCTGTATTTATATGTACAAAGACAAATTAGTTAAAAAAATAATTAAATAAAACCTGATATATTTGAAATACTATTTACACCTGAAATATTGATTATTTTTAATAGCTAAACTAAACAACAATTTAATTTGTTAACAGTAGATAGAATATTATTTTATCATGCTCCCTCATTCAATTTTTGATTAGATTGTGAAATGATGTTGGCTTCTAGGATAATGTAAACAGTTATATCGTTTTTATTTCTATATCTCTGGCATCAACATACCCGTACAATTGCTCTGCAGTCCTGTTGAAAGTCAAAGCGTTCTTCTATGTATGCTTTAAATATCTCATAACACGTTTAACTACCATCCAATGTATTTTGTTTGTGTTGTTGTTGAATTGGCTCAAAGCACTCCAACGGCATGTGTGATATCAGGACAAGTGGACACTGATGAGTATAGTATCGAACCAACAGCGTATATGTTAGGAATGTCTGCCATTTCTTGTTTCTTTCCATGTAAAGATGGTCCCATTTCATTCGTTAATTTTGAATTTACATCTAAAGGAGTTGAACTGATTTGCAATTCTGCGTTCCGAATTTTCGCAGAATGTCTTCTGTGTATTTTCTCTGGGATATTGAAATTGTACGAGAAGATTCATCTTGTTTGCATTCAACTCCTAAGCAATAGTGCAGTGTTTCCAGATGTTTTATCTGTAATTTTGCAATCAGATCTTGCTTCAACTTCGGGTATTTCTCATCTGAATTTGTGGCGATAATTAAATCATCCACGTATACAGTCAGACTCTTATCGTGCAAAAGATAAACACATTCGTCACAATTTAACTGTTTCAGTCGAATATCTCACAGATACCGGTAAAGGTTCTTGTACCATTGTTATCCTGATTACTTCAGTCCATAGAGTGATCTCTTCAAGAGGTATACTTCGTCTTCTTCACTTGGTGATACGAATCCTTCTGCCTTACTCAAAAAAATCTATTCTTCAAGATCACCGTTGATGTAAGCCATAACTACAATCATTTGATAAATTTTCGAGATCAACAGACATAGCAAGTATGATACGAATCGAACTTTGTCTTGTTACAGGAGAAGTCGTTTCGTGGTATTCGATGCTAGGTTGCTGGGCGTAACATTTAACAACAAGACGTGCTTTTCGTCGTTCCATTTCACAATTTGTTTTATATTTTGTTGTAAGAATCCATTTGCAGCCTATGATTCTTTTGTTCTGTAGCCTATCTGTTAAGACCCATGCATTACTACGAATAAGTGCTTTAAATTCGTTCATAGCCTTTCGCCAATCTTCTGCATTTTCGCCTATAAGGGATTGTCTGGTTCCTTGAATGACATTTGAACTTCGCGTAGTTCCTCTATCAAATTATATTTTTTCTTTGGCCTTAATTATGAACCATCCCGTATGATTGATGGTCTTCCTGGTCCACTTTTGAGTATCATAGGTAACAGTTGATTGTCTAAAGAAGTCTGTTCATTTTCTAGGTTAACATCCTCCACTCTTTTAATATATTCCTCGTATTCATTGGAGCACTTCTCTTCTAAATTTGAGGGATATTCGATTGATCCAAAAATATATATGATTTTAAATCTCCCTCGTTTTCTGTCTCTGTAAAATTTGGTTCTTCAACAAATTTCACATCTCTGCTTGTTATTACTTTCTTTGTTATTGGATCCCATAAACAGTACGCTTTTGACTCAGTTGAATAACCTACAAGAATACATTCTCTATACTTCGCATCAAATTTTGTTCTCATCGGTCCACATATGTCTGAATGAATGAGGTCCAAAACGTTTTCAGCCCTTGAGTTCGAATTTTTAGGGATTACGCTAACTGCTTGTTTGCTTTGGATGCATATTTCATAAGCAGCAATATCTTTAGAGAGGGACTGAACATTATTCCACCAACTTTTTGGACATCATAATTTTCAGGTCCTTTTCTTTGAGGTGACCATATCGTTGATGCCATTTGCAATTTGCTTGGTTTCGTCTCAACCAAAGCTACGGATTCCCCTACTGGTTCGGAGAGACTTCGCATGCTCACTTAAAATTTGAGTGTTCGCGGAGTAAAGTATTCTCCCGCCTGATAAAAAATCTGGTCTTCGCGGAGCACTCAGATTGAGATCTGAATACGTTCATAGTACGTTCGATATATTCTAGGTTGAAAGGAGGTATAATTTGTTCAGAATAGATTCTAACCTCCATCACACCTTTAAATAATGATCAATGAAGTGATTGTGTCTGGTTAATTGTTAAAATTCGGATAAATCTAAAAAACAATTTTTTTAAACCATGACAAAACAGAAATTTCATAAAAAATGATCTCTTCGTAAGACATTTTTAAATATTGTACTAATATTTACCAAAGAGCCTCGTAGATACTTTTTTAACGTAAATTTACGATAGCTCGTCCTTGCTGGACTATTGGATTGATAAGTCCCGTGCAGTTTCTTCCATACTTCATGGGAAGTTGTGCAATGTTTTGCAATACACAATTCTGACGGTCGAATAGACAAAATTATATCGGCTTTAGCCTTTTGTCCATGCTTCGGTATCTGCTGCATTCTGTGGCTTACATTTACATATGTCCAGTGATAATTCTTTATTAGAATAGTCTCTATCTGCATCTTCCAGCAGCGCTATTCTCGAGATCGTTCGCTAAGTCACGTATGAGCATCGATGCGATTCGTAGTGACTTGCGAATGTTTGGATTCTCTGCTAAAATAACATTTGGCAACGTAGTAATTTTTGAGAAGTGTCAAATAAAAGACGATTTTTTAGGGTTATTTTATGTTATGCTTAGGCTATGAAAAAGAGGGGACCCGTAATGTGTATTTCAAGCCGATAATTGGATATTTGCAATATATAGCAAATCATCATTCATTGCAATATACCTTATAAAACTGCGACACTTAAATACTCTTATTCGTAATCCATCACTACGACTATTTATATATTTCATTTATTTTACTTTTAATATATTCACACATTTTATCTATTTATAAATTTCATTTATACTCAATTTTACACTCACGCAGCTCTTCACTTTTCAATGCACATAACACAAACTTAATATCTCATGGCTCTAAACGAAAATATTCTACAATGGAACTACAACGGGTGTAAAACGCGCTACCCTGAATTGAAGAGCTTGATTCTCAGTAAAACACCTCTTCTCAGCTGCATACAAGAATCACATCTGAAACAAGGAGAACATTTTAATTTAAGAGGCTATGAATCTGCCAGATTAGACGTCATACATGATAGACGTGCTAGAGGCGGGGTAATAACGTTTGTTAAAGAACACATACCATTTACTATCATTTCTTTGAACACAAACCTTCAAGCTATTGTAATATCCATACTTTTTCCCTTCAAAATGACCATTTGTAATATGTATCTTTCCGATGTAAACTGGACACCGGCAGAATTACGAAACTGTATTAGACAATTACCGGAGCCATTCCTTCTGTTGGGTGATTTTGATTCACATAATGAACTATGGGGTTCGATGAAAACATGCCCAGGAGGTAGAATCCTAGAGGATATAATAAATCAACGAGACCTGATCATTTTGAATTCAGGAGAAGGAACATATCTCAATCTAAGATCAAACAATATGACTTCAATCGATCTAACCATTGCGTCAGCACAAATCGCACACAAATTCAACTGGTACGTCAATGAAGAATGGAATTCAGATCATATTCCTCTATTCATTGAAATAGCAGATAAAAGCATACACAAAAGGCGTAGACAAAAATATATTTTCGATAAAGCTGACTAGACGCTTTATGGAAATACTTTAAATTCGCAAAACACAACAGGAGTATCAATCATGGAGCAAGTACACAAATTAACCAATGCCATTCAAAATGCTGCTAATTTAGGTATACCTAAAACAAGTGGTTTGGTAAAAAAAGAAGAGTACCTTGGTGGAACCCAGAATTGGAAGAGGCCTATGAAAGTAAAAATAGAGCCTTCAATTTATTTAAGAGAATGCCGAGAAACGATAACATGATTAACTTCAAAAGACTCAGATCCAATGCCCGTTTTCTTTTGGTGAAAGGCAAAAGAGAATCGTGGCAAGATTATGTCGGCACAATCGACTTAACTACCCCAACAAAAGAAATTTGGGAAAAGATCAGAAAAATTAAGGGATATAGCTTCAAAGTGACCTCACCCTTATTAATTATAAACATGTTGTTTAGGTAAAATACTAGAAAAAATGGTTTGCGTAAGACTACTGCAACATCTGGAAAAAGAAAAACTATTATCAAATTATCAAATGGGCTTCCATGAAGGAAGATCCACTGTCGACCAACTCGTATTAATGGAGAACTACATAAAAAAAGTTTTTCTGAGAGATCACATACGGTAGCAATATTCTTCGATATCGAAAAAGCCTATGATACAACTTGAAGATACGGGATTTTGAAAACATTACATACATGGGGTTTTCTTGGCAACTTGCCGAAATTTGTTCGAAGCTTCCTAACTGAAAGAAAGTTTAGCGTTAGAGTTGGAATGGAAACATCACGAAGGCATTATATGGAAAATGGAATCCCTAAAGGGGCAAACTTGAGTGTAATTCTATTCTTGGTAGCTGTCAACAGCTTGGCAAATGTTGTAAGCGAAAGAGTACAAAAAAGTCTGTATGTGGATGATCTGGCGATATTTTACTCCTCGCAGCTTATGGAAGATATAGTCAGCACATTACAGAATAGCATAGATGCCATCGCAGAGTATTCGGAAAATAACGGTTTTAAAATATCGGTAGCTAAAACACATTGTATACACTTTTGCAAGCAAAAGACAAGTCATCCTGAACCCATGCTGTACTTGTATGTAAATAATATCAAGATTGAAACATCTACCAAATTCCTGGGTCTCATTTTTGACAAAAAACTTCTTTGGCAAGACCTTAGAAAAGAGCTTGCAGTGAACTGTAAAAAAAGGTTAAATCTCTTAAAAACCCTAGCCAATATCAATTGGGGATCTGATACAACTGTACTGATAAATTTTTACAAAAATGGATTACGGGTCCATCATTTACGGCTCGGCAAGTGAATCTAACTTGAAAGTACTGGAGCAGATTCAAAGTACTGCATTAAAATTAGCTCTAGGTGCATACAGAACAAGCCCTTACCTTTCATTATGCTGTGAAGGAGGAATAACACCACTTCGGTACAGAAGGCAAAACTTAATGTCAAATTACTACTGTAAAACTCTTAAGAACCCTACAAATCCAGTTCATGATATACTATCTGCACCAGCGACACCTTTCCATACCCAACGAATTAGCAGTCTATCACTTCCTATAAGAACATCACTCTTACTGTCCTCTCTAAATATCAGCACAGAGGAAAATGATGAAGGCCTAGAAGAACAGAAAAAGAGCATAAAAGGAAAAAATATGGACAGGTGGCAAGAAGAATGGACTGTAAATAATAACTTCCTAAAACAAATACAAGCAAACATACAACTCAAACCAACAGAATATAGACTTCAAAAACGTAGGGATAAAGTGGTAATTACCCGGATTAAAATTGGGCATACTAACCTGACCAGCTCTCACTTTCTTCTCGGTAGAAACCCACCTGTCTGTGAATGCGGAAGACAAAACACCATAAGTCATCTAATAGTTGAATGCCCACTGCTTTCTCGTAGCCGTCTAGATATGGGGATTGCAAAAGATGTTAAGTCATGCACATCAACAACAGACCAGCAAATTAAGCTCCTAAATTTACTGAAAGCGAACAATTTGTATCTGAGGATATAAAAGTGTCGCCTCAAATGTTGGGGGAGGTTTTTGGTTGGTAGGCCATAAAGGAGTCCAACACTACCCGATTATAGATCGGGTGAACATGAGTTCTCCCTCCTCCAAATTAGTAGAGCTAATGACCAAAGCAGTCGATGCTCTATAATAAAATAATAATAATAATAATAATAATAATAATAATAATTGATAATAATAATAATAATAATAATAAATCTATATTTGAACTATCACGTTTGAAATAGATTATTATACACTATAGCCGTAAAGCCATTATATACAAAACGTGCAAGACGTGCAATGGGTTTTTTCAAGAATCATATATAGGTAGGTATATTATGCAGAATAGACAATTTTATCTTACATTCTGTTTGACTAGCCATTGGACTAGCACCTGCTAATTGGACTCATAGTTGAAAAAGTTGGATTATCAGAATTAGCATCATCATCAGCATTTCCTGGATGCATCACTTTCGCGAAAAACGAGCGAATGTCGCCACTGATTTTTTTCATACTTATAATTACTAATCCAAAATCTTACGAATTACGAATACCTAGGTAGATACTGTATCTAAGATACACAGCAAATAGGTATGTAACAGTCTATAGAACGACAAGCACTCACTGTCAGCAGCGAAATCGAAATGAAGATACAATACATAGAAAAATTTAAAATATCAAATCTGAATTACAGTTTAAAGCTTGGCTCACTCGATGTCGGCGTCTTTGATGTTCATGGTTCAAATTTTCCACTGCGCAACCGAAAATTGTAACCCACGCGCTTAGGGGCGTATCCAATTGATACTATAAAATATCTGACAACTGTGTGTAATAAATAAGAAACTTTCTGCGCAACGGGAAGTTGATTCCCATGAGTGTGTATGAGTGAGATGAAAGTTGTAACACAAAAATCGGTAGAGTGAGCCAACTGCTTCTGTTAAGCTTCAAACTGTGCCTGAATCTTGTGATGAAAAAACAAAGAGCCGTGCCCGCTGAAACATTGCTTTTGCATATTGCCACCCTTCAATTTCTCGCAATTCATTTTAACAATAAAAAACTGCTTCCTCGTATCATTGCGGCTACCCTTTTAATTTTTTTAGTGTGCGGCACGTGCAACGAAATCCCGCTTTCAGTATCGGCTCGGCTGCTTTTGCCATGATTTCAAAAAGCCGACAAAGCGGGATCTTTAGCGGCATTGGTGTCGGCGAAGGCGGTACGCCGCGTCGTAAAAAGATAACAACAGTAGGTATATTTATATTTGTTGTGATTTTGAAAGAACGTTAAAATTTAAACATTATAAAATGTTTTTAATAGATTGATATTTTCAGAAATTGGGGTGGACCGATTAGGGTGGGCCATGGACCACCCTGCCCCCCTTGTAGGCACGCCTATGGTTATATATTATTTTTATGGGGTGTTCCTTTTTTATTATTGTGTATTGTAGGTGGCGGTTTGTGTTTGAGTGATGTGTTGTAGTTTTATATTAAGTTGCTCCGGGTAATAATCATTTAAATGAAACTTTTATTTACTTTAATCAATTATTTATTATATTTTCGCTGCTCAATCCGCGTCCGAAAAAAACACTTATCTTCAGTTGAGATCAGATTAGCTCATGGGTAGGCAATCAACATTACTACCGTGTAGCTAGATATTGTTTCGATTACACCGGCAACAACGCAAACATTAGAAATATCGCAGTTCTATACTTGGTATTTTATGACTGTAAAGACAACTAATAATGTACCTTGCAATTAGGTTATGAGATATTATTAATGATTTTCGATGAAATTTTTTTATATGTTTCCTACTGGAGACTTCTTCTTATTATGGAAAATGACGTCACCTTCATAAAGGTAAATAGAATTAACATTATTTACACAACCTATGATTATACTTTTCTAACACTTTTTATCGATTAAAGTAAACACAAACTTATACGTGGATTTCAGTTTCTGGATTTCTACTCTGGTACGCTGCTATCAGATGTAATGTACTTCTTGGATAATCATGAATCGATAATACACAAATTAAATAAAGGAGCTTTCAGCTGACTATCACCAAATTGGGTGAGTACTTTCTATTTCTATTCACTTACCTGCTTGTAAAAACTTATGTTTCGCATTGACTCACTGTTTCAACGAATTATAGTGGAAATTTCACTTATTATCTTTATTCTTTTCAGACTGATCCCCAAAAATCCTTGGAAAAATTTCTGTCTGTCTTTTTGACGACCTCTTCGTCAACAACCTCCCAACCCAACCCTCAGATCATAATTGTCCAAATTTCAATTATTAATTAACTGTGTTTGATTGGATATAATGTTTTTACGAAAACTTTTACAATATCAAAATTTGTATATACAGGTATGTACAATATCTTTATTTCACAAGAACAAAGCAGTACATTTTATTATCTATTAAATTTATTAGTTTTTAAATAATTTTAAACAATACAGTCAACGGTTCTATTCTACAATTGGTCAATCCAAATCAATAAGTTTATTTCAACACAGACTTTGATTTTGTTTATATTATAGAGAATAAATATTTTATTTATTGATATAATTTTTAAGATTTAATTAATTATGTGAGATACGCTGTTAGCAATTATGTATGATTTTATTTTCGAATAAGTCTTTTCATTAAGAACCATAACATTATATTGCTAATTCTTCTTAATGAAACGAGATATAAGGTAGTGTCAATTGTCTGGTGTTATGTTTAAGATGTTTTTAAATATAAATAGGTTAATATTGTTTAAAGGTATGTATTTTGTTCTATACATTAACGCTAAGTATCTTAAAAAATTTAATAATTATAAAATTATTAAATACATTTTATGATTATTAGTTGACATTATAATATTAAATGAATATATCGTCAAATAAGCATTTTAAATTATAATATTGACTGGACTATGATGGTATTCAAGTCAAACGAAAAGCCGAGAACTTAAAGTTCGCACTATATATCTTACGCCAACTATACAACACTATGCAATATATTCA
The DNA here is from genome assembly GCA_963921935.1 of Galeruca laticollis. NCBI lineage: Eukaryota > Metazoa > Arthropoda > Insecta > Coleoptera > Chrysomelidae > Galeruca > Galeruca laticollis. Next base: position 45,401,089 of record OY998177.1, read on the forward strand.
ACATCTTTTATTTTGCAAAATCCTACCAAGCCACTAAACCTTTCTTAATGTAAAAAAATCAGTCAATATTATTGATTTGAGGTTCTTGCATTACGTGGCCCAATTGTATTCTATTATTGGTACTTCCATTCAATTGTAGATACTCTTGCATTGGGGTTTGAATAAAGGAGCAAAGTAAGAAACCATATCTTTGTTAAATAAGCAATTCTATGTTATGTCACTCTGTATGTGGTAATATATTCAGTTTGCTTCAAACATATGCTTTTCACGGTAAGAATAAAAACTCTCTGCGAAACGTTCAATCGGTATTTTCCCATCATCAAATAAAAGAAACAATCGCTAATACTGGCCAATAAGTATCCAGGATGTGATTCCTAAGAATATTAATTAAACATGTATGCAAATTTTCTATAATACGAATATCATTTGCAAATTAATTAATATTTAAATATTTGTAACAGTAATATCGAAAAGGATTATGATACACATGTTGGGAATATTTACATAACGTACTCAATCAGCAAAAGATTTCTAACTGTTGCCGCGATAATTATTAGATTCATGATCCAAATTGCTGAATACTCAATTCACTTATTTTATAATGGGGGATTGTGAAACTTCAGTAACTCATAAACTTTGCTAGTAAATACTGTTTACTATGATGTAATAAGCATTTTCCGTGAATAGCAGAACTTGTGTTGTAAAATCAAAAATTATGTTTGAAAATGCATTTGCCGCGAAATTTTAGTTTTGTAACCAAAGATTGGTACTCACCGACACTGACATAACTTTTTGTTAAAAGAGTAATACCTGCTTTCCTTTCGACACGAATACCAGATGAAATCACTTCAGTTGGTATCATAAAGTTGAAGTATTTCGTTCACCCGCTGCAAAATGATGCTGTACGTCCTCTCAAGAACATGCAGTTATTGATTATTTTATATCACTTGTAAAAGTGAGGTTAAATTGGTATTTTGACTGGTGTTTTGATAACCGATTATGGATTTTCAATTAATGAGAAACGAAAATCGTGGTCTCGTCTTAAACGCGGCAGGGGATTTTTTGACACAAGGTTCAATTTATCTGAGAAGTCAGTCAAAGCATTCAGTCGTTCCTTAAAAAATAATAATTGATGTGATTATTTCACTTCGAGTAACTTCACATGACTACGTTTGCGAAAGGAAAATGGCTAATAATGCTAATAATTATAGCCATTGATCTACCTACCATGCAGCTTTAACACCCCGAATTTCTGCGCTAACCAAATTACTATTCTGGGTTATATATTCTGAAACCATTTGGTTATCTACTTTATGGCTTGCTTTTATCAAGAGTGACTGCTCGTCCCTCGCGCAATGTTACATCTCGACTTTGGCCTCTTCTAGGCTCGTTAGCTCAGTTGGTTAGAGCACCACACTTTTCCTTTCCCTTTCCTTGGCCTCTTCTATATTTTTGCGCTAAGAGAGACAAATAAGTTCGAGATTTTTTTAAAAGTTTTGTTGGGGTTGGATATTTGGAGAATTGGTCCTGTTATAGGATATATTTCCTCTGCAGGGCTGGGTTGGGGGTGTTTTTTTGGATGGTTTGTGTGCCGAGTATTGAGTTTAACTTGTGTTAAAGATTCAGTTAAGTGGAAAAAAAGTGTCTGGGATGTTTCGAGAAGAACAGCGTCTAGGAAAAAAATTCGAGAATTTTTATTATAATTGAGAGTGGGCGAATGATTTTTGGTAGAAAATAACCGGAGAGAGATGTATGCTTGGTTAGCAACGAGAATGGACGATATGAGAGAAACGTGGTTTTAAAGGTGTATAGGATGGGGCAATCAGAAGTGACTAGTACAGGTTGGATTCGTGGAAGACGAACCACGTTATGTTGCAGATTGTTAGTAGTAGATGAGGTGGGTGTTTATTGAAAATTGAAATTGAAAATAACACCGACGGGGGGTGCGGATCGCGTTTTCAAGATGAATGCTTTCGCTCCTGATGGGAGTGAAAGCGAAGTGAGCAGGATGGCAGACACTCTTATACCGAAAATTTCGTCTATTTCATCTTCCCGCAATTCTATTTCTTTTATTTACTTAAAAAGTATATTATCTAGTGGCAAATTATGCATACATTTGCCATATAATTTATATATGATCTTCCATTTGTTGCATCAATGATAATTTCCCATGTATTTATTAAAAATATATTCAGTTCTAAAAAATTAAAGTTGTAACTTTTGTAAAAATATTTCTAAAGTTGAACGTTTGGCTTGTGTGATTTCGATATTTCGGTAACAAAATCACTGTCGCCACCGGTGATTCATTTCTTGCAGATGTGGTGGACGATGATTGAGTTCCATCCGCCCTGAATCTCGAACAGGGGCGGTATTCTTGACATCGTTATTGTCTAACAGATAGGTTGCTTTGAAATAATTGTAAGGAATTGTTTTGTGTGACCATACATTCTAACCTCTGTAAGAGATTGCCGTGGCTAACCGTGTCAAACACTTTTTGCAAGATCCAGGAAGGCACATAAACACACCTTGCTCCTATTTACTGAATCATACATTTTTTATGTTAGTTTCAAGATAGCGTCTAGAGTAGAACTTTTTTGTTTAAAACTAAATTGGTTAGGTGAAATTAAATTAAATTTATTTTATTAGAATCAAGTCTGTTAAATATCTTTGACATATGTGAAATTAGGGATATAGGCCGATATTTTATACTTAGAGTCTCAACTCCGCTTTTATAAATTGGAGTAACAACCATTTTTTCAAATAACTTGGGCCACTTTCCCTTTTCCAGACAATGGTTAATAATATATATTAGTGTATCAATTATATAAGATGATATTACTTTTAAGTATTCAGCACTAATATTATCCTGTTGATTTATTATATATATATATATATATATATATATATATATATTAAACTGGATAGAACGGGGAGAGAAATAATGATTTATAGTTATTATTCTTTTAATTTACATTTAGTTTTGATTTGCCCGGTATATTGTGAAAATTTAAAATTTTATTACTAAAATGGTTATATTTTAAAACATGAGAAACTCTTTAACCTCAGAGTAGGGTTCAGGTATAGAGAAACAAAAATTCAATTTATAATATGAGCGCCTAGATTTGATTAAATATCTCTGTCTTCTTAAAAATTTTGTTAATAAAAATGTACTTGCTTGTTTAATAATGCGTAATAAATTCTTAAGACGGTCCTGTGTTTCAAGTTGAACCTTTTTATTATTCACAGATGTCAGTTTAAACTACCAACGGTTCAAACTAGATGGAGCCATCACCACAAAGAAATAAAATATATCAAAAAACAATTTTACAATGTTCTTCAAACTAGAAAGAACGTTATTTAATATTTTGAATAGACAAATACATTGTTCTTTTACAAGACACAAATTAATAAAAAAAAACCTACTATCTATTATGACCACTCATTCAAACAAAATCACGTTCTCACATGAAAAAATTATCTCTATATACAAATCTAAAATAGGCAACATTTAATACAAATCTTATAATACTGAAACTTCTATATAAACGATTATTATATCAAAATGGCGAAACACAATGGTTGTAAATGTTTGTTTAATACCAAAGTTCAATTTTTTTCACTAAATTGGTAAGTTTTATTCAACCTTTTTTATGTATAATGAAAATAGTCTAAATACCTTATTCCTGTATCGTAATTCACTTCAATTATCCTTTACTTTATTTTAGGTTACCTTCTGGAAATTGTCACATCACTGGTCCAGCTTACACAAAATCAGGAATCAATGCTATGTCCCGTCCACATCAATACATTTCAGTCCAATTACAAAATCAAAAGCTTTCTAAAAGGTATGGTGGATATATCCATTCCACCATACAAATATTAATCAAGTATTATATATCAATTATACGGTTAGTATTCAAACATAATTACCAAATTGTTTCTTAGTTTCTACATCTGCTTGTTTAAATATATAATCTACCATATCATAAGTACAATGTATCTCTCTTTTCTGAATTTTGATGCCAAATATCTTATTTTTCGAAAAGTTTTCTTAATTCCCAAAATTTTGCTGCTTCTCAAATTTTCTACCACCCAAAAAGAAATTTTACCTAGTCAATAGTCTGTATAATCAACAAACTTTTCTCCTTCAATTTTTTTATTATTAACAACTACTTGTCGCAGATTAAAAGTTTGTTGAATACATTCCACCAATCAGATTTGGTTATCAAAACTTTTCTTTATAGATTTCATTTCCAATAGTGAATTGTCCATCTATCATTTGAAAACGCTTTGTTTTAAGGTTCTTTAATGATTTTAACTCATATTGTGTCTCTTAAATTATATTTCATTTAGTTTACAAAATGACATTTTCAAATTTACAAAATATGTGTTCATAATGTCAAACCGTTCAATAAATGTCACATTCCATAGAATTAATGTTTTTCAGTTTACTTCTTATATCGAAATGTTTTTAAATATTTATAAAATCTTATTTACATGTCCTTCAAACCCTAATATTCATTTTAAAAAGAATCTCACTATTTATTTATCTTGACAATAAAAATAAAGGATTATCATTTCCATTTGTATATGTAACAACGTTCTAATATTCCGTCTTGTAGGTTTATAGAGATTTTGTTAATTCATTTCACAAATGTTTTTTCAAATCTTATTTTAAATTATACAGTTAGATGCTTTCTCTATTGAATAGTACATGGTACAGATTGTCTCCTTTTTTTAGATAATCTTTTAAAAAAAATGAAATTTCAAAAATTTTTATTTCTTGAAATAAGTAGTTTTTTTATTTTATGTTCGGTATACAGGGTGTTGTTTTACTCTATGTTAACATCCCCTAAATTTTGCGTTTATCAAATTTTTATGTAAGGAAAAATTTTATGAACGCAAATTTTACTTCTAATAATTTGTTCTAAACATTGTCTTTCAATTTTACTAATAATACATTTCTTTTCATTTCAGGTCGCTGTTACAAAGATGATTCTGGAATCCAGTGTTGCAGTATCCTCTTCAATTAGTTCTTATTTATTTATAATACTAGAAATTCTTAGTTTATTTTTAGTTACAAGTTTCATTTATAAGTTTCATCCAAAGGAATTAGTTTAAAAATTCATGTTATAAATCCATTCTTGAAATTTCTTTAATGTTCGTTATGCGTCTTATTACTTCTACATTTTTCAGAGTCGCTTATCTCGGTACAATTTATTAATTTATATTTCTTGTGTTACATCTTTCGATAATACTGTCTTTAAACATATTTTGTATCTCTGAATCAACTTCTTTTCTATATTTATAAGGTATGGGATATGTTCTTATTCTGAAATTTTCTATTCCTCTAACTTCTATCTTATGTACATAATTATTTGCCATTCTCATCTCCTTTTTAATCAATCCTTCATACTTCACAATCAAATTCTTCACTTTCTCTTCATATTCCTTATTTCCACACACTAATACCAATTCCTCCATAATTATATTCCTTTCTATATTCCATAACTGCCTATTATCCTCTCCAATTTCCAATTCGTCCATATTTCCACTCCTTTTTATATTCCATAACTTCCTATTATCCTCTTCAATTGCCAATACTTCCATATTTCCATTCCTTTCTATATTCCATAACTGCCTATTATCCTCTCCAATTTCCAATTCTTCCATATTTTCTTTTTCAAATTCAATCTTATTACCATTCAATTCTATCTTCATCTTTTCAAAATCAATTTTTGCTTTATACTTCGTTAATTCATCTATTCCTATAACTATGTCTGTTTCTAAATTATCCACTAGCAATAATTGCATCTCAACTTCTTTCCCATCCTTTAATTCAATACTTTGTATTATAGATCTGCTAACTTCACACAATTTCTTTCCATTTGCTCCTATTAATGTAGTTTTCGGTATCTTGACTAGCTTGTTTTCATAATTTTTTATATTTTCTTCTATCAGTTTTGTTTTTATTATGGACGCTTCCGAACCTGTATCTATTAATATTTTAACTTGTTTCCCATTTAATTTTCCTTTAATTTTTATTAATCCCATTATTTCTTTTAATTCCAAATCTTCCCCAAATTTAATATATTCCCTTGGATGTTCATATGTTATCACTCTCTCTTCTCTCCTTTGAATACTGTTCTCTGTAATTGTTATTTTTGTTGTTATTATATTTAAAGTTTCTGTTATAGTTGTTTTTGTTTGCTATCGTTCTTATTATAGTTATTGTTATTTCCTAAATTGTTGTTATAATTGTTGTTTTTTTTGTTATAATATCCATTTGTATTATATCTGTTAATGTAATTATTTCTGTTTTTCATCATTATCTTTATATATCCTAATTTCTATCTATGTACAACATTATATTTACATATGTTTTTTTTAACATTATTTGTTAATTATAAACTTCTTATTTACATGTTGTTTTTTATATTCCTTATCGGCCTTTTACAATTCCTTATTCGTCTTCTAGATTCCGGTCCTATAATACAGCCTTATTATTCAATTTAATTTTCTTTTCCTAAATTTCGTTTTATCCTCTTCTCTTATTGTTTGATTCTCTTGTATCCTAAATTTCTTTAAATTTTCCACTTTGTCTTTCTTTATTTTGTTATCCCCTGTCTCATCAATTTCTCTCAATAGATTCATCAAAATTTGCGTTTCCAATTTCTTCATATTATTGTTTCTTCTTTTTATTATTTCATTTCCCATAATACTCTCACTTCCTATCATTTCATTTTTAATTATCCTATTAAAATTTCTTGGATCAATTATCTTCATATTTATGCCAAGTTTTAATCTCATTTCGAAATTTTCTGCATAAATTATTGTTTCTATATTCTGTCTTATGGTTTCTTCTATTTCTTCCTTAGTCTCTTGTAGAATCTTATTTATTTTCTCTAACTGCCAATTAAAATGTATCCCCCTATTATTATTATTTTCTTTACCATATGTCACTATTCGTTTCAATATATTAACATCTGGGTCTGGTATTTTCCAATTAATCTCTTTTTCATAAATTTTCATGACTTCCTCACTTCCTAGATTCTGTAAATTGATATTTATCATCTCCTCATTTATTTGTCTTTGTATTTTAATAAATTGTATTTCTTCTGTTTCCTTCTCAACTTTTTCAAACTCCATCACACTTTGTATTTTCACTTCGTCAATTTCCATTTTATTACTTAATTTTTGTTCTATAGTATCATCATTTATATTTTCATTTTGTATCTTTAAATCCATTTGAATCTCTCCTTTGAAATCCTTTTCTTTCTCCTCTATTTCCTTGATTTTGTTGATCTGTGAATTGTCTATTTCTGTAATTTTTCCAATCCCCTTTCCTCTTATTTCTTGTTTAGTGGATTCTATTTTATTTTCCATGTATGTGTTTGATTTTTCCAATATCTTCCCAAAATGTCCCAACTTTTCTTCCATCAATTTTATTATTAGATCCTTAGTTTGTTTTATTTCTTCCTTATTCTGGTCCATCTTTATATTCATTTCTTGTTTTAATTCTTCCTTATTTTTATTCATATCTTCCCTAATATCATCCTTCATACTATTCATATCTCCACGCATATCTCTCCTCATATCTTCTTTATTTTGATCCAATTTTGTATTCAAATCCTGTTTCATTTCTTCCCTATATTGATCCATTTTTTTTATCATCATTTGAAACATACTCATTACGTCCATTTCCTCTTTCTCTTTTGATTTTTGTTTGACCTCTTGTCCTGTTTCTTCTGACAATGGTAAATCTTCTTCTTCTTGTCCCTGTTCTGCAATGTCTTCTTCCAAATTTTCTCTGCCCTGTTCCAAGTATTGTACCTGAAAATCTCCTCTACCATTGCTTCTTTCTTCTCTTTCTTCATCAGGCCTACTTTCAACTCCTACCTGCTTTCCGTCTCTTAATGTCATTTTCCGTTCCATTTTATGTATTTAAATTCTTTTAATAAAGTCAAAAAAATTATTTTAATGCTTTTTATTACTACTTACAAAATTTCTATAATAGCCCCACGTTGCGGTGACATGTTAAACTGGATAGAACGGGGAGAGAAATAATGATTTATAGTTATTATTCTTTTAATTTACATTTAGTTTTGATTTGCCCGGTATATTGTGAAAATTTAAAATTTTATTACTAAAATGGTTATATTTTAAAACATGAGAAACTCTTTAACCTCAGAGTAGGGTTCAGGTATAGAGAAACAAAAATTCAATTTATAATATGAGCGCCTAGATTTGATTAAATATCTCTGTCTTCTTAAAAATTTTGTTAATAAAAATGTACTTGCTTGTTTAATAATGCGTAATAAATTCTTAAGACGGTCCTGTGTTTCAAGTTGAACCTTTTTATTATTCACAGATGTCAGTTTAAACTACCAACGGTTCAAACTAGATGGAGCCATCACCACAAAGAAATAAAATATATCAAAAAACAATTTTACAATGTTCTTCAAACTAGAAAGAACGTTATTTAATATTTTGAATAGACAAATACATTGTTCTTTTACAAGACACAAATTAATAAAAAAAAACCTACTATCTATTATGACCACTCATTCAAACAAAATCACGTTCTCACATGAAAAAATTATCTCTATATACAAATCTAAAATAGGCAACATTTAATACAAATCTTATAATACTGAAACTTCTATATAAACGATTATTATATCAAAATGGCGCAACACAATGGTTGTAAATGTTTGTTTAATACCAAAGTTCAATTTTTTTCACTAAATTGGTAAGTTTTATTCAACCTTTTTTATGTTTAATGAAAATAGTCTAAATACCTTATTCCTGTATCGTAATTCACTTCAATTATCCTTTACTTTATTTTAGGTTACCTTCTGGAAATTGTCACATCACTGGTCCAGCTTACACAAAATCAGGAATCAATGCTATGTCCCGTCCACATCAATACATTTCAGTCCAATTACATAATCAAAAGCTTTCTAAAAGGTATGGTGGATATATCCATTCCACCATACAAATATTAATCAAGTATTATATATCAATTATACGGTTAGTATTCAAACATAATTACCAAATTGTTTCTTAGTTTCTACATCTGCTTGTTTAAATATATAATCTACCATATCATAAGTACAATGTATCTCTCTTTTCTGAATTTTGATGCCAAATATCTTATTTTTCGAAAAGTTTTCTTAATTCCCAAAATTTTGCTGCTTCTCAAATTTTCTACCACCCAAAAAGAAATTTTACTTAGTCAATAGTCTGTATAATCAACAAACTTTTCTCCTTCAATTTTTTTATTATTAACAACTACTTGTCGCAGATTAAAAGTTTGTTGAATACATTCCACCAATCAGATTTGGTTATCAAAACTTTTCTTTATAGATTTCATTTCAAATAGTGAATTGTCCATCTATCATTTGAAAACGCTTTGTTTTAAGGTTCTTTAATGATTTTAACTCATATTGTGTCTCTTAAATTATATTTCATTTAGTTTACAAAATGACATTTTCAAATTTACAAAATATGTGTTCATAATGTCAAACCGTTCAATAAATGTCACATTCCATAGAATTAATGTTTTTCAGTTTACTTCTTATATCGAAATGTTTTTAAATATTTATAAAATCTTATTTACATGTCCTTCAAACCCTAATATTCATTTAAAAAAGAATCTCACTATTTATTTATCTTGACAATAAAAATAAAGGATTATCATTTCCATTTGTATATGTAACAACGTTCTAATATTCCGTCTTGTAGGTTTATAGAGATTTTGTTAATTCATTTCACAAATGTTTTTTCAAATCTTATTTTAAATTATACAGTTAGATGCTTTCTCTATTGAATAGTACATGGTACAGATTGTCTCCTTTTTTTAGATTATCTTTTAAAAAAAATGAAATTTCAAAAATTTTTATTTCTTGAAATAAGTAGTTTTTTTATTTTATGTTCGGTATACAGGGTGTTGTTTTACTCTATGTTAATATATATATATATATATATATATATATATATATATATATATATATATATATATTGATATACACTCATTGACATATCCACTGACCATTTTATTTAATAAATGCTTAGAGGAAGGATCTTGGCCTGACTCCTTTAAAATATCAAAAATTATTCCATTATATAAAAATGGTGATATAGATTCTCCAGACAATTTTAGACCCATAGCAATTCTACCGACGATTAACAAAATATTTGAATTGATAGTCAAAGAAAAATTAATCAATTATTTGGAAGATAAGTCACTTCTAACGGAATTTCAATTCGGCTATCGCAAAAATAAATCATGCATACGTGCTCTTCTTCGACTCTTAGAGGAAGTTGTACAGAAACTAGAGGAAGGCGTCAACTCTGTTGCCACGTTATGCGACTTAACGAAGGCTTTTGATTGTGTTCCAGCGGATTTACTCCTAAATAAACTGGAATTTTACGGTATTAGAGGAAATGCACACAAATTACTGACATCTTATTTAAGTAATAGGAAACAGTATGTAGTTTGTGGAAACAACCAGTCTGATTTACGTAATATAGACAACGGCATTCCTCAGGGCTCGATTTTGGGTCCAATACTTTTTATAATATTTGTTAACGATTTACCAGAAGCTATTGACACTTTTTGTATTTTATTCGCTGATGATACTACAACTTTATCTGATGGCACACAAGCTGGTGATAATATTTTGTTGAATCAGTGGTTCCTGGCAAATAAGCTGAAACTCAACGACACTAAAACGAAACACATTCTTTTCAGTTTAGATAAATGGGCTATAAAATCAGAGCCAGTTAAATTACTGGGCATTCATTTGGATACAAACTTAAGTTGGTCACCTCATGTTGACTACCTTTGTTCAAAATTAGCGAGCCAAGTTTTTGTAATTCGTCAATTAAAATCATGTATACCAACTCATTTGTTAAAGTCTGTATATTATTCACTTTTTCATAGCAATTTAACATATGGTATTATGCTATGGGGCAGCAGCACATCAGTGCACAAAGTATTTGTGCTACAGAAAACTGTAGTTAGAATAATTTACAACGCACCAAGAAACACCAGTTGTAAAAAAATATTCAAAAAACTTGAAATATTGCCGCTTCCGTGCTTGTATATTTTCGAAGTGTTAATTGAAACACATAAAAATCGATATGTTCTGACTAAACATGCAGATGTTCATAATTATGATACTAGAAATAGTAAAGACATTGTCATTCTCAAATCAAGACTGAAAACAATAAGTTGGATGTTACATTGTACAATTCATTTGTAAAATATTTTGAACATATAAATATACGTGATATGACGAGAGTTCAATTTAAACATTTTGCTAAGTCTTTTCTTTTAAATTATTGTTTTTATACAGTTGATGAGTTTTTGGAGGAGTTGAATACTTGGGCTTAATGCTTATATGTTTGTTTGTTTTGTTTAATTTAATTTTTACTTTCTATTATTTTTTAACTTATTTTATATTTTAAAATTGTCATATTTTCATCAATATTTTTACTTTATGAAATGTATGTCTGTATTTATGTAAAATTTTTACTTTGTATTATTTTTATTATATTTTAAATTTGGCATATACAGCACTATACAATCTTTGATATTTTTAGTTGGTAAAATGTATTCATATGTACTACTTTCACTGACTTCTAATGTACTATGTATGTGAATGGGGTCAATAAACCATCTATCTACCTATCTATTATTCTTAAGGTCCTTTATTATTTTTGTATAGAATGTTCCGGGAAGACATGATCTGAATTTTTATTGATCTTTCCTGTTAATTTATATTATTTTTATATGTCTTAGTTAACTTTGCAATGTTGAAAGGCTGTTTTTATTTATTATTCCAAAGTATAGGGTGTTATGAGTTTAAGGTTTATCTTTGTTTACTTGTGTTTCTAATTTCTATTCATTTTGTTTATTTTTCTGTGATATGAGATTATTCAAATACTTCATGACTTTTATTTCAAAAAATTGATTATATAGTTCCAAAATAGAAATATAAAGGAAGAATATAAATAGAGCTATATTTCTGATTCCATTTTAAACTGTAAGTTCTTCTCTTTTTCATCTAGCAAAGGTTTTAACTTTTCCAATTTACTATACATATGTGAAAAAAATATGGCCCATTTATTCTTTTCAAATGCCGAATAAATTCCTAAAGTCCAATCCAATTTTACGAAAAATGTTTCTTGTATATTTTTTCACATGTGAAATGATGGTATGCCTTTCTGAAAATCAAATACAAAATTTTTAAAACGATTTATTTATCATTCATACTATTCGCAAAACTATCTTTATCTCTAATGGTACTAATGATTATTCCGAAAGTAGTTATTTATTAATTGACTTTTTGGACTTCGACCTGCAGTAAATTGAGGATTCACTCGGCCTACAGCTGCGTGATCTTCAATATTTTCATCAAGGCCATTTCTACTTAAAATTGTGTCAAAATCATAGTTTTCCCCTCTGTCCTAGTTTTCTAGCATTGTGATGATGTACTCAATGCAAATGTTGTGAATTTCGACACAAGAATTTATCATTCTACATGCAGCAGAAGGTCTATAATGCAGTGCTCTATGCTTAAATCATATCATCAATGGAACCCCAATAAATAATATCAGGTACGCCGACGGTTATATTGGCCAGCGATATGCAGGAATTGCAAAGCATCATGGATTCCGTAGTTCACTATAGCGAGATGTTTGGATTGCATCTAAATGTCTCCAAGGCCAAACTATTAATCTTTTCTAAGACTCCAATAAATGCACACCTGCGGGTCAAGTGACAAACAATCGAATAAGTGACCTCAATAAAATATTTGGGAGCTAACATCAATAATCAGTGTGACCCGAAAAGGGAAATACTCGTACTTTCAAGGATTGAACAATCGAGAAAAATATTTGTCAGTATGAAATCATTTTTTGCAAGATTGGACCTCAGCTTGGAACTCAGAATTCGGATGATCAGATGCTACGTGTTCTCTGTCCTACTCTATGGATGTGAAAGCTGGACACTAAATTCACAGACCGAAAAGAAAATAGAAGCCTTCGAAATGTATGTGTATAGACGGACGCTGCGAATTTCATGGGTACAAAGGATCACCAACGATGAAGTACTCCAGCGCATGCACAAACAAAAGGAACTACTGAACACCATCAAAGAAAGAAAAATGCAATACCTGGGTCATGTAATGAGAGGTGATAAATACGAAATACTACGCCTCATAATAGAGGGCAAAGTGCACGGGAAAAGATCAGTAAGAAGATGCCAGAACTCATGGCTAAAGGACTTAAGAAGATGGTTCGACCGCTCCAGAGCTAGAATTGCCATTTGGATCGCCAACCTTCGGCAGAAGAGGGCGTGATAAGAAGAAGATGCTTAAATAAATATCTGAATCTCATTTTCAGAATTCCATTACATCTTTCTATCAAACATCTTGATCTTTTTTGTGCAACATTAGAGTTACATGCTTCATCATATAATTCCTACCTAATAGATAATAATTTGTGTCCTTGGGCATGTAAATTGGTCAAATTATTTGAATTTCATCAAATAAATGCATCATGGGTATTTCCTGGATATCTTGCATTAACATTTATAATTCTCAATCTACTGTCACATATCTGAAAAAAAAGATATTGGATGAAGGTGTGGATCATCAAGTTGAATTTTGATTTCCATGATGAACTTACCTACTGAACATTAATAGAACAACGATATCCTTTACGATTAACATGAATATGCTCTGGATAATCTTCATTTTCTACTTTTGGGAGAAATATTGCTACATGTGTGGAATCAACACAACCAACAACCCCAGGAAAATTGTAATCTTTAGTTTAACAGCATTCAATTCATCAAAATTTCTATGTACCCATCTGCTGAATACTTCTGGTTCATTCAAAGCATTAGTGACTTCTTCTATACATCTGAAACTAGAGACCCTGATAGAAATATAGTTCTTCCAATGTCCATTTGATAACTTCCAAAGGCAAAGAATCGACAAGCTACCAAAACCTCTTGAATGAAAAATTTTGGAACGGATAAAAATCCATAATAATTATTTTGGTTGTTCATAATCTTTTTGTTAACCTTAATAACTGTAAAAACTGATGTTCAGTCAATGTCTCAAATGAGTTAATATTTTCGAAACGGTTGTGTCTTTTGATTTGTTCATCTGCATTTTCTAAATTCTTCAAATTGGCTATATATTGTAGGTCAACCATTCCAAAAATTGTTTAATCGGGCCTCAACTAATATTACTTAATCTGAATACGGATATCAGAATAATAATAATTTTACTTCTAGCTTTGAATATCAAGATATGCTTCACCAAAATAACATATGCATGTGAAACGCAGGAACATAACCTAATAAATATCTATTGCTATTGAATCGCTTGCGTTTAGGATAAAAAACTCTACTCATTGTTAAACACACACAATCGCATTTTATTCTATTTCAGAACCGAGAAAGTACACCAGTTTGAAAAAATAAAACTGTGAATAGAAGATGTACAAAAACAACAGTAAAATGTTTAATTTCTTCACACTTATGCGAAAAATATAATAATATTAGTTGATAAATGGTTAGCAATTGCAGATATGCTAACAAAAAAGCTAGTAGCCGATGTCAGTAGGTAAAAAGAAGAACACATTCTCTGAAAACTAAGCTTCATCGAAAGAAAATTGAATTAAAAGAAGCAAAATTAAAATTATTTAAAAAACAAACTTCATTATTGTTATTTACAAACACACCGTGAAAAAATTTAAAAAAAATTGGTATACTATAATTTTTGAAAAATATCTTCATTGTAGTTTTCTTGCTTTCGACCAAATAAGGCTGAATTCCTAATAGTTTTATTATGACAAAACTTGTATTTTGGTCGTCAAATCTCTCATAAAACTTATATAGGTTTTTTATTTTTAGTAGGTATATGTGTTGTTTTTATTTATGTCATTTAAATAAATAAATGAGTAATTCAAAATATATTTTATTGGCAACTTCATTATATTCAGAATTATTATTTGTTCTTGCGAAATATTTTTAATACCCTCTTTATGATTCTTGAAGCTGAGGATATTGTTACTTCAGCATTATCAGCAATAGCACTGAGGTGTCCTACATTAGAGTGAAATCTCAGGCAACACAATAATGGATTTATTGGCGATACAGAATATTACTAAAAATAAGAACAAATAAATTTGTTTTTTTTTGTTAATTTATCACTTTATTGCTTTTTGAACTTACATATCACTTAGAAATTCAAAATCTTCTTAGATTCTTTATGGTCAAAAAGTGCAATACCGTTTCTTTATATAGCCAGTATCTTCTAAAAAAAGTTAAATTATCCATCGTATGGAAGTAATCACTTTTCTCGTTTATTTTTCAAGGAAACCTATATTTTATTATTTCCAGTATATCTAAATCATCATAAAAAATATAATTTTCAACATATACACCATAGTTCATCTTTTTGTTTATTTTTCTGAATAAATTAACTTGAAAAATAGGCTATAATATGTGGTTAGGTACAACGCAACCCCCATAGATAACCTTTTGAATATATTGATGGATAAATACTCATAAGCATAAGGGTCAGTTTCACCTAAATAGTGCTGTTAAACTCCCGGGAATTTATTTTAAGGAACTGTTTTATAAATTGCTTTAAAAACAATTAAATTTTTCAACGAAAAAGTGATCTAATAATTATCAATTTATCACGAATTTACTGTAAATAAAGCTGTTGCCACAAAACTTTATTATTTACAAAAATAAAGCCAGTGAGTACATGAGTATTGGAAATTGAAATATACTTTATGACTAATATCTCTAGTAACCATAGAGCAAGTAATAATTGTATTTTCTTTGGTCAATACATTCACTTTCTTGTGCATTGTGCGTCTTCGACTTCTTCCTCATTCTAGTAAATGGTTCTCATTTTCATCCTCATCAGATCCGACATAATTAAAATTTCCCAAGAATTGGGATGAAATTTATGGTTTGGGAATATACCTTTATAAATTCCTTGTTACAGTATGGTGAAAGATAAAAAATCCTCATGGACAATTATTGATGACGAGACAACAACAAAACAAAGATGGCTCGTTAATGCCAAAAACTGGTACATATTAATTTTTAACTTGTAATTTAAAAAAAAATCCCAATGGCACAGGACCAATTGGACAGGCTTATTTCAGTAACATGTTTGCATAAAACCGAAAATAAAAAATTAGATACAAAAGTAATAGAATGTTTTGAGATGTACAAAAAGCCAAAGTAACATTCTGGCCTCAAATCAAAAACAAAAAAATAAAAAAAAAATCTGGTAAATTTGTGAATTTTCTTAAATAAATGTTTTAAAGTGCGATTTAGAGAAAAATGTTAAATATAAAAGTTGTAGAACGTGATAAGGTCTATAAAAAAGTTTAGTAACTTTTTTGCGTCAAATGAAAAACAAAGGAAATACGATTTTTTTTCAACTTTGACAGGCCGCCATTTTGTTTTTACTGGGCCGATTTAGCTCATTAACGAACTCGTCCAAGATTTTTCCCTAACCGATTTTGTAGCGAGTTTGGTTTCGGTCCGTCAAAAAATACGCCCTCTATCGTGCTAACAAATTCCGTTATACTTTGTGAATTTTCTTAAATAAATGTTTTAATGTACGATTTAGAGAAAAATGCTGAATACAAAAGTTGTAGAACGTGTTAAGATCTATGAAAAAGCTCATTAACTTTTTTGCGTCAAATGAAAAACAAAGGAAATACGATTTTTTTTCAACTTTGACAGGCCGCCATTTTGTTTTTACTGGGCCGATTTGGCTCATTAACGAACTCGTACAAAATTTTTGCCTAACCGATTTTGTAGCGAGTTTGGTTTCGATCCGTCAAAAAATACGCCACATACATATATATATATATATATATATATATATATATATATATATATATATATATATATATATATATATATATATTATTGTGATTTGTATTGGGAGAGAGAATATTAAAATTATTGTTTAGTTTAGTTGATATTTAGTTTTTGTTTGCCCGGTATATTGTAAAATTTAAAATTAATTTGTAAGATAATTATACTTTTTTCATGAGAAACTCCATAATCTCAGAGTAGGGTTGAAATGTAGAAAAACAAAGCAATTTTAATTTCTAATATGAGCGCCAAAGTTTAAATAAAGTCCCTATATTTCAATAAAAGAATTTAGTTAATCAAAAATATACTTGCTTTATTATTTCCAATTAAACTCTAAAGGCGGTCCTGTCTGTTTAATGTTGAACCTCTCCACGATTCACAGATGTCAGATCAAAGCTACTAACTGTTGAAACTAGATGGAGTAATCACCATAAAGAAATGAAAAATCTCAAGAATATAATTTTAAAATGTTTTTCAAATCGAAAAACGTTATTTAATGTTGTAGAAACAAATACATCATTTTTTACAAGACATAAATTTGTAAAAACCTACTATCTAGTATGATCACTCATTCAAATAAAATCATACACTCTGGTGAAATATTATTTCTATACATGATTTAAAATAGGCAACATTTTATACAAATTTTATAACACGAAATCCGTTATATCAAAGTCTATGACAGAAAATGGCGAATAATAAAGCTTATGAGCGTCTATGCAATATCAAAGTTCAATTCTTTGTACAAACTCGGTAAGTTTACTCTACCTTCTTTATATATAATTAAAATAGTTTTAAATACCTTTGTTCACTGTATTGTTCAATTAATTCACATCAATGATTGGTTTTTATTTTGTTTTAGGTTACCTCTTGGAAGACACCATACAATTTGTCCAGCTTGCATAATATCAAGAATCAATGCTATATTTCGTCCACATCAATACATTTTAGACAAATCCCATAATCCAAAGCTTTCTGAAAAGTATTGTGGAGACACCGTTTCCACAATACAACATTTTACTTAATTACGTCGATCAATTTTATGGTTTGTATTCAATTATAATTACCAATTTTCTTTTTATAATGTGTATATCTACTTGATTAATTATATTACTGATTAGCTTTAAAGTATAATGTATTCCTTTCTCTAATTTTCATACCAAATTGTAGTTTCTCCGAAAGTTTTTCTCAAAAATTTTGCTTCTTAATATTTTTCTGCTACCAAAAAGAAAAGTACCTAGTGAATAGTCTACGTTATCAACAAAACTGTCCCCATTCAATTTTTTTTTATTATTAGCAATCTGCTTGTCGCTGATGAGAATATTTTAAACGTATTCCACCAATCAAAGTTGGTTATCAAAATTCTTATTGAAAATCTTCATTTCAAATAGTAGATTGTCCATCCATCATTTTAGAACATTCTGTTTTGAGTTTCTTAAATGATTATAACCCATATATTACTCCCTTAAATTGTATTTCAATAAATTTTTAAAATGACAGTTCTTATTTTCTAAAATATTTATTCGGAATGACAAATCGTTTAACAAGTGTCATGTTCCATAAAATTAATGTTTTCATTTGACTTCCTACCTTGACATATTTTAAATAGTTACATAATCTTATCGAAAACTTCTTTCAATCTCTAATATTTACTTCTTGAAAACAAATCATATTATTATTTTACTTTGACAATGAGAACAATGGATTATTATTTTTATTTATATGGGACAAACGTTCTAAAATTCTCTCTCTTAAATATGGAAATTTTGTTATTTCATTTCACCTATATTCTTATAAAGCTTATTTAAAATCTTCTCTATAGGTATACATTTAGATTCTTGTATACTTTCTCTATTAAATAGTGAATAGTACAGATTGTCTCCTTTTAAATAATTTCTAAAAAAAATTCAAATTCCAAAATTTTTAATTACTTACAGTGTGTAGTCTATTATTCCATAATTCAGTATACAGAGTGTTGCAGGTTTCACTCTATGTTAATATATTTATATATATATATATATATATATAATATATATATATATATATATATATATATATATATATATATATATATATATATATATATATATATATATACATATATATAACCTTTTAACCTTTGGAACGGAGGGTCATGCTACTCTCTACAATAGCCCTAATTCTTTCTGAAATAAGCCTAAAATAGAGCTTAAGATTTCATTTACAGCTCTGTAGAGTAAATAGTCATGAAATTATTTATTTCACTACTAGCCTCTAAACCTAACTTTAAAAAAAATGTATAAGCCTTGGCCCAATTTTTGCAGCTTAAAAGCCGATTTATAAACTTGCAGTTGCCGTTTCTGCTCGCAGTTGCCGTTTCCGTTGAAAGTTAAAAAGCTACTTTCACATTTGCGCATTTATATTCTCCGTTGATGTTACCGTTCGCCGTTGAGCGTGACGTTCCCTGACGTTCAGACATAACGAAGTTTTAAGTTTTGCAGTTCGCTGTTCGTGCCGTTCGCATATTAACCAATCAAAAGCCTGGTCGTTTGGCAAGAATCGAGTTTAGTGGGTTTAACATAATCTTAAATATGCTATTAAAACCTGGGTAGCTGATTTACGTTGATTAAAATTTATTTTTATTGATTTGATGATTTGTGCTTTGGGAAGAATGAATTTCGATATGGATGGCAATAATGTTCTTCATGACATTGACTCAAGAAATCATTGTAGAAGTTGAAAGAGGTAATGAAGATAAATATTATCTACCCTGAACACAACGGCGGCGAACATCAAACGTCAGGTTTATAAATTGACACTAACAACGGCAACTGCAACGTCAAACAGCAACGGGAGCGGGAGCGGTAACGGCGACGGCAACTGCAAGTTTATAAATATAAATACAAAAATTGAGTCAAGTCTTTTTTTCTTGCCAAACGATTTTTTAGATCAGCTGAAAATTAGAAACTAGTTGGAAAATAACTATGTATATATAAAAATTTTATCTGAGTAAATTTCAGTCAATAAGTTGAGAATTATTTGGAAGAATGTTTCTTTGTAAGTATCAATTGAAAATAGAAAAATTTGGATAAATTCAATAAACGACATGGTATTTTACGTGATTTCAAAAAATTTTGTGATTTAAATTTAATTAGGTATTTTAATTATTTATTAAATGGAAATTTCTAGAGTCCATGGCGCAAAGTTTTACTGATATCCGTAGATGGCAAGTTTGGTAGTATATATCTTTGCTCGATAATTATGAAAATATAGTAAAATTCTAAAGAAACTACCTAACTTCAAACGTTATGTTTACTTATGACAATTGTCTGAGCATAACCTCGGATGTTAACCATAGCTTCGCGTTCTTCTTTACCGATCGACTCAGCCAGGGCTGTCCTGAAATACAACCAAATAAACTTCACCGTATTCTAATTAAAAAAATATCGCCAACGTGCTCAGTATTATACGAAGCATCGTATATCGAATAATAAGAAGATATCCAAATCTCCAGTCAACGAAAATTAGAGTGTGAAAATATTTGCCGGCAAGAACCCAAGCAGCATCAAAGTATTGGAAACCGAGATCGGAACTTCGAATAAATCGTTGTTACTCAATTGTCACTAAAAAACGACTTTCTAATTCTTCCTACTTTTATTTAGACTTTATTGGTAATTCTCTAGTTATTATTACTACAATTTGGAACTTAATAGTTCCAGTAGCTTTTAATGCTTCTGGAGCGGAACTTTTACCAAGTAAAATATTCAAATAATTGAAAGTAATAATGGATAGTCCCAGTAACCTTGTCTTGTTACTGGTATATCACCACAAAGATTTTATTACTTTATAGTAGCGTTGAAATTAACTACGATGTCGTTGCTACTCTTAAAATGGAGTCAAAGTTATAGAACTATGTAGTAATATTTAAGGTAAAATTAACTGTCTTGCTACTCACGAAAACTACTTCACAATCATTTTGACTTCCCACTTTGTCTTAAACTTACCACAAAGTTCCAATTTCTTAAAAAAATCACTTTAAAGTAGTGGTCACTTTATAGGGACGAAAATATCTCCCCGTTTGTACGTAATCGCGGTATTAGTTCGTTCAAATCGTTCGAGTTTACTTCATCTTGGTTTTCGAACAGTTTTGCTTTTTACTATATCTTTTCCTTCGCGAAAGGTAGGAACGTTGTCATATTTTAAAATACATGGAAACTGTTCCCATGTCTCAAAATCTAGGGTACTATTCGGATCAGCTCTTAGAGTCTCCCTATTACTGTACATTACATTTTTGGGCCGAAACAAAATTTTCTTCTGTTTCTATTTATGTGGAACAACTGTGAAATAGATGCCACGCTTTTCTTGCGTGGCCACAATTTGAAAACACGACATTTTAATGTTTTTTACTTATTTTTGCAAACACGATCAAACCACGCAACACGTACAAATAGCTATAAATGCGCACAAAGCACTTGATTATCGTAGATTGAAGCTCCAATTGGAACTTCATAGTGACAACGGGAACTTTATCGTGTCTTCGGGAACTTTGAGATGGTTTTTTAGTTATCGCGACTATATAGTTTGAAATATCTACAACAAATATTTTACTTAATGGTAATAATGACTTTAAAGTGATAAAAGTGTAGTAGTCGCTATTTGCAGTAAAGTAGCAAATCCTTCAAACACCCCTTATGTAGTAAATACTACTTTGAAGTAATTTGTCTAAAAAGCGCTATATTTACTGAGAAAATGTAGGACGCCATATATTTATTTCAATTTCCTTATAGTATTACAATTATGGAACTGTTTAAAAATCACAAAAAAAGATAAACTGAAGTGAATATGAATTAATGTAATTAGTAGAAACGTTAAAAAGCATTTTAATCAATGCTTTCCCGAAAAAAAAGTGTCAAAAAATATATTTTGAGAGGTCGCGTTGATTTTATGAATCTATCTACATCACATTTCACAGACTTTTTTAAATCGTTTTGAATTTCTTTGTACTCGGACCTCCTATATCAGTTTTTTGTAACCCTACGAGCGAAAATATTTATTTAAACATTAAAATATTATTTCCATTAATGTTGAGGAAGCTGAATAATGACGGAAGATGCTATTAAACTCTTTCTAAATATGTAAGACAAAGAAATGGCGAATCCGTCATCAAGTAAAGTAGGCGCCAACAAATCTTATAATAAAGTAGCGGCTTGAGTAGGGGTGACCACGCCGATAACGTCCCCGCCAGGTGGTTGGAACGTAAGTACGACGTAGCGTCATAAGTTCCAAGGTAGTAATTTTTACGTAACTATCACCTTCAAAATGTTCCTCATTTTGGCTATAGGCACGTAATGGGACCATGGCAATAACATTCCCGTCACTAGTAACCACAACTTTAGAATTTCCAGCAATAGTCGCCGGGTAGTAGCGACGACTAAAATTGGTGCTTAAGAAGGGATCGATATATTTCTTTTCCGTCAAACCAAAAACTGGAATTTTTTATTTTGAGTTGTTTTTCCGTTTTTCAGCAAGAAAAACGCGAAAAATGAGATGTTAGAAAAAAAATCTTGTATGTGTCGTTATCGTCGACAACTTTTTGTAACATATCTTGTTAGCACTATACAGCCTCCAGAGTGCATAAAGTCACCAATTTTATGATTGGGTATTTTTCAGGACATCTTAAGAGGGGCCTCCTCGCTGGTATTTAAACCTAAAAACCTACACAATACTAGTTACTTATCTAGTCATAATTTGGTTCAAAATATTTACGATAGATGTCGACAGTAGTACTGAATCGGCTTTTACTTATTTTAACATATTTTCTCTCTCTGTCTTTCCAATCTTGATGGTTCAAAGAAACGCATCTCGGGATGTTTTGCTTTCAAATATTTCAACTTTTTGTGAGCAGTGAGCACAGAATCTTTATCTCTATTTTTTAGGTTGTATCCACAAATTACCCACTCTGGTTATATTGAAACAAAACTTGTTGACATAAGTATTTCCATTTGAGTGTAGATTTTTGAATATTAAGACGTTTCATAAGTGTTTTTGAAAGGAATAAATTGTTAAAAAGTAAAAAGTAATCGTATCTATCCGATATCAAAAATTATAGTTATGATAATGTAAATTATCCTGCAATCCATATTTTTTATTTTAAAAGCTATGTTTGAGGTTATGTTCACTGGATTATTTGATTAATGTGAAAATATAAGATGATTAATACTAATTGTTCTAGTATCATCAAAACATCTTTCAACATTATCTTGAAACCCTGTTTTAATGATAATATGGGTTTGTTAGCGAAAAATGCTTAATTGAAGTGAAGTGACCTTTCAAGTATCTGAATGAAGAAAAATTAAAACCGCTCTCAAAAGACAAGAATTACATAATTCATTTTGATAAAAATATAATAGTGATAATTGAAACATACAACTATTATCACCTGATACAAGGTGCATTACATATTGCATGAAAGAACATGTGCTATTTAATATTTAGTCTGAAAACACAGAACGTCGTGTCACCACTTTGCCTCAATCTAACCATATTTGTAGTTTCAGAGTTTCTGTTGGTTGCTTTCAAATTTTATTTGACATGTAAACTATTTTTTCAACTATATGTGTAAATATTTTCAATTTTATCTAGAAATAAATAATATAAACAAAAAGTTTCCAAGTTTATTATACAAATAAATATTTACTTGTAATACAATGCTTTACATTTAATAGAAAGAGGAAAGTAAGGTACAGTGAGGAATTTCAATTTAAAATAATAATGTATGTATTGTGGAGAGATCAATATATACAGTACAAAAGCAAATATACAATCAACATGTTTGCTTCTACCTTGTTTGCAAAGATCATGTGTTATGGAGATTGGAACTGAAACGTTTTTCTTTCATTGTACAAAAAAATAGTTCGCTCATTCTCTTTTTTCCATCTATAAAATGACAGATACACATATGTGTGATCACTTGAATGGTAAATATTTTCTTTGTTTTTATATAATACATTATTGGTATTATTACTTTCCCGTCCAACCCATCTAATATGCGAGAAAAATATTGGTTGAGGTACCCAAAAAAAAGTTGGAATTTTAGATTTTTTGAGTTGCTTTTACGTTTTTCAGCAAAAGCAACACAAAAAAATAGTTTTTAGAAAAAAAATACTGTCTGTATAACTTGATACAGCCCCCGAAGTGCAACAAGTCACCAATTTTATGATTGAATATTGTTCAGGACATCTCACAGATTAACCCTTTTGATTTTCAGCTCACCGGATCCAGTAGAACGGATGCTATGGTACTTGAAGTATGATCTTTTTTGAGAAATTTCAGTATGTTAGCACGATACAGCCTCTGGAGTGTATACAAACAACCATTTCTAGGATTGGATATTATTCAGAGCATGTTATAGATGAACCTTATTGATTTTCAGCTCAATATAGCTAGTACAACGGGTGCTATCGTACCTGAAGTGCAAAATTTTTGGGAAAATTCCGGGTTGTTAGCACGATATAGCTTCCGAAGTGTACACAAGAGACCAATTTTATAATTGGACATGTTCCAGAGTGTCTCACAGTTCAACCCTATTGATTTTCACCTCACTAGAGCGAGTATAGAGTATAGAGTAGAGTAGGTAGACAATATTAATTTTTTAGTCGTTCTTTGTTTCATAATTTCTTTTAATATCAACAACTAACACTATTACTAAGTTATCCTTTAATAATAATTTGGGTTCTTATTTTCTTTGATTTTTTTAAATGCTTATATAATCAAGTAATTTCGGCTATTGGCTAGTTCTGATTATGTAACTAAAACTAAGCCTGATGTAACTGCCCCGCAGGTCCATTAATCTTTAATAAAACAGAGTTTCCTGATACTATTCCGTAAGTTCACTAACAAGACTTAATTACAAAAATCAAATTTCTCTTCATTTTCAGAACTGACAATTTCACTAAAACGGAACCTGATGTAACTGCCCCGCAGGTCCAATAATATTTCATAAAACAGAGTTTCCTGATACCATTCCGTAAGTAAAAACACTGACAAAACTTATTTACAAAAATCAAATTTCTCATCATTTTCAGAACTGATAATTTCACTAAAACGGAACCTGATGTAACATGTACGCGCAAAGGTCCAAATACTTTCCATACAGCAGTGTTCACTATAGCTATTCAGTAAATATAAACTAAAACGAAGCCCGATGTAACTGTAAGGGATAGTTTATAAACTTTTTTTTTGTCTGAGGATTAAGAAAATAGAAGATGCAGTTCAGTTGCCATGTATGCATTAAAATAAAGAAAATGTATTCAGTACTTATGTATATCAAATTTGTAATATGGATACCATGATAAAATGTATACTTTTGCTGAATTGGGAGCTAGAAAAATAATTTTGTAAGTAAAAGCATTACTTAATTAAGTATTTAAATAATATTTTTTCAGTCTTTATAACTACGTGGATCCAGACTTCAATATGTTGATGGGGGCCCACCACCCCTTTGTGAGTATAGAATCGTAATGAATGGATATTTTTATAAACTTTTTATTTTCTTTTTGTTATAAGGAGAAATGGTAGAGAAAAATGGAAGATGAACTTCAGTTGCCATGTATTAATAAATATGAAGACAAATACATTAAGTTTCTAATAATAATTTTATTGATATTTTTATAAAATATTTTTTATTCGTTTCGGTTCAATAAAAACATACACCAATTCTTCCTCTAATTTATTTGAATAATTAATAAGGGTCAATGAAAAAGCGGACATGTCTGTTCTATAATATTGCTATAATAAACATTTTTATAGTTACCTAATTAATTGGCATTTCTTTGCTACTATTCATTTGAATGATTGAGAGGGGTCAGTGGAAAAGCAGACGTTCTGTATTATAGTAAATATAAAAACTACCTACTTACATACTCTGTACTTCAAATTTGTAATATTATAATTAAACAAACAGATTGCATAAATGATTTGATTTTGTTTTCAATAAAACACTCGCTATAATTTACTTGAATAATTGACAATAGTCAATGGAACAACAGGCATGTCCGTTTATTACAATCTGGAGGAAAATGCAAAAAGTATAACATTTCAATACATAACCTGGAAACATTGAAGATAAAACCTGCATTTCCAAAATAAAAGATTACATATTGTGTTACTTCTTGAATAGAATACGAAATGTCTATTTTGTTAAATTAGTAAACAGCAGTTAATACTATTTTCTAATGTAGTTTTTCTCACTAACTGGGAAGGCCGATGTATGTATGCAAATGCAATCTGTGGCTGTGTACAGGTCCTTGGAGAAACCAAAAGGCCCTTATATGGGGATCAATAAATATAATGAACTTGTGGAATCACTAGCAACAGCTAAAAACACTTGCGGTTTATTTTATGTCTAGGTTACACTAAACAAAATCTTGTGGTGAAGCACATGTGGAGTAAATATAAACAGCATTTACGAGGTACAAATTTACTTATTCAGCATGAAAATTATTTCACTTACAAATACTATACACACTAAGCTATAAATTTGGGATATTTTTGTGGACACAAAACATATGACAACATTTGACCCATAGAAAATAGTAATAATATTATTAGTCTCTGAATTGACCGTCGTCATCTGTCATTTAAGTTCTATAGAGCGTCATCTATCAAGGCAAAAATTTGCGTGCAACAAATCTCAAAAAATACAATGATTTAAGATTTCATATTTTCAGTATCGAATTCTCTAGGCTTCCTTTTGGGGATCAGGTTTTGGCGTCCAAATTGATGACCACAAATTGTCAAAACTGTCAAAATGGCTTATATCTTTTTTATAACAATATAAAACTTGACCAAAATACCTGATCCTTAAGACAAAGGTCCAAGTTATATTGTGTTAAAAGTTCAACACTTTATTTCACTGCATTCTTCAGATTTGCTGTTCACAAAATGATCTAAATTTTGTTGCAAGTCACGGGTGCCAACTGTTTTCAGGTTCCTGAAACGTGAGGCCCCTCTTAAATAGACAATTTAACATTCAGTCGGCATAGCGTGAGACGATGGGTAACTAAGTATAGATAAATATTTAAATGTCAAAGTTTGTTCAATTGCCTAACTGTTGAAGTAAATTCAAAAAATACACAATTCATCTCAAGACTCACAAGACAAATCACTCACTCACTCAGTGCTACCATGAATTATCAGGAATTGGTCCAATCGGAAAAAAGGAAAGCTGAATACTTACGATTTGTATCCGTTGTTATGTAAGTCCCTATATATTTAAATGTGTTCAAATTCCCGACTGTTTCATTTGATTTTGGGCTAGCATCAGAAATCTCCTTAATCTAGGAAATGTTGTTTGCCTTAAAATATTCTAAAGAATGGTTACTGATGCACCAAGGGAGTAAATTGCAATTTTAATCCCGAAGCTAAAATTTATGCACGAGCGAGCGTATCGAGCGAAGGCATCATTTAGCTGAGGGATTAATGGACTTTACTTTCAATATGCATACATTATTTTTTCCACGGCCATTTGTTTCTATTTTCAGAAAAATTTAATAGTACAAAAATGTTAACAACAAACTGAGACGAAGCTGAAAGTTGGGTTGAGTTGCATCGTCCGACTACGGTTTTGACATTTGAATAAACGAAAAATGAACGTCACTAAACTTTACTCCCAGAAAGTATACATTATTTCCCAGCAATTTAAAGAAGGTTTAATTCAAAGTTTAAGAGTTTTTTTGGCAGAAATACCTTATCTAAAGGATATGCCTACCGTTATTTCATACTAATTAAAAACAATAGCTACGGCCATCAAATTCATAAAATAATGTGCACAAATATCGATGAGAGTCGAAGTGACAGGCTGTGAAATGTCAGTCCACTTTATTCCTTTGGGAATAAAGTACTTTATTCCCTCTGTATAATAATTTGTCGCATTATGTATCGTAAATGACGTTTTATTCCCTGTCGTGTTATTTTCGAGAAGAAATAAATAAATAAAACTATTAATTTTTACGTTCCCTAATTCTCTTTTCTTACGCTATATTGTATGGTTTACAAATAATGAAGAATCATTAGATAATATACAGCCTGATGCAATTGCATGGTACTACGATTTCTGAAATTGGACTCAACAGAGATGATTTCTATATTAAATAAAATTATTAAAATATGCTTATACATTAAAAATACATTCATATTAGTTTATAACCTTCGTCAACGGAGGTTTCAGTCCTGTGCTCAGCTAGAGGTAGAAGAATAGGGTAAATTGGGAAGAAGGTGATCCAACGCTCGCTACCAATCAACCATATAGAAGAATCTCCCTCAATATCTGCTCTGGTATCTCTCAAATACAAATGCAGCAATCAATGACACGTGGCCTCGTGGAATATCGTCTTGTTCTTATTTCTCCACACACAATGAAATATGCTTCAAATTCGGCATAGCCGATTACAAATAGACTTTGTTTTAACATAAAGATTTCGTATAATCCAGATAATTTATATATTTCGGATGGCTTTCCAATACTAAAGCCGATAACAAAATTTCCTCTTGAACATAATCAATGTGAATTCTTCAACAACGTAAAGAATTCAATATAATTTCTTCACCGTGCCCAACAACCCATCGATAGTGAGTTTCCTTAAATAGTTTTTCATAATATTTGCCTTTAATAAAAATTATTGATGATTCCAATAGCGTACTCATTTTCTATCTATAACCTATTGTTGCTTTTACACTCATACATTCCTACCTATCCTCATTCAACCATAGTCCAAACTTTCTCCGTTTAATTACAAATTTTTTGAAAAAAATATTATAATCTAAAGAAATCCAGTGCTTGGTACTTGAAGTACCACATTTTTGGAGAAAGCCTCCGGAATGTATACAAGTGATCAATTTTATATTCAGCTCACCATAGGCAGTATTACTGGTCCTATAAATCCATATGTCAAAATTATTAAATATAAAGTATGATTTTCTGAGTAGATACTATACATATGATATTATTCTTATTAATTTTATATGATCAGGTACCAGGTATTTCTATTTCCATAGTTATTTGTTCATCTCCTTTTGACATTTCCATTTATTACTTTTCCGCCCAACCTATCTAATATGCGAGAAAAGTATTGGTTTACCCCAAAAAAGTTGGAATTTAGAATTTTTTTTGAGTTTTTTTTTTCGTTTTTCAGCAAGAAAAAATCCTGTGTATGCCGTTGTCGGCCACATTTCGCAACATGTCTTGTTAGAACGATACAGCCTCCGGAGTGAAACAATTCACCAATTTTATGATTGAATATTGTTTAGGACATCTCACAGAAGAACCCTATTGATTCTCAGCTCACCAGAGTCGGTACAACGGATGCAATGGTACTTGAAGTACGACATTTTTGGAGATTGTTAGCAAGATACAGCCTCCAGAGGGTATACAAGTGACCAATTTTATGATTGAATATTGTTCAGAGCAACTTATAGATGAACCTTATTAATTTTTAGCTCACCAGAGCTAGTACCTGGGACTGGTACTTGAGAAACTTCGGGTTGTTAGCAGGATACAGCCTCCGGAGTGTATACAAGCGACCAATTTTATAATTGGATATTTTTCAAGGTGTCTCACAGATGTACCCTATTGATTTTCAGCTGATTAGAACGAGTACAGCGGGTCCTATAAATCCAGATATACTACATTTTTGGTTATTTTTGGAGAAATTTGGGTATGTTAGCACGATACATCACCTGAAGTGTATAGTATACAAGTGACAATTTTATGATAGAATAGGCATCTCACAGATGCGGAAAAGTTAGTTTTAATTTTTAAAGCCGTTTATTTCTATTTATGTATGAAATGTTTTATTCACATATTATTCATTCATCAATATATTAAATACAATTATAACTGTTAATTTTTACTGTTATTACCTTGTATAAAATAGTAAAACTGAAAAAATTTTACTTTGCCGCAAGCTGTGCAAAACACGGTAGCTGGTAGTGTTAGATATTTCCCGCTGGCACTTCATTTCTTCGCATCGACCAGTTTAATTTATACCTATATAAAAACAGCGGACATGGCGTCTTCGAGACGATTACAACAAATATATAAATTGCAGCATCGTTCTCATTTCCGTACTTGAGGTAACTTTGTTGTAATCACATGTACGTAAATACTGATATCAAGTGAATTAGACAAGTTTACTAACAATCTATAAATGTACGTTTTTGTACCTACATTTCATCCTGTAACACTTCACTGAAGAATAATGTTTATATGTGGTAGTAACCCCTAGCTTCTTGTTGAGCTCTATAGAGGTTCTGTTGATTGATATACGGGTGTATAAGAAACGAGAGTTGAAAGTAATGAAATTGTGTGTATAACTGAAAAATTTTTAGAAAATTTGTGGTGGTCAAAGTTACCTGATACTTCCTGAGATAGTAAAACTACTAAAAACTCTGTAGCTTGATATTTATAATAAAAGTACACCAAAATTCTTATCATGAAACTTACCACATATGCAAATGGCAGCTTTTCGTCGGTAGAGCAGGTGAGTAAGCTGAATTTCCCTAAATTTATGTAGGATTGTAGTCCCTCGTTGAATATATCGAAATTTTAAAGGCGCCGCCTTTTCAAAGTCGAAGAAAAGGAGACGACGTTACCAATTAAATAACCACAAGTACACAGTTCTGCGATCAGGATAATTTTGAAAATAACGTTTAACTACAAATATATTCAATATATACACTATATACAATATATACAATATATACAAGATATACAAGATATACAAGATATACAAGATATACAAGATATACAATATATACAATATATACAATATATACAATATATACAATATATACAATATATACAATATATACAATATATACAATATATACAATATATACAATATATACAACATATACAATACAAAGAATTTAACATACAAAATTGTGAGAAATTAATCCTTGGTATTGTACCATAACTTTCGACAATATTATTTATTCTTGTGGATATTACATTGTATTATTTGTTTATTCTTAGCTTAACACCTAATAATAATTGGGATTTTTCGTCTCCATCCAAACCCTGTTGCTTTTTGAAACTATTGATAAATTGAAATATATTTGGAAAAATAAAATTCAACAGGTGCTTTGAAAACCGCGAAGCCAGCCTTCTATGCTGTTATTCGTCCTGTGACGATCATTTAAAGTTCTATCATGGACATTCCAATGGAAAATTGAGGAGCTCCTGTTTCCTCGTCCTATATAACTGACTTCAAAGTAGTCCATAATTGGCAGTGCAGATTGTGAAAAATTTTTATTTTCCACGAGTGCGTCAAATTGGTCCGCTATTGAACTGAAGTAACTATAGTAACTGAAAATGCTCTATGTATCATTGAATTATATGCTGCTAATTTATGTGACACGGGATGATTGGACTTATATGGAATGGCCACATCAGTGTGTATTGGTTTTCGGTAAATAAAATAATCAACTACATTATTAACTCTTTGAATTTTTAAATCAAGAAAATTGATTGAGTTAATTTATTTTTCTAATGAAAATTTAATTTATGGTTGTAAATTATTAATATGGTTGAAAAATACATCTAATTGTCTTTCACTACTTATTTTTTGAAATGTTAGATTCAAAGATTTTTGTTTCTAAACTGTCCATAGAAATGTTTGCCAAAATTAGTGCCCATTGGTAAACCTTCATTGGGAATATATACCTTATTGTAAAAAGTGAAATAATTCTGGTTAATACATACATCAAATAAATTAAGTATACCCGATATTATTCCTGGATTAATATTTTTATCTTCTAGTAATTTTCTTACTAGTGCTAGACATTTTATTGGAGGAATTTTAGTGAACATATTGGTAACATCAAATGAAATAATAACTTGAATGTCCAGAATGTAATGATGTCTATTTGGGTCAAACCCTTAAAACATTTGAAATTAGATACAGTGAACACTTTCAAGCATACATATTAACTGGATTTTCTTGAAGAGTTAGACATTAGAAGACACTTTAGAGATCCACAATATGTTTGTCAATGAACAGAAAAATTTAGGGGTTCTCCACTTTTAAGCAGTCTTCTTAAGTAATAATTGTAAAGATCAGCAGACAGATAGTTTTCCTGGTTTTCCATATCATTTCATAGTTACACTCATCTTAAATGGGAAAAAGATATCCAGGATATCCCCATAGGACTAATTACAGCCAAGCTTTAAGTTTTGTAATATCATATCTTCTTCTTTTGTCTATTCATGTATATTAAGTCAATAACAATAATTATTAAACGTCAGGTAGGCATCACATGAAATGTAACTCATTCTGACGATGATAGTAATATCGAAACAATTGTCAATTTTTTAGAATTTGCGCCATATTTTCAATATATTGTGGAATCATTTAGAAAGAGTTAGTTTCATTTAAAAAGTAATATGAGTAGATTCCATAGACTAAGGGTCGAAACAGTAAACTTCAGTATTGAGCTGTCTTACATGTATTGTATATACTTGCTCGAAAAGACTTGGCGATGTGCTGAATGTGCCATCAACGTTCTAATTTCGCTGGCAGACAGCACTCTTAATTTTTTTGCGTTGAGAATATTAACATTCTCTTAGGAAGTAATTCGCGTCCAGAATCGTAGAAAAGAAATTGATCTAGGTGTACATCCATTTCAATTTGTTGAAAGGTTTATAACAAAAAAGAAACATTACAAAAATTGGCAGTGAGACATGCTGAAGTATAATTACACTTTCCAAGTCTCTAGGCACAGGGGGCATGCCTTCATCTTTTTGTTGTATCTTTTTGACTTTCTAAGTAAATTTTTCTTTGGTGACATATTTTCATGTACATTTTCTAAAGCCCTTGCCCCTGAGCCCTGAGCTCCTTATTATATTTCTGATACAACTCGAATTGCAGCAGGTCTTGCTGCTTGTGCTACATGTGTATGTCCAGTAACATTTTTTGCAACGTTAATAGTGTTGCCATTAGTTCAAACTCTACCATTACATTCCTTCCGTTTTTACATACCTATACTGAGTGTTCTCTGTCTCTCGTATATTTTGAAAAAACATAAATGTAATTTTCTTCGTCGACAAATTTTCTTGCTCCACGCTTTGAAAAAACGAAACACGTTCTGTCCCTGTTATTTGATGCACAATTACACTCCCACTATTTCCATAATATAGGTATGTCAGGAAGTACAGGAACACGCTCTATTTGTAATGAGTTTGAGAAAACAACTGCAATGGCAAAAGGTAATAAAAGTATTGAATATTCGAATATAACATTCAGTCTTACTTAAAATTCACCGGAAAAGGTTTTATTCATTTTATTACGCTTTACCTGGAACATCCCTTGTATATATGGAATGCGGTTATTCCTTGGAAAATAATTTATTTGTATTTAACGGCAGAGACGAGTTCCTCCTCGGTACGTCCTTTAATGAATCTTAAGAAAAGGTTGCAGTATCTCATAGCCACTGGAAATACTTAGTATTCTTAACCTTATAACAATGACTTAATGAGAACTACGTCCACAACCCACTAAGTTTTTCAGAATTTAGGTAAAAAAGAAGATTTGCTAAAGGGGATGGGGAATAAATAGTATATATTTTGTGATAGTAATTTTAAAATTCATTGTTTTGCCATATTCGACGTAATACCGACGTGATTCTCTTGAAATGGATGCATAGTTTATGTAAATATAGTGAAAAAGTTCCAAGAACTTCTTTAATCCCTATAGGCATCGGCGGTGAATGAATTTTGCTATGAGATTCCAGCTCCCCGGAGGAACCCGGCAATACCTGTATTTAATATTTATTTTTGCCTGAACTTGATCCTTTACCTGCTCTAAACGAGGTTATCTCTCATTTTATAACAAATGTGATTCGCCGACTACTTTTGAAAAGAATTTTTTACCTAGGTTAAAAAAATGTCGAATCTAGAAAAGATTCCTCCATAAAAATTTGTCTTATCCACGTTGCTCATTTTTGTGGGTTTGGTGTGATAAGCCTATTGTATTGCAGATACATTAGGTATGCTCTTTTTATTTTTTTCTCTAAATTGCTTTGTGTCCAGGGAGGGGCATTCACTAATTGTATATTTTAACAGGAAATGATTAAAGTCCTATTATTTATACTAACACGACAAACACTCATAATTTAAGAAGGTACCGATCAGTGATACGGTACTCACTAAACAAGAAACATAACAAGTCTTTTTTGTGATGTTCTTTTTAGAGACTTTTCGTGATGTTTATTTAAAACGGCAATAAGATATCTCCTAGATGTCTTTATTTTATCATCAACTCTATTAACATCCATGTCATGTAAATAAAACATATTTTTGATGTACACAGTAATACTTGAATTCGTAGTTACATACACATCCTATGAACTTCTTTTTAGTAACTTCCTATAGGAAACATTCATACGGTGTTAATTTGTATACTTCTCACTAATGTCACATACAGAACGTTACTGTAATATTACAAATTAACATGTTTCTAAGAAGATCACACGTTGCAGTTACTTTTACATCTTTCGAAATAATTTTTATTAACATCGTCTGTACGACGTTAGTTCATAAAACTCTCAGTAATATCTCATATTAAACATCACAGCAACATAAAAAAGAAGAAAACAGAAGAGGAACTGATGAACGAAACATACAGTAGTTATCTGTGGAAACAAAAATGACAAGCATGAAATGGCGGATGGTTTTCAGTTATGTGTTATAGTTATATTTTATTTGCAGGAAGCACATATTTTGCAAGTAGCACTTGAATAAAGTGGTCTTCGTTTTCGTTAGTTCCTACTAGCTACAGTTTCCATACTTAGTTATAATGGACGAACAACAATTGTTATCGGTAAGTACCTATTCCAAAATCATAATTATTAAAACTTAATACTCATTCAATACTTTAATCGGCTATTATACATTGAAATTCCATGTGGCGGAATTGTACACTAACATTATATTACAAAATAAGGGTTTTTTCAAATTTTAAAAAATTTTAGTTACCTACTTAGTAAGTATATTTTGAAAACGATTCACAATATTTCAAATCCTAGATATGCATTATACCCTACAAAAAACTTGATATTGCAATAGGGTTGATATTATTATTAATAATAAAACATGCTCATATGTTCGCAGATATTTAAAACTAGAAGAAAACATTTTCAATGTTCAAGATGTTTCAGAAGCTACTTATACAAATAAAATAAAAAACAAATAGTTGGTAATTATGTAATGAAAGGGGAGTAATTATTTCAGATAGTCTGATACAAACATTGTATTAAACAGTACAAAAAATATTGAATCAAGTATCTCTAGTTTTAGTTTCTTTAGTAGTAGTCTTAGCCATCAATATAGTTTTGCATGTTTAGAAAATTTTAACATTATTACTAACAATTCTTGTGAACAATTAGAGACTGTTTAATACTTTAAAAACAGATATTTCTGTTAAAAAGCTCATTTCCATTTGAAAAATCACTAAACACAATAAATAAGCTGTATTTGTCCCTGACAATGTTACCTATATTAATCTAGTTGAAGAGTATGTAACTTATGATACTGAATGCTCCAGTCAACAAACAGCATTCAATTATTTATTATTGTAGAGATGCAGCTACTGGATACTCAATTGGATACAATTAATTATAAACTCATTTAACTTGATAATGTGTTCATATCTCTTCTT
The DNA here is from genome assembly GCA_963921935.1 of Galeruca laticollis. NCBI lineage: Eukaryota > Metazoa > Arthropoda > Insecta > Coleoptera > Chrysomelidae > Galeruca > Galeruca laticollis. The sequence continues at coordinate 45,436,714 of OY998177.1, forward strand.
CATAAGTAGTTTTTTTTGTATACAGTGTATTAATAATGCTTGGTTTTCATTAAGTTACAATTCCACGATGTTAATATACAATTTGTTCCAGGATGAAAATAACAAGATGAGAATAGTATATTATTTTATACAGAAAAGAAGTATGAATTTTCATAGCACACCTGAATTTACCTGCCAAATGGAGTGAGGCATGGAATAGAAGGTAAATCATGAAAAGTCACTTCTTGAAATAAAATATGTTATTATTCCTTTGAAGAACCCCGCATGTATCTTATGGAAAATGGGTCCCAGTCAATTGGCTGAAAATCAAGTTTGATGTAGTTTATGATGATCGATCAAAGGCCTCCATGGGCCCAATTTGATCTAAAGTAATTGTTTTATTAGCTGTTGTTCAGAACACCTTCGAATATTTCACAGATAAGGATTTTGAAGTGCACGTTATGGAATGGTTGAGGCACTCGAAAAAAGTAACCGTAAGTAAACGATAGAATTTTCTTTAATCAGATTGGATTTCTGTTGATGTAACGTAATGTTTCATTACATCTTTTTGGTGTAAAATTTTTATTAGTTTTAATATAATTGAAAAACTATTCTAATAAATTTTCTGTAAACTGTAATGTATGTGTATCCGTTAAACTTTATTAATTCAGTTTCAAAGTATGTTACGTTATGGTAACTACGGATTAATATACCCTTTTTTATTTCTTGCTTTCACTGAATGTGTTCACTAGTTTCCACTTTCTAGACTTGTTATGTAATAAATATGCTTACACAATTTTATTTTTTTTTAGGTTGGATTGCTGGAGAAGATATTTTTTTTTCTAATTTTGTACCTGTTTTTTTCAAGTTTACTGTACTGTTCATTAATAGTGAATAAACGTTTTAAATCCTTTATTATTTTTTTGCTATTTTATTTTAAATGTACAGGATGAACAACTGTAGGCCACATCTCAGGAAAGAATCATGGTACAACTTTCAAAAAAATTACCTTTAGGTAAGGGATCCTGAAAAATTGCTGGAAAATATTTTGCAGTCTCTAAAATATCCGTTAGGGGTGGAATGAACACTCGAAAACATAATACTCCAAAAAACATACTAAAGGTGTCCTAAAAATACAATTTTTGAAATCTTGATGAGATTATGAATACATTTAATTAAGGAGATTTTTTGCCATTATTCTTCAAATAATGGGTGGGGAAGGTTCAAACTTATGAACAAATGTATAACTTTTTCGTTTTTTTAACCGATATTAATGATTTTAGTTGCATTTAAAAGTTTTTCTGTTTAATAAGATTGATAACAAAATTAGATAATTTTGTATCCACTCGGAAATTTCAAATGTAAATTGAAGCATTTTTTATATTTGATATTGTAAATCTTATATCTTGGAATAGATTCCTATTTTTTAACCCCTTTTCATCAGAATTTAAAAAATGCCTCATTACATTTGAAATTTCCGAGAAAAATGGGAAAACTGTGGACTTTTTCACAAAGCGTTGACAAAATTGTCCAATTTAGTTATTTTTGTTAAGCATTTCTTATTAAAAAGGAAAAACTCTTTCAAATGAAGCCAAAAACATGGATGTCGATTAAAAAAAAGTGTTACGACCTTTGTTGTTTGGGTTGAACAACTTACTTGAAGAATACAGACAAAAAGTCCCTAACTACATTTTTTCATAATCTCAACAATATATCAAACATTGTATTTCTAGGATACGTTTAGTATGTCTTTTTTGGAGATAATCACAGTATTATGTTTTTAAGTGTTCATTCCACTCCATAGGAGATGTTTTAGGAACTCAAAAATATTTTCCAGCGGTTTCTCAGGTTCATTTTCCTGAAGGTATTTTTTTAAAGTAGTACTATGACTATTTTTTGAAATATGGCCGACAGCCGGCGTTCTTAGTTGTTCACCCTGTATTTGCTGATTAGGTACAGAAACATCTATAGGATGTCATCCAGAATGTTTGAGGTATATTATTTAGAGGTTTATGTAATGTCCATACAACATCTACGAGAATACACTGTATTGTTTTTGAAATGTCGCATTTAGATCATTGATAAGATGTTATTCTTTAGACATTGCATTAACATCGACAAGATGTTAAAAGGCATTTCAGAATGTAGCAGAAATGTTGCTTTCAGTTCGTTATAAAGACTTCCTTTTGAGGAAGTTCTAGTAACATCACAGTAATGTAAAAAGGCAGCGCTTTAACATCGCTGAGAAGTTAAGTTGAAACATCACAAATGTTAACAGCCACAAGTTGGGCATAAGCGGTTGTATAGATGTGCATGTGATGAAAACAAGAGGAAAAAAAAGAAGAACATTATCACGATGTGATGTTGAATTAACATAACTGTAATATTCATTTGCATAGTGGGTAATGACAAAAATATATATTTTGAGGTTGTTTTGACGTTTGGTACCATAAACGAATGCGTGAACGGATTGACACATGTGGATGATCATATTTTCGGCTATCTGTGAAACGCACACGTACGTCCGTGATCAAGGATGCATGTGGATTCAGCCTTAGATAGAGTTTGACGGAAAAGTAAAATTTCATTGATTTAGGTTATGTCAACAATTTGATTGTCATTATGTTTTCTGTGTTACTATAATTATGTCTGTATTTGTGTTTTGATAGTTATAGATATGCAAACTGTTAAACATATTGTGAATGAGCTGATTATTGTGATTTATTTCTACCTACAAAATGCTAAAAACATTTAAAACTAAATATTCCTAGTTACAGACAAAACAAAAAATACCTAACCTGACAATTTCAAAACATACTACTATTCTGATGATCAGACAACATGGCAAGTCGTGACTACATAACTGATTTGTGACGTGGAACGATGATTTTATTAAAAACTCTATATTTGTTGAAATAATTACTCTTTCAGAATGTATCATAAACACCCATCTTTTTATGAAATTAACTGTCTCGACCCTTACTTCGTGGAATCTGCTCATATTAGTGTTTTAAATGAAACTTACGGTTTTTAGTTAATTATATTGTGGAATTAACTAGAAACCGTGAGTTTCATTTAAAACACTAACCCATCTTTTTTGTTATTGCAGTTACATTAACATTTTAGAAAATGTATAAAGTATAACTTTGCACTTCGCAATTAACCTAGATTTTTTCTATTTAAATAGAAACACCTGCGTTTATGTTTTGTAATGGTAGTGATTTTAAAACTGCTCTTCTATTCGCGTGCAGGTGTTTTATCATTGGAAAGGATGTCCACCAAACCATGACAATATGCAATTTTTAAGTTAAATTGGGGTGATAATATCTCAGTCGTAACACATATGTGGGCATTGAGAAAGTTATTTTGTTTAATGGTTTTCGATTCGTTGGTATTTATATGTACATGTATTTATAGCTCTTCAAATGACAAACAAATGGAGAAATTTCAAATATTCATATCTAGAAAAAAAGGTTGACAGCAAGGTTTTGTAATCAGTGTAATTACATTTAATGTGTGGAAACTAAATTATGCGCTTGAAGAAAATGATAAACAACTATATTTCGTTTCCATCACATAGATAGCACAAACTCAGGTAATAACCTGAAACCAGCAATAAACCAGAGGCGGCAGATTATTTAATTTGTAGAGTTAGAGTATAAAAATAGCTTAATTGTATACTTACTTGTTTCAAATTAACTTTAGAATTTTAAAATTATTTTATTAAATAAAATATGAAATTTGGAAGTTAACACATAACGCACATGTATAATATTAATACATTAAAATAATTATAAACCTTCATGAATGTTTATCGATAACTGTAAAATCTTTTTTATAGTATTGTGCCTGTAAAATAATTATTAACCACATTATTAAAGTATTTGGAAACACTATTGAATTAAAATTGGTGAGTAGTTACTTTTGGAAGGCCAAAAGGCTTCATTTTCAAACCTTTTGCGAAAATATCACTTCCACTCACATAGCGTACAAAAAGTCATGGCAAATGGGGAAACCAACCTCATAGTGTCGCTGAAAAAGCCAGACGAATCATACACGGAAGGTGAAGAGGAACGATCTATTCTTCTTCTTAGAACCCACGTTCCGGGTAGCGAACAAGCATCAAGCACTGAAATAGCAATGAATTACACCAAAAATCTCGCAAGGAAGATTGGAACATTGCTAAAAAAATATTTACCAGACAACGGTTGGAATGAGCAATAAGTAACTTTCAACCACATAAACCACCAAGGGTGGATGGAATATTTCCAGCACTCCTGCAGCAAGGGATAGAGGAGATTCTTCCTGGCCAGCTGAAGATTACAAGAAGCAGCCTAGCAGTGGGTCTAATACCCAGAAAATGAAGAAGGTTTCAGTGCATTGTAACCCCGTTAAAATCTAATCTAATCTACTTTTGGAAAGTTGTAATAAATGCGCATAATGCAATGGGCAGAGTCTATGGGAGTGCAAATAAAAGCCGTTTTAATATTTTGGTCAGTTTGCAGGTGGAAATAGTACCTACCTAATTAATTAATTAGCTATTTAATTGATCGTTTATCAAGAATGGCTAATTGTAATGCCTAGGAATTATACGGGTCTTCCTGGAGTCACGTGCAGCATTTCTTGCCAATTCTAATACTTCGGCTGTAAATATTCCATTATCGCTGCAAAATATAGATGAGCTCGATCATCAACTCTTTCTTTATAATTTCCTTTTCTCAACAAACGGTGTATATGTCCTACTGACTGTGTCTTTCCTTTAACATTACCGCTTTTACCATGTCCTAACATATTTGATATATTTTCCTGTTAATATTCTCGTCTATTCGAAACAACACGACAATAATTTTTTCGTGATATATCTACCTATGAATTTATATTAAAGCGCTCCACCAATACCGTTGCAGCAAATGCGGAAACGTAGAGAGGCGGAGCCTATTCAAATTACATAGTTTGATATATAAGTAGTGTGTGTACTTAGAATCAAGTGTAGCAGTAGAAGAAGTAGTGACAGTTAGTAGGAGTGAGAGTCACTTAGAAGCAAGCGAAGTCTTGAGAAAGCGATCGGACGGACCAACGAAAACGAGGATGAGGAGATGGACTTCACGGAAGGGGTGTCCATCAAGAAAATCCAGAAGGAGCAGAGGAAGGAAGCCGCCTCAAGGAAGGAAAGAAGAGACGAAGAAATGACGGACGAAGCCATCCTCCAAGACAAGACAACGACAAGCAGGCCACCACCAGTCATCCTACTCAGCACCCACCACTGGGGCTAACTAAGAAAAGAAATCCATCGAAGAGGGATAAAAACGAGGTTCATCACCATCCGAGAAAGGCTCGTAGTGAAGATCCCATGCGAAGAACCAGAGGACTGCAGAAACCTGACAAAGTTCCTGAAAGATGAGAGAAAAGAAGTGGAATGGTAACCTACATGCCACGGAATGAGAAAAACGGGAAGATCGTCATCAAGGGATTGACGAGCAGCGAGGACATTGACGAACTCAAAGAAGAGATAGAAAAGGAAGGAGTCCAAATAGGAAGAATAAGCTAAATCCGCTCCAGATTCGGCGAAAGAAAACCACTGCCTGTCTATGTGATAGAGCTAGACGTGGAAGAAAAAAAACAAAATAAGACAAATCCAGCAGGTCAGGATAAGATGGGAAGAACTGAAGAAAGGAAACGTACCAATGCCGTGCTACAACTGCCAGGGATTCCACCACGGACAGACGACGTGCAGAGTAAACACCATGTGTGTCAAAGTGAATGCACAAGACCCAGGGACAAGCCAGCCACCTGCGCAATCTGCCAGGTGGCTGGGTACTACAAGGGATGCTCACATGCCACAAACAACAGGACGGCGAAGAAACCACCCCCAGCAGGAACGAAGCCAGGAGTCAGCTACGTCCAAGCGACATCCAAGAAGACTACGACGAAGGTCACCCCGAAAAAATAAGAGATTCTCGAACAAGTGACGAGGCTATTAGTCCAGCTAATACCCTAGAAGGCCCGGCACATCCATAGAAATTTGAGCCGGTGTTTCAGCTAGGTCATCAAAAACAAGTGGATTCACTCTATAAGGTCGTTTTTAGTCGTAAGTGGACTAAGGATTTGCCCCTTATAGTGGCAGCGAAAAAACACACACAACAGAAGACAACAAAGCGAGAAAACCGCCGAAGATATTATCAACGAGGTTACATGGCGAAAAGAAGATGGCCAGACCCAGCCAACAGCCATTTCGGCCAGGGAAGAGCAGCACGCAAAAAATTCAAACAACGACTGAGGACCCATCGGAGGAGATGGGGGAAGAACGGAAGGTTCTTCCCAGGATGCAATGCTCTTGAGGGCTGCATCCCAGGAGGGACGGGCTCAGTAACGCGCGTGTGTATCAAGTGTTTAATTTGTGAAACCATTACCTACGTACTTAGTTTTACCTTTACTCCTGTTAAGAGTTTTAGTAGGGAGTCCTACAACTAATGTTCAAGAATTAGTTAGCATTTGTTTCAGTATGACGGGAGTAGGAGAAGCGACAATATATAGATTTTTACGAGAAGGAAAGAGTGGAATTGTTAGTTCTCCCAAGAAGAGTGGGGTTAGAAAGCCTTTGTAGATCGAAGAATTCCATAAAAATATTATTAGAAGACTGGTCCACTCATTATACTTTGATAAAGAAATTCCAACGTTGGAGAAAATTATCACATTAATTATCCAAAATGATGAAGTACCATCAATAGGCAGGAAAAGTTATGGACAATATTGCGAGAGATTGGATTTCACTGGAAGAAGTACAGTAAGTATAGTAATTACTAATTGATAGGGAAGACATTGTTTGTTAGAGAAAGGTAAAAGGTACTGAGAAAAAGGAAGACATACTTATTACTTAGACGAGACTTTGCTAAACGAAGGTCTTACCGAATCAAAAGTATGGGTAGATACGACAGTGAAAAATCCACACCAGGCGTTTGTCGAAGAAGTATCTACTGGTTTGAATAATATTCCCGTTGAAAAAGGACGCAGACTTATTTATAATCCATATTGGCAATAAAAATGGCTTTGTCAATGGTGAGTTATTGGGTTTTGAATCTAAATGAACTAAGGATTTCTATGAAGAAATGACTGCCGACGTTTTTGAGGAATATTTTAAGTAGATGCTTGATTTAATTCCAGAACATTCTGTAATTATTCTGGATAATGTTAGTTACCACTCTAGACTGGTAGAGGAATTGCCAACAGCTGCGTGAAGGAAGCAGAAATAATCGCATGGTTGGATACACATAACATCGTGTACAAGAAGCATTATTACCAGCATAAAACAAATTTCAAAAAATATTTAATTGACGAAACGGCATTAGAACGTAGAATAAGTATGCTATGATTACCACCATACCGCTGCGAGCTTAACCCAATTGAACTCATAGGACGTAGCACGCCACAACAAAACTTATAAATTAAAAGACGTACAACAATTACTACATAATTCTCTATCAAACTCTAGACAATTGGAAAAAAGCTGTGAGTCACACTCACAAAGAAGAACTTAAGGTGTTATTGATAAAGTTGTGGAACCCATAATAATTAACATTGGAGTTGAAGATTCATCAGATTCCGATATAACAAGTGAATGTGAATTGGAACTTTAATTACACCATCTACCAGTTTTGAGCAAATCAGCCCTTTCTAGGGCAACAACTTATTATTTATGTTGATTTACTATTATTATTTTAATATTATGTCGTTCCTTTAAATGCATTCTATTAAAAGACACAATGCTATTTTCCTAGTTGAGCTATAAACTGATTAAATAATGAATTAATAAACAACATACCAGTACCTACTACACTCATCGACCGCTTCCTGTTAAAAGCAGTTTGAAATATATATTATATAAATCATAACTTGAATTGGTTCTTGCGTAAAAACCCAACAATCCGTCCTTGACAGTGATATTTCGGACTATTACTTTTAACGATAATAAGCAACGGACCACGATAACAATAGTATTCTAATGTATATCTGGCAGCACTAGTCAACGTAAGACTTGTTTATTAAATGACCGTACAAAACTGGTCAGATATACCCAAACTTGTTAGAACCACCAACCACCCAGTACAGTTAAACTGGGATTTGCATACATAATGTGCTATCACTATGACGGAAACGAAGTATTCAAAGACTTTTTTACAGGAGTCTATTAACAAAGTCAATAAATAGGGGTAGATACTTGACATTTAAAAATTAAAAAAAACGGGTTTAAAGATTAAAACTAACTTTTCCACACTTAATCACTTCAGAGGCTGTATCGTGCTAACAAACCGAACTTTCTCCAAAAATGAGGTACTTCAAGTCTCTGGTGAGTAATTGGGTACATCAGTGAGATGTCCTGAACAATGAAATTAACTGTCTCGACCCTTACTTCATAGAAATCTATTTATATTACTGTATTAAATGAAACTTACTGTTTATAGATAATAATAATGTGGGATTATCTAGAAACAGTAAGTTTCATTTAAAACAGTCCTGAACAATAACCAATTATAAAATTGTTGACTTAATGCACTCCAGATGCTGTATCGTGCTAACAAGACCTGTTTTAATGCGTGGCCGACGACCACGACGACGACGTACACACAGGATTTTTTTTCTAAAAACACGTTTTTCGTGTTTTTCTCACGGGAGAACAAAAATAACTCAAAAAATCTAAAATTCCAAGTTTTTTTGTGGTAAACTAATACTTTTCTCGCATCGTAGATAGGGTTGGCCGAAAAGTAAACAATAAACAAATAACTTGAGTCAGGATAAAAATTGGAATTGAGTAAATTAAGAGTACTTTAAAATATCTCAGATGAACTTTTCAGTATATTCTCAGCTGTCAAATTTATTAAGGACACCCATAACAAAACATTCGAAGCCTTTACTTGAAAGGAATGCATCCTCAGCCGGGTTCCCTCTGATGTCGGTATTGAGAATGAAACTGCTGAGAAATCTGCAAAGGTTGCTGCATTATCAGAATTACCCATACAACGTATTTAGATCTACAGTGACCTTAATGAACTAGCTACAGAAACATTCAATAAATCAAAAGGAGTCCGTTAGGGATGTATCTTGTCAATCTTATAGAACATATATGTAGAAACGATTTTTCAGTTGGCATTTGTTACGGTTTCGAAAAATTGATACAAAATGTATTGGGAATGTAATCATACACTTATAACCAAATGGTTGACATAATACGTTATTTAGAAAATATACTAAAACCTACCCTTCAATGTATAGAGTAAAATCAAGAACTTCAACCAAAAACCAATGGTTGGTTTACATTTACAACAGAACTTTATTTAACTAAATTATAATAAGGTATCGTATCCTTTATCATTATGTTTAAAACCCTAATTTACCTGGTTATAAAAATATAACTAAAATCCGAAGCACTTTTGTTCACATTAATTTATTGTTTTAACCTCTTCTTTACAAGTTAAATTGTCATTTCATATTTTGATATTCGATATCTATCATAAACAATTTATTCTTCTTCTTTTACTATTTCATACTAATCCAACTTATTATTTCGCTGAATGTTCTGTGTTCTGTGACTTCTCCTGAGTTCTGTGGATTGCCTACAAAACCTACTTGATTGAACTTTGATCCTTCCTTCTTTCTATTTTTCTATTTCGCTGAATGTTCTGTATTCTGTAGCTTCTCCTGAGTTTTGTGGATGGCCTAGAAAACCTACTTGATTGGACTTTGATCCATACTTCTTTTTATATCAGCTTTCATTCGGAGCATTATAAGTCGGACTTTATAAGCTGAAAAGAGTGAATTTTATTAGATTTTATTGGTCATAATTGTCAGTGTAGACAAAATTATCTATATTGGATTTGGACCAAAATCTAAAAACCTCTTTAAGGCCACCCTACAACTTGGGTAAGTAAAATCATCCACCGTTCACTTTTATTAAATTTATATCTTATATTTCACATATTTCATACTTTTTTTAGGCCTTCTATTTTTCTTCTGTCTGTTTCCATCTGGTTTACCATAATTGCTGAACTTCGCTGTTTCACTCACCGCTTTTCCTAAACTTCGTGTCCTCTAAGCATTCTGATCATTTCCATATAACATCCTTCATCTGTGGTAGAATAGTAGATGTAACTAGACTTCCAGCACTGTTCAAGTTTGATACATGCCAAGCTATTCATAACATTAGATCTGAAACCTAGGAGGATTCAGGTCAAGTCATCACAACTACTGCAAGAACTGACGTTGAGCTTACCACCAGTAACACAAGTAAGAACTTTCTCATTTATCTTCACACTCACCATTCACAAAGGGTAGTTATCTGAGGGACACGCATTTGAACCTGAAATTTTATAACACATTTACGACAATATATGCATTACTAAATAACCTCTACTTCAAACATTATTATCTATATTTAAAACTTACATGTAAACACCAAGGGGTACCACTCGGTCGTACGAATATCCTATATGTTTGATTTGCAAATTAAAATTTCAATGGTTTCAATTTAAAAATGTTTTATTTATGAATCCATCCCTAATCTACCGTTGAATAATCTTTTCGATTCATTTGAGCTAGCTGGAATCGAGGCTCTTTTCCATCAGTGAAAGGTCATAAAGATAAAAAGGTAAAACTTTGGAAGAAGAGAACAGAAGAATCAAGATAATCGGAATTCCAATTGACAATATTAGGTATGCGGATGACACCGCTATAATGGCGAATTCTCCTGAGGACCTTCAAAGCACTGTAGACAGAGTTAACCGAATAGGTAAACGATTTGGACTAAAGATCTGTAATAAATGCGAATATTAAAAAGGGAAAATTACATCAGTAACTTTCATAACACACGGTATTAAACGATAAGCGGGTTACTTAGACAGAATCATACGTTTCCAGTAACTGCTATAAATTTACATCTGGCCTCGCTTCAAATTTTACCTACCACCTGTCTACGGGGTGGGCGAGAACTGTGTGACAAAAAAAATTATCTGAATCCTTATTAAATTACATATACAAAAAAAAACGTTCCCACTAATCGTGTGTAAAATCTTACTATAATATAACCCAAAATAAATACGTATCTACAAAATGATCGGTGCACAAAATCTGAGCCAGGACCTACAGATTAAACTGAACCTATGAAATCGTTTCCTCCGGTTTGCCCTTTCCCAGTCCCTTTTTCCTGGGCGAGTGTATAGAAAAGTATCCAATGAAAAATTCAAAAACAAATATATATTCTATCAATATAAACATCTATACATATATATCAAAGTTAGAACAGCGCACACAAAAAAATCTCCCAATTAATATTAGACGTATTCAACAACTTATGGCGTGGAATCTTCCTTTCACCCGTTTCTTGCTGCTGGCTAATTTCGATATAACGTTCTCGAGAAAATTAGCTAGAACGACGGCGACGCTAGGTTTCTAACACACGGTTTCGGGGTATGTTGGTTAAGGGCTGGGGAAAGTTTACTCCCTACTTTTTTTTCAGGGGACAGTTTTCACTGTCAAGGCTACCTGAGTATTACTTTGACGCCCTGAACACAACGGAGAGAGAAGTTCTCCCGATAAACCCGCGAACACTCAAAATGAACTAGCACTCGTCACCGTGGTAGGGAAGTACCTTCTTCCTTCGCGTTTTTCGCCCGACTCTGTGCTATGTTTGTTTTGAACTTTTTTTTATCATTCCCCCAAATTTTACGGGATTTTCTGCTGATTTGCAAAAGGTTGCGGAATTTGGTTTAAAATGGACTTCGATTTTTTTAACTAACCGTTTGTGTGAACAACAATAGTTTATATTTAACCTAGATTCGTTATTTACATTGTTGAAATGTTATGGTCCTGCCTCAATTTTAAACAAAAAGTATGTCGAGTTCTAGTTTTTTTTTTATTTGAAATAAGACATATATTTTACCGTGTGTTATGGAAGTTACTTATGTAATTTTCCCCTTTTAATATTCGCATTTATTACAGATCAATACCAACAAAACAAAAGTCATGGCAATAGCACGCCAACATATTAATGTAACAATAATTAGGATTGACGGTCAGGATTTGAATCAGGTGTCGCGATTTGTATATCTGGGTGCCTCAATCAAAAATGGGACTGCGACGAAGAAGTGATGATTCGGACTGGGCATGCAAAAGCCACGTTTCTTAAACTGATGAAATTTTTCCTTGCACGTATTGTATAAGTGATACGTGTGGCATATCGTCCTGTATTGATCAGAAACAAAGTCTTTAAAAATCAGGTCATTAAACCGCATAGAGACATTCGAAATGTGGACTCTGCGATGGCTGCTGCGTACTACATGGACAGCACACGCAATCAACGAAGAAGTTTTGAGTAGGTCTGGTGTATTGAGAACTTCTTGACATCGTAAAATTTTTTTAGATATCTTATCTTGAACATATTCTCAGGGGTACTCACTTCCTAACCTTGATTTTGCAGGGTAAGATAGAAGGTCCTCGAGACCCGGGGCGATAGCAACATTCTTGGCACCGAAACATATGGGACTGATGTGGAATAAGGAATGTCGCGGCAATATTTTGACATGTAGAGAACGGTACCTTGTATAAGTTGGGAGAGACGTACAAAGGATCGCCGACGTGTGTGTACGCACAGTGTACAAGAAGATGTGAACTTAAAACTTTCTTTAAAAGGACCATCAGAAATAACTGGGTAAATATGTCAAGCAACGCTACGAGGAAATTGTCAGAAATTGCCACTAACCAAAAGGGAACAAAAACTTGTTTTCAGAAGATTGAGGATTCGACATACTCGTGCAACGTATGGCATACTTATTGGAGTACGGTGAAACTACCATTCTTTAAATATTTCCTATTCCCCAAATGAAATTCAACATTCTTAAACTATGAATCCTTTAAATGTATGCTAAAATAAACTAAAAAATCATTGTATGGTCATTTAAATCTTCATTTTATTGGATTGTTATGGGCTATGGCGATCTATACATTATAACAACAGAAAATTATATACCTAGAACGAGATGATAAGTCCAATAAATATATACTATATTTTATAAGATTAACTTTAAAAAATTGCACAAGTGTACTCGACCGATATTGCATGCTTTTCATCTGCAACGAAAATTGTAGAGTATTGAAATTGCGATATACGCAAGGTTTCTCATTATAATTTTTTCTGCTGAGCCTCAAGGGAAATTTTATAAACGCTGCTTGAAGATTTTGGTTCTTTATTTTTATAATTTGGAATTTTAAATAATTTAGTAGTAGTGTTTGTAATTCGTACAGAACGAAAGTGTTTAACATTATTTACAATAATGGAAAACTGTGTAAAGAATTCGTTTAACTAAACTCCGGGCTCGATTTATTTCCACATTTATATAAACATTTAATTCAATTTATTGTGAAAAAAAAGGGATTCAAGAGAACCAGACATCGAAGATAAGAAAAAATTAGAAGTTGTAAAGTCTAGTAAGAGAATTTTAAGAAAGGAATATTAAAAAAATCCCAATGGCACAAGCCCAATTGGACAAGCTTATTTTAAGTAAAATTTTTGTATTAAACCAAAACAAAAAATTACAACACCTCCGCTTAAGTGAAACCTTTAATAATTTCGACATATCAGTCTCACCGTTCTTCGAAGAGAAAAACAACTATTTTCCTAGCTAATACCATGAATAATATTGAATTACATCCCCCTTTAGTAGAAAACCGAAATATATTTTTCATATAGACACACCTCGTATTCTTCGAAGGGGATGTAATTCAATATTCTGCGAGGTATTAGCCCGGAAAGTAGTTGTTTTCTTTTCGAAGAACGGTCAGACTGATATGTCGAAATTATTAAAATTTTGGATTAAGCGGAGGTGTTTCTCTGTATCTGTAAGAGTTTGAAGGGTGGGTGACCCCACAGCACTTAGGCCACAATTGGCCCATTGTGCATCCTTCTGGGGTTCAAAACTTCCTTCTAGCTCATCATCCGGCCTTTTTGATTGAAGTTGGCGATAACGTCGCCTGAATTAAGTTCCCTCATACTGGCGTATGTTAGCCTATGCTCGCCGAATATATGAAACCTAAAATGAGAGAGTGTCTGACATTCGCAAAGAATGTGTTCGACAGTCTCATCTTCTTGTTCACATCTTCTACATAGTGGGGTGTCAGACAGACCCAGTCTGTGGAGGTGTTTTCATAGGTGGTAGTGACCAGTCAGAATACCCGTGGCTGTTCGTAGGTTCTGCCTGTTCATAGTCACGTATTTTTTGGCTACTCTGCTGTCCGGATACTGTAACAGTACCTTGGCAAGCTTGCAGCCTTCTTCGTCGTCCCATCTACCCTTAAACTAATTAAGGGAGTGTTCCATCAATAGGTCAGCCGTCGCTGACGCCGATAGACCAATGAAAGTGCCGAGTCCCAAGAGTTTGTGGGAGGCTGCTTTCCTGGCTAGTGAGTCTGCAATACGGTTTCCTTTCGATTTCTTGTAACATGTCTACCGACCTGTTTCGATTTCATATAACAAATTCCGTGTAATTCCCGCTTACCGTCTCATTAGCCACTTCCAACCACATAATAAAACTGAACGTTGAGACAAGTGACATTTGTCAATTTCCCCCTGTTTGCTACAAGCTAAAAATCATTCCTTTTCCGATACCGACGTTGAAGAGAAAACATGTACTCACTTTTTCTCTTGTTCTACTGAAATTTTTCTTAATTTGCTGTGGTAAGTTAAAAGATATATTTTATAATCTCTAAGCTTCATTCAATATAATCGCTAAGATAATTTTTATTGCATTTCTGTTCTTTCACATATTCAGAGATAAATTACAGTTGCACGTGGTCATGGAATCCTTCTTTTATACCTACATATTAATTTTAAAATAAATAAGAAATCATTGTTTAATTTTGTGCAAACACTTGAGAGCTTTTTATGTTGCAAAATATTTTTTTTTCAACTATAAATAACATTTTAATCACATTTTAAACCTATAGAATATTCATTCGTATAAAAGATACCGACACTGCAGGTTTCTGATATATTTTTTTAAGCACGTTATTTATTCAGATAACAACTTTTGGCTCTCATAAGTTTTTCAGAACATTAGTATACTACTAATTTATAGTTAAATTGTTTTTTATTGCTTCAATATGGGAGACATATAAGTTGGGAAGCTTTCAGTAAATTTCATTTTTGTAAATTCAAATAACTGCGCTCCTTTTAAACCTGAAAAGCTGAACCAACACAATGTGCCCCATTACAATCAAGTTCCTACATATCCCCGACTCTCGTGTACTCCTAGGTAAGCACAGCAGCTACGTGAGAGCTACGTGAGAGCTACGTGAGAGCTACGTAACTTTACCGTTGAAGACAGCTTCCATTTATCTAAAACACCTTTACCGTTGAAGAAAGCTTCTATTTATATGACACATCTTTACCGTTGAAGACAACTTCCATTTATCTGAGACACCTTTACCGTTGAAGACAGCTTCCATTGGTCCGAGACATCTTTCACCATAGAAAACACAGATTCCATTCCTTCAGAACATCTAAACCACCAGAGTACCGTCAGTTAAGTACATCCTGTATTTTTTCCATCCCGTTCTAAGGCAGAATTAAATCAAATTTTATATATTCTCTTTTATTTCTAATCCACCCGGCTGTGAGAGCCACAGGGTATCGTGCCCGGGTTGATTAAATTTGAGCACATTTTATTTTTAAAATTTTTGATATTAATTTTTTATAACATTTTAATTTAGAGTGAATTATTTTACACGGTGTTTCTACCTTTATCACCGTAGTTTTGTTCCTGTTCTTTCGAAACGTTTGAAAAGGTAGTGGCGCCCTGAGCTCTCATAGTCTGATCATCCTCTGTTATACAAAATGTGCCATTAACTTGGAGTCGAACCATCCTTGAGAAGTCTCATGCTGGGATTTTGTTCGAGTGAACGATTAATGGTTACATTCTCATGGTCCTTGATCTAGCCTAAAGTGACGTTGTTGTTGTTACAGGCTTCGATTGAGGCCGTGTGATATTCTAGTACTAGGCCTGATGTAATGCGTGGTCTGTTCAGGGCTAGTAGTCATCGTTCGTCGGGCAGTGATTCTCCTCTTCCCCCCAAGTTGCCGTGTTTGTGGTTCTGGAGTCAGGGAAGTGAGTTGACATTAATAGTTGAAGGCTTTCCTTCAGGTTGACAGTTTTTGTGCCATCCTATACCGATATGACGGTGGGGATCTTTTGAATGGGCTTTTTGGAGTCTACCTGCTTGGGGGAGTCTTTGATTTCCTAGCAATAGATGCTTCTCTTTGTTTTTGTCTAATGACTTTTTTATACTCCTTGAGGTGAGACTTGTATGCGTTCCAATCCTCTTCGAGTCTGGTTCTTTTAGCCTTATTGAAAAATTTCCATCCTCCTGAGCTGATCAATCTCATGGCACAACCATGGAGTGGAGGCTCCATCAAAATCGACCCGTCTGAGTGGGCCAGACATCTTGTAGGCATTAATTATGAAGTTTTGAATGGTTTCAGAATGAATTTCCAAATTTCCTACATTGTTAGGCAACATGTCCTCGATTTCTCGCAGATCCCCTTTCAAACAGTGGACATATTTTGTCCTGTCCATTTTTCTGGGGTCGCGAGTTAGTATGGATGTTGTGAGCGCCAGTTTTATTTCAAATTTTATCCAGCGGTGGTCCGACATTGAAATGTCGTCGGATACATGCCAGCCGGAAATTATATTCGAAGTGTTCATAGTAGATAAGGTAATATCTATTCGAGTTTGACATCGAGAACCAATAAAAGTTGGTTCAGTACCTCTATTTAGAATACAGAGATTCTTGTTAGTTATGTAGTCATAAAAAGACTTACCTCGAGTGTTAATATTTTTGCTACCCCAGCTTACGTGGTGAGAGTTTGCATCGCAGCTTATTACCAATTCAAGCTTCTGGGTGAGACAGTGTTCCACAAGGTCCTCCAACTCCTTTATTGGTGGAGGTTTAGCTGCGTCTCAGAGGAGGCATGACACTTTCTTTTGACCTTTCTGGGCATGTTCAACCTTCACTACTGTTAGGTCGGAGGACGAAAAATGTGTCAGTGGGTAGGTCTTAAAATTCCTAGGGACATATATGGCCGTCCTAGGTTTCTGATTGCTTGGGAAGCTGAAAAGTAAAACTTTTTGGATTATTCAGACACATTATTTTGGTTTGTCTTATCCAGGGCTCTTGGATACGTGCCATTGTGTCCTGCATCACATCAAGGTGTCGGCATAGTGTTACCGAGGCCACCTTTTTGTGTTGAAGGTTACACTGATAAAACTGACCTTTTCGTTGTTCATCTTTGCTTGATGGTGGTGAGATAGGTTTTAATTTCTTTTAGGCCATCTCCACGTACTCACTTGGAGGTGGGTTGACGTTGCCTCCATCTTGGCTTAGAACTGTTAGTTCTGCCAGGAGACTGTCGGTCGCCATCTTATGGTTCGACAGTCTCCACAGAAGCAACAGCTCCTTGGGGCTTCTCGGATGGGAGAGGGGGATCCATACTCGATCTCCTCCGTTGCGGGTCGAGTTTTTTTGGTTTAACGATCAATGAGGTGAATGCGTTGCTCATCCTCATTGATCGTTTTTCCCCCATTTTCTCGTCTCCTATGCCGAAGGCGAAGAGGCGTCCTTTGGAATTGACCTTCGCTTCGTGGTGGAAGGAAAACCATGCATCCACCCGAAGGATTGGATTTTGTCAGAGGGTGGCTTTTGTCAGCTGGGGGAGGTTGTCGACGTGCACCACGTCGAGCTTACCCTCCTCCCACGGTTTCAGTTCGGAAACCGTGTTCTTAAGCCACTCTAGCGTTTCGTCATTATCGCAGGTGACTGATTATTTCGCCAGCGTGCGACCATAACCTAAAAGTTGGTGGCTTTATGTGACTGCCGGAGGCGGACATAAGGGTTCCGTCCAAAGCCTCCATTAGTTGTCTTTTGACAAGGTCTCCATTATCGGTAATTATTTTACAGTATGGATCGGCTTTGTCTATAATAGCTACCCGTAAGTGGTTGGTAGCTGCTTCACTGTAGCTTTTTGCTTCAGCGTCCATCCGTATCCTCATTCCTCTGGAAGAGTTCTCCTCCGCGGTGTTCGAGCGGATGCGCTTCTTTTCTTGGGGGGTGACGCGTTCCGGGCCTCTTTTGGAGGAGGAACTGGCATCGCTGCCCTTGCATTTTGGCCGTTGGTGCCAGGTTTAGATAGGGAGTGGCGCTGGTGGTGTCTGTAGAGACGCCAGCCTGCTGCCTCGCTTTCCTCCTTCTCTTGGCCTTGGACCTTATAGTTTATATTTTTTCATTTATATTTCTTGGGAATTTTTGGCTCGGGATTAATAAAAAATTTAGATGTTTTTCAAAATTATATATTACTTTGACGTTTCGGTCGTTTCTGACCTTCATCAGAATATAAAACACAGTGGACTATGTCCCAGCGAGTGCTACATCACATATTAAAATAAATTGGACAGCAACGACACATTTAAAAACATTTAACAACTAATAGTGTTCGTACGTCGACTTTCACAGTAGTACTGCGAAATTCTGCCGACAGTCCTGACGCTGTCCCTTACATCTTTCTTAAAAAACTATCCAATCCATCTCTCTCTAAGCTTCTTGAAATATATAACCTCATGTTGAGTACTCATCAGTTCCCTGACGCATGACGCAAATCTATAATTGTTCCAATAAAAAAAGCAAATCAATCTACCATATCGCCTAAGTCCTATCGACCGATTTCACTAACTCGCACTACCTGTTAACTCCTGGAAACCAGTTGAGGTACCCGGCACATGACTTCACCTTAGTAACGAGGCTATCAGTTTTCACCCAACATTTTTCTTCTAATACTTTACTTGAAAAAAACTCTTTCATTAATAACAAAAATTTCATAAAATTTAACACAAAATGGATTTTTCGCCCAAAACACGTTTTAAAATTAAAATAGTATTTACATTTTTGGTTTCATCTTCAGGCATGATTTCTAGAAGTTCCAAGTAAATAAGTTGTGCTCACATTTTTTCTTGTGTTGATGTTGATATAGGGCATCAGAATCAATTTTTAATGTAGCCGAAGATTGGATTTCTGAAGAATTTTGAGATTTTACAGTGTGTTCGTGTTCTGTATATGGGATACGCTAGGCACCACCGTTTCTGTCGAAACTGAGGCAATAGAGGTATCAATGGAAGATTGGGGTTGTTGTGTAATTTCTGGTGTAGATATAGTTTCAACAGGCGCGGGCTTAAAATATTGACTAATTTTGGGAAGCTTCGTATTTTTCGCTCCTTGTTCTAGCCGCCGTTTGTGGTACTCACAGCCACTGAGCTTCTTTTTACTCATAATGAATTTCTGTAATATTAACCCATTAGTGCTTAGCGTTACATATATGTAAGAGTAAAGTGGTGCCATCTAAATGCGTCTCACTTCGCGCATGCCATGATATTTTTATTTTTAACAGGCCAGTTTGTGTCGGAAGATATAAGCGATCAGACCTATGATGTTTTGAGGTGTTAACTTGCGAATGTGTTCAAGTTGTGTTTGAATACAATTGGAAAAGTGAAAAAACGCAAGAAGTTATGGACTTTGTCGATAAACAGTAAGTACAGTTATTTTATGTTTTATAATAAAATAGAAATTTATACAAAAGGGGTATAAGTATACATAAATAAATATTTGGTTGTCACGCTAGTTGCGATATTTCTTTTTATAACACAGCCCTATTGGTAGAAAAATCGCGGATACATATATGTAACGCTAAGCACTAATGTTAGCGTATTTGCGCATTTTGGCTTCAGTCTGATTTGTTTTGTTTTTATTGCAAAGCATATAAAAAATATTATTTTTAAACTGCTATAGAGGCTGTCCTTCAATTATAGTTATTTTTTTATTTCAGAGCTCTTGCTGATATTCTTCAAGGCCTGAGAGTTCAAGAAGCAATTGATATTGCCTTTGAAAAGTCGATGATATACATGATTCCGTTGATGCGACATGACATATATATATATATATATATATATATATATATATATATATATATATATATATATATATATATATATGAAGATTCCGGGGATGAAGATGAGGGCGGAAATTTTGAGAAGGAACAATGGGAATTGAACGAAAATGACGTTTCCCTGGCTCATACATTATATCCAAGAACTTCTGATACTCGAGACTGGATTTCGGGAGATTTTACATATAACGAGAAGGAGTTTCCCGAATCAGACTATTTATTGTTCAAAAACAAATCAATTGTTGATTTACTTGAAATGTTTCGGGACGAGGAATTGATACAATATTTGGTAGAGGAAACAAACAAATATGCACTCTTCAAGAACCAATCCAATCCAGGAGTGTCGCCAGATGAAATGTTTCATTGCAGTATTGATCCTTAGCGGTTACCATGAACTCCCTACCAAAAGGATGTATTGGGAGGAGGCTCTGGACCCCAGGAACGAACTTGTCTATAATTCTATCAGGCGTAGCAGATTTGAAAAAACTCTGAGATTTCTGCATTTGGCTTCAAATGAAAATATTGATCAGAATGATAAGCTCTGGAAAATAAGACCATTCGTAAATAAAATAAAGTATAGGTTCAGAAAGTTTTTTGTGCCCGAAAAAGATCTAGGTTTTGATGAAGGCATGGTCAAATATTATTGTAAGCACAGCTGTAAACAGTTTTTCATAGCAAAGCCAGTTAGATTTGGCTATAAGGTTTGGTGCCTAGATACCATTATGGGCTATTTGATTGACTGAAATATATCAAGGAAAATCGGTAACCCCAGATGTGGCCATAGAAAGAAACTTCGGAAAGGCTGTGACACCGTTGGTGGAAATAATAGAGCAGCTACCTACAAATATAAAATCCTATCCATTTTTCTTTTACTTCGACAATTTATTTACCACCTTTAGTTTATTATCTTATTTGCGGTTAAAAGGTTATGGAGGTACAGGGACCATAAGGGAAAATCGTTTACCTTGATTAGATAAAAAATATCTACAAAAGAAAGAAAGAGGATACTTTGAAAATATTATTAGCAAAACGGATAATGATGATGTGTCCTTCTAAGGGAAGAGGTGCGCGCCTACGGCACCTACAACTTGATAGCGCTGGGTAGAGGTTTCTACGCCACTGTCAACTTGTTTTGCTTTTAGTTTAGGATTTAGGGTTCCGTGAAAAAATTTTCTTTTTAAAACTGTTCCGTCACCAAAAAAAGTTTGAGAACCACTGGTATAGATAAACAATGTAAAATATTCAAAAAGTGTAACCATACTTTTTTGTCTCTTGTAATTAGGTAAAATTAGAGGAAAAAACAGTAGTTAATTTCAATATCAGTTTTAATTAGCTAGCAATAAGCTTTTTTACCCAGCAGACGTTTTAAAGTTTTTATCGTAGTTTTCAAACTGTATAACATATTTTTTCATTAATTTAAATTACGTTTATGTTGTTTCTCGTCTAGACTTGTAATTACTTTGCCTTTTGTTTTTTACTCTTTGTTGCGCTACTGGGAAGTAAAGTCACGTACCTACTCAGATGTATCTACAGAGAGAAATATATTCATGAAATTATCCTAAATGATAGCCGAAGTGATCTCCTCAGGTGGATGAGGACACCTGTACACACAGGTGCGGGCGGGCCATAGGTCAAACGAGAGAACATTGAGAAGATATCGCTTGGTCTCAGAGACTACGGGAATGGGAAACTTAAAACTTCCACAGTATGTACATAAAGTTTACAACGACATTCCTAACTGCACGATGATATATACGAGGTGGTAATAGTAATTATTCTACACTGTAATATTTTTTTGAATCCACGTCGTTTAACCTAATTTGTAACTAACATATTTGTGAAAATCCACCTCTTGTACGTCATTGGTGAGTGGTAATAATGGTTCACTTCACACGTCTATATATTACTTAAAAAAAACGGTCAAAAACACGAGTTAAATCATACGTTTTGATAATAAATTCTTTCAAAACAAAAAAGGAAGTGCTGACTACTTGCAGCAGATGTTCACAGAATTTAATTTCCTTACAACATAAAAAACTTACACAAAGGTATAATATACTCACTTTTTATTTATTTATGTGGGTTTTCGTGATTTTGATAGTCTATAAAGTGTCGTAATGAATAAAACAACATATCGAACATTCACGTAACTCTTTTGATTCGATTTTATATACTAATAGGGTGTTCAATGTATAGACATAGAAATTTAGCGTTGAATCATAAAATCTGAATTTGATTCTCCACTATACAGGGTAACGAATAACCCTGAATTGTTATTTACAGGGGTGCTAGGTTATAATACAGACCAAGTTAGTGTTTTTAAATGAAACTCAAGGTCTCTAGTTAATTCCACAATATAATACAAGTTATTGAAAATTCTAAAAAATTGGCAATTGTTTCGATAAATCAATATCATCGTCAGAATGACAGAAGTTACATTTCATTTTATGCCTACCTGATGTTTAGTAGTTATATTTTTGGCTAGACCAAGAAGTAACCTAACTTGTGATTGGCTTAATATATGTTTATAGAAAAAATAAGAAGATGTGATATTACAAATATTGAAGCTTAGATATTATTAGCCCTATGGTGATATCCTGGATATCATTTTTCCAATTAAGATCAGTATAACTGTGCAATGATATAGAAAACCAGGAAAACTATATCTGCTGATCTTTACAATTATCACTTAAGAAGACAGTTTATTAGTGGAGAATTCCCTAGATTTAACTGTTCATTGACAACTTCATATTGACACCTAACACAGAACTAGAAGTGCTGCATATTTGTGAAAAGAAACAAGAACTGGATTTCCTTGAAGAACTGGAAATTAGAAGACATTTAAGAAACCCACAATATGAAGTTGTCAATGAACAGTTAAATCTAGGGAATTCTCCACTAATAAACTGTCTTCTTAAGTGATAATTGTAAAGATCAGCAGATATAGTTTTCCTGGTTTTCTATATCATTGCACAGTTATACTGATCTTAATTGAAAAATGATATCCAGGATATCACCATAGGGCTAATAATATCTAAGCTTCAATATTTGTAATATCACATCTTCTTCTTTTTTCTATAAACATATATTAAGCCAATCACAAGTTAGGTTACTTCTTGGTCTAGCCAAAAATATAACTACTAAACATCAGGTAGGCATAAAATGAAATGTAACTTCTGTCATTCTGACGATGATATTGATTTATCGAAACAATTGTCAATTTTTTAGAATTTTCAATAACTTGTATTATATTGTGGAATTAACTAGAGACCTTGAGTTTCATTTAAAAACACTAATATGAGCATATTCCACGAAGTAAGGGTCGAGACAGTCAATTACAGACCAAGTCGCTAATTAATTCAATAAAAGAAAAAGTATTGAAGCTAATCTATTTTATTCTATGAAAAATATCAAGTGCAACATGTTAAGATCAAATTTACGCAGCTTTAAAAACGATAACAGGCAGATGGCGTCCGTTTTTGTAAATATACGACCGGAGTGATGACGTAGCTCGGCCGGCCATCTTGTTAGGGTTGGTCAGTGTACACTTTCCAATTTAAACAAAGTTTGTTGATTGTGTTATTTGCGTATCTTGTGACGTTTTAAAATTATTTTTACATAGTGGTTTTATTTATTTTTGTTATGTAAGTGTATTTTAAAATAAGTGTGCTGCAGTAATATAGATTGAATATAATTTAAATAAACTTCAATAATATCCGTATACAGTATATTTTAAAAAGTGAGCTTATATTTCTTCCAATTTTAGAAATGACAACAAAGCGTGTTTGGCGCAATGCTTTCTTAATGGACTTTTTTAGAGAAGAACCCAAGCTTGTGTCTCGTGGCGAAAATGCTGTCGAGTATAATAATGTGAAGAACATGCAATTCGATGGACAACTTCTAATGATTCGTGAAGGAGTTCATGCTAGCACGAGAGATCGAGTTTATAAAGTTCAGGTAAATTTAATAATATAAATTTTGGATGTGTTTAAGCTAATCGTTGTAATATATTTATAGCTAAAGCTTGACAAAGAATCCGAAATAGGGGAAGTTAGTTCAACATGCTCAAGAAGACAATTAATGTGCCATCATATGGCAGCATTAGCACTATTTGCTTACCACAACATTTCCATAACAGATGTTAGTTTCTCATGGAGTGCAAAAAATAGTGGTGATGAAATAAAATCGATTGCTGAATTGTATGAAAGAAAGGGTCATCAATCGATCAGTGAATCTGTAAGCCAAGAAGATATCCGAGCAGGAATTCAAGAATTACGATCAAGTCTGGGTATGTCTAAGAATGCTGTGGGATTACTTGGCTGATAAGAAATTAACTCAATGAATTTAAACAAATTCCAGACATTGAAAAAATTGTATTCTCCAAGGAATATTTGGAAGAAAAAAATAAAAATGTGTATTTGGAGAATATTTTAAAATTCAGTGAAGATAAAATAGAAGGCATATGCAAGGAGACTGTAGGACAGTCTTCCAATGAAACATGGCTGATAGCCCGAAAAAATCGGCTAGCGTGCAATAATTTTGGAGTGGTTTTAGCCGCTATAAAAATAAATAAATTTCCACCATCTTTATTTAAAAGATTAACAGGTATGTAATGTTAATTGTTTCTATACCGAATTGAGTTCTCATTATTTTTGTAATTTTTTAGAAAGCTACACGTTGGATGGAATCAAAGTTATACAATGGGGAAACAACAGGAAGCTGATGGGAGATTAGTTTTTGAAAAAAACAAAAATGCAAATGTCGCACTTACAGTTTTATGGCTTGATAAATGTGATTTTATTGGAGGTAGCCCAGATGGACTTTATTCGATCGAAATTAAATGTCCCTAAAAATTAAGAAAAATAGTTTCTCTTTTACAAGATCTGAGGAATAAAAATTATATTTTATTTTTTAATGAAAAAAATGAAGTGGAATTAAATAATAACCATAATCAAATACAAGTAAATTTGTTTTTAACAAGAAGAAAAATGTGTTTCGTGGTAATATGGACTCCAACAGAAACCATTATATACGATGTACCAATGGATAAAGAATGGGCAAATAACATTGACTTGTTATAAACTTTTTATTTTAATCGTTATATTCCGTTTTTAATTGGAAATAAAGATACAAATTGATGTTTTTTTTATTTTTTTGCAAAATTCTAAAATTATAATTTTATTAATTCATCAATACATTAAAAAATAAACAGTTTCATGCGTAATTATTTAAAAGGTATGCCTACTTTAAATGTTGATTTAAAACAAAATTGAAACAAATATTATTTATTTAACAATTAGTTTATTCACATGTACAATTTTTTACAATAACCAATATATGTATATACATCAAAAAATTAAATACAAAAAATACCCAATGTAACATAGCATCTAGATTAATATAATAAAAATCTGAAACCTAAAAATACCACCTTAATTTTAGTCTTCTGATGTCTTATACAAATCCCCAACCTCTCGTATCAATGGGAAATTAAAATTCGTTAATACAGCTCAGACCTGAAATACCACTGAAGCATGTGGTATAAGAATTGAAGGTACTAAATTATGAATTTTGTAACGTTTAATACGTCTTATACCACTTTCCACATGAATTCTTACATCAGTAATAGTTCGTGTCTGCACTACTTGCTGAGGAGTAAACTGGCCTGTTGTTAAGAAGGTGGTATGTTCAAGTTTACACCAGAAGGGAGCAAATCTGAGATAAGGAAACCCTTGTCAGCAATAATTAGGTCTCCTGGTAGTATTTGCTCCAAAATACCACAATGTTTAACAATTTTTTTATCCGAAACAGAGCCAGAGTATAGTTTGCTCGCATAAGTTACAATACCATTTGGAGCGACTCCGATTAAGCCTTTTAATGTGTTTATGTGCTTATACGAACTGTACATTAATTTTTGTCTATCCATTTGTTTTGGTTGATTGCAATAAATTTATTTTTGTTTGTTGCAGGGATTTTTGCCATTAAGTTTTTAAATAATGTTTCATGTAGAGCATATAATCATGTATAAAAAATGTTTGCTATTGTTTTGCATGAGATGTTAATCCTAACGGCCAAATCTTCATTAACAAGATTTAATTTTAGTTTTATTAATGAAAGTAATAACTGATCGATTTTTTCTATTTTCATAACTGTCCAAAATTGATAATAATTTAATGAGAATTAATTCATTAATTTGAATAAGGACATGAATATGTCTTTTGAATATAACCCTGTATAAACTGAAATTTGCTCATTACTATTTTCAATGTGTGCAAATGAAAAACATGAAGATAACGTATTAACTTTTTCAAGCGCTTCCTTAAGTTATTTCTTTAAAAGGTAATTTTCAGCTTCAATACTTGCAAGAGCATGGAGCGGCCCCTTTGGAAGTGCTAGGCCTGCAGTAATCGTGTTCACTACGTAATGGGGGACTTGCACACGATGTCCTAGGTCTCGGTGATAATTCTTGAGTAGTGAGAATCATTAAAATTTCTTTTTGTTGGATTTCTTTTCTAAAACATAAAATTTGATTAAAATAAATATTGTCAATACTTGCAAGACTCCATGCTTTATCTTTTCTGATACTTGTTCATTAATTAATGGTAGACTTGCATACGATGTACTAGGTCTCCGTGATAACTGAGAAGTAGTGGGAATCATAAAAAGGTCTTTTTGTTGGCTTTCTTTTCTAAAACAAAAAAATTTGAATAAAATAAAACATTTTCAATACTTAGGACAGACTCCATACCTTGTCTTTTTTTATTGTTGTGTACTGGTCAATGGCTCATCAAGAAAACGTTAAGAATTATTATGTTCAAATAATGTTGGTCCATTTTTTCTGTCCTGGTCTAAAAAGTGGCAAGAGCAAACCAAAGAATACATTGAAGGTTCTCTATTACTGCGTCTAAAAATAATAGAAAATCATCAATAAAAAACATACTTTTGCTATTGCAAATATTCACCTGAGTAGAGAAATCCATCTTTTTTCTCGGTAGGATTTTTTGGAAAAACGAAAAACCTACATCCATCTCTTTCACTGCAATGCTTGCAATCTGGCACAAAAGACATTACCATAATGAACTGTAGAAAAACCAAAAAAATATATAAAATAATTTTAGCCTCACATTACTAATTTTGACAAAATTTAATGTTTACTCAAATAATGGACGTACTTTTTATAATTAATATATGGTAAACAAATATTAGTAATATGCAAAAAGTATTTACGGTTATAAAAATAATAAAAATTTAAGAAACTTTCTGATAACACAATACACGCTGTCAAAACTTTGCTTTGCTTGGAAAGTAACCCCTAGCCTGCCCTAACAAGATTTCAATTATTCATTAAGGATCCACTTCACAGATGGAGCAGAAAACCCAACAGTAGCAGTATGTTTTCGTGCAGAGCGCCTGGGTGATCGAAAAATAGACTGTATTACCATGTCGATGTTTTACGGAGTCCTTACTGTCAAGGGTACTTCTTTTTCATATCCCCTGTTTCCCTGAAGTTGTTCACCAATGAAACAAAAAACTGCCGGCATGGAACCACGGAGTCCTCACTCTCGATGTTTGACAGTTTTCTATTTGTAGTTATTCCTCAGGTCGTAAGTGTCGTCAGCGTCGTTCTTATAGACAAATAATAACTAGGACAGATTCCAGAGATCCCGGAAAAGAAGATTTAATTCTTAATTCAGAAGAAGAAACATATACCGTTATACTTTTTTCCAATATGTGCACGGCAATTATATTGTTCATTTTACATTTGTGATTTTTCAGTTAACTGTTGTGGAATAATTTTTAATTTTACACTTTCTTATAATTATTATCAAAATGGTTTCTATGTGTTCCATTCCTGGCTGCAGTAATACAAAAATATTGCATTGTTTACCAAAAGATCCAGAGGTAAGCTATTCTGAATTAATTAAGTAATTACGAATTTATACATATTTTGATTTATAGATTAGACGACAATGGTGCCAGGATATAGGAAGAAACGATCTTGTTGACGAATTTAGGATTTGTGATCTACATTTCTCTGAAGATATGAAATTTATTATCAATAAGAATCAAACCAATTTAAAATTTAATGCTGTATCATTATTAAATATTCCAAGTATATATGTATATATATATATATATATATATATATATATATATATATATATATATATTATTTTGATAATTTTCTTTTATAAATTGTTATTATATATTATTTTATAAGATGAAGTCGAGACTTACCTTCGGCCGCTCTTTATAGGTTTAATTTTAATTTATAATTTTATTTTATGAAGAGTCGAAAGCATGTTGACCTCTATCTTCGAATGCTCTTTAATATCATTTGAACTTGTTTATTTATTATTTGAATTGTTTATAGCCGGAGACATGTAGACCTTTTCTCGTTGGGTTCATGGCGCATATAAATAAATCTATTTTAACTGTGGTTTTATTAACTATTGAATTGTAAATATACTGTATATTGAGAAATTAAATGATTTTTGAAAACATATATGTCTTACTTTACTGTTTCCAGATATTCTGAATGAATGAGGTGAGTCGATGTTTCTAAATTTATTAAGGATAGTGTATAAAATAAAAATGCAAAACACTTTACAGGAAAAATAATTTTAATAAATTGTTGAGATTGAAATCGTAATTAATTTTAAACACCAGATTTTCTTGATACCACCCCTGTACTCTTTACAGTCAGACGCATGGAGTGCTCTTGAACATGTACGTAAGTTCTTATTATGCGTCATAAAATACTCAGGACTTTTAATGAAATTTTGAAATTATTTTATTGTTCACTATTTGAATGTTTTAATTTTTATTTATGTTGGAATTCCAAATTAATATTAAAATAGCACAGACCTTAATATATCCACTGTAGAAAGCTCCATGTTGCTGGATGGCGTCACCTCTTTTCTTGAAGATCTCTTTAGCGAAAGAGATGCACGTTCGGACAAACTCCCGTTCTCACAAACTGTTTAAATAGCTTATAGAATTATTATTATTGAACTTTTTAGCAAATTTACATGTTTTATTCCTTTTTTATTAAAATGTATTCGGAAGCCTCTTACATAGATGCTAACCCTTTTTAGCTACCCACGCCACTTTCTTTGTTGTCGCAATCAACAACTCTTTCTCGTCATAAATTCATAGCCTTCTATTGACACTTTCTTTCAAAATAATTGTTTGTTTGGGGTATTTTTAAGTTCTAAATGTAAATTAGTTCTTTTAATTGTCCTGGATGGTATCAACACTTATTTGTTTAATTGTATATAGTCTTAAGGGTTTCATAAAATGTCTTTTTCACTATTGACAATCCCTTATATTGTTAGTTATCCCTTTTTAAGGTATTTTGATTTACATTATTTTACATAAAACTTACAATCTAAATATCAAGTATTATATATGCAAATGTATAGTTTCCAATTTTCTAATCTTTGTGATTGTTAATCACATATAAATTCTTATTTATTTTCAAATTTGCCTTTCATAAAAATTATTCTATTCGTAACCAATAAATTTAAGTTGGCAATCAATTTAGTAATTTTTATGTTACTTCCAGTTGATTAATATTCATAATTGCAAACTCTTGTTGACACCTGACATGGCTACGTTCCGCCTGTCAATCAAATACTTTTTATTTAAAATTACCTTTTTAATTATAACCCTTTTTACTTATTACCCATAAATATTGATACTCATTTATTTATTCAAATACTAATTCCTTTTGTTTTCAGGTTTCAAATGATGCTACATGGTAATTACCTCGATGTTCATATGGCAGTGTTTTGAACAGTCTAGTAAATGTTGCCATCAACGTAATATTGGATTATTATTAAGGTAAAATTTTGTACTTATTTACATACTGCTATTACTAGAAATATCTTTATTCACTATCCTTTTTATTCCTTTTAATATAAATGCTTTTCTTAATATTTGGTAGTATAAATGCTCACTTCATTCAATTCAATCATCTAAAACTCCTAGTTTTTTTTATGTAACCTTCAATTGGCCTTACCAATTTTAGATGGTTTCAATATATATATATAATTAAGATATTAAAGATGCATTTGTATAGAAGGAAGCATATCTGTTACAATTTCAACTATTTAAAATAATTTTAACTTAAACATTATTTTTGTTACTTAAAATATTCATTATTTTTAGCATATTTTGGTGGTCATAACTCCTGTTACATCTACAAGTTTAACTTGTGAAGGAGTAACACATATTCCGTCTACAAATTCAGCTTGTGAGGAGGTCACAACATTGGTTCACACAGAGAAATACATACATCATCTATCAGTGGTTTTATACAGGGAGAAAATACACCTAAAACATCAACTTACAAGGGTACTTTTATTTTATTTTCAAAATTAAATAAATATCCCATTGTCTAGTTCATTATTACTTCATTGGCTTTTTTTAGAAACTACTTACAAAATGAGCCATTTAAGATCTGTAGGTGTAACTAGTGTTTCTAAATTAACTCCCAGGATAAGAAAATTGTTCAGCAGCTGTAGATCTTAAAAAAGTTTCTCGTCGGCATCAAATACAGAACGTCTTGAAAAAGCTTTAAAATGTGCAGAGTCATCAGCCATAGTTACAAATAAAGTAAATGAAAGAACTTATTACTGCCAAAGGAGAAAAAGTTCCTCCTACCATAATCAACTCAGTGAAAAGTTTGCAAGGCTTTATGTATCTTTGGAAGAATTTAGATTCAGCAGGTTTCAAATATTTTATACCAAGAAGGATTAATCAAGAAAATATTTTTTGAACGTATTAGAAGCCATGGTGAGAGGAATATTAATCCAACTTGTTTTTCACTTATATGTTCATTTAAAAGTTTAATAATCAATCCTTTCACATCTCCACTTTCAATTAATGCAAATTGTGAAAATGACGATAATGTATTATTGAATTCATTAAATTCATTATTATCAATTGAAGACTGCAATATTGAAAGTAAGGATGCTTCGGTGGATGTCAATATCATTAATACAGGTTTCCAGAACAGAGCAAATCATTGCAACACATACTTTATATAATATAGTAGGTTACATTGCTAACATTTTTTTAAAACAAATTGGCAATGGTCAGAGATTATATTTCGTTGCGTCCACATAGCTGGTAGGTAAAAAGACTACAACCTGTTGGAAAAGGCGCATTCGAGAAAATTCACTGTATTATTGCAAAATATTTGGGTTTGGATAACTCCGAAAAATACACTGGTACTTGTTTACGTCGAACATTTTAGAAGAAGCTGGATCAAGTATCACTACGCTTAAGCGCCATGGTGGATGGAAGAGTACCGCAGTTGCTGAAGGATATTTAGACGACATCATATCCACAAAAATGAAGTTTCAAGGATTTTGGTAGGCGTACCATCTGGATCTCGCATTTCTTCACAGAAACTAGAGACCCAGATAATGAATCATAAGTCAACCTTTGCTGCAGGAAATTTAGCTATGAGCAGAACCTTCTAGAATTGCCGGTTCTATGTAAATACAACTAAATAATATCTAAACGTAAATTTATATTTTGTTATCTTGTTGATAAAGAATAAGTTAATCGAAAACTGTTTTTTGCTCCTTAATGCCCGCGCGGACCATAATGTAGATGGTATCAAGGGTATAGTATAAGTGGCGAATCGGGACGAGTGCCTTGTGAAACGAGTGACTAAAGACGTATTTAACACTAGGTGCTTACTATACTTTTTATTCGTCCATAAAAATGAAAAAATTATATTATACTTTAATTGTATTCATTACAAGGCGGACGATAGATGACGGGTCACTGACCAATCAAATGACACAGAACAACAAAATTATCACGGAACATGAAATTTAAAATACAACAGATACACTTAGAAGTGACATATAAAAAACGTAAGATCAACAAGATGTGACTTGTCGTATAGTGTTTAAAGAGTCGTTTTGCGCAATCTTCTGACAGGATTGGAAATGTGTGTTGCAGCAGGTCTGATGTAAATAATATTTTTTATTTTTTTTTATTTTAGCTTAACGTGCCTCGACAGCGCAGGTCATTGGCACAGAAAAATAATTACTAATATTTACATGATATTAAATAACAACTATTACTATTTTTAAATTATATTTTATGGTAGAGATGCGTAACATTCAGAAACTGTAAGACTTTCTTGATCTCGGTGGGACAGTCGAGCATTTCCTTGAGGTTAGGCCTTAGGTCAAATCGTTTATATGTAGCGGAAAATTGTTTGCAGTCAGTAAGTAAGTGCTTAACGGTCAGTATAGTATTACAGCTATGGCAAACAGGACGATTTCCTGAAGACATCAGATGACCGTGTGTGAGTTTGGTGTGGCTGATTCGAATTCTTTTCATTATAGCGGCCTTTCTCCTTGTTAAAAAGCTAAAGGAGAAAGGAGAAGTAGATGAGTGGATATCGTGAAGTGCTGCCGTACTGTTGCGCCATAGATGTCGCCAAGATTCTTGCGTGACGTTTTTGGAATGGAACTTGAGGTCGCTGGCGAGTTGGACTATGTGTTTTGGATTGTTGCTAGAAGCAGATTCTTTCGCGTGGCGATCCGCAGTTTCGTTACCAGCAATTCCAATGTGAGACGGTAGCCAGATGAGAGAGACTGTTATATCATGAGCAACGAGAGTTTGATATATGTCATCTATGTTCTGGACAATTGGGTGGTCAGTGAAGATTGATTTAATTGATAAAATGGAGGAAAGGGAAAAACCTGAAGAATGCTGTGAAGCTCACCTGTATGGACGCTATACACTGAAGGTAAAGTAAAGGAGCCTATGAGTTCATGTTCCGAGGTAACTGCACAACCAACTCCGGAGTCAGTTTTGGAAGAATCTGTGTAAAGTGTTAAATCGTAAGATTTTTTTGTAATAATTCAAGGAATGCTTTCTTTACAAGTGCAGTGGGTGACTCATGTTTATTAAAAATGGTGGGTGAGGTATCAATTATAAGAATAATTTTGGTCCAAGGAGGAGAAGAAGGTAGTGGGAGCGGGGATGTCAGAGAGTGGTCAGTATCTTTGAGTAAAGGAGTGAGCAATTGGGGAAGAGATTTAATAATTGTTCGAGGGTTAGTAGGGAGATTAGTCGTTGAAGTGAAAAGTTAGTGAACAGGATTGAATGGATTGGAGGATACTGAGGCAGCAAATGTAAGGAGTAGGGATTGTCGTCTTAAAGGGAGGGGTGATTCATTAGCTTCAATATGGAGACTATCAGCAGGGCTAGAGCTGAAGGCACCAAGGCAGAGGCGGAGAGTGGTGTTGTGAACAGAGTTCAGCAAATCTGTGACAGATTTGGGGGCTGACATGTGAATAAAGTAACCATAGTGAAGCTTCGAACGAATGAGAGCTCTGTAAACTCTTAATAATACGATTTCGTTGGAACCCCAGTGAAAGTTACTGAGCGTTTTAATTATGTTTAATCTCTTTAGACAGATGCCTTTGGGTTCATGGATATGGTGTTTCCAGTTAAGTCGAGAGTCAAGGTTATTCCGAGAATTTTACATTGATTTACAGTGGGTAAGGGTGAATTATTAAAGTAAATGTGGGGTAGAGGAGATGTTCTTCTTGAAAACTTGATTAGTTTGGATAAACTTTGAGATAAGGTTAATCCCAGGTAAGAAGATCTATCCTGTAGAAGGTTCACTGCGGTTTGAAGGAGTTTGCAAGTAGATGAGATCGATTTACCATGACAATAAACAATTAGGCCATCAGCATATTAGACATCTTTTATGGGAGCAGGAAACTTGCAACAGAGCTCGTTTATTGTGAGGATGAATAGAGTAGAACTTAATATTGATCCTTGAGGGACACCAGCATTTTGTGGGTGAGGCGAGGAGAGTTTGCCATTAACGGAAACCCTGGATGTTCTACAAGTTAGGAAATTATGAATGAACGATAGAATGTTGCCAGGAAGATTATATTGGGAAAGTTTATTTAGTATTGCCGTTCTAGATATCGAGTCAAAGGCACCTTCAATATCAAAGATGGTTGCAACGACGTCCTGGTGATTGTTTATTACCGAAGAGATATGTGTTTGGAGAAGAACAAGGTTGTCGCGAGTGGATCGATGACGCCGGAAGCTGGATTAGGCATTAGGAATGATTTTGTTATTTTCAAGAAA
The DNA here is from genome assembly GCA_963921935.1 of Galeruca laticollis. Classification (NCBI taxonomy): domain Eukaryota; kingdom Metazoa; phylum Arthropoda; class Insecta; order Coleoptera; family Chrysomelidae; genus Galeruca; species Galeruca laticollis. Next base: position 45,470,867 of record OY998177.1, read on the forward strand.
TCAAAGTAGTCTTCTATTGATCATTTTCTCCAGGAGTTTGCAGGTAGTGCAAGTGAGTGAAATCGGTCGGAAGGAATTGGGCGATAAGGTGGATTGCTCTGCTTTTTTTATTGGAATAATTATGGATTTGCGCCATGCGTCAGGGAACTGATTAGTATTCCAGATTAGGTTATAGATTTCGAGAAGCTTAGAGAGAGATGGATTGGATAGTTTTTTGAGAAAGATGTAAGGAACATTATCAGGGCCGGCGGCAGAATGACTACAAGTAAACAAGGCAGATTTAAGTTCATTTAGACTGAAAGGGGCGTTGGCGGAAGCAACGTCATGAGGGTTTGACTGAAAAGTAGAGGGAGGCTGAATATGAGAATTGTGATAAACAGAATTGGGGTTACGATTATTAAATTTGTCATCGAACTTTTGTGCGAGTGACTCGGCAATTGTTTGGTTGTCGGAGATAACAGTGTCATTCAATATTAAGGAGGGAATTTTAGTATTGGGTTTCTTGCCTTGAATTTGTGAAAATTTTTTCCAGACTTGACTGGGATTTGTATTATAATTCAGCGAGGAGGTATAGCTTTGCCATGAGGATTTTTTGCTTTGCTTGACTACGAATTTAGCTTTAGTTTTGAACTGTTTGTGTAGGAGAAGGTTTTCATGTGTTCTATTTCGTCTAAACTTGTTGAGAGCATGTTTGGACTCTCGGATGGCATTTTCGCAAGCTGAATTCCACCAAGGCACAGTTTTTTGTGCAGAGGAAGTAACTTATTTACCGATGTGAGTCTCTGCAGCGGCAAGTATGTTGTCATTAAACATTTTTAGAGTGTCATTTATGTTTGCAGAAATAGCTAAAGAGGATAAATCAGTTTGGGAGAGAGAAGTAAACCAATTTGCGTTTTTTAAGTGCCAGAAGCTTCTAGTTATAGTTTCCTTATTATAATGATTGGATATAATGATAGGAAAATAGTTGCTATCATGAAGGTCATCTGAAACTTGCCAGGAAAGGGAAAGTGCAGTTTTAGGGTAACATAAGCTGAGGTCAAGGGCATAAAAGGAGCCGGAGGAAATGTTTAAGTGAGTGTTGAGTCCAGTATTCAACAAGCAGGTTCCGGAGGAGTTTATGACGTTTTCTATAACTTTGCCTCTAGTGCAACCACGAGTTGAGCCCCACATGGTGTGATGTGCATTAAAGTCACCAACAAGGATGTATGGGTGGAGGAGCTGAAATAATAGGTCGGTTAAGTCTTCTTCATTGAGGGGGTGATCAGGTGGAATGTAAATACTGCAAATGGTAACCAAGCTGTTTCAGCAATTGCCTCTAGATTTGAGGTTAGTGGGAAATGAGATGAGTATACATCGCTAGATACAAATATTGAAGTACCACCACTGGCTCTCATATAGTTGATACGGATGTAATGATAACCTTGAAAGTTTTTTAGCTTGCATTGTTGGTCAATTTTGAAGTTGGTTTCCTGGAGGCAGAGAAAGTCAGGGGTATGGAGAGATACGATTTTCTGAATTCTTTCTAAGCGAGGATAAAATCCATCGCAGTTCCATTGAATTAGAGAGAATGGAACTAATTAAAGGGGGAAGGAGGTTAATTACTGAGATAGTGTAGAGGAGTCAGTGGTGGTACCGTCATCAGAAAAAGGATCGTCTGTAAGATTGTTTTGGTCGGGGTGAAGTTTAAATTTAATTTTATTGGTCAGACGTGTAATACTATTTTTCAAAGATCTTTCGTTGATATTAGAATAAATTAAGGATAGATCTTCCAGTAGGGAAGCAGTGTCGGAGATAAATTTATTGGCTTCAGGTAGAGGGTCGTTGACGCTGAAAGTATTTTCGAGGAACGCAATAAGTTGGATGCTATTAAGGGAGAAGGATTTGGGAGGCTCTTCAAAAAGTTTATGTATGAGGCTTATATTGTGACATCTTCCGCGAGTTTGGATTTTTTGGTTCTTCGTTTTGCAGATTTTTTTGGATTAGAATTTGGGAATTCTGGGGGAGGCATTGGATTGGGATTAGCGAGAGGAGTATTGGAAGGTGATATAGACTGCGGAGAGTCAAGAGTGCTATTATTAGATCGGGGTCGTTTTTCGCCAGGAACAGGGGAGGAGGGAGCGAGTGGCACTTGAGAGGGTAATTCGGAATTGTCTGAAAAGGTACCAGTAGTAGCTGAGTCAGATTAAGTGGAGGGTTCAAGATTGACGGAAGTATTTAATAGTGGGGGAAGGTCGTGGGAAGTGTTGGGACATGATTCAGCGGTATGTCCAGCCTGCTTGCAAAGAAATCATTCAAGTTTATCAGTAGAAATGAATATTCTGTGTGATGTAATTTCATGCGTAATAAGAATCGAAGTTTGCAGTGAAAAATCGTTACTGGTGGGCAGAACGTAAGTTACATGGCGGAAGCTCAGGATATGTGCGTATTCGCCATCAGGCGAGCCACATTTGACGTATGAAATCGGGGAGGTAAGTGTTAATCCTTGGTCATACAGGGCTTTTTCAATAACGGAATGTGGAATGGAAGGAGTGACATTGGAAATAAGGATTCGTTTGGTGGGGGAAATAAGCCGACGAATAGGAATTACATTGGAATTAACTAACATGTTTTGATTCGATTTTAGAAGGTCGTCGACTTGAGTGGTAGATGATAAATAAATACATATGCGGCCATGAGAGATTCTGGAAGCGAAATGTACGTTTTTGGGAGAGACAATGTTATCTATTGCTTTGATATAATCGAATAGTACAGTGTTGGGGAAGGAGGCATAATGATGGCTTGATCTCGAGATGGTACCGGGGGAGGAGGTAGTCTTGCGAAAGTAGCCGCGGCATACGTTATGGGTGTTAAAGGGGTATTTGTGTTTATTGAGATAGATTGTTTAGTGGGGGTTGAAGAAGTGGTGGTATTTGAAAGCAGTGGTTGTGAGGGGAGGTTTGACATATTGATGTGATCCTGGATACCAAAATCACAATCAATAGCTAGAAATAGAAATAAAAAGAAATATATAAGTAAATCTCAGCTCAGAAGACAGTCTGTAACTCAGTGATTGGCCTATTTATTTCCAACACAAATAAGTAAATTTAAGGAATATTTACCAATTTTGCAGAGAAACGGCACTTTTACAAGTTTTATTATCACATTTTAATGATGACAAAAAACACGTTTTTAATTTGCTATGATATTGACGACTCAACGATCCGACTCTAATGAGTTCTGACTAGTGAATGGTAAATAATATTAATTTGTTAATTGTTATTTATTTTCATCTAGTTATTTTTATTGAATTTATTTCTATTGTTCCCTTAGGCCTTTTTTGTTTTTAACAAATATAAAACATAATTTGTCATTTCCTTGATTACTTACGAACCGATTTTAATTTTGAAAAATTCATTAAATATACGATAGAAAACTACATCCCAAATTATGAAAATATATACAGGGCGCTATTAAAAATTCTAAGTTAGGGGTTTTCACTAAGGGGTGAATGTTTAAGTTATTGGTTTTTTCCACGCTACATTAAAGTGTATTAGAAATGGAATATATCAGTTTTTGTCCCATTTCAATACCTCTATTCGATTAGGAGATACGGCCTGGATAAATTAGTCTAGGACAACCTGTATATGTGGGTTCATTTGTTAATTTATAAGATTACATTGTTCCCCATTCTATTTTATTTGTTTACAATCCATTTCTCCTTTTACGCACCTATTTTTGGATTTCTTATTAATTTCGTAATCTGTATTCTCTTCTATAGTGTTTTTCTACTAATATAAAGTTTATTACCCATTACATTCCTCAATTATTCAGCTCTCTGGATATTTTTATGTTAGTTATTATTAACCTCAGTTAAAAAACAGGGATTACTACCATGCTTGACGCTAATTCTAACGATATAGATGAAAAGAACATTTAACTTAACAATGTAGAAGAATTGTAAATAGGTTTTTTTTTTACCTTTTAACCGACAGGCATTGTTAATAATAATAAATTGAATTATGAGAACGAATAATCAATTACATATCTGCTTATTAAAATCTATAAGCATAAAAAACAATAATAAACAAGGTAACATCCTGTTCGATGTCATACATCCAAAAACTTTCAAACCGTTCAATTAATAATGGACAGGTCATAAATATTGACATAAGAACTTCTTGTTGGACAAATTGGCACAGTATGGTAACTCATGTAAGTTACGTTTATACTCTTTGATTTTCATTAGCATCGGTTCGGTAAGACATTGATATGACGTAACCTGTGTCCTAATTGCATACTGATTTTTTTTATAACAAAATTTTATTTTATGCAAATTTGTTGTAAAAGTTGCAGTGGCTACGAGCTTCACATAATAAATATTTATTTTCTTCAGGTGTACGCACATATTAAGTTTGCAAAATCACACTAAGAAGTGGGACACTTCTGATTAATAAAAAACATTTGTAAACGTTTTGGGAAATAGGCGATGACGAGTACCTCTTGTGAAGTTTGAACAAGCTTTTGGGTTTGTCTTTTCATGTTTTGAGTGGAAAAATATCATTCGAAACTCAGCTTTATTGGAATGTTTAGTTGAATATAAAAAGAGAATATTGGTTACAGAGAAATAGTAGGGTAAAGTCGCCAAAATCGTACCGTTGCCTAAATCATACCACTGCCATTTTTCAAATTAGATGATAAATTTACATCTATAGGCTGTGTCACATTAGGCTACTTTGCTAGCCGCTAGTCGGTAGCTGCTAGTAAGTAGCGTAGTTTGGCATAGGTAGTAGCGGCTACTAACAGTCGCCGGCTAGTGAAAAATGAGTAGCAAGAAAAGTTGGACATGTTCAACTTTTTGGCGCTAGTAGCCAGCCTTGAGCGGTCACGCGACCTAATAGCGGCAAGTAAGTCGCCAATGTGACATCGCAGTAGCAGTGGCTTGATCTTGGCGGCAACTCAACACAACCACGTGCTGTGTTGGATTTATTTGCTTTGATCAAAACATAAATATTATCAGTGTTTTTAAATGAAACTCACGGTCTCTAGTTAATTCCACAATATAATAAAAGTTATTGAAAATTCTAATAAATTGACAATTGTTTCGATAAATCAATATCATCGAAACAATTGTCAATTTTTTAGAATTTTCAATAACTTTTATTATATTGTGGAATTATCTAGAGACCGTGAGTTTCATTTAAAAACACTAATATGAGCCTATTCCACGAAGTAAGGGTCGAGACAGTTAATTTCATAAATATTATCGTACAAAATGAGTGAACTTAAGTGGTCCGGTAATGAAATAAACGGTTTTAAAGATTAAAACTAACTTTTCCGCATCTGTCCGATGCCCTGAACAATATTCTATAATACAATTGTCACTTATTCACACTTCGGGTGATGTATCCTGCTAAGAAACCGAAATTTCTCCAAAAACAACCAAAATTGTAGTATATCTGGATTTATTGGACCCGCTGTACTCGCTCTAGTCAGTTGACATTCAATAGGGTACATCTGTGAGATACGTTGGAAAATATCCAATTATAAAATTGGTCACTTGTATACACTTCGGAGGCTGTATCGTGCTAACAACCAAAAAGGACAAAAAATGTGACACTTCAGGTACCATAGCACCCGTTATACTAGCTCTGCTGAGCTAAAAATGAATAAGGTTTATCTATAAGATGCCCTGAACATGTACCGTAGCACCCGTTGTACTTACTTTAGTGTACTGAATATCAATAGGGTTCATCTTTGTGACGCTCTGAATAATATACATTCATAAAATTGGTCACTTGTATATACTCCGGAAGCTGTATCGTGTTAACAAACTGAAATTTATTCAAAAATGACAATGTCGCACTAAAAGTACTCTAGCATCTGTTCTACTGGCTTTGGTGAGCTTAATATCAATAGAGTTCATCCGTGAGACGTCCTGAATAATATTCAATCATAAAATTGGTGACTTGTTGAGCTCCAGAGGCTGTATCGTGCTAACAAACTGAAATTTCTTCAAAAATTACAAAAATGTCGTACCATACGACCCTATTGATTTTCAGCTCACCAGAGCCAGTACAACGGGTGCTATGGTACTTGAAGTACGACATTTTGTCATTTTTTGAGAAATTTCAGTTTCTTAGCACGATACAGCCTTCGGAGTTCAACAAGTCACAAATTTTATGATTTAATATTCTTCAGTACATCTCACATCTCTACCTATTGACTTTCAGTTTACCACATCCAATATAGCAGGTGCTACAGTACTTTAAGTACGATATTTTTGTCATTTTTGGAGAAGTTTCAGTTTGTTAGCGCGATACAGCCTCCGGAGTATATACAAGTGACCAATTTTATGATTGGATATTATTCAGAGCGTCTCAAAGATGAACCCTATTGATATTCATATTTCAAGTACCAAATTTTTGTCATTTTAGGAGAATGTTCAGTTTGTTGGCACGATACAGCCTCCAGAGAGTATACGATTGATCAATTTTATGATTGATGTACCCTATTGATTTTCAGTTGACTAGAGCGAGTACAGCGGGTCCTATAAATCCAGATATACTACATTTTTGGTTATTTTTGGAGGAATTTCGTTTGTTATCACGATACATCCCCCGAAGTGTATACAAGTAACGATTTTATGATAGAACATTGTTCAGGGCCACAGATGCGGAAAAGTTAGATTAAAACCGTTTATTTTTCTAAAATCGTTTTTTCTTGTTGATCATGAATAAAAACATGGAAATAACTAAAAAAAATTCAAAATTCCTACTTTTTTCGGGGAAAACCAATACTTTCCTCGCATATTAGATAGGTTGGGCGGAAAAATAATATGGTGAAAAAAGAGGAAAAAAAGAGGAATATCTTCATTACTTTTTAACCTTTGGGGACAAACTTATCGATGCTGACGATTACAATGCATAACAGCAAGAATGGGGATCAAGGATTTCTAGAACTGATGGTAGGATTCTTTTGTCTGTGATACAAAAAAAAAACATTGAACTTCTTGCCTTCTGGAGAACCCACTTACTGGGCATAAACACAAGAGATTGTGAAATATTTATCAATCTAAGTGTCCCTTAATAAATAATATATATAGAGCTGCGTGAGCATCTACGCCGTCAATAGGTATAAACCAAAAGTACTGTTCACTAATAATTAGAGAAAATAATTATTGAGCAACGTCAAAGTCAAAACGCTGACAACTTAACTAAGTGTTTGAGAAAACCGTCATAATGAAAATTTATACCATTATAGAAATGAAGCAAGTTGTACCTGACTACCAATTTGGCTCCAGAAATCAGTATGGGACGATAGAGAAAATATACATAGAGTGGTTAATAATATCAACAAGGACCTAGAAAATCCGCGATATTCCTCCGCTGAATTTCTGGATATCACCCAAGCATTTGATGAAGCTTGGTATAAGGAACTATTATATAATGATAGAACGTCCAGACGTCCTACCGGCAGGACAGAGCATCCTGCCGATAGGACGTAAAATTTCTTACACGATTTCGAATATAACGGGTACAGCTAGAAGGTTCAAAAGAATCAGCGTGAAAATTTCATCAAAATCGGTTCAGTAACAAAGCCACATTATTTGATTCCGATGCAGAGAATACTTGGAGTAAATCGATTTTCGGTTGCAATTATACAAATGCAAATTATTATCGAGTAGTTCAAAAATTATTAGAAAAGACCGCCTGCGTTTTATGGGATGTTGATAAAAGAAAAATGAATATCGAATTAGGATTTCTTGAAGGTAATACCTACTATACTGATAAATCTAAAGAATTGTTCCGACTATACTTGACACTTTTTTGCAACATATAGTACTCGTTGTCGTGAAAATATACAGCCCGATTCTATGCAGAAAGTATACAGCAGCCCTCTACTTCTAGAAATACCGAGGAAACCTTTATAAGTGAGTCATCAAATACTCCTTCTAAAAGCGAAAGTGATTATGAAGATGTCTATAATACACAACGTAATGTTTTATTGAGAGATGAAAAATTAGTAGTATTATTGCACATGAAACCATATGGGACCTCGGGGAAGTAAGAATTGATCATAATAAAGATATAAAATTCAAGCCAAATCTAAATGTAGGTGATGTTGCTCCAATGAATGAATTGGATTTTTGGCTTACGATGTTCCCTGGGGAAAATATTGACTCTTTCCTAGAAGCGACCAATTCTGACCTCATGCGAGAAGATACAAAGACCTGCTCTAAAACAGAATTCCAAGTTATTGGACTTATATATGCCATGAGCACATTTTTATTACCAAATAGACGTGATTACTGGTCTACCAAAGAGAACAATAGCTTATTCCATCCACCAGCTTTTGGAGTCCGATTCGGGATGGGTTACCATAGATTTTAGCGTATACTACAAGCCTTTTGTTTCGTCACTGAAGACACTGCGGATACTGATAAATGGAAATGCATAAGACCTTTTGTCTATATGTTACAAACCAAATGAAATGATATTTTTCCACCTGGTTATAAAGTCTGTATCGATGAATCCATGTTCTCTTGGTATGGAAGAGGTAATCACCATCCAGAGGGCTTACCAGCTGTTATCAAAATCGCCCGTAAACCCAAAGGTGTCGGATGTCAGTGCAAAACACTAGCCGATGTTCAAACTAAGACTAGAAATAAATGAAGGAAAACATGCTATGGCTGGGAAAAAGTGGCAAAGGGAGTTGTGAGCTGGAACAGCAACAACATAGGAATGGTAAAGGTGGCAACTAGAAATTACCGAATCAAATACTTGGAAGAAAATTGTCCTCAACAACGCGGTGCTACTGTGACATGTAAAACAAGAATCGATGACATTGAAATACTTGCGGTTGCTTGGCGTGATGCTAAAACACACATTTGTTGGAACATGTGGAACTACTCTTGAAGGCTCACCATGTGTAAAACGAAGAGTGGATTAAAATGGTGAAAAATATACATTTGAGGTACCGCGAATAAAACTTGTGGAAGAATATTATGAAAGTTCCCCGTCTATTGATATTCACAATCATTTGCGACAAGCCGGGTTGGCACTAGAATAGAGTTGGCTTACACATAATTGGAAGCACAGATTATACGCTTCATTTCTTGGAATTATAGAAACTAACGCATATTTAGCGTGGGAATATTTCAAGAACGATCTTAAAATATCTCATGCCACTTTTACAAAGAATGTGGCTTATCAGATCTTAAACCATAACTTGGAAGAGGAAGAAAATGTTGCAAATTCAAATAATAGGCTACAAACATTACTAAGGGATCGGCAAAATGAACAGCCCGGTAACATACCTACGTCACACCGTTTAGTTGCACTAAGCAGCATAGATGAAAGACGACGTGTTCAACGTAAGTGTATCATTTGTTCTCGTATTCAACACAAACAACAAAAAAGAAGTTACTTTTGTGAACCCTGTGGTCAAAACGCTATTCTTGGTTCTACTACTGGGCACAATTGTTTTGCGTATCACGTCTTACACAGAATACCGCAAAAATAACTTTTTGTTCTAATTTTATTATTTATTCCAGAATTTAGTTTTTTTATTTATTTGAGAATTTAGTTTTTTAATTTATTTGTGAATTTTTTTAGTTTTTTTAATTATTTGTGAAATAACTTTTGGTTATTTTTTAGTAAGATTTATTTTTGTCTAAAACAAGTTTTCAATATCGTACAAATAAAATAACTTATAATCTATTCATTGATTTGTAATTAATATTTTGAACTGTTGACAAAATTATTCCTGACGCCTATGGAGAATGTCGCGGTACTGCTGGAAGCTCATTGCGTCCTACTGGAAGGACATTTAAATTGAAAAAGACCAATTGGATTGTCCAACTGTCCTTCCGGAAGAGGCTTCCGGCAGGACAATAAACTTAAAAACGCTTGATCTTATGACATGTACGAAATCGTAAAGTCATATTTATGCATTAAATATTCTCTAGTCTACCAGATCAATGATATATACTGCAGATATTCCAACTATAACCCTAACTATCGTTGTGTTATTATATGCCGACGACACAGCCATTTTGTTGATAATTTGACTTAAATGTAGGTCTACCTTGCTTCGGTGCATACCTAACGTGTCCCAATTCTCTGTATTTACTTTCTATACTATTTACCGTCCATTTTAGGTCAATTGATTTTAAAAAGAAATCAGTTTGGAGCATCACAAGGTTTGTTAAAGGAATTCGCATTAGATGATAAAGAGGAAGACAGAAATAATCAGAAAACGCCCAAGCAAGAGTTTACTGAGCTCCTGTTGACAGTTCGGGACTATCTAAAGAAACAAGAGACACTATTACATCAATAAAAATTAAGCTGGAAATCTCTAAGATATTTGGCTGCAGGAGATTCATTTTCCACACTTGCTTCCGCGTACCAGGTTTTTCTTGTAGGTATTTATCACACCATTTAAAACAAACATTGGCTGTCTGTTCAGTGATCATCGATAGTCTTTTTTTGTTCTGATCATCGGGACTTTCTCTTTATATTAACTGTACTAAGCGCAGCAATATCCATTTCTTTTACTATACACTTTAATTCATTTTCACTGGTATCCTTGTACCAATATTTCTCTCTTCTTGATTCTAAAGGCAATCATATTGGCAATAAAATTAAAAAAAATTTGAAAATAACACTTTTACACCGCTTAACGCACATTTTACTTTTCCGCCCAACCTATCTAATATGCGAGAAAAGTATTGGTTTACCCCAAAAAACGTTGGAATTTTGGGTTTTTTCACTTATTTTTACCCTTTCCACCAAGAACAACACTAAAAAACGGTTTTTAGAAAAAAACATCCTGTGTGTATATAGTTGTCGTCGTCGTTGACCACTTTTCGTAGCATGGTCTTGTTAGCACGATACAGCCACCGGAGTGCAACAAGTTACCTAGTATTTAACACAGTTGTGACCAATATTGGTGCAATAGGTTTTGGTCCGCAGGCTCTGCTTCATAATTCTTCGACTGTTTTTCTTGGAGTGAGCGGTAAATCGTTTTTGTTTTGTTGGAATATGTTAATTCATACTCCGCCTGCATTGTTCACTGGATGGATCGATTAGTTTAGTGAGTAATGTTGCCGGTCCCAAGCCCGGAAAACGGAGGAGGGTTTAAAGCAAGGCTAGCAACCGATACGACTGCCTCGTGAACCGGACGGATCAACCCAGGAAACGACACGGCGAGAAAAAGGAAAAAACGAGAATGGAAACGAAATAAATTGAGACTAGCCTGCTGGAACATCACATCGTGGAACACCAGAGACCAAGAACTGCTAATGGAAATCGCTAATAATAACACTGATATTTGTTTGCTCTCAGAAACTAAGAAGGAAGGTAAAGGCAACACGAAACTTGGAGACTATATACTATTCTATAGCGGAGTAGATAAGGACAAAAAAGCACAGGCAGGGGTTGGAATAGTTGTACACCAGAAGCTACAACACTTGATCGTAGACGTGAAATACCTTCAGCACAACATAATGTATATGTCATTAATATTTGAAAACGACAAGACACATTTGATAAGTGTATATGCACCAGACATAACAAACCCAAGGGAAGAACGAGAACAATTCTTCGATGATCTTCAGTGCACTTTGGATCGTTTACCAAGAAACGAAAAAGTCTTTATAATGGGGGACTTCAATTCACGTATATGAAATGATACCATCCCTGGAATCATGCAACGAACTAAGAATAAACAATACGTACTTTAAACATAAACAACAACACAAATACACATTCAGAAATACGAGGGGTAACAAATCGATCATCGATTATGTAATCACCAATAGACAAGTGGACCCTCAACAAATTCTGAACATAAGAGCACTAACATCGGCGAACGTAGGGACACAACATAACCTGATTCTTTGCAAATATCGATCAGTAGGTATGCGAAAAAAGAAAAAGGCACCAAATTATGTAACAAAATTCAACATAGAATCGTTAAGGGAAGATAGCACAAAAGATCTATATCAAAGAAGACTCAATGAGAAATAACTCAAAACCAGGTTGTAGATAACGATGATGTAGAAACGGATTGGAAAAAAATAAGACACAATATAACACAAAGTGCAACAGAAGCCATAGGGATAAGAACAGTAGACACCTACGGAAAGAGAAGCACCAAACCGTGGTTCACCAACGAAGTCAAGGAACTGGCAAAAGAGAAGAAGGAAGCATATATAAAATACAATAACAAAACTGTTAGAAATCAAACAAACAACCACATACGACAACTAAAGAAGGAATACTGGGAAACATTTTCAGCAGGAAGCGGAATTATACGGTGGTGAGAAGAAGGTGTGGAACATGTTACGCAACAGAAAAAAAACAAGTTAGGGAGGAAGTGCAAGTAAATGACATTACAGAAGAAAAATTGATCAGGTACTTCGAAAACACATATAATATTACTGATGATGACAATACACTGGAGGGACTTGAAGCACTAATAACAAAATTGAAAAATCGTAAAGCACCTGGCATTGATAATATATACAACGAGTTAATCAAGTATGGAGGAAAGAATTTAATGAGGGAACTTGTCACCTTATTTCAGAAGATTATAATATTCGGGGTCATACCGTACAAATGGAGGTTAAGCGTATCCGTACCCATACATAAAAAAAGGAGGAAAAAGGGATCCCGACAATTTCAGGGAGATAACTTTGTTGAGCTCAGTATTAAATTTTTTCAAAAAATCATAGCGATAAGACTTGGAAACAAGATTTCGATGACGGAAGAACAACAAGGGTTCAGACAGAACAGATCGACGGTAGACGGCAACTAACCGAAAAATCAATAGAGTTCAACAAGCCTATGTTTGTATGTTTTGTTGACCTCACTAAAGCCTTTGATAAAGTACGGTTGAGGGACGTATTAGAGATTCTAGAGAAGAACAATATAGATCATAAATATCAAAATATTATTAAAGAACTGATTACCGGAAATATAACGAGGATTAAAACCAGTACGGGATTGTCCAAAGAAGTACAGATTATGAACGAGATACGACAGGGAGACAGCCTCAGCCCTACACTATTCAATATTATCATGCACATAGAAACTGTTAACAAGGTCAACGGGGGTACAGAATGGGAGAACAGTCATTAAAAGTGTTATGCTATACGAATGACGCGATGGTAGTGGCAGAGAGTGAAGATGACTTACAGCGCCTACTATACAGAATGAAGACAACGGTAGATAAATATAATATGAGCATTTCAATTAAGAAGACTCAATCAATGGTAATAGCCAATGATCAGATTAGATGTAAACTAGCTGCCGACAACAAAATAATACAACGAACAATGAAATTCAATTATCTTGGAGTAACAATGTCAAACAAGAGGGATTTAATAAAGGAAACACGAACTCAAGCGACAAAAGCATCAAGGGTCAGCGGATATTGTAGAGAGATAATATGGAAAAACAATATGATGAGTACACAAAGCAAGATAAGAATCTACAAAACATGCGTAAGACCTATTCTCACTTATGCAACCGAAATAAGGGCCGAAACATCAACAACAAAAAGAATAATGAGGACGACTGAAATGAAAACGCTAAGAACAATTAAGGGAGTGAGCCTCAAAGATAGAATGAGAAGTCAGGACATTAGAGAAGAATTAGGAATTCAGGATCTGGTGAGATGGGTTAGAAAACGTAAACGAGGTTGGAGAGAACATGTCGAAAGAATGCCAGAAAACAGATGGGCAAAACGGGCGAAAACCCAGAAACCAAATACACGGAGACCACTAGGGAGATCACCAAAAATATGGCATGAGAGCTGGAGCTCAGAGTCTCAAGAAGAGGCCAAATATTCGGAATTAAACAGGACAGGGTAACGATTAAGGATTTCTTTATACCTTCTTACTCTACTTCCCAACATTTATATTTTTTGTCTGCAGTTAGGTAAGTTGTATTTATAATTGTTTTAATAATTTGGCAAGATAAAAATTTATAGATTAGATTATATTAGGTTTTAACGGGTTTACAGTGCACTGAAACCAAAGGTTTATTGTGCCCCCCCTATCAGAGCTGTTCTCGCTACTACTACAGCTCGTCTTCCAGTTCCAAGGTTCTAATGAACTCTAGTATTTGGGACGGCTTCAACGAGGTTAGGTCCTCACTCTTACATGTTTCTTGTCGGAAGCATTTCTTGCGTTGGCTTGTAATGGCAAGGCATTCCAGAACTAGGTGATCCGGAGTTTCATCCTCCTCCCCACAGAATCTACACTCGTCAATCTCTGCTAGACCTATTCTCATTAAGTGCTTCCTAAAGCGGCAGTGTCCTGTAAGAAAGCCCGTGAGGAGATGTAACTTATCTTTACTGAGGTCCAAATATTTTTTGGATCTAGCAGTGTCAAGTTCCCCAGGAACTGTTTGGAATGTTCCAACCCGGGAAGTCACCGCCAGAGTGCTTCTCTTTCGATTTCCTCTTTCTTCCGAAACTCTTTCTTGTAGGAGTATTTTGCTACACCACAGAAAGGCTTCGGACCAATAAAGGGCATTTGTGCTCCTTTCCTGGCAAGTGTATTGGCCTCTTCATTTCCCGTGATTCCCGAGTGGCCAGGAACCCAGACTAAAGAGACCCCGTTATTCTTGCCTAATTCATCAAGTTTTCTTCGTCACTCCCATGCCAACTTTGAGTCAATGACATGGGAGCTCAATGCTTTGATAGCTGCTTGACTATCAGAATGGATCGATAAGTTACATTTCTGGTAGTTTCTTTCTAGGTTCATTTCCACGCATCTTTCGATCGCAAGTATTTCTGCCTGAAAGACGCTCGGGAAGGAGCCTAACGATAATGAGTATCTGGTGGTTTTCGAACCATCCGTATACCATCTAATGGTGTTTTCTTTGAGAGTTTGGCTGGTGTATTCCCTTTCCCAGTCTCTCCTCGTATTTAGCATCGTGGTGAAATTCTTTTCGATGCTTACTTTCCTGATCATTTCGTCACTGGGAAGATTTGCTAATGAGATGTATCTTGTCAGAGAGGACCAAGCTCCCTGATTTTTAAAACTCTCATTGCCTGAACCTTCCTTAGATATTCTAAGAGTTGCCTCGTGGACAGATCTTTCATCACCGTGGGTTTCAAGGCTGGAAGGGCTCTTTTCCGGGTAAATGGAATTACTATGGTCTTGCTTGGGTTAATGTTCAGCCCCACTGACAAGCACCATTGCTGAATGATTCTGAGGCCCTTTTGTAATAAATCACACAATGTGCTCTCGAACTTGCCTCTGACTATTAAAACAATGTCATCGGCGTAGCCCATACATTCGAAGCCAAGCTCCGTTAGCCTGTAGAGCAACTTATCTACTACGAGGCTCCATAGAAGGGGAGATATCACTCCCCCTTGAGGTGTCCCCGAGTGCCTTTAACTGAGGTGGTTTGATTCCCCACCTGTGTCAGCTATCCTCGTTGTCAACAACTCAGACATTCATTTTACAATGGTTTCATTCACTCCTCGTTTGTTAGTGCTTCTTTGACAGACACATGAGTTGTGTTGTCAAAGGCCCCTGATATATTCATAAATGCGCACATTGCGATTTCTTTGTTGTTCAGATCAGCTGATACAGAGCCGTCTCTGTTGATCGACCCGCTCTGTAGGCATGCTGATATTTATGAAGTGGTATATTCTCCAGATTCTCTGTTGTTATGTAGTTAAACACTACTTTCTCCATCGATTAGAGTAGAAACGATGTTAGACAGATGGGTCTAAAAGATCGGGGATCAGTCCCATCTTTTTTCTCTATTTTTGGTATGAAGGTTTCCCTTACCCTTCTCCATTTGCTAGGTATTAAACCCACTGCTAGACTGCTCTAAAAATTTATAAGAATAGGCGCAATTTTTGCACCCGTATACCATAAAATGGAAGTCTTTTCCATTTTTTGTTGCCAAATGATTTTTTAGATCAGGTTAAATTTAGTACTATGTATATATAAAAAATTTATCTGAATAAATTTCAGTCAATAAATTGAGAATTATTTGGAAGAATTTTTCTTTGTAAATATCACTTGAAAATAGAAAAAATTGGATAAATTTAATAAACGACATGGTATTTTACGTGATTTCAAAAAATGTATGATTCAAATTTCGTTACTTTAATTGTTTATTAAATGGAAATTTTATTCTTTCTAGTCACTTGAGATGTATACATGGCTCAAAGTTTTACTGACTTCCCTAGATGGCAGTTTTGGTAGTATTTTCTTTACACAAGAATTGCCATTTCTCAGTGTATCATTAATAAGTTTGCAGGTGTCGATCGTGGTTAATAAAAATTAAATTGAAGGGCATTATACAACACTTGGTTCGCGGAGGATTATTTCTCTAAAGTATTATGTATATACTTTGAATAATTACAGAAAATAACACGTTTTGACATTCACTGATAACATCTTGTGAGCTGGAAACTGACAAGAATATCTCGCGCGTAAGGTGTTAACTAGTCAAATGATTTAAATGAATAAATATTTGCTTCGCATTTTTGTAAGAGATAATTTGTATAGTTGATTCGAGGTTGGTTTGCGGATGTTGATGTTTAAATTCTGGTTACTAGTAGCAATTTTGAACTTCTGAAAATCTGCTTCAAGTTTACCATAATTTCACTCGTCGTGAATCAGATGAATGCTTATATATATATACAGTGGACGGTATATATCAATTTTTGACGTAAATTTTTCGTTTTAACTGAAGTTATTTATGAGAAATTGAATTCATAAAGTACCTACTAACCTCTAGTTCTATTCTCATGAGTTAATCTTTAGTTAAACTGTCAAAACAACAGTTATATCCAAACATATTAATAATCCTAAAATACCAATTAATGCTTTTGGAAATTATAACTCCCTGTAGCAAAATCTTTAAATCTAAATTGTGCCCAATAAAGAATGTGACTTTTTAGTAGATAACGAATGCATAAACATTAAATAATGAGATGTTTTTTTATTTTTTCGGTAGTTGTTCTTTAACTTTTCAGCTCTCTATCTCCCAGATGGTAGATAACCTTTTCGGTTGTTTTTATATAACTTGTTTTGTTCACGACCAGAATAAAACGTAGCCTTCTCGATTCAATTATCTACCTCTTAAATCTTGTTGACTTCGGTTTTGTATTGTATATGGTTGGGCAATAAAAATTCCAAAAAAAAACGGCAAAAATTGGTCTCCTTTCAAGTATATTATATTTTCTTGAACAAATGTCCTTGATTTTATTACATAACGTGTATTTTTAAAGAATTTTATTTATTTAATTTTTCTGCATCGACCTACAAGGTCATTAACGGTTACAAAGTACTACATATTTCTTGATACGTAAATAAATGGCAGTTACATAGTACATATTACTTGATACAAACAATACATTAGCGGTACATGGTACATATTTCATATTAATAGAATAAACAACAACAAAATAGTATGTTATTCAACGAGTGACGAAAATAACATTTTCTGCAATGAGAGAACAGTTTATCAAACGACGCGCAGCCGAATTTGATCATGTTCTCCGGTTGCAGAAAATGCTTTTCGACGAGTAAAAGACCTATACTTCTTCTATAACCATGGCTTACTAAATAGGATGTATGAGAAGTTTAGAGAGATCTCGACGAAATCTGCGATTTACAACGCTTGTTTTGGCATCTACCTTTATATTATAATTGAACGTTTCTAAACGTTTGTCATATACCGAATAAAATCCTATAAATAAAATCTAAGACTGCAACAATAATTTTATTTAATTATTAATTTACAAATTTTGAATAACTCAATACTAAACAAATGTATTGTGTATTTTAAAATTTATTTTTGATTCACATATTGATTCATAATTAAATTAGAACAGTTATTTAAAAGGATTGGGCTTTGTCAGCGATTTAATATCTGAAATTACAACCACTTACTAACGTTATGGGATATAAAGTATTTAAAAATGGCTGTAATGTGCTTACTATGTGAAAAAGTGTATAATTACCAAAGAACATTAAATGCGCATATGAGAAAAGAACATGAGCAAGAACCTAATATCATGCATTTTGAATTAAATAAATATGATCACAAATGATTGGAAAGATGTAATGTGTGGTTTATTAATATAAAAAATTTGAGACTGCATTCAATAAAACAGCACAACTTTGTTTTAGAACATGAGATTGTGTAATTTTCAACGAATGAAAGTAAGTAATTTTTTAAATAGTTGTTAAAATGTCTGCAACAAAATACTTTGCCTTAAATAGAATTTATTTGCTGGTTGATGAATTTAAACAAGGATTGCGTAAATTGACCATGTAATGTACCTATATTGACTTTGTTATTGACATCAAAGTATTTTCATAAACACTTATTTTCAGTGAAAAGAAGGCTTACAGACAGAACGCTACAAGTGGAAAATATGCATGTAGAGCACTTGCACCACCTTGAAAAAATATCATACATCTTATCAGAAATTAATAGAAAATTAGATGGCTATACAGGAGCAAGGGGAGCAAACAACTGCTCTGAATATAAATTTAAATAATATATTTCAATATAGAAAACTATTTATTTAACTATGTACTATAAATTTAATAAACATTATACAAAATAATTCTGAATAATTCTATTTCTCAGCTGTCGTCCTTCATTTAAAAAATCTACTTCATGATCATGGAGAGCTTCATATCCGTTATCAATTTGTTCATTGTCAACATCAATTTCCACACCTTCATTAATTGCTATGTTATGTAAAGCACAACATACATTTATTATCGATCCAGCAAATGTGGGCTCATGTCTAAGAATATTATCTTTAGATAAACATCTAAATCTTGATTTCAAAATCCTATTACATCTTTCTATACAGTTTCTAGCTCTTCAATGAGCTTAATTGCTTCGACTTTCTGGGAATCGCTTTTACAGTGAGTATCGTTAACGACATATCAATAAATGATATGTAATTCGGAATCCCCGTGAAGATATGAAAGTTTCACACGTTTGCGCACTAGGTTGATGCACGGTTGAGTTTTTATCCCTTGCTGGGATATTCTATATTTGGTGTCGAAAATTAAGGTTTTCGGTTGAAGTAAAACAAGCTAATATGTCATCTACATATCTATACCAAAATAAAACATTTTTTGAAATATTACTGTTAAATATTTTTTCTTTCTAAATTGTCCATAAAAATGTTTGCCAAAATTAGTGATATAGGGCTTCCCATTGGTAAACCTTCATTTTGAACATATATCTTATTGTCAAAAGTGAAATAATTCTGATTAATACATACATCAAATAAATTGGATTAATATTTTTATCTTCTAGTAATTTTCGTACAAATACATTCTTTAGGAGGAATTTTAGTGAACATATTGGTAACATCAATTGAAATGAGTTTAGAGTTATCTTGCAATTTGAATGCCTTTAATTTTTTGATTAGTTCTATTGAATTTTTAATTGAGTATTTAGATGTATATCCGTAACTATTAAGTATATTGTTAAGTTTTTTGGCTAATATATTATTAGGAGTATTAACATAAGAATCTACAGGTCTAATTGGTTTCGTTACTTTATGTAATTTAACCGTTCCATATAATTGTGGAGAATGAGGATTTTTATGAACGATGGACTTCTTATCGTAATCACTTAAAAGATAATTTGAATTATTCACAATATCTCATACATTACTAGAGAACTTTTTTGTTGGGTATGCTCTAAGAACTTGTAAATCGCTAGATTCTATAAAGTTATATATCTTTATAATCATTAGTTGTCAATATGACAGTGGAATTCCCCTTGTCTGATTTTGTAACTGCTAGGTTATTATTTTCTACTTTCTTTTTGATTGAATTTAAAACTGTGTCATTTTTTGTTTGACGTTTAAATTTTGACGGTTCAATATTATTGACTGAATTGACAATTTTTAATTTCTCATAAAGAAAATTATTTGAATTCGATTTTAAAGCTATTTCAGATTCTGTAGCTATTATTTGCTTAATATTATCCTTGAATTTTGGTGGTATGCTGTATTTCGAACCTTTATTTAAAAATTCCATTTCACTATCTGTAAAATTAGTGTCTGAGAAGTTTTCAAATCGTGGTACAAAGTGTGTTGGTATGTAAGTACTTATAGTTTCAGGATGTTTAGAGTATTGAATTCTATGTTTTGTGTGATCAAGTTTCTGCAGTTTTTGTTCTTGTTTCTTAAATTTCTTGTGATTCATTGTGCTGAAACTTTCTCTGTTTTTGTCATTTAAACAGTCAGAATGTACAACTTTTGTCTAAGGAGTTCCTAATTTTAAACCATTTTTAACATTCTTCTTTAAGCCATACTCGTTGAGCTTTTTGTGCTTGAGGTGTTTTAGAATGACAATTTATATTCATATAACTTGGCATTACCTTTTTTCTAAGGCATTCTTGGTTAAACCAAATGTTTTGTGATGCTTTGTAACGTTTTTGTAGTAACTTCTGGTACAGTCGGGTCAAATCTTCTCTGGAAGATTTTTTAATGAAATAACTGTCTATCTACTCATTTTACTGTTTTAAATTAAACTTACTGTTTCTAGTCAATTCCACAATATATTGAAAATATTTTAAAAATTGTAAGATAAGTTACTACAAAAAAGTTACAAAGCATCACAAAACATTTGGTTTAACCAAGAATGCCTCAGAGAAAAGGTAATACCAAATTATATAAATATAAAATGCCATTCTAAAACACCTCAAGCACAAAAAGCTATAAAATGTGCTCAACGAGTATGGCTTAAAGAAGAATGTAAAAAATGGTTTAAAATAATAGACTCCTTAGACAACTACATAAAAGTTGTACATTCTGAACTCACGTTCCAACTACATCCAGGAGAATTTGATTGTTTAGGTGACAAAATCAGAGAAAGTGTCAGCACGATGAAGCACAAGAAATTTAAGAAACAAGAACAAAACCAGCTGAAACTTGATCACACAAAACATAGAATTCAATACTCTAAACATCATGAAACTGTAAGTACTTACATGTCAACACACTTTGCACCACGATTTGAAAACCTCTCAGACACTAATTTTACAGATAGTGATATAGAATTTTTAAATAAAGATTTAAAATATAGCATACTACCAAAATTCACGAATAATATTTAACAAATAAGCTACAGAATCTGAAATAGCTTTAAAATCTAATTCAAATAATTTTCTTCATGAGAAATTAAAAATTGCCAATTTACTCAAAAATATTGAACCGTCAAAAGTTAAACGTCAAACAAAAAATGACACAGTTTTAAATTCAATCAAAAAGAAAGTAGAACATAATAACCTGACAGTTACAAAATGTGACAAGGGGAACGCCACTGTCATATTGATTATAATATATATAATTCAAATATATATATATAACTTTATAGAATCTAGCGATGTTCTAGTTCTTAGAGCAGACCCAACAAAAAAGTTCTCTAATAATGTAAGAGAAATTGTGAATAATTCAAATTATCTTTTAAGTGATTACGAAAAGAAGTCCATCGTTCATAAAAATCCTCATTCTCCACAATTATATGGAACCGTTACATTACATAAAATAACGAAACCAATTAGACCTGTAGTTTCTTATGTTAATACTCCTGACAATATATTAGCAAAGAACTTAACAATATACTTAATAGTTACGAATATACATCTAAATACTCAATTAAAAATTCAATAGAACTGATCAAAAAATTAAAAGCATCCAATTTGCAAGATATCTCTAAACTCATTTCATTTGATGTTACCAATATGTTCACTAAAATTCCTCATGAAGATTGTCTAGTACTTGTACGAAAATTAATAGAAGATAAAAATATTAATCCAGGAATGGTATCGGATATACGTATATGTATTAATCAGAATTATTTCACTTTTGACAACAAGATATATGTTCAAAATGAAGGTTTACCAATGGGAAGCCCTATATCACCAATTTTGGCAAAAAAATTTATGGACAATTTAGAAAGAAAAATCTTCAACAGTAATATTTCAAAAAATGTTTTATTTTGGTATAGATATGTAGATGACATATTAGCTTGTTTTATGGGTAGTGAACGACAATTAGATGTATTTTCAACCGTATTGATAATTTACACCCAAAAATTATATTTACATTAGAAGTTGAAGATAATGATCAACCAATTTTCTTGATTTGAGAATTCAAAGAATTAATAATGTACTTGATTATTCAATTTATAGAAAACATACATTGGTAGCATATAATTCAATGATACATAGAGCTTTTCCAGTTCCTATGAACAAATGTAATTTTATTAGGGAAATCAGTACAATTAAACAAATAGCAACATCCAACGGTTATCCATTACATATGATAAATAATTTAATTAATAAAAAAGAGGAAAAAGTGGCATTGAAACTAATATTTCCTGAACAAATTAACGAAATAAAAAAATATAAAACAATCACATTTGCAGCTAATAGTACTATTAATATTACAAAGATAATATCTTCAGACACAAATACAACAATTTCTTTTAAAACAGAAAATAATGTGAATACAAAATTGTTAAATGTGAAAACAAAAATATCACCATTGAAGAAATCAGGTATATATAAACTCAAATGTCCAGAATGTAATGCTGTCTATTTGGATCAAACCCTTAGAAATTTTGAGTTCAGATACAGTGAACATTTACGAGCATATAAATTAAAACAATCAGATAAGTCCCACTATGCAAAACATCTACTTGACACCAAACATTCATTGTCACCTAACACAGAACTAGAAGTACTATATATTTGCGATAAGAAACAAGAACTGGATTTCCTTGAAGAGTTAGAAATTAGAAGACACTTAAGAAACCCACAATATCAAGATGTCAATGAACAGATAAATCTAGGGAGTTCTCCAGTTTTAAACTGTCTTCTTAAGTGATAATTGTAAAGATCAGCAGATATAGTTTACCTGGTTTTCAATATCATTGCACAGTTATACTGATCTTAATTGAAAAAAAAAGATATCCAGGATATCTCCAAAGGGCTAATAATATCTAAGCTTTAATATTTGTAACATCACATCTTCTTCTTCTTTTTACTATTAACCTATATTAAGTCAATCACTAGGTTGGTCATTTCTTGATCGGGCCAAAATAATTATTAAACATCAGATAGGCTTCAAATGAAATATAACTTCTGTCATTCTGACAATGATATTTAATATCGAAACAATTTTCAATTATCTTAGAATTGTTAAAATCTCTTCAATATATTGTGGAATTAGCTAGAAACAGTAAGTTTCATCTAAAACAGTAACATTTTTATAGGTCCATTTTTAATACAAAATTCAATATTCACTTATATACTCCGAGGAAATATACGTATAAGTTCTGCGATATTTTTAAAATAAAAATATCTAACCCAGATTTAAGTGATGTGGAAAAAGAAAACCTAAAGAGAGATCACGAACTGCATTTGAGGAAAGCAGAGCTCGCCAGGGACTCCTTAAAGAAATATGCTGTTTCAGCCAAAGAAAATGAAGAACTGTATTACTGCAGTGTATATCTATAAAAAGCTTCGCTTTTTCCTGTCTTAAAGGTCTCTGATGCATACTACAAAAGGAAATTGTATTGTTATAACTTTGGCATCTATGACTTGGCCAAAGAATGTGCGTTTTTCTACACATGGAATGAAACAGTAGCTGGAATAGGTTCAGAGGAAATGTCTTCCATGTTTAATAAAACATATGAAAGTTGAAGCTAATGGCAAGAAAAAAGTAACAATCTACAACAATTCCTATGGAGGGCAGAACTAAAACATCAAAATAGCTCTTGCCCTCATGATATTCATTCAGAGTGATGACGTCGACATTGAAATACTTGATCAGATATTTTTAGTTTCAGGACATTTGTTCTTACCGAACGATTCCTATTTTGGCAGTGTAGAGTTAGCAGCCAAAGGAAAGGCAATTTAGGTTCCTCAATATTGGTAAGTTACAGAAATAAGAAAAAGTTTATTGTATGTGAAATGAGCAGAGAAGACTTTATTTCAACAGCAAATTTAATGGAAAACATAAGCAGTAGGAAAAATATACAGAAAAACATTCTGTAAATTGGTTGGAAATGCAATGGATTATGCTGGAAAAAGAAAGTCCCTATGAAAAACAGTACAAAGAAAATCTGAACTCTGAAATTGAGTTTGATGTTTTGGACATAAATCTGACAGACAGGAAAGGTAGGCCAACATCTCCCATAAACGCTCCACTGATTAGGCTCTATCAAGGAATACGATCTGTTGGACCACTGAAAAAATGTGATATGATGGATCTACTTCAATTTATCCCATCAGTGTACCACACTTTTTATCAAAATCTGAAGAGTGATGATACTGATGTGGAATATATTGGACCTCTGCAGTTCATTAAGAGTTCAGACGAAGTCGGAGTCAATGGATATTAAAATAATGAACTGAATGACAATTTAATTTTGTATCTTAACTACAGTGTATCAGACTCAGACTTTTTATCAGTTTTTGTTATAAAATAAAAATAATTGTGTTGTCTTAAATCATGCTCATTTATTTCACCCGCAACATACTTAAAATGAAAGTGGCTTAAGTCACTTAGATCACTCCATGGTTACAGTATAAACTGTAAATATATAACTTGGGTATGAGATTGACCATTTATTTGTGAGAAAAAATCATCAATAAATTTTTTTGTATATATCTACTAGATTTTATAAAAATACCTTTTGAAAACCACTAAAAATCTCAAAATAGGAAAAATGTGACCTAAGCTACTTTCATTCTCAGGGGCTCATTTAGTGCATGTATTCTTAAAGAGCGAAAAAACCGCCGGAATTCACAAACGGAGAGAGAGTACTTCGTGCCCCGTTTTACTATTAATACATCATATAGAACGAATTGAGCACGTCATAGATTGAGAGCCATTGAAAAAAGTAAGTAAGTAAAAACAATTAAAAAAATTAAATAAAACTTATAAATTTATAAACTTCATCCCATATTATAAATAATAACAGATAATAATCAAAATATATATATGATTAGAATGTATACAAAATGATCCATTCAATCAATACATCAAAAATAAAGTACAAAGGAAGTCTCTCCATCCGATTTATAGGTACTATCAAAACCGAATTACAATATCAAAACATATAACAAAGAGAGGGTCCCATCCGATTTATGCTTTTTAAAGACATTACAAAGAAATATCCGAATTATAATATCGAAACGCATTACAAAGTAAAGGCAACGTCTGTTTCGATTGAGTTGTCAGAACTACAAAGCAAACAAAAATCTTTTTTAACTGTACAATAATAAGACCGGCCGAAAAACAAAATGCATTAAAATGAAACTACGAAGAACACAAAGAATCCATAGCTTACCTTTATTTTAAAAAGATTATAAGTAGATATAGTCACCCTATACATCGTATGATTTAATATCATCATCTTTTGTAAGGGGTGTACTTGCGTCACCTATTTTTACCTCGTCAAGAGGTTTTTGGACTGATTTTCATTTTTTCTAGTATCGTCCGTATTTGTTTTCTAACAACAGAGTCAAAAGTTGGTTTCAAATCAAATACCAGGATCAGCATACAAGATCCTATATTCATTATAAAATTGCTTTAGTAACGAAAAAAGTTTTTTAGGGATTCCTTGGTATAGAAACTTATGAGATGTAACTACTCACTTTGCTCACATATTTGCCAATGAAAAGAAAATTTCTGTATATTTCACATTAACAAATACGTCTCAATAAATCCTTAAAAATATATTTTTAAACAATTTGTCTAAGCGTGCTTCAAAACTTTAGACGGCATTGTACACCATCAGTGATTCAAAATAACTATAGAAGAGATAGAGATAAAAAATAAGTCCTCGATATTTCCATCAAGTAAGCAGCAAACTAAAGTATCCGCGATTATAATTAGCAAAGGTCGCGGCGGGCTGTGAGCGCCGCGAGGTGTGCAGGTGTTCTGTAGACGTACAGGCGCCGATTTAAATTCTTCCTCTCACTTCACTTCTTGCGCCCACTATCTTAATGTTATCCTCGACGAGATTTTTTTATTTACGTTTTTTTTTTAATTAACAATATCAAACTGTTGCGTTCGGTATTTTATAAATTATCTCACGGCTGATGGAACAAGGTTTTACATTAACAACTTGATTTCTCGCTCTCTCATGTTATTGTGGTAATATTGAGTTAAAAACGTGAGCAGGACGTGATGCTTTCAATAGCATATACATGGTGATTGCGAGTTCCAATTAGAAGTTTTATAGTATAGTATAATCACCATCGGGACTGAGTGTTATAACTACCGGAACTCATAATTTCATTTTGATGCCAGACGTTATCCAAAGCCTAAGCTACATCCAAGAATACCTTTGAGCATTTCTTCTTTCCTTTTAGAGCTTATTTATTTTATTTAAACTAATGTTTGATATTGTTTCGATATGTTTGCTTTAAAATTGTTGTTTTAAAATTATTGTTATTGTAAATAATAGGATTGTCTGTTTGGAGAAATAAACAGCACTGTATTTATTGTAAACAATGTATTTAAATCTATTATATGAGAAATAGGAATAGGATATAAATCAATATGAAAGCATATAATATTTTAATTAATATTGATGCTCAATTATTTAATAAAATACAGCTTTTTAAGCAACAAAACATAGACACCGTATAAAGTCGCTAAATCTATGCTTATTAAGGATTAAAAAGAGTCTTTCATTGCCATATTTCCATAATACCAGTCGACACATGTAAAATTCTTAAATTGATAACATTTTTAATAGCGGACTTAGTAAAACTGTATATTTTGTTTGGGCCACCTGTGCAGTACATTTCTCATGATTTATAACTCTGTCTCGATCCAGAGTCTAGTATAGGAGATCTGAATTAAACACATACCTGCCATCCTTTTTCCCGATGAGATATATTTTTTTTTCAATAAAAATTTTTTAAACAAAGACTGGCGTTATTCGGTGTCGAACCTTTTGTACAGAACAGTTGTGCGCTCCGAAACGATTAATAAGTAGTTAAAAAGTAATAAGTGTATATTTCAAAGTGAACCAAAAACAAACAGTAAGAATATCAGGTTAACTTTTCATTAAACGTTAGTAAAACAACAATAATTTAACAAACAATTTCCCGTCCAGAAATCAAGCTATACTATTCGACGCAATCGAAAACACTAGGCTAGAAGACTACCTAAAGGCACTATGCCAAACAATCCAACCAAATAACATAATTTTTTTCACAAAGCTATCCAAGAACATAATATGTATATATTTGGCAAATAAAAATTTAGTGTACACATTCATCAACAATCACGGTAAAATCCAAATAAACCAACAAATACTACAGGCACGTCGACTAGTCACTCCTAGCCAAAGATTAATATTATCCAATGTCTGTCCCTCTATCCCCCACTCAGTCCTTGAATATGAACTTAAAAAGCTAAGGATTAATCCTCTTTCACCCTTATCCTTCTTGCGAATAGAAATCGCAGACCCTGCATTTCAACATATCCTAAGTTTTAGAAGACAAATATTTATATCTCTATTCAATAACCAGTACCTTCCCGATTCATTTTTAATCACATATGAACAAACCTCATATAGGATATTTTTGTCTATTAATAACTAAGAATGCTTACAATGTAAACAAACTACTCATACAACAAAAAACTGCCCAAATAGAACAATCACTTTAACACACTTTAATCCATCAACAGAATCCTCACCAGAAAATCCAGCCGACAATCAATCTGAAAAAGAAACAAACAACATTTCACAATATCAACAGGATCAATCAAATAACCAGAACTCAGAACAAATTTACGAACCTCAAACAATGAATACCCAAGTAGTTAAACGCACCGAAAATAGTAAAGACAGCACACCGACAGTCAACAGAAATGAAATCGAAACAACCAAACCACAAATCACAAACAGAACGTTTTCCATCACCTACAACAACTGAACACCTACCTACATTTGTAAAACCAACAAATAGAGAAAATAAAACAAAAAATCAAAAAAATCAATAGGAGGAATGTTAAGTCACACTAAAGCACTTTTCAAGAATACAGATATCAATTATCCTCTAACCTATGAAGAACTTTGAAAATTGTGAAGGGTGTACAGATCCTCTCAGTATCGTGAAAATGTACACCGAAGAAATAACGGAAGTCACAGACCTACTTACCACAATATATCCCTATTTAAAGGATAAAAAAATGAAGATGATATGCACTCGAAATGAAAATAAAATTCTCAAACATATAAACCCTGAATACCAAACAGAACTGGACACTGATACTTCTATTGAAACCTATTAATCTTGTTTACCTTCACTTCCTTAATTCAGTGGAATATAAATGGGTACTATACCCACCTATAAAACTTGCAATTAATGATTTCAAAATACAAACCCATGCGAGTATGTCTACAAGAAACCAATTTCAAAAACAATAGAATCCATAATCTAAAAAATTATAATTGTTTCACTAAAAATCGAGAAAACGCAAGAATAGCCAGTGGAGGTGTAGCAACATATATTAGAAATACAATAGATGCAACATCAATTCATCTAAAAACTACTATTGAAGCAGTCGCCGGTGGAGTGGCATATACAATGACCTTTTCATTGTGCAACATAAACGTTCCCCCAAATCAGGAACCTAGTACAGAAGAACTGAGCTGCTGAGCCAAATTCCAACTCCTCAGATAATAGTGGGAGACTTTAATGCCCACAACTATATCTGGGGCTCTACTAAGCAGACACCTTTTGGGAAAAAAATTGAATATCTATTAGAAAAGTACAATCTTAACCTCCTAAATGATGGCCAAAAAACCAGATATGACATAAGAACTGGTGAAGATTCAGCAATCGACCTAACAATATGTCACCCATCTCTCTCACAAATACTCAATTGGGATGTATCAACGTATTTATACGATAGTGACCACTATCCCATAATAATTAACAGCGAACCGGAAAATACACCGGACCCAATAACAAAATGGGAAATAAAATCAGCAAATTGGAACGAATTCCAAGAATTTATACAAGAAAATCTTCACGAGTTAAAGGAAGATGTGGATATTGATCAAGAAGTTCACTTTATCACATGATTATTAACGCAATCAGCAAATACACATATTGGACGATACGAACACAACAACAAACACCAAACGGTTCCTTGGTGGAACTTGGACTGCAAATAGGCTGTCAAGAGATCGAGAGAAGCTTTTAACAGATTCATAAGAAGCAAGGCGGAACAAAATTCAATCGAATTCAAACGATTGAGAGCCAAAACCAGATACACAATAAAAAAAGCGAAACGGGAATCCTGGAAAGAGTATATTTCAACAATAAACAGCTCATCTCCAATGTCCAGTATATGGGAAAAAGTCAAAAGGATATCCAAACCAAAACAATCCAATACAATAAACTTTCTGGAGATAAATAACACTATTTATAAAAACCGAAATGAAATAACAAACATCTTATCAAGTGAATATCAAAAAAACTCAAGCAACTCAAACTACACATCAGATTTCTTGAATCATAAAAACAAAATAGAGCGGCAAGAAATTGACTATAATAATAATAATAACCAGCAAACAGTTTGAAGTATGCAATAACCATTGACGAACTTGAAAATTCACTCCAAAACTCTAAAAACTTCAGCCCAGGTCCTGATAATATTCCTCTTATTTTTCCAAGAAATCTAAGTAAACAAACCAAAGAACATTTACTAAAGATATATAACCTAATCTAAACAAAGAAAGTAAGTATATCCCAGAGCATGGACAATTTCCATTATAATTCCCATTCCTAAGCCAAGTAAAGAGAAATCAGATCCAGAAACACATAGGCCAATTTCACTCACCTGTAGCATGGGAAAAGTTCTTGAGAAGATAATTAACAACAGACTTTTATGGCACCTAGAATCAGAAAAACTTATTATACCCGAACAGTGTGGTTTCCGTAAAAATCGCTCCACGTTAGACAAATATTATCGATCTAGAATCTGAGATCCATGAGGTCTTTGCAATAAAGCAGCACTGTATCGGAGTATTTTTTGATATTCGTAAAACCTACGATACAGTCTGGAAATACTCAATAATCAGAACTCTTTACGACTGGTCAATACGGGGTAACATATTGAAATACATATAGAATTTTTTAGACCAACGACAGTACCCAGTACGAGTAGATGGCGTATACTCACAGCTGAACACCCAAGAAAACGGCATTCCACAAGGGTCAAATCTCAGCACGACATTATTTCTTATAGCAATAAATTCCATTATAGCAAACTGTAAATGCAGACTATATGCAGATGACCTGGTTATCTATTGCAGAGGAAAAAATATGACTACAATACATAAAACCATCGAACAAACAATAGCTACAATAGAGGATTGGTCAAAAACAAGTGGACTGCGTTTCAACACGACAATAACCAAAGCTTTATGTTTCTCGAAAAGGACTCAACCACAACTTGACAACTTGTACCTTTATGGACAGAAAATAGAATATGTGAGAGAAATACGTTTTCTAGGAATGATACTCGACCAAAAACTGACATGGAAATCACACATTCTGACTTTGAAGAAAAAATGCCAACCTGGAATTAATTTACTCAGATCACTAGCATTCAAAAACTGGGGCGAAAATTACTCAAGTTTACTGCACATCTATAAATCATTGATCAGATCAAAACTTGACTCCGGAGCGATTGTCTATAACTCTGCCAAGAAAAGCCTTCTTCAATCAGTGGAAGTTATTCAAAACACAGCTCTTCGCATCTGTTTGGGTGCCTATCGTACAAGTCTTATCCAAAGCTTACATTGGGAGACTGGAGAGTTACCGCTTTCTTACCAAAGAGAATATCTAAGCATCTCTTATGCTGTCTCCGTAATATCAAACAAAAGAAATCCAGTAGCCCGCAAAGTCTCATCTGATCGTTTTAAAGCTAAATTTTTATCCAGCTCAACTACTCCTCCTTTCAATCACAGAGTCAAAACATATTTAAACAAAATAAATTCGCAATTCCCAAATATTTATGACGCCCCATCAATAAATTATCCTCCTCCATGGACAATAACACTTCCTATCCTAGACCTAAGCCTCGCCTACCTTAATAAATCAGAGACTCTAACAGCCAGAATAAAACAAGAATTCCTAAGAGCCATAAATAAATACGATAGCATTTATAAGATATTCACAGATGCTTAAAAAACCAAGATGAAATTGGGGCCGCCTTCTACTCCGAAGACTTTTCGAAATCCTACATACTCCCACCCTTCACATCTATTCATTCAGCTGAATTATTCGCCGTATTAGAAGCACTCAAGAAAATCCAGAAAATCAAACATAAAAATGTCCTTTTAATATCTGACTCTCAAAGTTCACTAACAGCATTTCGTCAACTGTACTCTAATCACCCTATAGCCATACTGATCAAGAAAGAGCTACAGAATTGCAGAAGCAGCAGCATACATATTAAATTCATGTGGGTCCCATCCCATACTGGAATAGAAGGAAATGAGATAGTAGATCAAATAGCAAAAAATGCATGCACCAATCAACAATCAGAAAGGAACGATTTTACCGCACATACTGATTTGAAAGCGTTCTACAAGAGCAAAATCTACGACAAATGGCAGGAAGAAGCAAGACATAACCAACACAAATCATAAGAAGTCACTACAAATTCTCACGGCTGGAACTGTAAAAACATAAATAGAAGAGAACAAGTGATCCTTTCTCGTATTCGAATCGGTCACACACGACTACTTACTAGCGGGAAAAAATAAACCAATGTGCGAAATGTGTAATAGTGAGTTAACCGTGAAACACCAGTGTCTACCACTATCACTAAAAAAACTGTTACAAGAAAACCAAGAAACTAAAAAACTTATGAACTATCTAAAAGACTGCAAATTAAGTAGCAAAATATAGAGACTATATATAACCAAGCTACAATAAGTGAACTTACATCATTTCAATTCGCTAATAACCCTACGTGGTTGATGCGATTAATAATAAAAAAAAGCCTGGCGTGATTGGCACCTCGTATCTTTAATTACATTTTTTCCCAGTTAGGGCCATTCTTTGTTTTTAATAAATTTGTTAGCAATCGAAAGAAAGAGTATATAGAAAATGCCACTACCTTTTTCCGGGTAATAATATCCTTAGGGTGCTCAACAACAAAGTTTGGAAACACTGAAATAAATCATTTTGTGTTGTTTTACTCAAATACCGTACAGATACAGATGGCATTTTCAAAATTTGCATCATGATATTATCATAATTAGATAATAGCTGGATCAAAGTCAAAAAATTTCCGTTCAAATCACCATGTTCTAGATTTTCGCGATGGCCACGAAACGATAAACAATTCTTGACTAAAATTAAAGTTATTCGAAATAACCTCTCTAAAACTAACTTCCAAAAAGAAATCTCATATTTCGTTTTTTCTCCCAGCTCCTTATCCACTGTCTGATTATTCTTCCACAACTCGAAAATACCGTAAGACTCAAAAATGTTTAAGGCTGTTACTATGTTCAGTTATTCTAGAGGAAATATGCTTCCAATCCCTCATTCCACTACACCACTGATTGTTGTCGCATTAAGCTACATCTAAAACTTTTGAGTATGACAGCCAAACCCGAGGAACAGTACCATACTTAGTTTTTGACCAATAGTAACTTTCACTGAAGCTTCGATTATCTTGTTTGATGTCTTTTGGAAAAGCCCCTCTGGGTTTATTAGGAGATGAAGAAATTATCAATCGTTTGTCATCGTCTGAAAGCTCTTTGTTGGTATAATCACTCAAATCGTTACTAAAACTTAAGCGCTCCCAATATTCAGGTCCAACCATTTCGTTAGATGGTTGAAAGAGTTCGCTAGTAACACAATTTGAGAGCTTGAGTTCCTGACAAGAAACTTGTTTAGTATTTGTATCATATAAATATTCTAAGCAAACATTTTTATTTCCTTGTGATAACGAGGATGAGCCACTTACGCTCGCCTGATCATGCGTATGCTGAGGTTGCGGGGATGGAAAAATAAAATGTTTGTTAATCTTGGGCAGTTTATTAATTTTATAATATTTTCTTCTTTTAATTTACGTTTTTCTGCACCACTCTTATGTTTAGGTTTAGGCTTAGCCATGGCTGATAAACATACAAAACTAAAAAAAGAGAAACTAAACAAACCTTAGCAATACTACATTACAAAGGCTCCAACAAAAGCAGTAGTCCCAATTTCTCATTGTCAAATATAACTTATGTAACATGGCATTACTCTGGTGTTTGCAGCTGTTCGGTTTTAATAAAAAGTAAGCTGCAGATGTCCAAAACTGGCAACTGTATTCACTATACAGAGACCTTTAACAAGTACAATTACAACTTTGCTCCATAGCGAATATTTGGAGAGTATACAAATTAAAATTTTTAAATTTGCCTGGGCCGATGCATTATTTGGTATCGGAATCTGGTATACCAAAGTTAAAGGTTAAAGTAGCGGGTATTCAATATATTTGATAGTCAAGTCGTCTCGAGTATTTAGGCTAGATATTTACCGCGAGGAGAGGGCCATCAATTTCACTGTTTTTAGCTACGCCCTTCTTTATACACCATTTACAGTTTACAGCATCTACTATCTAGTTATCAAAGTAAAGTAGTTAGTTTAGTAAGTAACTATATAACAAATATGAATACATTCAATATTATCAGAATTCGTTAGAATATTTATACTAAGAAAAATTAACAAGTACGAACCGTACTAAAAGTACTTATGTTACCATATTTCTTATATCTTTTCCCTGTCGTACAATTCTTAATCACCCCACTTTAGAATATTATTTATAAATTCAAACAAACTCTTCAAGTGCGAGTTGCCCTGAACAATGTTCTATCATAAAATTGTCACTTGTATACACTGCAGGGGATGTATCGTGCTAACAAACCGAAATTTCTCCCAAAATAATGAAAAATGTCGTATATCTGGATTCATAGAATCCGCTGTACTCGCTATAGTTAGCTAAAAATCAATAGGGTACATCTGTAAGTTACCCTAGACAACACACTATCATAAAATTGGTCACTTGTATACACTCTGTAGGCTGTATCATGCTAACAAACTGAAAATTCTCCAAAAATAACAAAACATTGGTACTGCAAATACCATAGCACTCGTTGTACTGGCTTAAGTGCGCTGAATATCAAGAGGGTTCATCTTTGAGACGTTCTGAATAATATCCAATCATAAAATTGGTCCCTTGTATATACTCTGGAGGTTGTATCGTGATAACAAACTGAAATTTCTCCAAAAATGTCGTATTTGAAGTACTATAGCACCTGTTGTACGGACTCTGGATAGCCGAAAAGCAATAGGGTTCATCTGTGAGATGTCCTTAATAATATTTATTGGTTAATTGGCAGTATGAAAATTTTCAATTTATATATAATTAATGGTTCTTCGCCAACTTCTTTTATAAGAAATAAAACTTCAAAAGCTTTTATTTTTCCGTTTCGAATCCTTTATTTAGATTCATCATCAGGGCTATTAATATAATACACATAATGAATTCTCTATTACAATTTCGTTATAAGACAATCTGCAACAATACCTCACAATTACAATTTCTTATTTTTATTTAAAGATGATATTAACATTATTTAATCAAGGTTGAAAACATAAAATTGAGAGTTTACAACAAAAATTAGTTAAATATCCCTATTTTTTCTTATATTACAAAGCTTGAAATTGAAAAACTCACCAGCTACTTTAACATATCCAATTTGGTTTTTTTAAAAACCAATATAATGAAACATACGTATAAGACGAGGACAGTGAACTTTATAAAATCATCTAAGTCATTTTCAGAATAAAATTGTGGTAATTTTTATGGTCTACATATTTCCATTGCTCAAATCATTTTATATTTCAAATAGGTAGAGAAATCTTTACTGTATGTATTGTTGGCGATATGAATTAATTTCTTTTTAAACGCAAAAACACCAAAATAATAAAACATTTTAGTACGGTTGTAGATGATATATTGAAACGGGAAGGTGGAGACTTCACAAGTTTGAAATTAAATTTTGTTTATTAGATTGCTATA
This sequence comes from Galeruca laticollis, assembly GCA_963921935.1. Lineage (NCBI taxonomy): Eukaryota > Metazoa > Arthropoda > Insecta > Coleoptera > Chrysomelidae > Galeruca > Galeruca laticollis. The sequence continues at coordinate 45,505,991 of OY998177.1, forward strand.
TACATTATCCAATTCATCTACATCTTCACGAAAATTAGGTGAATTATTAGTTTTTTTAATGTGAATCATTTCTTTGATACATCTTTTATGAAAATTGGTTTCAGTATCCAAAATGTGAAAATTGTTGAAATTAAATTCATGGTCAGTATTAAAAGAATGACTGGACAGAGCTGTATTATTTTTCAAATTCTTGACATCATTTTGGTGGTTACGTAATATATTTTTCAAGTATTGTGAGGTTTGTCCTATATATGATTGGTTGCAGTTGTTACATTCAATTTTATCCACTGTATTAGGTGTTTCTGTTTTTGGAATAGCAGGTTTGAATTGAGTGAAAAATTGTTTAGTTTGATTTAGTGGTTTGTCGGCAATTTGTATATTGAAAGGTTTGCAAATATTCTTAATTTTTCTGTTAACATTAGGGATGTAGGGTAAAGCAGTGTATATGTTATTATTTTTATTATTATCGTTATCATCATTATTATTATTCTATAGTCCACTTTTTGATTTGAATTTGTGTTATAATTATAGTTATTAAGATTTGTTGTAATGTTGTTATGATTATTATTTGGTTGTAGTTATTTTGATTTGTGTTGTTATTCGTTGATTTGGAATTATAAATCCTATGTATTCTATTTTTAATAATAGGTTCAAAAAACTTTTTTGGGTAATTATTTTTTATTAAAATGTTTTTAATTGTTTTAATAATATTTTGTCTGTTTATAGGGTGTGAAAGCTTTATGGCTCTATCTGTTAGGCTGTTAACAACACTTTTTTATGTTTGTTAGGGACATAAGATTTGAAATTCAGATATATTTCAGACCAGATACTTTTTGTATACCAATTTGTGATAATTTTTCCTTGTGTGTTGTGGGTGATATTAATATCAAGGAAATTTATTGATTTATTATTTTCTTGTTCGATTGTAAATTGGATTTTATTATTATAGCAGTTGAATTTATCAAACGTATAATTTAATTTATTTTTAGGTATACATGCAATACAATCATCCACGTATCTTTTAAAAAATAAGGGTTGAAAGTCAAGATCATTCAATACATCTCTCTCCAAATCCTCCATTACTAAATTGGCTATAGTGGCAGATATAGGTGAGCCCATGGCAACACCTTCTATTTGTGAGAAAAAATCTGGATTATATTTGAATACTGTAGATTGTAAACACAGTTTAATGCCTTTGGAAAATTCATTTAAAGGTAGTAAAGTAAATTTTCTGATCTCATCCCAATGTCTTTCAATACTCTTAATTGCAAGGCTTATAGGAATGTTAGTATATAGTGAAATAACATCTAGAGAAACAAAGATGTGATTATCAGGAACAACTTGAATCTTTATAAAATCACAAAAATCCCATGAATCTTTAATATGAAATTGAGATTTACCAACAACATTGGAAATACAGTTCGAAAAAAACTTTGATAGTTCATATGTGGGAGAACCAATACAATTAATAATGGGTCTAAGAGATATATTAGTTTTATGTACCTTAGGTAGTCCTATATATATATATATATATATATATATATATATATATATATAGGTGCAAAATTCACTATATACTAACATTCCTATAAGCCTTGCAATTAAGAGTATTGAAAGACATTGGGATGAGATGAGAAAATTTACTTCACTACCTTTAAATGAATTTTCCAAAGGCATTAAACTCTGTTTACAATCTACAGTATTCAAATATAATTCAGATTTTTCTCACAAATAGAAGGTGTTGCCATAGGCTCACCTATATCTGCCATTTAGTGATGGAGGATTTGGAAAGAGATGTATTGAATGATCTTGATTTTCAACCCTTATTTTTTAAAAGATACGTGGATGATTGTATTGCATGTATACCTAAAAATAAATTATATGCTTCATAAATTCAACTGCTATAATAATAAAATCCAATTTACAATCGAACAAGAAAAAAATAAATCAATTAATTTCCTTGATATTAATATCACCCACAACTCACAAAGAAAAATTATCACAAATTGGTATACAAAAAGTATCTGGTCTGAAAGATATTTGAATTTTAAATCTAATGTCCCTAACAAATATAAAAAAGTGTTGTTAACAGCATAACAGATAGAGCCATGAAGCTTTCACACCCTATAAACGGCCAAATAATATTAAAAAAATTAAAAATATTTTAATAAAAAATAATTACCCAAAAAAGTTTTTTGAACCTATTATTAAAAATAGTATACATAGGATTTATATTTCCAAATCAACGAATAACAACACAAATCAAAATAACTACAACCACAATCGTAATCATAACAACATTACAACAAATCATAATAACAATATTACAACAAATCTTAGTAACTATAATTATAACACAAATTCAAATCAAAAAGTGGACTAAAGAAATAATAATAATGATGATAACGATAATGATAAAAATAATAACATATACACTGCTTTACCCTACATCCCTAATTTTAACAGAAAAATTAAGAATATTTGCAAACCTTTCAATATACAAATTGCCGACAAATCACTAAATCAAACTAAACAGTTTTTCACTAAATTCAAACCTGCTATTCCAAAAACAGAAACACCTAATACAGTTTTATAGAATTGAATATAACAACTGCAACCCATCATATATAGGACAAACATCACAATACTTGAAAAATAGATTACGTAACCACCAAAATGATGTCAAGAATTTAAAAAATAATACAGCTCTGTCCAGTCATTCTTTTAATACTGGCCATGAATTTAATTTCAACAATTTTCAGATTTTGGATACTGAAACCAATTTTCATAAAATATGTATCAAAGAAATGATTCACATTAAGAAAACTAACAATTCACCTAATTTTCGTGAAGATGTAGATAAATTGGATAATGTATATAGCAATCAAATAAACAAAATTTAATTTCAAACTTGTGAAGTCTCCACCTTCCCGTTTCAATATATCATCTACAACCGTACTAATATGTTTTATTATTTTGGTGTTTTTGCGTTTAAAAAGAAATTAATTCATATCGCCAACAATACATACAGTAAAGATTTCTCTACCTATTTGAAATATAAAATGAATTGGGCAATGGAAATATGTAGACCATGAAAATTACCACAATTTTATTCTGAAAATGACTTAGATGATTTTAAAAAGTTCACTGTCCTCGTCTTATACGTATGTTTCATTATATTTGTTTTAAAAAAAAACCAAAATGGATATGTTAAAGTAGCTGGTGAGTTTTTCAATTTTAAGCTTTGTAATATAAGAAAAAATAGGAATATTTAACTAATGTTTGTTGTAAACTCTCAGTTTTATATTTTCAACCTTGATTAAATAATGTTAATATCATCTTTAAATAAAAATAAGAAAAGTTTTTATTATTGTAAGGTATTGTTGCAGATTGTCTTATAACGAAATTGTAATAGAACATTCATTATGTGTATTATACAAATAGCCCTGATGATGAACCTAAATAAAGGATTCGAAACGTTGGAAAAAGAAAAAAAGAAAAGCTTTTGAAGTTTTATTTCTTATAAAAGAAGTTGGCTAAATAATTGAAAAAGTCCTTAATAATATTCAATAATAAAATTGGTGACTTGTTGCACTCCGGAGGCTGTATCGTGCTAACAATTTGAGATTTCTCAAAAGATAACAAAAATGTCGTACTTTAAGTACTATAGCACCCGTTCTACTGGCTCTGGTGAGCTGAAAATCAATAGGGTTCATCTGTGAAGTATCCTGAACAATATTCAATCATAAAATTGTTGACTTTTTGCGGAGGCTGTACCGTACTAACAAGACATGTAACGAAAAGTGGCCGACGACGACATACACATCGGATTTTTTTTATAAAAACCGTATTTTCGTGTTGTTTTTGATAGAAAACGTAATAATAAAATTCCAACTTTTTTGGGGCAAACCAATACTTTTCTCGCATATTAGATAGGTTGGGCGGAAAAGTAATACGGCCTGGAAATAGTGGGACTGAAATCACAATATACGGACGGCTTGGGGATTCCCGGAATTACGCTCCGAAGCAGATTCAGTTTTGCCAGATGCTATCAACGATTATTAGGCATGGGTGGTAAGGTCGATAATGTTATTCTAGAAGATAGGTATAAAGTCCTTATTTAATGTAACCTAATTATTATGGAATTATGTTCGATTGGCATATTTGACATTTTGAATACAAAAATGCTTTAAAATCCTCGGCATCGTGGGGCCCTTTTGGACTATGGATCCAAGGGCGACGCGCCTAACTGCTCGGTGATATGTCCGCCGCTGATTGGCACTAGGAAAAAATACAACAAAAGACAAAAACAAAGTAAATTTAATGATAATAATAAATACATTCTATCCAAAGTTAGAATTTATCAAGATCTAATGCGACAAAATGATTTTTATTGAGAGCTGTTTGTTTTTACGCAACGCGTATGTTCAATTTCAAAAAAATAAACGGTTTTAAAGGGTAGGGTACATCTGTGAGACACCTTGAATGAGACACCTAGGAAAATTGGCCACTTGTATACATTCCGAGGCTGTATCGTACTAAACCCGACATTTCACCAAAAAGGACAAAAATGTGGCACTTCAGGTACCATAGCACCCGTTGTACTAACTCTGGTGAGCTAAAAATCAATAAGGTTCATCTATAAGACGCCCTGAACAATATTCAATTATAAAATGGGTCACTTGTACACACACTGGCGGCTGTATCGTGGTAAGAATCTGAAAATTCTCCAAAAATATCGTACTTAAAGTACTATAGCACCTGTTGTACTGGCTGTGGTGAGCTGAAAATCAATAGAGTTCATCTGTGAGATGTCCTGAATAATACTCAATTATAAAATTGGTGACTTGTTGCACTCCGGAGGCTGTATCGTGCTAACAAACTGAAATTTCTAAAAAAATGACCAAAAAGTCGTACTTCAAGTACCATAGGACCGGTTGTACTGGCTCTGGTGAGCTAAAAATCAATAGAGTTCATCTGTGAGATGTCCTGAATAATACTCAATTATAAAATTGGTGACTTGTTGCACTCCGGAGGCTGTATCGTGCTAACAAACTGAAATTTCTTAAATATGACAAAAATGTCGTACTTCAAGTACCATAACATCCGTTGTACTGGCTATTGTGAGCTGAAAATCAATAGGGTTCATCTGTGAGATGTCCTGAACAATATTCAATCATAAAATTGGTGATTTGTTGTACTCCGGAGGCTGTATCATGCTAACAAGATATGCATCGAAAAGTAGCCGACGACAACGACGACGTCGACGACGACGAGATACACACAGGTTTTTTTTTACTAAAAACCATTTTTTCGTATTATTTTTGATGAAAAACGTGAAAATAACTCTAAAAAATTTTTCAAAATTTCAACTTTTTTGTGGGTAAACCAATACTTTTCTCGCATATAGATAGGTTTGGCGGAAAAGTAAAACACCAAACGAAATAAAACATGACGAAAAAATACGAAAACAAAGTAAATTTAACGATAATAATAAAAAAAATTCGATCCAAAGTTAGGATTTATGAAGATCTTTTGCGAAAAAAATTTGTTTTTATTGAAAACTCTTTGTTTACGCCCGTAACACAACGTTTGTGTTTAATTTAAAAAAAAAAGGTAACAAATATCGAATTAAATATAGCCAAAAAATACAACGCAGGGCTAAACCAAAGTCGATGAACAATATATACTATATTAGGTGCGATAAAGAAGGGTGTAGCACATCGATGTCGTACTAAAACATGTCTATTGGGTTTGAAAAACTGGATTTTCCTTCCAAATTAGTTTTAGTACTAAGAATATTTTGGTATAATTACAATTTCGTCAATCATGACCAATCTTAATTTAGACTAACTGACAGCGAAACTTAGACTAAAATCGTTGATTGATACAAACTTATTAATCAACGCGAATATATACTCTATATACTCTTTAGGGCCACTTTCACCACCTTCTGATAAGTGTCGGAAAGCTTATTCATTCATAACTGTTGTCTTTGGCAGTTAACATAAAGTAAGAAAGGAGAAAACTTACGTTTAAGTTATCCGACACATATCAGAAGGTGGTGAAACTAACACTTATGTTCTTCAGTTAGGTGCTTTTGTATTGACATGTGGTACACTTCAAAAGCTTATTTTTATCACTACACTAACTCCAAGGGTTTCATTCTATTGATTCTTTTTTATAACCCAGTATTGTCGAGAAATTGAATATTCACATGAAGCTAGCATACCTTTTGATGAATTGGTCAACAGTTTGATTTAGAGATTTACTTATGATGTAACAGATTGAAATGCCTAAACGAGATGTCTAGAGGGTTTTTGGTGGTGTTAGCCTGTGGGGGCAGCGAGGGTGGTAGGCGGATGTTGTGACGATGCGAAACATCGATGTGGGTTTGCTTGTGGACTTGGCGATGATTCGCCAAGTTTTGAGGAAAGGGATTTGTTGATCATGAAGAATTTCTCCGAATTATTCGAGGGAGATCGTTGCGTCTACATTCCTGCAAACGAATGAGAAGGTGAATATAAGAGTTTTGGCTGGTCGGGGTGGATGTTCCGTGGAGTTTAGAATGTTAATGGTGATGTTGTAATCACCAGTTGAGTTGTGAATTCGTCTCAGAATTGTTGAGATTAACATTGGGGAAGAAGTTTTAAGAAGGGCTGTTCGGTTGAAATTTACTTTCAAATAGATGATGGGTCCGTTGAGGAGCTCGAGTGTATTTAAAAGGGTGAAGAGGGATTTTTGAGGTGGGAAGTTTCTGAGATTAAGGGTTTGTGTAGTGTTGTTGGTGGGGGTTGTTGTAGGATTGTTGATAAGGTTAGGAGTTGTAGATCGGGGTTTGGTCTTCCCAACGAGGATGAATCCATTCTCGTAGGGGACGGGGGGTTGTCGGATGATTGATGGTGTGGGGGATTGGGATCTTACAGAGGAAGCGTAAGACCTGGTATGGAATATGAAGGAAGTGCGTTTCGGTTTGTGTTCAGGTGTTTGTTTAGAGGGTGTGTGTTTAGAAGAGGTTTGAGGAGATGGTGATCAGTGAGAGTGGGTTTTTTTGGAAGTGTGTTGTGTTTGGTTGATGTAAGAAGAGGGAATTTTTTCTCGGAAAGGACTGAGGTTTGTTTTGAGGTTTATTTTGACGAGGTTTGAGATGGTGTTGAGTGAGAGTTGGTTTTGTTAGATGTATGTGTTTTGTGTTTGGTTGGGATGGAAGAGAGATATTCTTGTTGGAGTTTTTCAAGCATTTTTCGGCCTGCGGGGGAGTTTTGGAATTCTTGGTGGCTTCATGGGCTTCGGGATTGAAATTGGGGTGGGAGCCTTGCTTGCATTTCTGGAGGAATTTCAAGGGGGTTAGAAGTTGAAGTGGATTTGGCACTTTTGCTGCTGCGTGTACATCTGGAGGATATTTTATTGGTTGTGGGTGTAGTATGGATTGGGGGTGAATGCTTACACCGAGAGCGGACTCATTGCCGTTGGGAGTTGCCTTCCTAGATAAAGATTTCCTGATTTATTAGCTTTCGGGAGTGTTATGTTTACCTAGGTGCTAAATGTCCTTCCTTCTGCTTGCTTGTTTTTGAATCTAAAATAAACACAGTTGAATAACACAGTTAATTTATTTTCATAAACAAGAATTTGTATTTAAAGAAACAATTGGATACACTTCCAGTGTATTTAATGAACTGTCGAACTGAAAAGTTCGGCAAAACATGTGGGCGGGCTGGGTATCTGCGGTGGAGGCGTCCCAGTGCCGGTGAAGTCGACTGTGAGTTGGCTTGCATCAGTGACCCACTCTGCTAGTATCACCTTCCTTTGAAATATTACATTCAAAGATTTTTCTATCTAATCTGTCCATAAAAATGTTTGCCAAAATTGGTGACTTCCCACTGGTAAACGTTCATTTTGAATATATACCTTTGAAATAATTCTGATTAATACATACATCAAATAAATTTAGTATATCTGATATTATTCCTGGATTAATATTTTTTATCTTCCAGTAATTAAGTGTTAGACATACTTGTGGAGGAATTTTAGTGAACACATTGGTAACATCAAATGAAATGAGATGAAATCTTGTACGTTGACTGTTTTTAATTATATATATATATATATATATATATATATATATATCTAATTATTAAGAATATTGTTTAGTTATTTAACAAATTTATTATTAGGAGTATTAACATAAGAAACTACAGATCTAATTGGTTTCGATACTTCATGTAGTTTAAGGGTTCCATATAATGAAATAGATGATTTTTATATATGATGTTTTATTTTCATAATTGAAAGATAATTTAAATTATTAGCAATCTCTCCTACATTATTAGAAAACTTATTTGTAGAGTCTGGTTTTATAATTTGGATATCGCTAGATATAACAGATGTCAGATTTTGTAATGGTTAGGTTATGATTTTCTACTTTTTTTTTTAATTGAATTTAAACTAAAATGTCATTTTTCTCTTGACGTTTCATAGGTTCATTATTTTTGATTGAACTGGCAATTTGTAATATTTCATAAAGAATATTATTTGAATCAGATTTTAAAGCTATTCCTGTTTCTGTAGCTAATATTTGTTTAATATTATTCGTCAACTTTGGTCGTATGCTGTACTTTAAGCTTTTATTTAAAAATTATATTTCACTATTTTTAAAATTAGTGTCTGAATGATTTCCAAATAGTGCTGTAATGTGAGTTGGTACTTACAATTTCATAATGTATTGAATTCTATGTTGTATATATTCAAGTTTTTTAGTTTTTGTTCTTGCTCAGTAAATTTCTTGTGAGTTCAGAATATACAACATTTTAAACCATTTTCTACTTTCTCCTTTAAGCCAGACTCGTTGAGCACATTTTATCGCTTTTTGGGCTTGAGGTATTTTATTATGGCATTTTATGTTTACATAACTTGGTCGTGAACAGAAATTAGATGAATATTCCAATCATATTCCTAATTTACACCGAAAAATTAAATTTACATTAGAAGTTGTAAAAAATAACTCAATCCAATTTCTTGATTTAAAAATTCAAAGAGTTAATAATGTACTTGATTATTAAATTTACAGATAACCAACACACACTGATGTGACTATTCCATGTAATTCCAATCATTCAATGTCACATAAATTAGCAGCATATAATTCAATGATACATAGAGCATTTTCAGTTCCTATGAACAAATATAATTAAATAAGGGTTTAAAACTTGGGAGAAAAGCTGTTGATCGAAACATGAAAAAACACAAAACAACGCATTTCAACAGGAAAACCAAACGCACATTTGTACCTTCAATTAGAAGATCCCGAGTTTTCGGGACAACTAAGATCGACACGGAGGCGCATATAGCCCCCCTGCCTGACGCTTCCGAACCAGAGTAAACGACAAAGAAGATGTACGAATATCGCGTGATATGTAAGCAACAACAACAACAACAAAGAGAGTCATGGGTAATTCACGCAAAAAAAATGCTACTGAAACAGAGTTGTAACCGCAGACATGCATGTTTTTGGCTCATTTGCCGTCCTTAGTACGGTATAACTTCTGTCATTCTAACGATGATAGTAATATCGAAATAATTGTAATTTTTTTAGAATTTTTACAATTTTTTCATTATATTGTTGAATTATTTAGAAACACTTAGTTTCATTTTAAACGTAATTTGAGTAATATAGGTTTGACACTTCTAATATTTATGTATATTTTTAAGTATTTGGAACCATGAAGGCACAAAGCTTGGCTTTGGATCATTTTCAACATCTGTAGACTACACATAGTGTTTTCATAAATACAGTCAGCTAGGATAAGTACTATTAGGATATTTTTGTGTCAATCGTTTGTAGAAACTCGGTAATTTTTGATTTAAAATTAGAAGCTGCTTCATACTTTTGGCAGATAAATATATTGTATTTTCTACTCGTTTATATTCCATGCGTGGTTCGATACATTTTTATTCACTGCATAAACGGCATGAAACGTTATATTATATTCAAGTCGGCCTCTACCTAGAATCATATCAATTTATATTCAGGAAGACGTCTCATGCAAATAATGCCGCTTTGTTAATAGCAAAAAACGCATACAAACACATCTACAAGAGTTAGCGAGGACACCTGGTTATCATTAACACCTGCATATACCTCCATCATTATTGTCTCTATTGCGGATTGCTATCAGGTCAAAAATTCTTCTAACAATAAATATAACAGATCTCTGCGTTCTAGAAATCTTTTTATTTACAATAATATCTTAGGTTCAGTTGGAGTAGAAATACGAGGTGGATTTGCATATTTTTAGTTTAATACGAGACTGTTATAAATGTCCTATTGAGATATATTAATAATAATCTTTTTATTGTCAGAAGTAGCAGTTTGTGAATAAGCACCTTGTATATAGCGGATATGTTATGTGTCGCAATGTATTTAAACCTTTTTGTGTATCTATATACAATAATAACATACCATGTTTGAGGCAGGTGTTGCTTTATAACTTTTTATCGTTAAACAAATATCCTTTTTGTTTTCCTCGGGATAAGAAATTTAACCGAACATTTTTAAGGAGAGTTCAAATATAAACAAACGTACACACACCTACTTTAGATAATAACCAGATAAAGAAGATGATACTAGTGTTTACCTTCTTAATAGATTGTACTTGTAATGTGAGAATTTAAAAGTTAAAAAGATTTACACCTGTAGGTATAGGGTAATTGATTCTAAATTATTAATTATCTACCGCTTATTATCGTTATTATTGCCTATCAAAAAAGTATTGTTTATTGAAATTTGTTAAAATGGTCTTAATATTATAGTAGCTTGCAAATTTTAGGGGATACGAGAAAATTACTGTTATTTTATTTATAGGTATATGTTGTTTTTTTGAATTTTAGAAATGGCCTTTCTCCTGATTTCAAAGAATAAAAATATTATATTGATATTTTTGCGATCTAGTGACTTTAAGCGGATTAACAGTGTCGCTTAAGCGTGACGTCATAACGGTGACGTTACGCTTAACCTCGCAAAAATGGAAATATCTAGCGATATTTTCTGGCATATGACAATGACACATACATACTTTACGTTTATTTTTTGTTTCTGGAACTGTAGTCTGTAGTAAGCAAAACAATATTAATATATCTAAATAAAATAATATTCCTTTTGTTAAAATGTGTGATCTTAGAATGAAAAGGAGGAGATACTTAATGGTGAGGATACAGCTTTTTCGGTGGTCCTTTTAATGAAAAATTAGCTCTCAAGAAGAATAAAAAGTTTGCAAATAATTTTTTCAATTCTAAAAGACCATCACATCAAGTCGATTTATGAGGAAAAATAGATAAGCCGTTATCTAAATTATGACTTTTATATTTACTTTCGAATGTCTAAAGACACGGTACCTCGCAACGACCCCGCAGAGATATAAATGTTGTTTGGGAAAAATAATGTTTAAACAATTTTTTTGTTATTTATGAGTTTGTTGATAAATTCAAATTGTTGCCTACTAATAACAAAGAAAAAAACAGCCACACTATTGGTCCAGGCCCTATCAATTTATTCTGTCATTACTATCAACCGCTTAAAGTTTTCTGGCGCACTCTCGACCACGCCATTTTCCGCTTCAAGCGTTTTTAAGCGTGACGTCATTATTTAATCGCGAAAATGAATCGCTTTAATCCGCTTAAAGACGCTAGATCGCAAAAATATCACCTATGTTTATAACGTGACAACTCCAACCAACATACAAATCTCTATAGTGTCCGTTAAGATTAGCGTTGCCAGATGGTCGAAGTCTAAAAATCGTACGCCGTTATTAAAATTATCGTATTATATCGTACGGATTATCGTACTTACTGACTCTTTATTAGACAAAGGATTTACAAGGTTTCAAAAATAAGATATTTAATTTTTTGTTTTATAACTAAACAAATAAAAAAATAATAAAATAAATAATACGTAATAAAACTTAAAAGATAAAAATATTAACACTGTTAGTCAATTAATGTGAAGTAAACTTCTTGTAATTCATCATTACCATCTTCTACCTTGTACAAATTGGCTGACGTCATCGTTTTAACCATTGCTTCTGTAGGTGTAAAACTGACACAACCCTTTTGCAGTTGAACTGATTGGGAATAATGCATGATGTCATTTAAAGTGTGAGTCACTAACCGGTTCCTGCACTTCGTCTTTATTAAATTGACTTTCTTTTGAAAATTGTCTTTCGCAACTTGCATTGGAGTGAGGTAAAGTTAGGACAGACAATGCAAAGACACTTATATTAGAAAATATATGATCACCTTCAAAATCTGTTATTTGTCCCACCTTAAGATAAAATTCATCCAGATTTTCAACTTCTGGTGAAGTCTGATATTGTTGAAGTTATCTCCATTCGTCGTCAATTTGCTGCATCTTTTGTATATCTTGAGGATTACAAATTTGAGGCAATTCTGTCATTAATGGGAGTAAACTGTCGCAAGTTTTAAAACCACTTTTATTTAAAAGGTCGATCTGGCTCATAACTGGATCTGCAAAATCATATCTTTTCTTTACTTCCAGGCAAGCAGTAATTAAGAAATGTCTGAATCTCTCGTAAATGTCTTGTTTCAGTTCTGTTTCCAAGTCATTAATACTTTGCATAACCCCAATTCCTAAATACATGTTGTTAATGTTAATAAATTTTGCAGCATTATGGGGATCAATTGTATCAACAGAAGTTTGCCTTACATATTGTGGATCCATATATGCAAACAACAGATCTTTATACATAGTAATCATTTCGTTGTGTAAAGTTGTTATTACTACTTTGTCGCTTTGGAAAGATTTATTCAATTCTACAAATTTTGGCAACACCCATTCCAAAAATAAATAAAAAACTTTTATAGCTTTATTATTTAAAGCATTATACACTTCTTCACTGGCAATAATGCGATGTTCCAAATAATTTTGAGTAAAAAAAGTCGAAGGGGTTCCCATTGCACTGTTCCAGGATTTTTTTGACTACAGATAATAGTGATAGCCACCTTGTTTGAGTAGGACGTAAAATGTGGTGAGGGTCAACATCACAAAAATCCTGGAATTCTCTGAACATCGCCAATCGCTTAGCATTATGTTTGAAAAAATTATACATATTCCTTGCCATATCTTCGCATCTGCGAGGCAGACACTTGCAAGCTTCGCTAGCGCACAAATGTACACAGAATTATGTTTTCCGAACATAGTATTACAACCGTCAGATGCGAACCCAATAATATTTTTCAGAGGAATATGTTGTGATTCAAACGCATTTCGGATTTCTGTGTATAACCGTTCAGCAGTCGCACCTTCGTTTGCTTTATACGCTTCTTCTCCACTAAAAATTTGAACAAGTTTCCAAAATAGTGTGACAATTTTTCCCTCTTTAGGATGAAAAAACCTAACAAAAGTGCATAATGTTTTGACTGAAGCAATATCTGTAGATTCATTCACAATTATGGTGAATTTTTGTTTTTTTAAAATGGTATTTAGATCTTCCTCCGCGCAAGACCCAATGTGTTTTGCCAATTGTGTAGCTTTTGTTCGATGTAGTTTTATTTGGCTCGCAACTTTTGAGTCTTTGAAACATTCCTTTATCAGATCGGTTAAGTGGTCTGCAACTCTAAAGGAAATGTTGTGTTCGGTTAGGAAACCTGTTAATTTTATTTCCGCTACCTTTACGTTTGAGTCTACTGAAGTCTCCACTTTTTTGAAACTTTCAAGTATCGTGGACATGGGAAGTGCCCTAACTTTTAAAAGGTGCTTTGCAGATTTCGCATGATTTCTTATTACTGTTAATTCAGCTGTTATTGATGCATTGCAAGCACGGCAACGAGCTTTTTTAGAATCTAAAAAGAAAAAAGAAACAGGTAGTACCTAGTTTAGTTATTAATAAATTATGTATTACCTTTTTCATCACACATTAGCCAGCCTCCAAATTCTGTTAGCAATTCCCATTCTTTTCTGTACTTTTGTAGCCGGTGTTTTGCCTTTTTTGACTTTTACCACGTATAACTTTTTTATATTCTGGCGTTGAAGGCCTTGAAGTGGAAGCTTCGGAGTCAGACATTTCAAAAATCTTTTTAATAAATGAACTTTTCAACACCAGACACTTTCGACTTAATAAAACAGTAAAACGGTGAACAGCACAGCAACGAACAGTAATTAATGACGATTCTATGCGGTGAATTCCGACCGATACAACATCGACTGAATAGTAATTCTGTTCTGTGATTCCCCTAATATTATTTTGTTTACATTACGTTCGGTCCGGAGTTGCCGCTTCTAATCCGGAGTATCAAAGCAAATTTAGTCTTACCTATTGTTAAATATTCTCCGCGCCTCAAAAATTTTTGTGTATATTACACTGCAGGCTAGAGAAAAACAGAAGAGTTTGACACGTTCATACCGTTAATTGAAATTATCGTATATTTTACTATTATCGTACACGTACTATCGTACATTGTGTAGACAGTTAAAATTATCGTATAAAACGATAATTATCGTACACCTGGCAACGCTGGTTAAAATGTTAAATTGCTTCGGAGGACGTCTGTGCTCGCCGTCGACTATCTTCGAGGCTAAATAAGTAAACAGGTGAATTTTTAAAATAAAACCAGCAAGTATCCCTTGATTCCAATTTCTTTGTTTGGATCTTCAGTCTCTTTTCCGATTTAGAAGTATATTTAACACTCTCACCGCCAGTTTAACATTAATGTACACCAGCATCTTTTTGTATTAGACTGAGGTGTATCGTTATTGTTACAACAACCGTTGATTTCATATGGGGACATCATTCCCATGGCGCAGGGTTGTATCAAGGCATAGAGAACTATGGCCTGTGCTGATCTTAAAGTTAGAAATGTAGATATGAAAATAAAGGAGTTGTAGGATATTTTATATGAGTTTTTATTTCAAAACATTTTTACATACGTTCACCTATTTGTATCGTTTATAATTGTTTAGAAAACCATAAATTTTTGTTGTTGACAATGCCGTAGCAAAATATATACCAAAAAACAAAATCTAATCTCTACAAAAACTGTTGTTAAGGAAAATAAACAAAATTACTAATGTTTCTCACTAAAACACGGTTTGCAGTAATGTGGCTTGCCTTCACAACTGTCCCAAATGTTCCACACCAAAGACGCCCATTTCCTTTTTCCATTTATAACAACTTCCTTCTTTCCACATCTTTTGTAGCTCTTTTCTTCGCAGCGTGTTGAATGAGGTGGTGAACATTTGTGGCATTTATTCGCCTTTTTCCTGCGTCGGTAGTAGCATTAGCGTCACGGGGATTTCCTACTGGGCTTTTTATGCGCCAATATGACCATAAATATAATACGTTATACACCAGAAGTTCCAATTCGCTAAATTTATTATAAATTAGTGGATAAACCACTACAAGTTTTAAAAAAATTAACAGAAAAGGGAAAGAAGAGAAAGAAATTAATTTAACCTTATAAAGTTATCAAAATATGTACTAGTTATTGCAAACAAATATATACAAAAAGTTAGTAAAAATATTTCAATGCTGAGAGCAATTGTCAGAAAAGTGATAAATGTATAATTAAAAAAAAACGATAGTAAGAAAATAAAATTTACAGGTAGTTTCGCTACACAGTAGTCGAATCTCTCGATGTCGACGTTTTCAAAATCTCAGTCCTCCTGGTATTGGTCTAGTTGGGTAGAAAGGTGAAAACTTCTGGTGATATTCCAACTATGCGAAAAGACTCCAAGACCAGCAATCAGTAGATAAAACGAAGCAAAAAACCCCTATAAAAAAGGAACCAATTAGACTACAACATAAGAGCTAAACTGACTTTTCAGCGTTCCCCCTAACTCCCATTACATTAAATCCATTATAACTGATGAAAACCCACAGTTTTTCACCATCTACGTCCCTAACAGTATTAGAGCTGATTTTATTACTGTATTATCAAAAAAATATGAGGAATCAAGTCAAATCCCATAATCTTCCCGTCGAATCCAGAGATACTACACAATCTCACGTGATATGATCATTAATGAAGTAAAACTAGTGATTACTACTTCTAACCGACTTTTCAACGTTTCCCCGTAATTCTATTACAATAATTCCATTATAATAAAACACAACTCACAAACGTGGAATGTATGGAAACTGAAACAATTTACCTTTTTCACTATGAATGAATATCTTTTTACTCTGATTTTTGAGATCCTAGGCTGATATTGTCTGACGACTCGAAAATTCACCAATCTGTTACAAGACACCAATAGTTGACTGCTTCATGAGACAGACCAATTCCTCATCAATCAGACTACTAGCATATTTACACCTTCCAAGGAGCAGAAATCCCACGACAAAATGACCGCCGCCAGGTATATGCAAACTGACAGCTTTACTTCGAAGGGCAATTCTAATAGTACTGATTCCTTCAACAACTCACGATCCTCACCTCCCATAGCGGAAATCGTTCATGATAGGTATACCAACCGAGATTTCTAGCGGACTGGCGATTTTTCGTTTGGACTAAATTTTTATCGTTACATTTCATTCCTACCATTTTTTAATTTAGAGTTTCTTTTATTTACGCCTCAACCGAGCAGGGTTATTATCTGTTTTGGAAATAGATATCAGATTTTACATAACATGTTATAGTCCGATTCATCACTAAGCACTTCTTCTAAGTTTGAGGTATAACAATACAATATTTGATACATCTTTAGTAGATAACAAGATAAAAGAGCATATGTATAGGTATTGTGCCGGTGGTCTGGCGCTTCTGTCTTGTCATCTATTTCTATGTCCGTCTTTGCTGGCTTCTTACTCCTGTTGAGGTATTATCCAAGCGTTTTGATTGTGATATGTGACTTTGTACCTTTGAGCAGCTATGACTGATGTGTCTCTGAAAAACAGGGTCTCCAAGGAGTGTGGGTATTAGTTTGTGAGTGGCAACGTGTCAGATCAAGGGTTGTATGAGGCTGATTTATTTCGGTAAACAGTGCTTGTTAAAGTAATATGAGATTTTGTTGATGAAGTCCTTGAGCCAAGTGTTGCGAGGATATTTTATAAAGTGCCATGTGTAGACACCTGTTTTGTAGCGTAGAAATTGGCTTTAAATGGCCTTTAGCGGTGACAAACTATACACGTGCTCCATATTATGTTATTATGGGTATGATAATTTTTTTGTGAAGGAGAATTTTATTTTGTGAGTATAATTTACTTGAGCGGTAAATTCGGGGATATATCTTACTCATTGCAGCCTTTCCTCTTGTAATTGGACAGTCAATGTGTTCCTTAGGGTTGGTATTCGAGGATATCGTATACCCTAAGTATCTGATGTTATCTATCATCTCGATTTTTTATTGTCAATATTGCGGTCGGACTGCAATGTACAGTTTCTGCGGCATTTGGATTTACAACTATGTGCTAGACGTGTATGTCCAATTCGTAGTCTAGATAATATTGTTTGAGCTCTACCTTTCTGAGGAATATATTCCCAAGGAAGCACTGAACTCTTTACCTCTGCTAATTTTGAATTTGACGTATTCCAGCAAAATTTTTTGGCAGTTAAGAAATCCGTTACTAATGGCAATAGGGATGAATCTTGACTTTGGGTATATTTTAAAGCTAGTCTAAATTTGGATATTCTTTGCAGTATATAGTACCCCAACACTATATCTTTAGAATGAGATACATCGGAATTTATATGAATATATATATATATATATATATATATATATATATATATATATATATATATATATATATATATATATATGTTGGTTGTTGTCCTGAAAACTCGGGATCTTCCAATTCAAGACACAAATGAGCGTTTGGTTTCCCTGCTGAAATCCGTTATTTTGTGTTTTCCCATGTTTCGATTAACATCTTTGCTCCCAAATTTCACATCCTTATTTGGTTATGCCGTGCTGAAGAGGCAAAATGAGCCAGAAACATGCATGTCCCACGGTTACCACTCTATTTCAGTAACCCTTTAATTTGCGTGAATTACCCATGAATCTCTTTGTTGTTGTTGTTAACATATCACGCGATATTCCTACATCTTCTTTGTTATTTACTATGGGTCGGAAGGTTCATGGCGGGGGAGCTATATGCGCCTCCGTGTCGATGTTGGTTGTTGTCCTGAAAACTCGGGATCTTCCAATTCAAGACACAAATGAGCGTTTGGTTTCCCTGCTGAAATCCGTTATTTTGTGTTTTCCCATGTTTCGATTAACATCTTTGCTCCCAAATTTCACATCCTTATTTGGTTATGCCGTGCTGAAGAGGCAAAATGAGCCAGAAACATGCATGTCCCACGGTTACCACTCTATTTCAGTAACCCTTTATTTTGCGTGAATTACCCATGAATCTCTTTGTTGTTGTTGTTAACATATCACGCGATATTCCTACATCTTCTTTATATGTATATATATATATATATATATATATATATATATATATATATATATATATATATATACGAAAACTGAAGGGGGATTTGCCGGTGAACACAAAACTACAAACAATCTAGTAGAGATGCGGTCAATATAGGGCTGATCAAAAGAAAACTATTTTTTGACTAGTTGAGCTTTCGGAAATTCTGATGAATTCCGAATTCCGAAAGCTCAACTAGTCAAAAAATAGTTTTCTTTTGTTCAGCCCTATATTGACCGCATCCCTACTAGATTATATATATATATATATATATATATAAATATATATATATTTATATATATATATATATAATGGATATTTTTGTGGGGATGTGGCAATAAGACTCCAGAGTAAATTCTTTCAGATATTTATTCCCGAGCTTTCGAATGATTTTCATTCATTATCAAGGGCTATAAATAATTGGTCAATGTTATCATTAATAATAATTAAATGAAATAATGAATACTTACATAAAATCTATAGCGAATTTTGGAATAGTTGTAAATTTTTATAATAAACTCTTTTAAATATAATTCAATGAAAAACTCAAAAAACAATATGACAATAAACAAAATATTTGATCTTGAAAGATATGCATAGATAACACTAAGGTTATTTAAATCTGTTTTTTTATTTATTACATAATTTTGTTCTGCAATATATGTTGTTTCCAAAAAAAGGCGTTTTCTATAATTACTTTCTATTGCTAAGACTTTGGCAGATTGATAATCCATAGAATGGCCTTCATAAAACACGTGTTCCGCTAAAGCACATCTATCAGGATATAATCTACTGTCACTTTTATGAGAGGCGATTCGATTGGTTAGCGATCTTTTACTGTGACCAATGTATTTCTTATTACAGATATTGCAAGGAATCTCATAAACTATATTGGTTAATTTAGTAGTAGGAGTCTTGTCTTTGATCTTACTGAAAATTGATTTTATTGTAACACATTGTTTATTCGCAATTTTGATATTATGTGGTTTGAATACTCCAGAAATTTTAGGTGTGATAGATTTTATATATGGAAATGAAATATAAGTTGGAGATGTAATATTAGTAGTTAAAATGTCACTGTTTTCTTCGTTTCGTATTATGTCAACAGTAATGTCATTTATATTGTCAGAAGTATTATATAAAACATGTTTCAAAAGATATGAAGGATATGAGTTATTATAGAAAAGTTTGTAGAGTATTTTTAGATTTTTATCGTGAAATATTGGATTGGAAATTTTTAGGACTCAGGTTTTCATCTGTTTAATCAAGTTAATTTTTGTACTACGTCGATGATATGAATGGTAATTTATATATCTCCCAGAATTGATAGGTTTCCTATACCAGTCAATCAAGATTCTATTATCATTATTTCTAATAAATTTGGTATCAAGAAAAGGTAAAGATTGTTCTGTATTTTCCCTTTCCATTGTAAATTGTATATGTGGATCGAAGCTATTGAAGTAAAAGAGTATATTATTTATATCATCACATGGAAGAGATAATATTATATCATCTACATATCTTTTGATGAAAAACAAATTAAAGGGTAAAACAGAAATAACATAGTCTAAAATATAATTCATGACATAGTCTGCTAATATAGGAGATATTGAAGAGCCCATAGGTGTTCCAAAGGTTTGTTGGTAATTTTTGTTATTGTAAGTGAAAAATGTATTATTAAAAATAAATGTAATTAATTCTAAAAAAGTTTCTTTTCCCAATTTGCAATTTTTACTTATATCATTCCATTTATGTTGAAGAGATGTTAAACATATATTCAAATGGACATTTCTAAACAGTGATACCACGTCTAAACTTAAAAGAACGTAATTTGATGGTAATAGTAAGTTATTGAATGATTTACTAATTTCAAAGGAGTCTTTAAAAATTTCCAATCCAATATTTCACGATAAAAATCTAAAAATACTCACAAACTTTTCTATAATAACTCATATCCTTCATATCTTCTGAAACATGTTTTATATAATACTTCTGACAATATAAATGACATTACTGTTGACATAATACGAAACGAAGAAAACAGTGACATTTTAACTACTAATATTACATCTCCAACTTATATTTCATTTCCATATATAAAATCTATCACACCTAAAATTTCTGGAGTATTCAAACCACATAATATCAAAATTGCGAATAAACAATGTGTCACAATAAAATCAATTTTCAGTAAGATCAAAGACAAGACTCCTACTACTAAATTAACTAATATAGTTTATGAGATTCCTTGCAATATCTGTAATAAGAAATACATTGGTCACAGTAAAAGATCGCTAACCAATCGAATCGCCTCTCATAAAAGTGACAGTAGATTATATCCTGATAGATGTGCTTTAGCGGAACACGTGTTTTATGAACGCCATTCTATGGTTTATCAATCTGCCAAAGTCTTAGCAATAGAAAGTAATTATAGAAAACGCCTTTTTTTGGAAACATATATTGCAGAACAAAATTATGTAATGAATAAAAAAACAGATTTAAATAACCTTAGTGTTATCTATGCATATCTTTTAGATTATGAAAAAAGAACAGAAGATTCATAACAATCTTTAATTTTATGATTAAAAAATAAAAATTGTAGTAGTTCAAGATCAAATATTTTGTTTATTGTCATATTGTTTTTTGAGTTTTTCATTGAATTATGTTTAAAAGAGTTTATTATAAAAATTTACAACTATTCCAAAATTCGCTATAGATTTTATGTAAGTATTCATTATTTCATTTAATTATTATTAATGATAACATTGACCAATTATTTAATGCCCTTGATAATGAATGAAAATCATTCGAAAGCTCGGGAATAAATATCTGAAAGAATTTACTCTGGAGTCTTATTGCCACATCCCCACAAAAATATCCATTACAAATAAGTTGGCAAGTATCTTTTTTCAAATTATATATATATATATATATATATATATATATATATATATATATATTTATATATTGAACTTATCGTAATGATTATTAAAGATATAAAAACGTGTATATAGGAAATTTGAATTTTTATCAAGTAAAAAGGAGAATTTACTTCCTTAAAGCATATGAAATTATCTGTTCTATTTGTAGTCATGTGTGAGAAATGGATCTCTCATATTAAATGGTATACCAATGATATCATTTATCGAGTATGATTGTTGAGACACAAAACTAATATTTAAACTAGTTACCTCCAAAGTGTAATCATTATCACTAACAAATTCTAGTTCATTTCTTAAGCATATTATAAATTCTCTTTCTTGTTAAACAGCACAAGTAATAAATTGTATATAATATGTAACATCCAAAGAAAGAACCTAAAAAAAATACAGAAATATGATTAGGTAATAATATAACAGTATATTTAATTAGAATACAGGAACGAAATTACCATGTTTACATAAATAAAATAACAGAGAAGTGTCAATGAAACTTCATGTCATTATAGCACGGAATTCCAATAGCAGAGATTTGGTCATGGAATTATTTATGCTTCTGAAGTATTGATTAATTTGGAGAGTCATAAAAAAATTGAGAAATTTTATGAGAAAAGTAATATTAGGCCAAGGTTATATGAAATAATTATTGTAGGATACAAAATGATTTAATTGAAAGGCATTACGAATGGTTTTGAAACATTTTAGTTTGTAGATTTGTTTATTCTATAACTTAAAAGTATGATGATTTGAGCATTGTTTGTTAAAATTAGGAATATTTCTGGGGAAATTAATGTGTAAAGATGTATAATAAATTATATTGAAATTTATAAAGGATGTTAGGTATTCATAAAAGCAAGGTAAATGCATTAAATGGAATAAAAATCATGATATAGGACAAATATTAATTTATTTAGTTAGTTGATAGTGTTTTGTTACATAACAACGATGAGACAACGGGAGTTTGTTGATTTTGGAAACAAAAGAAGTCGGTGGTGTGATGTAGAAAAGAAAGGACGCATGTAAGATTTTTTTATGAAATTTATGAAATTATTAGAAATTATTGGAATTACATGGTAGAAACATATTAAGAAAGGTGAAATAAGATATAGGAAGTAATTGGAAAAGAATTTATCGTCAATATATAAGAAATTATAAGAAATACATGCGATTGTAATAACGAAAGAAGAAGCTTAATAATTTGAGGAGAATATTCATAGTATAACGTAAAATAATTCCTCAAACGCGTTCCTAAATCAAGAGAAAGTAGTAAAAGTAAACTTAACAAAGTATTTAAATAAAATTTAAATTTACCTGCCGTACCAGCTATTAATTAGTTCTGCAAGTGGATGAAGATCCAGCGTCATCTCAAGAAGTGGATGTAGGAGAGTATTGGAATAAGAACTTCCCGGTGCATAGTGAACAGGTCAGTGCAATAATTTATTGGTTAACCAATTAAAAAATGAACATAGAAAATTTTCTAATTTGGCCAAATTTCCATTTACGATTTTCATTTGTACAAATAACATATCCATGCAATAAGTATTTTAGATCATAGAAATTTGTTTAATATAAGAATTCTATCAATTTTGTAATGTTTTTCAATTTTATTTCTATTGGTAA
This sequence comes from Galeruca laticollis, assembly GCA_963921935.1. NCBI lineage: Eukaryota > Metazoa > Arthropoda > Insecta > Coleoptera > Chrysomelidae > Galeruca > Galeruca laticollis. Next base: position 45,528,981 of record OY998177.1, read on the forward strand.
TTATAGTCAAATAGCATTCGATTCATCGTGTTTTATTTGAATGTCAAGTGCCAAATACAGGAATCAGCTTGATACCATAGGCGTCACATTTATTTAGTGAGAGATATATTTTACATTTTTTTGCATCAATCAGAGGAGATAATTTAATAGTATATTTATAAAAGTGCAAATTTAATATTTCTTATTTGAATCAATCCGGAACTCAACGAGAGTATAGAGTTCTCATGCTCTCCCTTTGAATAATTTATTTACCCAGAACTACAACAACAAAATAAAACTATTATAATATATATATATATATATATATATATATATTCGTGGTTTTATATATATATATATATATATATATATATATACATATATATATATAAGGTAAATAAAGATGTCCTAAAATACGAGGTGTGACTATATGAAAGATACAGTTCGGTTTTCTACTATACACCGCCGTTTAAGTCAAATTTTTTTAATAATTTCGACATATCGGTCTGACCGTACTTTGAAGAGACAAACTACTACTTTCATGGCTAATACCTCGCAGAATATTGAATTCCATCCCCTTCGAATAACGTGACGTCGATCGACCCTTTTGTCGATACAGACATCTGTGGTGGTTCGCAACCGTAAGGAGAAGAGCATTGTACGCTGACCAGTTTCGATCTTCTTGGGTCTCTTCAAGAGTGCCGAAATGCCTTATTGTTTAGAGTCTCTAATCCAAACTGAAGATTTCATCTTCTGACAACTTCTATTTGGCTCGTGTGGTTACACACCTACGAGAAGTAGTCATCTGGCGCCATCTTCACTACCAATTGCGAACCACTAGCCCAGATAATTATTCGTCCGTATAAGTCGTATAAAATAAAATAAATAAAAATTTCATAATATACGAGGTGTGTTTATATGAAAGATAAATGTCGATTTTCTATATTGTGTCTGTCTGTATCGACAAAAGGCACTATCGACGTCACGTTCTTCGAAGGGGATGTAATTCAATATTCTGCGTGGTATTAGCCAGGAAAGTAGTTGTTTTTATCTTCGAAGCACGGTCAGACTGGCACGTCGAAATTAATAAAAAATTCTGACTTAAACGGCGGTGTATATTAGAAAACCGAAATCTGGCCGCACTTGTATATTGTGTATTTTTGGCTAGATATGAAAAGAAAAAGATGAAGATATGATATTACAAATATTAAATCCTATATATTATTAGCTCTATGGGGATATCCTGGATATTTTGCCTTTTAAGATCAGTATATCTGTGTAATGATGTAGGAAACCAATCTTTACATTGATTAATTAAGAAGACAGTTTAAAAGTGGAGATCTCCCTATATTTATCGGTTTATTGACGTCTCCATATTGTGGGTCTCTCAAGTGTCCTCTAATTTCTAATTCTTCAAGGAAATCCAGTTCTTGTTTCTTATCACAAATATGCAGTACTCTGTGTTAGATGGCAATGAATGTTTTGTGTCAAGTTAATGTTCTGCGTAGTGGGATTTCTCTGGTTGTTTTAATCTGTTTGCTCGTAAGTGTTCAATGTGTCTAGTTTCAAAAGGTCTAAGGGTTTGACCCAAATAGACAGAATTACATTCTGGACATTTAAATTTATATATAGCAGACTTTTTTAATGAGGATATTTTTGTTTTCACATTCAACAATTTTGTACTCACATTACTGTCTGTTTAAAAAAAAAATTGTATTTGTTGGTAAAGGTACTATCTTTGAAATATCATCAGCATATGGGATGGCTTTGTAATTTTTTATTTCATTAGTCTGTTTAGGGAATACTACTTGTAATGCCACTTTTTCCTCTTTTTTATTGAGTAATTTATTTATTTTACGCATTGGATCATGATTAGATATTGCTATATGTTTAACTGTATTAAGTTCTTTATCAAAATTATATTTGTTCATAGGAACTGAAAATGCCCTATCAGTGCCTATTTTTCGGTTAGTTGGGCCCCACGGCCCAAGCAAAATTTCGGGCCCCCAATATCCTATATGACTTTTCAATTAGAATTTTTCTGCTTACTTTTGGCACCTTCAGTAATGATAAAAAAATGTTGAATAAATAGTAAATAAATAATAATATTTCCAAATGAATAAATAAAAATATTTATTTGGCTAAAACATATTATTTAGTACAAAAAACTACTTTAACAAAATTTCTAACTAAAAATTAACAACACAAAAAAAATACAAAAAAACTCCCCTTCTAAGGAACAACGAACAAAATAAATAATAATTAATAAAAATAAACAAATAATTACATTTTTTCTTACGTATTTTCATTTCTGGAAACTTATTTTCAATTTTTCGAGAATATCGCTTTCTACATTAAGAATAGCCAATGATGAAACATTTTCTTCATTTAATGAGTTTCTCAGATACGATTTTACCCGTTTTAACGTAGAAAATGTTCTCCGGCCGGAGGCGGTACTAATAGGAATAGTTAAATATATACGCAACAATACTTCAACGTTAGAGAAGGTTGAGAAAATATTGTAATCAATTAAAAATTTTAACATTTCATAGGAGTCATTAGAGGACGAAATATCATTTGATTTACAAAGCGCTTTAAACTGTACAATTTCATCTACTAAATCTTCAGTAGCATCCACATCCATATTGTAATATTTTTTTATATTTTTTATACTTACATTAAATTTTTCAACTGAGGGTTCATTAAAAATTACACCAAAAATATCATGAATTATATGGAATAGTCACATCAGTATGTGTTGGTTTTCTGTAAATTGAATAATCAAGTATATTACTAACTCTCTGAATTTTAAAAGCAAGAAAATTCTTCAACTTCTAATGTAAATTTAATTTTTGGGTGAAGATTTTTAATATTGTTGAAAAATACATATGATTGTCTTTCACTACATATAAAACAAGATAATATGTCTACATATCTATACAAAAATAAGGTATTTATTGAAATGTTACATTCGAAGATTCTTCTTTCTAAACTGCCCATAAAAATGTTTGCCAAAATTGGTGATATAGGGCTTTCCATTGGTAAACTTATTTTGAATATATATCTTTTTGTCAAATGTAAAATAATTCTGATTAATACTTACATCAAACAAAATCTTTGGAATTTATAATTGTATTTTGTATTTCAGGTTATTGTTGTTTTCAGAGTGATGGATTATATATTTATTTTCAAGCCCATTTCACAGAACAGCAAAGTCCGAGAGTACGACAGCACAGCACATAAGGCTACTCCAATAATTCTTACTAAATGTTAATGTTCAACTTATTGTTCAATAAAGATGTTTTTAGCCAACATTTATTACCCAGTAATCGAAATTAAAGTGTCACTTGCTAAGATTATCCTGATGAAATTTTGATGTTAGTTTACAATATTTACCTTACCCACGTTAATACGATTTTTTATCTTCTTTCGAGAGATAAACAAATATTTTTTCCAGATATTATATTGAATTATGTTTAACTGAAGTTAAATTTGTTTGATACAATTTTTCCAATAACCAAAGAATATAAACAGGTACGATTAGCTAAACTGTACCATACATGTTTCCCAATTTTTAATTATTTTAAAAATGACATTAATAACTTTTGTCAATGGCTAATTACACCAACTAGTTAGAGACTTCATGATTTAAGCAACTTCACAAAAAAGTTTTAAATTCTTCACATATTGATGAATCTCCTTTTTTTTTTAAATAATTATTCAAAGATAATAAATCTTTTGTAACCACAATACATATAGACATTTGGTGAAAGAATTAATACAAGGAATAATAATCAAATTCCCCAAGCTAAGAGCATGACGGATATACATAGATCACTACATTGTTTGCAAAGGGCGTCTATATCTCCCAATAATCAACTTCTCCAAGCAAAGAGCTTGATGGATTTCCATACATCAATCACTACATTGTTTGCAAATAGCTTCAATATGTATCAATAGTCTGATGTTGTTTGAAACAATTACTGAGTTGAGTAATTTGCTTCTTTTACTGCTTCGTTAGCGCCTCGTAGAAGTTCTATAGAACTATCCACTCTGGTCTCATGTTTTCTAAGGACAACACTCTAAATCTCTGTGGAAAGCATCATGCTAAACATGGAGAAGTAGGACAATTGTTCACCTATTGAGACGACGAGTACACACATAGTTGGGAGCCTCTATTACATTTTGCTATACACTAATTGATTTGTATATTGTAAACTATCCACTTGTATAATTAGTAAAATTTTTGACCGTACTTTTGTTAAAAAATAATTATATAACCGCATAATCTTTTTTGAAAACCAATATATTAATATGAACCAAAAATTTGTGTTTTTTCTCATAATTATTTATTCCTATCCTGAGAGATTGTTAAACATAAAGAAGCTCTCTATGAATACATTTTTATTGTTAATTGATTTAATAGCTGTAATCATATATTTCGTTAGAGCATTTTCATTTTCATCCATGTGTAATAAACCGACAGAAAAAAAATCGAGCGTATTTTTTCATTTATTATGAATACCTTTATTTACATTTAAATTAAATTAGTCGACTATCTAAGTAGTGAAGTCTCATTAGTAAATTAAAGTACAAGGGTTGTCTAAAAGAAATTATTTAGACCCTCCCAAATAATAGTTTCCGCCTTTCTCTGCAAAAGAGACGTTAACGTACGGCTATCATGTCCTCGTTCGATAAAAATCTCTGTCATCGAAGTCAAATTTTTAGGTTAGGAAATAGAAAATAGTCTGGAGAATGTGTACTATCAGCCAATCCTTTTACACGGACATATCGAAAAGAAAAAACAAAAAAAGATAGCAATCAACATGTTTTACTTTTGAGTAGTTAATTTTATTTTTAGAAAAAATTCTGTGTGTTTGTCGTCGTTGGCGTAGCTGTCGTTGACGTCGGCCAGTTTTCGTTACATGTCTTGTTAGCACGATACAGCCTCCGGAGTGCAACAAGTCATCAATTTTATGATTGAATGTTGTCCTGGACAACTATTAGATGATTCCTATTGATTTTCAGCTCACCAACGGGTGCTATGGTACTTAAAGTACGACATTTTTGTCATTTTTTGAGAAATTTCAGTTTGTTAGCACGATACAACCTCCAGAGTATATACAAGTGACAAATTTTATGATTGAATATTGTTCCGGGCGTCTTATAGATGAACCTTATTAATTATTAGCTCACCAGACCTTGTATAACGGGTGCTATGGTACCTGAAGTGCCACATTTTTGGAGACATTTCCTGTTGTTAGCACGATACATCCTCCAGAGTGTATACAAGTGACCAATTTGATAATTGGATATTTTTCACAGATGAACCCTATTGATTTTCAGCTCATTAGAGCGGGTATATCGGGTCGTATAAATCCATATATACTACATTTTTGGTTATTTTTGAAAAAAAATCGGTTTGTTATCACGATACATCTCCCGAAGTGCGAAGTGCCAATTTAATGATTTCATGAATATTGTTCAGGGCATCTCACACATGCGGAAAATTTAGTTTTAATCTTTAAAACCGTTTATTTTATTCTGCGTTTAGTTCGTCATACTCGTTAGCTCTATTTTATCATGTAAGATCTCTGCATATCTTAAGTTGCTTAGGTATTGGCCGCAGCGAAAGAGCTTGGGTGAAATCTTATCTACCTGTCTCACACCTCTTTTTATTCCAACAGATTTTGATTCTTCATATATTTTTATCGTTATTGTGGCTTGCTGTATACATTGGCTATTAATTCGGTGTAGGTACCTATAGTTAATCCTGCTGTTCTGTAGAGAGCACTCTACTGCTCAATGGTCGACCCTATCGAATGTTTTCTAGATGTCGACAAATGCCATGCAGCGTGATATGTGGTATTTGTTTGCTCTTTCTATCAAAATTTTCATGTTTAAGAGATGATCGTTCGTGCTGATTCCCTTCCTAAATCCAGATTGTTCCCTAGACTGGTATTCGTCAATTTTACACTTTCCAATTGTTGGGAATTCTTTTTTCTTGTAGTATTTGATTGAACAGTATCTGGTAAGTATTAGTAACACCATATTTCAAAGTTTCTACAATTCTTACTTGGTCTTTTTTGGAGGATTTATTGTGATTCATTTCTCGTAGAGCTTTTTATTTCTGATTAACTTTTATTCCTGGCAGTAGTTCTGAGTTGACGTTTTTAATTTTAGTTTGTAAGTGTTTCTCTATATTTTCGAAGGAGCTTGTTCTATTTTGTATAATTCTGTGTAACATTTATGTATAATTTAAGTTATTTTCATATGTAATGGCAGTAATTTCATATCTACCTAGTTTTGGTCTTAAACATTTCATATTTCTGTTATCTTTTTTAATTCTCGCAATGTTTGCTTCTTGAATGTTTTTCTTGCCATCTTTGATTGTTTTACGTATATTTTTATTATTTTCGATATATTCTATTGATTTTTTTCATCTTCATTTACTTTCCTCCTTTTCTCTATAAGCTCTTTAGTTATATTCGAGATATAGGTGTTCTTATCTTTGCTTTCTATAGGTATACTTTGAATAAAATGTATCTTTTTCCATTTTGGTAAACACGTTCTTAATCAATTTGAGGAATTTCTAAAATTCTTAAAAATCAAGTGAATAATGATCAAAAAAGCACACATCCTACATAAGTATGTGATGTAAAATAAAACAATAAAGGTATTAAATTACGGATTTACATCTTGCGTTATAAAACTATATATCAAACAGGCAGTAACATTTTAATTTTTTATGGAGTTATCAGATTTTCGTGTTCTCAAATCGAGAAGTTTGCAACACTATCTTTAACCATGTACTTCGGTCACGAATTGCATGAACTCTACCTTATACCATCTGTTCCTATACTTACTTTTTTAATTTTATATCTCGCAATATCAAATTGCAACATACAAATAATATTAAAATTGTGCTTTGATTACTTTTCAGGGTAGGAGTAAGGTAGATGACACTCTTATTTTAATTTTCAGTTTTACTGCGAAAGTTAGAAGCAGTACCTACAATCTTATAGAAAATCACCAAGTTGAAACAAATGAGATCCTCATGACAAGATTATATGAATTTTAGATCAGTATATTGTAACAGGTAAATATTTTATGAAAATAGTTTAAAAGAAATTAGAATATGATTAATAATTGTAATAATATTAATTATAATTTTTACTTATGATGATAATAGGATATTTGACAATCCATAATCTGACATCTGCCAGAATTATTCAAATATCATAGATATTATAGATCACAAACAATTCAAAATAGAAGGAATTTCATTGAATGAAACTATTTAATAATAAAACTTAAATCGGAATATTTATTGTATAATTTTAAAATAGAATTGTGAACATGAAAGTAAACAGGATTATAAAAATTATAAGAGAAATATGAGAAGTATTTTCAAATATATAAACCTGATTCCATTCATTGGCTAAAGAAATTGTAATTTAGTAATCAATGTTCTAATTGGTTGTTAACAGTTTATGTAGGGGGTGAGGAAAAAAAGTTGGTTGTAGAGACGGTTTTGAAGTTTGAATGAGAGAAGTAAAAAAAATAAAACTATTCTAAAAGACCAATTTTACATATTAAAGTTTGAAAAGTATTAGTTGGAATAAGTGAAAAAACTATAAAATCTGGGAAATAAACAATCAGTGAAGGAGGTATCAATAAAGAACATCTGATATACCTATTGGAGCGGATCTGGTGCCCGGGGAATCGGTGCTGACCGCGTGTTTTGGAGTGAAGCAGAATTCCCGTCCAATTTCAGCAGACTTTCAATGCACAAGGTGTTAAAAAATTATTTTATTATTTAAGTAAAATTTTCGATTGCAATCTATAAACTTAAAACTCTATTAAATTATTTGAAGACGATTTGGCAGCAACTATCTAAATTCATCGAAATTTACTGGATTATTAATTTATATAATTTCATTAATACATTGGTTTGTTTGAATAGATCAGTTTACTCGAAATTAAACTGTATTTTCCTTGTTTGTTTTGAGTTCATTTTAATTGTTATATGTAATGACGACTATTAAATTTTTATAATTAAAATTATTCGATTGATTTCTCATTTTTAGTAAAAAAGAGTTTATACTTGTCAAAGATAAAATTAACTACTTTTTTTGTGATAATAAATATCTGATCTTTGTCAAAAGAATCTATAGTTCATTTTTAGTCATATTTGATAGTTAGGCAACAAAAATGTCACATATTAAAATAAATAAAATTTCTTGGCGCTATATGAACTCTACCTGAGACATACATTGAAAATAAAATTCTAAAGTTCTTAAAGGCATCTTCAGAAGAAAAAACTTAATAAGTCTATAGCAGGGCCCGCTTCAAGATCGGACAACCCGGATACTTGTCCGTGGCGGCAAATCTTAGGAGCGGCAATTTCACTGCCAGACTGAGAAAATATTATAAATAAAAATAATAATGATAATAGGATACCGCCTTTCATTTGTAAAAATATTTTTTATCACTGTTTTTACAAGAAAGTTAGAATACTTGTTTTTCGTCTATATAATTGTGAAGAAAATAGGTAATTACGAAAAAATAACTAATTATTCTATTAAATAACTGAAACGAGTGTTATTTACACTACCTAATATTATCGCAACCGCACATCGCATATATACCAAATTATAAATCACTAAATCAGTAAGCAGGGTGCCGGCGACTGCCGCATGAACTAGTCTGAATTAAGAATAGACAAGAAATGACTAGTTTATTGTCAATTTTTTTCAATTATAAAAGGGCTGTTCTATTACAGCTTAGCATCATTTGTTCCAGTCCATTGTTAGAGGAAGGTGTAATAGCAGAGTTGGTCACTGATTCAAACCAACTCATAGTCGACCTCACCGGCAACTTGGACGCATCCAATAACAAATCTACAAACCCACGTGTTTTGTCGAACTTTTTAGTTTGACAGTTCTTTGTAATACTTGGAAGTGTTACAACTGTTTCTTTTGAATCAAATTTTATTTATGAAATCCGAAGAAGCCCGCAACAATACAACATAAAAACCACACAAGACGTAGGAAGGATATTTAACTTAGCTAAATATAAAACACCCACAAAAGCTAATTAGTCAGGACACCCTTAACTGGGGGGAGGAAACTCCCTCCAGCAGTGAGTCCGCTGTTGGTATTAGCTTTTACAGCCATCCACACCTATTCACAACACAAATGAAAACACCCAAAATGTCCTCCAGACGCACCCGCAAATCCCAGCGCACCACATCTCAAAGCACCACACCCCAAACCTTCAATTTAATCGATTATTCCCGACAACTTGACGAACTTGAAAAAAAAAATAAACTCCAGAAATCCATAGACGACTCCTCCACTTCAACCCTATGCTTACGCCGAGAACTCGACGACCTCGGAAAAAAAATTCAACTCCAAACATCCATATTTGAAGCCTCTAATCCATCCTCCTCAAACTCTCAAAACTTCTCCTCGGCAACCTCAAACCCTCAAAACTCTTCCACGTCAACCCCAAACCCTCAAAATTCTTCCACGCCAACCTCAAACCCTCAAAACCCCTCCACATCAACCTCAATACATACTTCCACCTCACCCCCTCACAGGTCTTACGCTTCCTCTGTAAGATCCCCTACCCCCACTCCCACAATCCGACAACCAACCAGTCCCGACGAGGATGATTCCATCTTCGTCGGCAAAACAAAACCCCGATCTACCTCCGTCAACAACCCCACATCTACCCCCGCCAACAACACAACATACACCCAAACCCCGAACCTCAGAAACCTCCAACCCCAATATTCAACCTAAAAATATCTCTTTAACCTCTTAAACACCCTCGAACTTCTAAACGGACACATCCTTTATCTCAAAGCAAATTTCAACAGAACAGCCCTCCTCAAAACCTCTTCTACGATGTCAGTTAATACAATGCTCACAAAAATCCAAAACTCCACTGGTGACCCCAACATCACTATAAACATTCTAAACTCCACGCAACGTCCACCCCAACCAGTCAAAACCCTAACATCCTCTTTCTCACTTGTCTGCAGGAATGTAGATCCAACGATCCCTCTCTAAGAATTCGAAGAAATTCTTCACGATCAACAATTACCTTTCGTCAAAACTTGGCGAATTATCGCCAAGTCCACTAATAAACCCACATCGATGTTCCGCATCATCACACACTCCGAGATCCACTATCACCAAGCCCTCACTTCCGGCATCTCATTATTTGGCCTCCCACACCAGTGTGCACCAACCACGCCAACCCTCTACCCCCCGTCCCAAAATACTGCAATCGATGCACTAAATCCGGACATTCCTCCGATTCTTGTCGGTCTCAACCGATATGCCCTTCTTGTGGTCAAACTGGCCACCTTACCGAAAAATGCCCCAAGTCCGGTACTCCTACTTGCACCAATTGCGGCGGATCTCACGTCGCTTTCCACCCTCGTTGCTCCCATAGGCTAACCACACCAAATACCAAATACTCTCTGCAGACTCCAAAAATCATTATAGAAATCCTAACTGTCACCCTAATGAACGCCATTTCCAACTCGAGGGACATCATAGCCCACGATACACTCACAACGGTATGCTTACACGCATCGAACGTTTGGCGTGTGACGTCACTGCGATGCAATATTCATTTCTATATTATGGCTACGAATGCCACTCTCGGTAGCATCAATAGGTATTTATGGCGATATTTGTTTGACGGGATGATTATACAAATCTTTATTGTTCATGCTAAGAGATAATTTATATTATAATAATTAAAATAAACTTAAACTTTACTGAAACAGAAAAATAATTGAACCTTTTTGAGTTGTATCAAAACCCACATTTTAGGGCAAGTCCAAGTATGAGGTTTTCAGGGGTAATCTGGATGCATTAGAGCATACAAAGACATTGAATAAGATGCAACTTACTTATTTAAAAATAACATGAAAATGAAAAAAGTTTTTCGTTTTCAAATATTCACTGTTCCGATCTCACTTTCTTTTTAACGTTCGTAAATTTTGAAATTTTTTTTCCATTTTCGCTTTCGAATATTGCAAACTTATTTGTTTATTTAGATCTCCGAGTCTAATGTAAGTTCTTGTTCAACTCAAACAATAAATCACTTCATATGGGATTTCAATTTGGTTTTGACCGACAATACTAAAAGTTTTATCAGTCAAAATTTTAAAAATATTTTTTTCTTTTGATAAAGATGTTCCGTGAAGTGATCGAAACTCGGATTCAAGAATTTCCGTAGCTTTCAAAAGATCTTGATTTGGCTGTAATAAACCACCCCTCGATAGGAAATGTACCCAATCTTGAGCTCCAACGGAAATCATCTCGCTGGTTTTAGTACCTAAATTAAATTTATCTTTAAATATGTACGCTATGTACCCTGCCAGATATTTAAGAGCTTCTTGACGAATTATTTCGGTACTTTCAAAGGTTGTCAATAACTGTAAAGACTCATCGTCAGGAATATATTCTGGTTGAATGAATGTATATGGAATGAATGTTTCTTCTTCTTCAAGTATACGGGTATTTGCTATTTGAATATTTTTGGAGACATTAGCTAGTAGTGTTTCAGTTGAGCAGATGGGACGCGATTCTTCTAATTCTAATGGTTGTATTAGACATTTTTCACCCGATTCCTCTGTATTTTTGTTCTCTGTAAAAATTGCCGCCGAGTTTTTACCTAATATATACCACCTCAAACGATACATAAAATCTAGAGGTTCTGGATGGTCATTTGTAGCTCCCATGCCTCTCATATAAGAGAAGAAGTTTTCAACAACGTCTTGATTTAGACGCGAGGTCAAGATGTAATCGACTCCTTTATAGTTTTCCTGCAAATAAGAAAACAATTCTTCCAGTGACCTATTTGACTATTTTACCTATTTCGTCAAATGATAAAATACACAATTTTTCAATATTCTGCATATCAGAAGATTTTTTATCCATTAAAATAACAACGTCATTCAGAATGTCCGGTTCTACTGAGAGTGTCGATGCCCATCTGCGTAGTATCGAAAGCGCCGGTAAAGGATAACCATTTGTTCTTAAGTAGCGGTATGCTTTGGGGCTAACACTCCGTAAGGATATCAAACATGCTATTTCATCTGGCGACCATCGTTTGGCTGTACATTTTGAGTGTACTATTCTTTTGATTTGACCTTCTGACATAAATTGTCGCAGTCCAGTTTTCATCTGCTGCAACTCAGCTTTCAGTGCACAATTCTCATTGACAAGGAAATTGTTCTCTTTCTGTAGTGTTGCAACTTTTGTTTGAAGTTCAAGTATTTGTTTTTCATCCTCACTGAAATAGAAGAATAAGAATCCACATTAACTGTCTCCACCCTTACTTCGTGGAATCTACTCATATTACTATTTTAAATGAAACTTACTGTTTCTAGATAACTCCACAATATATTAAAAAAAATGTTAAAAATTCTAAGAAATGTAACTTCTGTCATTCTGACGATGATATTTAATATCGAAACAATTGTCAAATTTCTTAGAATTTTTAACATGTTTTTCAATATATTGTGGAATTATCTAGAAACAGTAAGTTTCATATAAAACAGTAAAATAAGAATCCACGTGACGATTTTTGATTTCTTAAGTTTACCTTACAGATGCTCGACTTAATGTAATGTCACTTTCCGTTATTCCTATTTTATCTTCACAACTTTGAGAAGTGATCGAGGCAGAAGACATTGTAGCTCCCGCTAGGCATTCAGCTATCAATCGCCTTCGTTTTATTCGAACTACTCTATCAGAATTTCTAGTATTTTCCCTTTTGCCAGGCAGTTTCAAAGTGGGGATTGCATCATATTTTAAATTAATTATATTTTTCTCTGTATAATTTGAAAGTTTCTGTCTTACAGAAATATCTTCGGAACAGTCTTTCTCAAAATGTATTGAGCAAATACATGCTATGAGGAACACAAATGTGTAAACATAGTGATCAGTAATCTTTTTTGTAATATTTACCGTTTTTCAAATTAATGTCATCTTGCCGGTGACACGCAGTTAACCACAGTTTACAAAGTTCATAATTTTTGGGAACCGAAAATATCTAATGTCTGTTTCCTTAGTTTTCCTATTGTAATTTGCACATCCATAAATACCGCAACTGGGCATTTTAACCACTGAGCGTACTAACTAAATTGAACAGCAAATTAGAGTATTTAAAATTTCGTAATTTTAATAAAACCGCAAACATTCAAAACACAAATTCCATCGTTCACGTCGATTAATTGTAAGAGTGAAACCCTGTGGGCCTTGTGAGGTTAAATCGACGAAAACTAAAACACTTTCTATATCGGTCCGTGTTCTACGATCGGAGCATGCATCGCAAATACGTCATCTGCGCGCAGAGGACGAATTTTCGTTTCCAGTCGATCATACCGTTGTAAGTGTATCGTGTCATAGCCGACACTCTTCGTCACATAATTCCGTTCATATATCGACACCTCTGCTCAATCACAAACATAGGCAGGCGTACCCACTTCGCTTTCACTCCCATCAGGACTGAAAGTACATCTACTCAAATCCGCGAGAACCAACCCCCCCTCCCCGTCGATGCTGAAGGGTTTTCACGTTTTTTCCTGTAGCAAGGTGAATTTATTCACTCGCCAAATGGGCCGATGTATCAACGAAGTTTTTAGATTTACGATTTTTATTATTTTACCAGCCATTCACTCAAATCACTTCAACACAAATGATAAATCACCGCCTCCCCTTGAATTCTTCAACCAACCATCTACCCTCTCAACACAAACACAACCTGCCAACCCCCACCGAACGCGCACACAAACACCATCTAAAATCTCCAACCCCGCCCTGCAGAGGAACCGCATCCTATATCAGTGCCTTATCTAGAACATCCCCAAATACCAACTCAATAACCAACAAACCCAATCAAATTTTCTCTCGAATTTCTCTCTCTCTCTCTCTCTCTCACAGCTTAGCATTATTTTTGCGAATTCTTCGGTGGTGATAACAAGTGCCACTCTCAATTATATATACTGTTGTGGTTGAATGATCAGTGTGATTTGTAATTTTTTAAGGTAAGTTAACCATTAACTTAGCGAATCTACGAAATTAGGGTATTTTGATCAGTAAAAAAGCCAAAGATTATTAAAAAAAACTTTCGTTTAAATTTCATAATATTTTTCAATCTAGGTATTTGAAGAAGCTCATTCTCAGATGAAAATTGAATTTTGAAAACGATTTCTGAACAAAACAGATAAATTAATTAAAAGACTTGTTCTGATAATTTTAAAAGGACTGAAATTTGTTTATGTTTCGTTAAAAAATCGTGTCTGAAATTTAATTTTCATCTGCGAAGGAGCTTTTTCAAATACCTTAAAAAAGGTTAAGAAATATACGGTATACCCTAAAGCTTGGTTTTTTTTGAATAATTATATATTTATTCAAACATTGAGAACTTTAAAATAAATCTATACATGATCTGACTTAGTTGGGCAGGAAAAACTGCACCATTTCATACCATTTTAGATTTTTAAGCAAAATTGTGTAAAATCTAAGTGCTTATAAATTTTTAAATTGCAAGGTATCATGACTATAAAAAAATGCAGTACTTGTCTAATTTAACTAAGTTTGTTGTAAGACAATTTCCTTTGTTTTATTTCAGATATTTTATGTACCTTCCACTTCCAGAATGTCCGAGTCCGAGGGACGCAAAAAACTATCTAGTTGCGAATATAAAAAACGAAGGGATGCAAAGATAAGCTGACACTATACTAAATCATTTACAGAGTACATCGCGCAGTACCAAAACATGAGGACTCAAAATGTTCTACATCAAAGACATCATTGAAAGACAACAGAGAGACTCGTCTGAGATGAATGAGGATCAACAAATTAACGATATACCTGAACTAATACTTGCAACTGACAGAGGCAACCCTCCGTCGCCAAATGACTGCACTATTGATACCAACGTGGCACCTACACAGATCATTGAACAACCTTTAAGTACAGATCCAGCACTTTGGTCAATGATACTACCAGACGCCTAAAGAATCTTTTTAGTAATGCAAGGCCACCTAAGCCATTGTACAATTATAAATTTCCATACGATGAGACTGGTAGAAAATTTAGCCCTAATTATTATAAAAGAATTTCAACTAATGGGTAGCAAGTTTTAAGAGACTGGCTAGTGCACTCTGTCTCAAAAAAATGCGTATATTACTTTTGCTGCAAAATTTTTGGCTGTGTACTTAGTTCCATTTCAAAGTATTTGTTTAAAAGTTGGAAGCATCTGAATTTTCTAGAACTGAACCTAAGATTAAAGTGCTGTAAAACCATAGAAGCGGATTCCCAAAGACGTATTAACGCTAAAATAAACCATTGGCAAGAAGTGCTTTTAAGAATCGTAGCAATCACTACAATGCATGGTAAAAATTGTCTGGCTTTCCAAGGTACAAGCGACAAGCTGTTTGAGCATAATATCGGTAACTTCTTAAAACTAGTTAAGCTGCTATCTGAATTTGATCCCATCATGGAAGAACACGTACGTAAGGTGCTTAAAAAAGAAGAAACGAAAGCTTACTATCTAGGGAAAAATATTCAAAACGAGAAAATAGACCTATTGCATCAAAGTGTGAAATCTTATATTATTAATGAAATAGGAAAAGGCAAATATTATTCGGTAATAAGGTATATATCAATCAATAAAACTGATTCCAACCAGGATGAGGTTGAAATTAAAATTAAGGAAAGCTTTTTGGGGTATCATCCAGTTGAAAGGTCTACAGGGAAGCAAATTATAATTACAGAACTTGATAATTTGGGTTTTAATTTACAGGATAGGGATATGACAACGGGTCTAATATGAGAGGTGATAAATCAAAAGTGAAGTGAAGAGAATAAAAACCTAAATCCGTGAGCTTTCTACATTCCATGTAGTAATCACTCTCTCAATTTAGTAGTTAACGATGTGGTATAGCATCTTTGGAAGGCGATAATTTCTTTAATATGATTCAGAAAATATATGTAGTTTTTTCAGCATCTACTTTTCGCTAGGCAATTCTCCTAAAACATGTCTATGTTTGACTTTAAAACCATTAAGTGATGCTAGATGGGAGAGTAGGATAGAGGATTTATAGCCATTAAGATTTTATATCGGAAGCGTAAACGACGCCTTGCTAAGCATTTATGATAATGAAGAAATTGATAAATTAATTTTTGTGTTCAATAGTTTTTTGGTATAGAATTTTAAACTGTATTAATCCTATAAGCAAATCGTTGCAGATAAAAGATTACAATATAGCATCTGCACTTGGTCTTTTGAAAACTTGTAAAAAGTTTTTTCAGGATCTTCGATCGGATAAATCTTTAATGAAATTATTGGTGATGCGAGAAGACTAGCTAACAAAATTGACGTTGAAGCCAATTTTGAATAAACATTACCACGACACCGCGTAACAAGAAAAACAAAGAAATTTCTCATACATGATAAACCGATCGAGAATCCTAAAGAAAATTATAAGGTAGGTTTTTTTATTTTATAATTGACCAGGCACTATATGCAATAGATACTAGATTTAAACAACTTAGTCACCAAAGTAATTTTTATATAATATATATGATTTAAGAGGCATGTCTAAAGAAAATATTTGAAAACATTGCAACGATATAGAAAGTTTTTAACACACGGTGATTCTGTTGATATTAATGGGGTAGAATTAGCAGAAGAAATTTGTGCAGTATCTGGGCTTATGGACAAAAAAGAAAGCCCAAGCACTGTTGTAAAATTAATAACAATGTTAAATTGTGCCCCAAACCTAAGTGTTTCTTCAAGTATTGTTGTCTACAACAGTAACTGTTGCAAGTAGAGAAAGAAGTTTTTCCAAATTAAAATTGATTAAGAATTTTTTACGTTCAACTACAACGCAAAATCGTCTTGATAGGTTGGCAATTTTAGTGATTGAGCATGAAATTACTGATCAAGTTAAAAGATGTAATAAAAACATTTGCCGTGATCAAAGTTAGAGAGAGAAATTTATTTTAAGTTATTTTATTTTATAGTTATATTTTTATAGAATGTAATATTTCTCAGTTTGGTTATGCAATAATTTTTTGTACAATTGAATATAAGTATAGCAATAAAAATGCACCTTATATGTACAAGTACTTTTAAGTTCTGCGCTTTTTAAATGTTTACTATGTATTAGATATATTTTTTTAAATAAATGCTTTTAACATAATTTTTATTTTATTTAAAAAAACTGGCGGAAAATTGTCTGTTTGTCCGGGGTGACATGGAGGCTAGAGCTATAGCTGTATGAACCTGGAACCTGACTTAATAAAAAGTAACTCATTCTAAGCTCACACTTACTACAAACAATGTAGGTAATTGTAGTAACATTTTGTTTTGTAGTAGAAATTGTAATGCCCAAAAAAATAAAATCGTCAAATTAAACCATTAACACATCATCGGATTAAAACAAAAACTACTTTAATACATCTAGAATCGTTTGTAGTATATTGTAGTCTAATTTATAATTTTATAGTTAGAATATTAGTCCCTGAAAATTTAAAATAATCGAATAAACCGATAGAAAAATAATCTCATTTTAGCCTTACGCTTACTACAAACGATTTTAGATGTATTAAAATAGTTTTCGTTCTTATCTGACGATTTGTTAATGGTCAAATTTTTGATCGGTTTATTCAATTATTTTAAGTTTTTAGGCACTAATATTCTTACTAGAAAATTTAAAATTTTACTACAATATACTACAAACGATTTTTGATATGTTAAAGTAGTTTCCTCTTTACCCGATGATGTATTAATGGTTTATTTTGACGATTATATTTTTTGGACATTACAATTTCTACTACAAAAAAATTTTAATACAATTTCCTATATCGTTTGTATTAGTGTAGGGAGCTTAAAATGAGATTTTTTTTTATTTAGTCGGGTTTCAGATTCATCGAGCTTAAGTCTATGCCAATAAAATGAAAATTTAAAAAACCTTCCAAAAAGGCAAGCATGCATTGTTGAGTGAAAGTTCGTTGTAATATAACTTTTATTGTTGAAAGTGGACTTTTTATAACATTATAAAACTTCATAAACATATTATGGTAATATTTACAAAGTCGTATTGTAATTAATAAAAATTGTGGAAATCGGTCCTGGATTACTTCCGGTGGCTCTTTTTTCGATAAATATTTTCTTACACGATAATTTTAATGAATGGTTTGGTAGATTAAAAAAATCATTCTGGTCGAGTTAATAATGTGTAAAAGTTAATTAACAGCTTATTAAACTGAAAGAATTCGAGTGCAAAACCTTCAAACCCATTTCAGTCATGTTACCACATTACCGTAACGGATTTTGACGAAATTTTAAAGAATGTCTGCAACATCTGGTTAATGAGGGAATGTTCCTTAAATGGTTACGCTCATTTTTTTTTTCGAGAAATATGCTTTCGGTAAATTTAGTATATACAAAAATGGCAAATTCATATTTTAGTCATGTAACAATTCGTTTTATTATTTTAATTTTCGTTCCTCTTACCAAATGATAAATGGTTCAATGTATAAGTATAAAAGTAGACTACCCTGGCCTCCCCCATTACTAGATTGTATAATTATTGGCTATATGTTTTAAATAATTATGACATTTATGCCCATTTGTACCAACCACTTTAGATCAGCCCTAACACTAAGGATACCCTAAATTTAGGTAGGGATCTATTTTCATTTGCTCGAAACACAACTTTCACACTTTACGAGTGGTGCAAAACAAGTGTCTCCGAATGGCAATAAAATAGAAAACAAAATATCCCAAACTCCCTACAAATTCATGGTTACACGATCAAGCCGACATACCCACTACCAAGGACTTCATATCCATATCAAATATATCCATAAGCTTCTACAATCACTGTCTCCATAAAAATCTTCACGAAAATCTCAAAGCCGCACGGCGTGAAAAAAGAATTTTCTTGTTCGTAAACCTAATATCTCACGTTTGAGAGGACCGAGTTGGTTGAAATTTTGTTTACGTATAGTTCAAGTTATATGGAATAAGGGAAAATTATTGAATAGGCCCAAAATAGTTTTCCAATACCCCAAAATTCAAGGAAAACAGTCCCCAATTGCAATTTCAGCTACAAATTCGATGCCATTTTTATTATTCATGATATATTTTGGAAAAAAGCTATGTTACTTATACATTTTAGCCTACTGAACTTGAATCCAACGAATAAAGTTATCAGCGAAATTCCTTCTTTCAGGAAAATTCTCTTAAACATAGAACATCGTGCATTTCTTGGTGAAAAGACGCGTATATAATTACTGACCTTTTTATTTTGATAGAAAGCATTATAAATTTCATAAATTGTTTGGTATTAAACATTCCTAAGGCAAAAAACAAAAGTAAGTATGTAGCACTGCAAATAACTTGCTTTGTCGCCTGAAAAATGTGGTGCGTATTACTTTTTTTGTTAAATTTTTATGTTTTATATAAAATTATTACTTATTTAGTACAATCTTAAAAATGAGTTTAGGTATTCATTTGTTCTTCTCACCAAAACCCTTGAACCCCATAACCCTTTAATCCCAAAACCCGTAAATGCTTAAGCCCCATAAACCTTAAACCCCATTTCCCTTAAATCCTACAACTTTTAAACTCAATATTCCTCAAACTCTTCAACTCTCAAATCCTAAAATATGTACACCCCATATTCATTAAACCCTTCAACCCCATAACCTTTAAACCCTATATCCTTATGACCCTATAATTCAATAACCTTATGATTCATTAGCCTATCAACCCTTAACCTTATAACTTTATGATTAATTAGCCTATCAACCCCTAACTCTATAACTTTATGACCCCATTACTCTATGAACCCCTAACTCTATAACCGTATGACCCGTTACCCTATCAACCGCTAACTCTATAACTTTATGACCCCATTACCCTATGAACCTGTAACCCTATTATCCTATGTACTCCTATCCCTCTATCCTTATGATGAAAAACTATGTTACAATTTTCGAGGCATTCGACGATTTTATGTAATCTAAAATATGCATGTAATTTTTGAAGTCTTCAAGCAGAGCATCTATGGGCTTGAAAAATATATAGTTAAATGCTATAAAAATTTTAAGAAAGAAAGTATTTTTGGCTTTTTTTGTCATTTTGCTTCCCTGCTGAACTAAAATATATGACTTATGTTGTACATATGACTAGTAAATTTCGTACTAAAATTTGGCATTTTGATCGATTTTTAACTCGGTGAAGAAGCAAAATTACAAAACATTGTAAGAATACTTTTAAAATCATTCATAGAATTGAACTATATTTTTTCCGAAACCAAAAATGACTTTTTTGAAACTATCATAACTAGATGTATTTTTCTAGGTTATAAAATGATGGAGTCCCGTTTTAGAAACAATGCAGGCAATTTTGACTTTAAAAAAGCTATCTCGATAATTTTTCTCGTGGTCAAAGTCCGGTTGGAAATCTTACTTTTACTAATATTGAGGTTTGGTTGGCTTAAAAATAGTTATACTTAATAATTAAAGTCGTATATATACACACACACACCCACATATATATATATATATATAAAATAAAGAGATTCTTGGGTAATTCATGCAAAAAGAAAAAGGGCTACTGAAACAGAGTGGTAACCGCGGACATGCATGTTTCTAGCTCATTTGCCTTCTTCAGCACGGTATAACCAAATAAGGATGTGAAATTTGGGAGCAAAGATGTTAATCTAAACATGGAAAACACAAAATAACGGATTTCAGCAGGGAAACCAAACGCTCATTTGTGCCTTCAATTGGAAGATCCCGAGGTTTCAGGACAACAACCAAGATCGACACGGAGGCGCATATAGCCACCCGCCTGAACCTTCCGACCCATAGTAAATAACAAAGAAGATGTAGGAATATCGCGTGATATGTTAACAACAACAATAAAGAGATTCTTGGGTAATTCCGTGTCGATCTTGGTTGTTGTCCTGAAACCTCGCGATCTTCCAATGGTTTCCCTGCTGAAATCAGTTATTTTGTGTTTTCCCATGTTTCGATTAACATCTTTGTTCCCAAATTTCACATCCTTATTTGGTTATACCGTGCTGAAGAAGGCAAATGAGCTAGAAACATGCATGTCCGCGGTTACCACTCTGTTTCAGTAGCCCTTTTTCTTTTTGCGTGAATTACCCAAGAATCTCTTTATTGTTGTTGTTAACATATCACGCGATATTCCAACATCTTCTTTGTTATTTACTATGGGTCGGAAGGTTCAGACGGGGGGCTATACGCGCCTCCGTGTCGATCTTGGTTGTTGTCCTGAAACCTCGGGATCTTCCAATTGAAGGCACAAATGAGCGTTTGGTTTCCCTGCTGAAATCCGTCATTTTGTGTTTTCTCATGTTTCGATTAACATCTTTGCTCCCAAATTTCACATCCTTATTTGGTTATACCGTCCTGAAGAAGGCAAATGAGCTAGAAACAAGCATGTCCGCGGTTACCACTCTGTTTCAGTAGCCCTTTTTCTTTTTGCGTGAATTACCCAAGAATCTCTTTATTGTTGTTGTTAACATATCACGCGATAGTCCTACATCTTCTTTATATATATATATATATATATATATATATATATATATTTTTATATAACGACTGAAAAATGCTATATAGGTGGGGATAACGGGGATTTCAGTCCAAAGAATCAACGCCAAGATCTTTTATTTACAAAATGCCGCCAAGCTTTCGTGTCCTTTTGACACTTCTTCAGGGCAATGTAAAATATTTTAAGTAAATTCAATATAAATAATCATTAAAAAATTTGTAAATGTAAAAATAAATATAATTATAATATACTTGATGTCATATTTCACATAAGACAAATCGATACATAATTTTATGTGAAATATGACATCAAGTATATTATAATTATATTTATTTTTACATTTACAAATTTTTTAATGATTATTTATATTGAATTTACTTAAAATATTTTACATTGTCCTGAAGAAGTGTCAAAAGGACACGAAAGCTTGGCGGCATTTTGTAAATAAAAGATCTTGGCGTTGATTCTTTGGACTGAAATCCCCGTTATCCCCACCTATATATATATATATATATATATATATATATATATATATATATAAAATTTTTATATACATATAATTTTTATAGCATTTAACTATATATTTTTCAAGCCCATAGATGCTCTGCTTGAAGACTTCAAAAATTACATGCATATTTTAGATTATATAAAATCGTCGAATGCCTCGAAAATTGTAGCATAGTTTTTCATCACAAGGATAGAGGGATATGAGTACATTGGAGTACATAGGATAATAGGCTTACAGGTTCATAGGGTAATGGGGTCATAAAGTTAGCGGTTGATAGGGTAATGGGTCATACGGTTATAGAGTTAGAGGATCATAGGGTAATGGGGTCATAAAGTTATAAAGTTAGGGGTTGATAGGCTTATGAATCATAAGGTTATTGAATTAAAGGGCCATAAGGATAAAGGGTTCAAAGGTTATGGGGTTGAAGGGTTTAATGAATATGGGGTGTACATGTTTTAGGATTTGAGAGAAATGGGGTTGAAGAGTTTGAGGAATATAGAGTTCAAAAGTTGTAGGATTTAAGGGAAATGGGGTTTAAGATTTATGGGGTTTAAGCATTTAAGGGTTTTGGGATTTAAGGGTGATGGGGTTATGGGGTCTCAGCGTTTAAGGGGTTTGGGATTAAAGGGTTATGGGGTTTAAGGGTTTTGGTGAGAAGAACAAATGAATACCTAAACTCATTTTCAGGATTGTACTAAATAAGTAATAATTTTATATAAAACAAAAAATTTAACGAAAAAAGTAATGCGCATTTTTCAGGCGTGCTACATACTTGTTTTCGTTTTTTGCCTTAGGAATGTTTAATACCAAACAATTTATGAAATTTATAATGCTTTCTATCAAAATAAAAAAGTCAGTAATTATATACGCGTCTTTTTACCAAGAAATGAACGACGTTCTATGTTTAAGTGAATTTTCCTGAAAGAAGGAATTTCGCTGATAAATTTATTCGTTGGAATCAAGTTCAATATAGACTAAAATGTATAAGTAACATAGTTTTTTTCCAAAATATATCATGAATAATAAAAATGGCATCGAATTTGTAGCTAAAATTGCAAATGGGGCCTGTTTTCCTTGAATTTTGGGGCCTTGGAAAACTATTTTGGGCCTCTTCAATAATTTTCCCTTATTTCATATAACTTGAACTATACTTAAACAAAATTTCATCCAATTCGGCCCACTAAAACGTGAGATATTAGGTTTACGAACAAGAAAATTCTTTTTTTCATACCGTGAGCCGCCAGTCGCGCAGATGATACCCGTGATAGTGGGTGCAGGCTTCTGCATGATTCTTTATTCACATAACTAGTTGTTTATTTCAAACAATCAATTATATCGAATTAGGAGTAACTTAGTTACACCTAATCAAAACACACATCTACACCCAGCAAAAACAAAAATCTTAAAAACCATCTGTCATGGTGCTGCCTCTTATAAAATTATCCTTCGCTCGATTTTGAAACCCGGTTTTTCAGCTGCTTTTCAGGGATATACCAGTCAAAATGCTATGGAGCCATATTTTTATTCCAGGAAAAAAGTAACTCTCTCCAACAACATAAATTGGATAATGCCCCAAGGGCAAGGAGCCAACTACATCTAAATGACGTGCGGCCTAATATATATTTTTTATTCTTAGCACAAATTATATTAGGGATTGTACAAAAAATTGTGAATAAATATCTTTTTAAACCAAACCTCGTTGTATAGAGTTCCTCATGTATGAAAAAAATAATAACTAACCTCACTTTTATCTTTTCAAACTTCTTTGTTACTTTCAGATACGCACTGATGATGACTTAAGACTCGAAATCGTCTTGCTATGATTATATAAATAAATAGCTTCTGCATGAAATTGAAATGATCTTTTTCGATTAACTCAGTAATAGTTTCGCATTTCAGTATCTAGTAGAGATATTACGATTATTAGTTTATTAAACCGGGTAATTTCTAGCGATGGAAAATATTATAATTTCAACTTAGATGCGAATTATAAGTCAATCTCCTTAGGTTGGAATATTAACTACACGTTTAAGCACTTAACTGAACAAGAAACCTGATTACTAGATCAATGTAAAGTGCTGGAATAATTTAAATCACTTATACCAGGTGTTTAAAAGAACATGAAAAATGAATTGTACTCATGCGTACAAACTTACAAACATACACACAAATTTAAGCTGTATGAACCTGGAACCCGAATTAATAAAAAAAATTCATTTTAAGCTCACACTACAAACGATGTAGGTAATTGTAGTAATATTTTTAGTTTTGTAGTAGAAATTGTAAGGAACGAAATAAAAAATCGTCAAACTGAACCATTATAATTTCATCGGATAAATACGAAAACTACTTTACTATATCTAAAATCGTTTGTAGTATAACGTAGTACAATTTTAAATTTTGTAGTAGAGGAAAGTCGCCTATTATGGTGTACCAGTTTAATTTTTACAAACATTACATATTTTTTATCTCTGTTTAGCTTTCATTTTAGCAACATTGATTCTTTTTTATACTAGCAAGATAATTCTGAATATAAGAACGGTTGAAACTGTGTCTACCCCATATTAGGCTACCAGGTAGCCTACTATGGGGCCATGATAAGTCTTAATATTGTTACCGTCTTAATTGTTCGGTACCAATTTTTCCAAGTTTCCTTGGATGGGACCAAGATAGCGATTTTATTTGGAGCGATACTGGGCGATAAACAATTAAGACGTATGCGAACGGCACTCTTGTTTTGGTTGGAGAGCTAAGAGTCGTGGGTTTATTTGCGGAACGTTAATCAACCGGAAAGGTAATTAAAGGGCGCCAGAAATTTTAATTATCAGGAAAAATTTCAAAAACTGCGATAAGCGAGAGAAATTATGAAAAGTGAGGTATTTTTGGTAGTGTATCTGTGGAGGTTTGGAAAGTACTCACTAAAACGCGGTTTATTATGTTAACCAGTTTATTAACAGGTTTTACCAGCGTCAGTGAACAAAACATCAAAAATATTTACCTACAAGATGGGTACATGCATAACCTGGTACCGCAAACAAAATTAATAGATATATACATAAAAACAATAAAACAAATTATCACTAAACACTACACGGTAATTTGTTCGAGAAATAAATAGTCTCCAAGAGACAACAAATATACAAATCAAAATCATATACATACACAAACGATAAATGTCGCAGAGTTTGCGAACTAAAAAATTAGTTTATAAACAAAATTATTTTCCGTTTATTCAAAAATCAAAATGTAGGATATTATATTATTAAATTACTTGAAAACAAAAAAACACATAGGCTTTGTGAAAGTTATGTCAATATCGGGAAAATAACTTAATCTAGATTTGACGTGCACGCCGAATTTCCTAACGATTATTCTATAAAACATAAACAAAGGTTCTCTAAAACAATGGCAATATTAGTAATCAATACACTCGTTATTGTAATAAAATAGTTCTGACCGTATAGTTCTTTCGCTGAAGAAATAGCGCGACACTAAATTAATCTTTCCACCATTGACTAAGAAAGGGTGCGATTACTCCAGGTAGGAGAGATACTAAATAATCATTAAGGATACCTGAGTCCAATTGTTTCCATCCAATCACCAAATTACTACTCAAGTGAAGATACTTGCATCAACGCCGGAGGCGTGGTTTCTCTATTAGGTCGATTAAAAAAACTTACGATAATACTTGTAATAAGTAACCTGCCCTCACCGCGTGATGGAACAGATCACAGACACTCGGAAATCTTCGGTAATTTAATGTCGGTAATAAGCACTATAAACATATACTCCGGTAGTTTAAATTCAACTATGAACACAGGAAATACCGATACTTTGGTACGATACGATAATTTAATCTTAAAAGCTAAGAAAATCACCACTGCTTCGCTCAAGTAATTTTCGTAGACTCTATCTCGATAGCGGCACTAAAAAATGATACGATAATTCACGCTGACACTACCAGAATTTTTTCAACTACTCGCGTTGAGAATAGGTCGCTGGCTGACTCTCGTGACGAGATTTTTGGGGATGGATAGCCTTCTTTTTGAAATTCTTTCCGAAAAATAACTGTAAAATTAGTTCCAAAAAGCCATATAAAAAGAATGGGGCAGTGAATGCACAAATTACTTTGTCTACCCAGAATTTCATAAAAGGTACATTCCTTCTCCGAAGGTAATTCTAAAACTATTGTGTACTCATCGTACCTCTTCTAAGGGCGGTATTAAAAGTACAATAAATTGTCACTTTGTTCCATTGAAAATCCCGATTGAGCCGTAATAAACCTTTTTCGGCGTTCAAAGATGTATTATACTCCGGTAATTCTATGTTTATTAGTAGTATAAAACGATCTTCTACACAGACCGAAGAAAATATTGTTACGCCAGGGCCGCACTGGGATATAAATTCGAATATAAAAAAATTAAAAACGTTACAATATGGGGTACCTGAACCTGATATGACCTAAAACGGGGTACCTGAAAAAAGTATGTAAATAGTGCAATTTTGTTTAGTAGATACCAAAAAATAATAAATCTTACTCAAAAAGTTTTAAATTTTATTGATAGAGATACGAATCAATCAAATCATACAGTTATAAAAACTCAAATAGAGTGTATCTAAAGATTCACATGAAAATGAAAACATTTTTTTTTTCAGAAACAAAGAGAAAATTAAATGTTATTTAAACAAACTATCTTTAATAGGAACATACATAAATTGAAAACTTCTACAAAACTCACAAATGTAGTTAGGTGTGTCATTTCCGGCACAGTGGACATGGGCCCATTCCAAACATCCTTCACACTGAATCCACTTATGTCCACTTCTATCATCTTTAAAGATGATATGACAAAACGTGCATTCTGCTTCAATTTCATCGCAATTACAATCGTTTGATTCTTGAAGATGTATCTCGATATCTGTCTGAGATGATGAGTCTTTCTTAGCCTGTTTCTTGCGTTTTTTATTTTTCATTTTGTCGGTAGTTTTATCTTTGGTTAATATCGGTTTTGATTCGCTAAAAAATTTTCTTTTGGGAACATTTCTTTTCTTTTTTTCACTCTCTTCCAGTTCTTCTTTATAGGGTGTACTCGTAATCACCACGCACTTGCCCCCTCTGGTTTTTTTCTGTTCATCAATCGTGATGTTCAAATTTGGAATAAGCAATAGTGATCGGGAGCATCTTCTCAGAATTACACTTTGAAGTGCTTGGAATGGCAAGATCTGCAACTAATTTTGACCTAGCAGAGAGAGCACCATCCAAACTATTTGTTGTCGAGATGCTCGGTATGGAAATATTTTTTGGTATTCCTTCCATATCGTCATCATTTGCCATATCACCAGCATTCACCACATCACCATCAGTTAGCAGATCCCCAATATTTTATTTTGTATTTTCATCTAAACTGTTTTCAACAAAATCATAATCTCGAAAAATATTTCGGTTTACTGGGAACATTCCTGTTTTTCTAAACCCGTTAATTGCCGTTTCCACCGTGGCTGCTCTATTGTATGCTATGCTAAAAAGCTCCGCAACTTGGTAAACTGTCACCAAACGACCAGGATGTTGCTTAAGCCACTGAGAGATTTCCTGTGCATAGTATGTTTTAAACGGTGACATAAATGCAACATCTAACGGCTGCATCTTATGGGTAGAATGGGGTGGCAGACAAATTATTACAACATGATGATCTCTTGCAACATTAACTACCTCCAAATTCTTCGTATGTGAGTAATGGCCGTCCAAAATAAGGACAACGGGATCTTCTTGGGTTGGCTTGGTGAATTTTATAAAATGGTGCAGCCACTGAACAAATATTTCCTGTTGAATCCAGCCCGACTGATGACATGCGTATATTGAACCTGCCGGAGCACCATTCATCAATTCAATCTTCATATTTTTTCTGGGGAATATTATAAATAGTGGCACATATTGTTCTATGGCATTTAAACAAAAAACCACAGTTATAGTAGATCGTTCTGCGGATGTAATGGCCCCTATTTGTTTTTTTCCCTTCCGAGCTATCACTTTATTGTGCTTATGTTGAATAATTGATATCCCAGACTCATCGCAGTTATATATCCTGGATGGATTATGCTCAATTTTATTCATTTGAGGTTCATATAAATTAAAAAATTTGGAAACGTTATCAGGATTAAATGATTTTATTCTTGCGTATGGAATTCCTTGTGGGTCCTTAACAAGAGCTATGGATGGCGCCGAAAAAAACCTTTAAACCTTTTTGAGCCTGCGCACCCTTTTATATTGTAAAAAAGATTTTTTTATTTTATTTTCTCTGCATAAAGAGAATGCCATTCTGCAAATATCTTTTTTGGTTATTCCAAAATATTTTTGTTCCATTTGCAAGCAGTGTGTGGAAATATTATCTTCCATTTCGGCAGAAAACACTGGTTTCTTACCCAGTTTGGTTTGGACTACAACTTCAGGAGGCCCGTTCATCTTAACAAGCCTTTCCAACGTCGTTTGTGGTACCCCGTGTGTTTTAGCACTTTTTTTGTAACCCTTTGTTTTACTTCTACAGGCCTTTATAGCTGATATCATATTTTCGGCAACCCAGTTTTTCCTTTTACGGTGGTTTGTCATCTTAAAAAAATGGATACGCATATTAATACCTAATTCCTAATTTCTGATCCTAATATGGGGTACCCCATAATGAGAATACTTTGGATACCCCATAATAGGAATTGTTTACAAAAAATGATTTTTTTGTTTAAATGAAAACAATACAAAAACCTATATGCACAAAATAAACATTAACACTCCTACTTTAAGCCTGCTTATTTCAGATAGCCAAGACTTACCTTGTATTTGAAAAAAAAATCCTTTTATTAAGCACCAGTTAAAACTTTGACGACACTCGAAGCGTATAAACCAAAATGACAGAACAGCTGATTAGTGCATGGCTTCAATATTAAGTAGAAATCGAAACAAGCCTGTAAGATGCGCTTTGGCTAGTGAAGCATAGATGTTGCGTTTCTGGTTGCGAAAATACATGCATACCCCATATTAGGAATATACCCCATAATAGGCCACTTTCCTCTAAGAATATTAAAACTGAAAACCTAAAATGATTGAATAAATCGATAGAAAAATAATCTCATTTTAACCTCACACTACAAACGATGTAGGTAATTATAAAAAAATTGTAGTGCTCGAAAATTAAAATCGTCTAATTAAAGCATTAACACCTCATCAGAGAAAAACGAAAACTACTTGGGATCGTTTGTAGTAAGTGTGTGTGTTTTTTATCGGTTTATTCGATTATTTTAAGTTTTCAGAGACTAATATTCTTACTACAAAATTTAAAATTGTCCTACAATATACTACAAACGATTTTATATGTATTAAAGTAGTTATCGTTTTTATCCGATGATGTGGTAATGGTTTAATTAGACTAATTTCTTTTTCGGGCATCATAATTTTCACTAGAAAAAAATTACCACAATTACCAAAATCGTTTGTAGTAAGTGTGAGCTTAAAATGAGATTTTTTTATTAAGTCGGGTTCCAGGTTCATACAGCTACAAATTTACTGTACTAAAATATAATCAATGCCAAAAAAATCGATTTTGCATCGTATATTTATTGGTTGATACATTCAAACAGCTCAATCTGTGCTGTAAACAAGCAATTAAAAATAACATTCGTAGGAAACTTGAGTATTTCTCATCACACGTGGTTCCACATGTTTGACGTCGGTCACACACATGTTAGTTTCGGTTCATTTGATTCTGAATTGACAGTTAAACTAATATCAAACATTATTACAAACACGAGGTGCATGTTGAACAGGGTTTACAATATATAATATTTTATAAACTGAAATTAGATAATCCAAATTGAAAAGTAGGTAAATTCTACTTCCTCGGGAACTAGGGAGGTATCGATACAACTGAGGTATTGAGGTAATCGATACAGTATCGGTCGTAAATAATCGATACGGATATGGATTTTGTAAAATTGAGAATATAATAAATAGAAACAGTAACAAGCATTTATATTCTTCATTATTGATACTAAATTATAATTCATATAAAGAGTTCTATGAAAAAATTGCTTTTGTGTAGTACTCCTTCTCGGGCACTGACAAACAAGCTTGCCAACTACTCAAAACTGAAATTTGAATTCGTTTAAAAATATCAAAATATGATACACACAAAACAATTTTTTGTGAATGTTTGAAAATGAAACCGTTACTGTTGTAGTGGACCAATGATTAACACTAGTGATCATTGCGTACACTTACTTCTTACTTTGTTGTTATGTTACTTTTCATGAAATTTATTTTATAGAATATTGGGGAATTATTAAACCTTCTTTAACCCATAACTGGCATTGTGACGTTCCTGAGACCCAAGCTATTACATTTCAGTATACACCCCCACCATTATTTAAAATTTCGAGCTGAGCGTCTCAGTACCTTCTAATCAGCGTTGCCACAGCTACTCCGTAACTCCGTTCGGAGTAGATCTACTCCCGTTGCATGTGTTTTACTCCGCTTCTCCAAATTATCAAAATCTACTCCGTTTTGTGAGTTTGTCTATCCCGCTCTAATTTCTCTCTAGTTCAGGTAGCAAAACATTTGTCTTCTGCTATGTTCATTCTAAAGTGAAATATAGAATATTAGGACATGATGTGTTTTATGGTATGGCAGGGCTTCTTACTCTAGTTCAATCATTGGCTGAAAATGACAATGACATCTGTCAAAATGTACCAATAGGGAGTTCAAAATAAGAAGGCGCGGGGTTTGAAAGAAACTCTCAAAAAGGATGCGGCTATTGTTATTACTTGCCTTGCATTGATCTTTGAGCTGGTTTATGGAGTGAACTTTATACATGCGACATATTAACAATTTAATAATAATAATTCTAACTCTAAACGTCGTTTTGGGATACATGTTCTGGTCACAATTGCAGGTTTTTTCGACGAAAATATAATTATGGACAAGTATGTATATTATATCATATTATGTCATCTAGGATCAGTATTCATTTATATTCCCACAAATTTGTCATCAGGAAACCGAAACTTTTGCATGATGTGCCGGTACCAGAAAATATACAGGAACCTGATTCTGGTAGGGAATCGAACTCAGAACTTTCAACCTGTTGTAGTAGAGTAGGCAAGACTTCTCGATGTATATGAAGGTAGCAGTCGAGTTTATTCTAGTCAAGAATCAAGCAATTCGGATAATGATATTCCTGGACTACCACCAAGAAAGAAATAAAGTATACTCAACGTTTTAGAAATGTATGGATCGAAAAATTTCCCGGCCTAAAATGTGTTGATCAAGTTGATATATGCAAGTTATGCAATAAAAAATTATCCTTTAATAGTAAAACTCATAAATTGAGTGAAAATTCTTGCAGAACAACACCACAAATCAGCCAGTTTGCAGATACCAAAAGAGCACATACTGATAATTTAGTGAAAGCTGCTGAACTTAAACTTGTAGTATTTTTACATGAACACCATTTATCGTAAATGTTGATGGATCATTTGCCCAAGCTAATAGCATCTGCATGCCCTGATTTCACTATTGCAAAGCAATTAGAAATTTGTCGAACAAAAGCAACAAACTTGACCAAGAATCAGTTTGTCGAAGAAGCCCTGACAGAGTTGAGGAATAAGTTGAATATTAATAAGCTTTATAGTTTAATAATTGACGAAACCACTAATTTCTCTACAAAAAAGTATCTGGCTGTGAATATTACATTTCCTGATAATGTATCAATAAACGATAGGTTTCTAGGATTGACGGTTGAGGAGGGAATTGCTAAGGGTTTGTTTGATGCTGTGATGAAACTGTTGACTGATAAAAATATTCCAATTTTGGAATCAAGCGATGGAAATGAAAAATGGTTTGGATGAAACTATGTTCCCTAATTTGTCGCGGGTTATCAAGGCAATAATGACCATTCCTCACTCTTCAGCATCTGCTGAAAGAATATTTTCACAACTTACATTGATTAAATCAAAGCAAAGCAATCGTTTGGAGGTTGATACCTGTGAGTCAATAATGCACACAAAATCACTTTTGGGATTGAAGGGTGACTTATGTTATAAGTTTGAGCCATCTACGAGGCTAATAAAAACTATGTCTACTTTCAAACGATAGTTTATAGTTATGATGAGTGGTTATCCCTAAGAAATTGTGTCATGCAAACATTTTATTTATACAGTTGAAACAATGAAATGTATTTCATTTAAAATGGATTTGTTCAAACTTTGATTAACCCGGAGCTTTTATTTTTATTTTCTGATTTGTTTTGATGAAGAGTTTTATTTATTTTTTGATCTCAGATTATTTGATAGGTAGCGGGGTTATAAGTACCAGCCACTGAGGCTTTTGCATTTTATTAGTGTTGATAATTATATGTATATATTTTTATTTTGTTCATTTGTTCGTAGTTTTCATTATTTTTATGATATTTGAATGAAAAGAATGGTAATTATAAGGTTAGATAAAACAATATTTTACTTTTACATTGTATAAAGTTTTTATATGAATTCGTTCTCTTTTTGGTCTGTTATGTTTTGTGAACTGAAAGTGTGATGTGTTTGTATACATATATTTATCAATTTTGTCCTACTTATGTGTCAGGTATGATGATCCTGATTTCGAATATAAAGTTTTGCGTATGTTTGACTCTCTGGATAGTGATGTACCATTATCAAAACAAGAGGATAACGTTGTTCTTGAAAGTGAACATGACACCAACCCTGATCAATCTGCAGATGAAGGACCTGACCTTCAGACTGACGTAAACTCCGATAAATCGGCATATGAAGATTCTGATAACCATTCAGGTGGAAATGAAAATGAAGGTACAGTAGCACCAAAGTACTACTATGGAAGAAACTGGTTTAAATGGTCAGCATTGTTCTAGTAAGAAATACGAGGACTCAAGCACACAATATTATTAAAATACCAACTTCCCGATCTATTGTAAAAAATACGCATCCTTTAAATGCTTGGTTCTATATTTTTACTGAAGATATGATAGCGCAAGTACTTCAATGGACAAACAAGAAGATTATAAGTACAAGAAAAAAATTCCGATCCCTCCTGAACAGAGCTCAGGGAGACCACATTAGAAGAAATATAAAGTGTTTTTTGGTTTGCTTATTTATACAGCTGTATTTAAAGCCAACCATGAAGATGTTCGGTCATTATTTGCAACAGATGGGACTGGTCGAGATATATTTAGACAGTCTTTATTTGCAAAATGATTTGTCATGCTTTTGAATTATTTGAGATTTGATAATTCAGATGACAGAGAAGAACGGAAGCTAATAGATGCAAGTGCCGCCATATCTGAACTTTTACAAAAATTTATTGCCGCATTCTCTTTGGGATCACATGCAAGAGTAGATGAAATGCTAGTATCATTTCGTGGAAATTGCTGCTTCAAGATGTATATGCCATCGAAACCAGCAAAATATGGCTTAAAATTGCAATGTCTAACGGATGCCAAAACAATCTATGTTTACAATACATATTTATAAGGTGGAGAAGGTAGCGACGGCATCTCAAGAAGAAAAAAAAATACGGAATTGTCACTCAGGCAGTTATAAACTTGTGTAAACCTTTATATGGCACAAACCGTAACATTACAACCGATAATTGGTACACATCACTGGATTTAGTAAAACTACTGAAGGATAATGGACTAACTTTAGTGGGGACAATGAAAAAAAAAAAACAAAAGAGAAGTTCCTGCTGAGTTTCAACCAGCTCGTGATAGGCAAGTGGGGTCTTCACTTAATGGATTTACTGTAGACTATACACATATATCATATGTCACTAGAAAAATAAAGCAGTTTTGTTACTTTCCTCGATGCATCATTCCATAGAAACAGACCCTTTTAGTGAAAAACCAGTAATAATTGCTTTTTATAACAATACAAAAGGAGAAGTCGATTCAATGGATCAAAAATATAGCGTATACACATAAAGCCGCCGAACACATCGTTAGACTATGTCATTTTTTTTCAAATCTTAGATATGAGTACTACTAATGCTTACATTATGCATCAATCACTTCGCGATAGAGAACTTGTGACAAGATTGGAATTTATGAAAAATGTACGAAACATTTAATTGAGCCCTACTTGAAACTTCGCTTCCACAACAATATAAACTACTTCGTGAGCTGTGGCTGTGTTTTACAAGAGAGAAATTTATATGACATTAAAGCTGATCAGTCCGATAAAGTAGATCGAGGACAAAGGAAAACATGCTCTATTTCTCCTGCAAAAAAAAGAAAAAAGACCGTTTACTTATAATTTTCACGCAAAAGACCAATATATTTAGAATGTAGCAAGAAATGTGTGTAAGATGTGCCACAGTTGATGTTTAAAGAGTTTATACTTTTTCTGTTTGGACAATATTTTTTTTTTCTTAAATTATTTACGAGCTTTAATTTCCAGCTTTGTAAATTTGTGTTTAGTATATATATATATATATATATATACACACTATTTTTCTCAGGCTATTCGTTATGTGGTCCCAGGGACGTCAGAACGGCATGCATGCATAAAATTTTCACCACGCCAGTTGAGGGTTAAACAACGAATATCCACAATGGATAAATTCCCAAAAATGGAGAAACTGCATGGTCTGTCCAATTTTCACTCTTGGAGAATTATGGTTTTTGCATATTTAGATTTAAATAATTTATACGTAATAGTCACGGGTGAAGAAAAAGATCCTGCATTAACTCCTCCACAGTTGGATAAATCTGATAAGAGCTATGAGAAAATTTTAAAGATGTTTCAAGAAAAATGTTGAAATTGGCGGCATCGACATTCATTATCTAGAGCATTCATTCTTTTTAATGTTGATTCTTGTACCTCAAGTAACATGTCATGAAAATTCTTGGGAGATTTGGAATATCTAATACATGACGATACATATGATAAAAACAATGAATATTCCTTACACGCTCTAATTAAATTCATAGTAGGAATCAAATGTGAATCTAAATTAACCCTTCAGGAAAACATTGCTAAATATAATAAACTGTGGTCAAGGTAAGTAGAAAAAACTTCAGTAGCAGCTAGTTCAAGTAATGATTCCTTGGAATCTGCCTTCTATCCACTTGCCAAGTCCATTAAAGCAAAAGACTGTTAGCATGAGATTGGTTGAATTGTATTCGTCACATGCGCCTTTAGAAGAAGAAAGAGTAGCAAGCATTTTTGACTAAAGGATAGAAGCAACTTGAAAATTAAAAGAAATAATGTAGATATTGTAAAAGAAACAAAAGATGGTTTAGAGGTCCACACTATACAGAATTGCAGAAATAAGAAGAAAAAGCAGTAGCAGCGAATATTGTAGAAGCGTCATCAAATGATGAAAACTGTATGGAACTAGCATTATCAGCGTCTACTAAGTCTGGAGATGGATAGTTGATACTGGAGTCACCGCACATATGACTGGTAACAAAAATGTGTTTAAAAAACTTTCTCCTAGAACTGCGCATATTCGTTTAGGAAATAATCAAAAGTTAACATTAACCCATGTTGGTAAGGTAAAACTTAACGCCTTGTTACCTGATAAATCTGTAGTAAAAGTAACTTTACACGACATATTATTTGTTCCAGAACTAAAATGCTCTCTTATATCATGGGATAAAATAAGATCGAAAGGAATAACCGTTAAAGGTGATTACGAGGTTATCACTCTATGGAAAGGAGATAATAAGATTAGTTGGACAGTATCCAATAATAAAGAAAATATTTTTCAAGATCCATATCATGAACATGCAAATGTTAGTTCTATGATTTGAAATTTGAGGTTAGACTATTTTCCAGTAAATCATTTTGAAGCGTTACGAAAAGTAAAATGTGATCCAGATATTTTACATTAACTATTGACTTGTCACTTACCTAATATGACAAAAAAATATCCAAAGAATCTGGAACCACTTGAGAAGATTCATTCAGATACCGTGAGACCATTTTCTGTCTCATCACTTGGAGGTAAATATTATTTTGTTTCATTCTTGGACGAAAATTCTCGATATGCTAAAGTTACACTTTCAAACTATAAAAGTGAAATTCAATGTGCTGTTAAAGATTTTATTAAAATGATTGAACGGCGAAAGACAAAAACGTAAAAATAGTTGACTCCGATAATGGAGGAGAATATTCATCTTGTGAATTAATGAAATTTTTTAGTTCCCATTCTATTAAATCTGAAAAATCTATTCCGAGAATTCACGAAACGAATAGTATGGCCGAATGATTTAATCGAACAGTTACGACCATGGCTCGAACAAACCTTATAAGTTCAGTGTTATCTGAAGGTTTTTGGACTGAAACGGCAGTTCATGCAGTCTATACGAAAAATAGATTGACACATTCATTTAACAATAAAACTCTATTTGAAGTATTTTTAATAAAAAAACGAAAATTCGTCATTTGCGTAGTTTTTGGTCAAAAGGCCTATATTAATATACCCGCTGAAGCTAGAGCTCCAGGAAGTAAATTTAAGCCAAGGGCTATTGAAGGAAATTTAGTGGGTTACAGCGAGAAAGAAGGTTGGTATATGTTTCGGAATGGAAAAAATATTTTCATTTCCAGGTATTTCAAAATAATAGAAGATATTTTCATCAAACTTGAATGAAAATGGAATCAAAGATTTACCTATTGATGACACTCAAAGTGAGGATGAGTTTAGTGTTCAGACAAGTGGCACAGAAAAATCTATTTCGCAACCATCCACGTCTGTTCGCTATGAAGAAGAGTTTTGTAATATATCTTTATATAAAGAACACAGAACTTATAATGAAGCCATATCTGTAGCATACTCAGAAAACTGGATCAATGCAATTAATGAAGAACTCGAATTCGATTAATAAAAACCATGTATGGGATATAGTAGAATTGCCAGAGGGAGAGTAAGTAAAAGTAGGATGTCGTTGGATATTCCAAAGGATACTAGACAAAGATGGAAAAATATCTAGGTATGAAGCTCGTCTTGTGGCCCAAAGATATACTCAGATATATAGAATAGAATTCAAGGAACCTGTCTCACCTGTTGTCAGGTATGAAATAATTAAAATTTTATTAGCTCATGTTATATCTATACATTTATACCTCCCTTTTTACCCGAAATGAAACAGAGAGGGAATTGAGTTAATCTTTTCAGTGCTATTATTAAATTTAATTTCAAACGCTGGCTAGCTACTTACTCTAATGCTTTTCGGAGAGTGGTGTGATTTTATCAAAAATCTCTAGTTCAATGCCAAGTATGTATTTAATCAGAGTGCCCATTCATATTACTGCATACAGTTGAAGAAATAGAGTGTTGAATATACACTGAACAATACAAGGGACTTCCAAAGTAGTATTATTTGGTTTACAATTTTTTAGATTAAGCTGAATGAATAATCTGGTTGAAATTAATAAAACTAGTACTCCTACTATATAAGCTAGGAAATTTTAGGATAGAGCAACTAAACCATAAGCGAGGTGGTTGTATATAAATTCAGTGATTAAAAGATAATGGGTTACAGAATCTCATACAGGGTGGGGCACTATGAATGAACTATTCTCTGGCGTCTTAACGGCAAATAATATTAGAAAAAGTGAGACGTAGAATTGAGTAGATTACTTCGGACTATAATTTAAAAATATTTTGAGATATACAGGGTGCTCCAAAAAAGCGTGCCGTATCAAAGTTAGGTTCCTTTAAATGGAACACCCTGTATTTTATCACATTTTTGAATTGTACTAATAAAAATAATGTAAGCTCATCAACATTTCCCTATACCTATCTAGTTCAGTTTCCAGGATAAATCGATTTTACATAATTCGGAGACCCTCCGAAAAAATACAATTACTTCAAAATAAAAACGAATAACCACATTTGCTTTACACTATCTCACTAAAAGCTTTTAACATTCTGTTTCCAATATTTACTGGTATGCTATAATATACAGGGTGTTTTTAATATGACAGTATAACACTAACCATTTAATACATAAATTTCTGGCTTAATTTAAATGGAACACCCTGTATCTGTTGGGTCTGTTAAACGTGGGAATTTATTACCTTTCAGTTGATATTAGGGTTACCTATATCTAACTGATTCAATTATTTGCTGACATCTAGTTACCTATGACATGATGATACTCCGATGGAAAGTTTTTAAAAATTTAAAATTTGTTATTAT
The DNA here is from genome assembly GCA_963921935.1 of Galeruca laticollis. Lineage (NCBI taxonomy): Eukaryota > Metazoa > Arthropoda > Insecta > Coleoptera > Chrysomelidae > Galeruca > Galeruca laticollis. The sequence goes on from OY998177.1 coordinate 45,567,299, forward strand.
GACAGTAAGTGCTTTGTTGTATGATTTATTATTGATAAATTGAAGGTTTCTTAAATTCGAATTTCATTAAGAGTAAGTACACTATTATTGGGCATACAGATACAATAAGCTTCAAGATTATTAAAAAATAACTACAAAAAATTTGAAGAAGGTGTTCAAAGTGACGCCCATTTTGTTGGATACCAATTTCAACTCTTTTAAAAAAGTTATTGTTCACTTCCTTTAATATTTCTGGTGTTACTGTTCGAGACGCTCTCCTTATCCTATACTTCATGTTCTCAGGAGTGGTTGGCTCTGTATTGTAGACAATACTTTTTATGTAACCCCAAAGAAAATAGTCTAATGGCATCAAGCATGGGGATCTTCCCGGCCAAAGATAAGGACCCCCTCGCCCAAGCCATTTTTATGGAAAAATATTGTTTAAGTAACGCCGGACAATTACACTGTAATGAACAGACGCACCATCTAACTGTAGCCACATTTATTGTCTTGTAGCTAGTGGAACGTCATCTAAAAGTTAGGGTAGTTTGTTACGTAAACATTTACGAAATGTTCTTCCAGTTAGCGTTTCATTAAAAATATAAGGTCCTATTATGTGGGCTCCAACGATTCCTACCCATACATTTAATGACCAACGATGTTGATGATCAACACATCGGAAGTAATGCGGATTTTCATCGTTATAGTAATGAAAATTATGTATGGTTACTAAACCGTTTTTATGAAACGTAGCATCATCCGTGAACAGAACAAAATCAAAGAAATCTTCAGACCCTGCCACTTTGTCCATAACCCATATACAATACTCAATAAATACGATTTTCAAAGTCCCTATCAAATAGTTGCTGGTGCATTTGAATATGGTAGGGATGAAACTTGTGTTTTTCAATTATCCTAGCGACACTTCTCTTGCTTATACCTACTTGCTCACTAATACATCTTTGACTAGTATGTGGATTCTCAATAAACGCACCCATTACTTCAAATTCTGAATCGTCTGTAATAGCAGATTTTCGTCTAAAATTTTTTGTATATTGCACGTTTCCAGTAGTTTTAAATACTTGCAGCAGTCTTTTAAAAACATTTCTTTTAGGATGATCTCTATTTGGATACTTTTGAGCGTATAATCTACTTGCTAAAAAACAGTTCTCCTGACACTCACCAATAATTAAGATCATATCTATTCTTTCTTCGTTAGAGTACTTTTTCATTTTTAATCAGGGATTAATAACTGTGTCAATTATTAAAACTTAATAATACATCAACACTATACAAATACAATACACAAATACACACTATACAAATTTATGAATGTATTTGACAGATGGAATGGTATTAAAATAATATCTATTTGAATGACATTTCATAGGTAACTAGATGCCAGATAAGTGAATAATATTAAAAACCAAATACAGTACACAGCCACCCACTTCAGAGGACATGAAGAATAGGATAATGCGAGCTTTTTAAAGAATTACACCAGAAATGTTAAAAAAAAATAAACAAATTTTTTTTTAAAAGATTTGTTATCATCATGTCATAGGTAACTAGATGTCAGCAAATAATTGAATATTAAACAACAAATTTAAAATTTCTCGAAAACTATCAGAGTTAGATATAGGCAACTCTGATACCAACTGAAAGGTAATAAATTCCCACGTTAAACAGACCCAACAGATATAGGGTGTTCCATTTAAATTAGGCCAGAATTTTTTGTATTAAATGGTTAGTGTTATACTGTCGCATTAAAAATACCCTGTAGATTATAGCATACCAGTAAATATTGGAAACAGAATGTCAAAGGCTTTTAGTGAGATAGTGTAAAGCAAATGTGGTTATTCGTTTTTATTTTGAAGTTATTGTATTTTTTCGGAGGGTCTACAAATTATGTAAAATTGATTTATCCTGGAAAGTGAACTAGATAGATATAGGGAACTGTTAATGAACTTACATTATTTTTAATAGTATAATTCAAAAATGTGATAAAATACAGGGTGTTTCATTTAAAGGAACCCAACTTTGATACGGCACGCTTTTTTGGAGCACCCTGTATATTCCAAAATATTTTGAAATTATAATCTACTTAATTCTACGTCTAATTTTTTCTAATTTTATTTGCCGTTAAGACGCCAGAGAATAGTTCATTCATAGTGCCCCACCCTGTATAAAGTAGCTTGAGCTAGAGTTAAGATACCAAAGGGGACAGTCTAGGAAGCGCACCAAACCAGGTCGGACTATTCACTAGGACAGGAAAGTAAAGATTAGATCTTACTTGTTTTTTTATGAATACAGCTTCAATGTGTAGGTGTGCTTCTTCTCCACAATAATAATCAGGTACGAGCTAAAGTATGTATCTGCCTTGAGCCACTCTAGAAGGTCATGCATTAGTTACCGTCTCTAGGAGGTTGTAGGATTTGCGTCCCGGAAAGTTTGTTGTGTAGCAGTGAATGATACCAAAAGAAGGCCTGAAAACCCATGGTTGGTTATAACTATGCAAAAGGAAAGATAATGGACGATGATGACTTACGGTAGTTGAAGTTTGGCCTTTCAGGTAGTATATAAATCCACTAATGTGGGAATTCACCTATGATATTTTATAAAATACTTTATCTACTTTTCAGTTTTGGCTTCAAAAATCCAATTCAAATCGAAATTCACTGAGACCGCATGGCCCAAAAAAAACAACACTTTTACGACCAAAAAAAACCAAGGAACAGCAAACGGAAATTGTTAGTTCTTTTAACTAGGGAATTAGTGATGATCAAGTGATCAATTAAACCATAACCAAGATAGGCACAATTATGTTAATTTGAAAATTTTGGAACAGAAGAAGATTCTTTCTCAAGGTCAACCTTTATGGTACTTGACATCTTGACAATGTAAACATTGTAAAAGGTTAATAGATAATTGAAAACAGTTTTAGTGACTTGATTGATATCTGCGCTAAGTGTTCACCCTCTTAATTCAAACTGAAATAATGGAAAATAATTTATAAAACTCTATAAGTTTCTTCAAACCGTAACACTGATTGTATCCATACCGAAATTATTGCAAGGCAATATGACTTAAAACTGTTTTTCTCAATGGTAACCTAGACTGTGAAGTTTATATGAAAATTCCACAGGAGGTGAAATCTGAACCAATGAGAGCATGTTCGTTAATGAAAAGTATTGTAATAAGCACAAATACGGCAAGGGAATTTAGGGACACCCTATATACATACATTTTTTTGAAATCAAATATATTTGAATCAAATATAAAAAGTCTAAAAGAAAAACGACCTAGTTTCGGTTATCAGAGGCAGTAAAACTTAATGAAACAATTATGAAAAATCATCAAATTAACCCGAGGTTGTCATGCATAAATGTCGAACACCACAACACCGTTGTTTTGAATATCATAGAAATACAGACGAATTATGCAATTAGCATAAAGAAATTTAGAACAGCAATTAAAGTTAACCTTCAACAACGAAAACAAAATCACACATAGAGGCAAGGAAGAGTAAGTGACGCATCGAAACACAGCAACGTTCACTGTTTTGGCAAAGCCGGCTCGTTCCAAAAAACTCGAAATAAATAGAGGACGACGAGGGCAGTCGGACAGCGACAGTGCAGTCCGGTACTTCTAGCGTTTGTCGACCTACGACAGCCCGCGATTTGACAGTGAATTTTAGTGATTATCGCGAAGTGCTGGAATCAGGAATCGAGAATAGAATCCAGACACCGTTTTTTTGTAACGTTCGACCAGGATTTTCCAAACTCTAAGTTTTTGAATCTGAGAACCTTTTTTCATTGTTTTTTGGGAAAATCATATTGGTATTGATTTTTTTGTTTTGTGTGTCTGACTATCCATCCTGTCATATAAGTTTTATACTGAAGCTTGAGCCGTATGTCAACTTAATGAGAGAGTATTATACTTCGTGAATTTTTTTCTTATTATTAACATACAATTTCATTCAGGGAGTTTTACGAGGGGTACACCCACTAAACTTAAGCCATACAGATTACTCCAATCATACGCTGAAAAAGTTTCGTATCAGTTATTATAAAGTTTTATTCCTGAGATATTTATTTATGTTACTGTAGACTTATGATACTGTATGTTCTCTTAAGACTAGTGAATCGACTGATTATACTGTAATTAGGGAGAAATATTTTCAATACCAGTTTCTACCCCTGGTATATGAAAGACGCTAATGACCATATATTATTTATAGCATAAATTAAGATTTCATTATTCAGTTAAAATTTTATCAGGCACCGAAGGTCTCCCCGGTCAGCAGAGAAGTCCGGTTACAAAAACATTTTCTTGCAGTAAGAAATTTCAATGCTATGAAAGTCAATGAAGTAACCATTAGCTAGATCAAGGTTTTATATATTAATAAGGAGACGCTAGATATTTTTTTTCTTAAGAAAACCCCGGCCACTTCTCACTGACGAAATGATCTCCGTTGTCCTTCACAGATGCTAACTGGAAGAGAGGGTGAACATATTAAGGAACCCTAGCTATTTTTCCACGCGCCGGACAAATAACATTATTATTGTATTATGCTTTCATCGTATACCGTAGGCATCAAAAGTGTACTCTAGAGTTAATTCATTGTTTTTGTTGGTAACTTTAATTTCATTTGTTCGTAATATAGGCCTATTTATATGTTATCTACCTAGTCTGTTTCCTTTGTCCCCTACAAATCCCTCCCCAGACACAGGTGGACTGGACCCCGGGGACGTACAGGCAGCTGGACGACACGACGAACCTTAGAGCTCATGCTTGGCACATCGTTTAAGCCCAAGGGGGCCCACGATAGCCTCCCGCTCGAGCCAGGAAACTACCCTCCTCCGAGGTTCTTCAACAGGGGATTTCCGGCTCTATTGTGCCCTTCTGCACTGGTGACAGCAAACGTTGCAAGAACAAAGGTGAACAAATAATCAAAACAACCGGCAGTTGTTACAGTATACATGGACTGACCCAATCGCCTCGACAATGGAACCAAATTTTGATCAATGTATTAACTGAAGAAGTCAAACTTGAGCAATCTACTGCAGATTATTGTCTGTTCGTTTCAAAGGACAAGCAACAAATTGTTGCGGTATATGTGGATGACATGTTGCGTTTAGGAAGTAACGAAGAAAAATTAAAGGAGATAGAAACAGTCTTAAGCAAAAATTTTGAAGTTGGGATACCAAATCTGTTGTTAGTTCAAATAGAATGGTATGATAATTTCTTATTTCTATCTCAACAGTAATATAATATCAAGCTTCTATAAAAATTGAATATGTCAAATTGTAATAGTGTAAGTACGTCAATGCAACCCGGAGCGGAATTAAAAGCATCTAAACCTGAAGACAAAAGAACTGACAAAAAATTGTACCAATCAAAAATAGGCAGCTTATTGTATTTAGTTAAACCGAATATAGTATATACTGTTAACGTTTTGTCCCAATTTTGTGTTGATCCAAATCAAACTCATGTTTCCACGGTTCAACATTTGTTCAGATATCTTAAAGGCACTATTAATTTAAAACTTACATATACAATTACAGAGTCACCACATATTTCAATATTTAGTGATGCATCCTATGCAAGTTGCGTAGAAGATAGAAAATCTTATAGTGGATTTATCGCTTTTTATGGAAAGGCTGTGGTTTGCTGGACAACGAAAAAACAAAACTCTGTCGCTGTTTCTACAACGAAAGCAGAGTATATGACATTGTCTGCACCATGTAGGCAAACAATTTGCACGCTGTATATTTTAAGAGATATATCTCAGAACATATCAGCACATTTACTTTGTAATAATCAATCTAGCATACAACTGTCTCAAGACCCAGTATTTCATTAAAGAAGCAAACATATTGATGTACACTATCATTGTGTGAGGGAGAAACATCAAGATAAAATATTGGATATTTTCTATGTACCGTCTAAAGAAAATGTTACCGATTTATTAACTAAAGCTATTGCTAAAGAATCACTTCGGCATTTGGTTTCAATGTTTATTGTAATAAATCAATGAGGGAGAATGTTGTAGTGGACCAATGATTAACACTTCTTACTTTGTTGTTATGTTATTTTTGTGAAATTGGTAAATAAAGTTATCATAAAAAGTAAATCCGTATTTTACGTTAAAATTTATTTTTTGATTACAGAAGTTACATTGGCATACCGATACGAGTACTTTGGAACGATACCTACTTGATACTTGGTGTTGAAGTATCGATACAAAAAGTACTTTGTATCGGAATGAATGTATCGAGTGAGCATATCCATTTACACCAAGCAAAAGATTAGGTTTATGTTTGAATTGTTTGCATCGAGCTAACCAACCTAGTGCAATATGTACGATTGCTGTGACTTTAAACACCATATACTTTTTCACTATACTAATAAAGATAGAGTAGGCAATCTAATATAAGTTATGCAAATGTCCGTGGAAGTAATTTGAAAGCAGTTGAGCTACTCAGTTACTCAGTCGATTTAGCATGAAAATGCAGGTAGTATAGTGCATGTGAAATCGGTGTTGTTAGAAAACGGAGATGAAGTACCTGAAGAAGTTCTGTTATCAACTGTAGTAGTTCATTACATTACAATTATTGATAACTATGGTAGCTTACAACTTTGTAGGGCTTTGCTGGATACAGGGTCACAATTTAATTTAATAACTCTAAATTTGTAAATAAATTGAATTTAACGAAAGACTCGACTGCTGTTACGTTGTGTGGTATTAATAATATTCCTTCTTTAGTTAGACATCGCTGCAAAGTTATTGTGAGGTGACATTACACAGGACGTATCAGAGTATAATTTCTTCTTTGACTATCGATAGAATAAGTGGCCTCATTCCCAATCAAGGTATACCAGTGTCTCAATCAGATATTCTAACAAATCTAAATTTGGCTGATTTTCAATTCTACAAACCAGGTAAAGTGGATTTATTACTGGGTGTAGACATTTTTCATAAAATTTTCAGTGTAGGTCAAATTAATTTGTATAGTATCTGGAGACATGAGTTATGGGGTTAAGAATTCTTCAAATAATAATGAATATCATTTAAATATGACCCTGGTTAAATAGAGATTTTGTCATCTGATGAACAAGAATGTGAGCGATTATTCTGTGAAAGCAGATCTAGAGAGTTAGACGGAAAATAAGTGGTCAAAATTTCATTTAAGAAATCTATCTCTAAATTTTACGCATTGTAAAAGCATTTAATAGAGATACTAAATTAAGTGAGATGTATAAAGCATTAATGCAAGAGTACAAGAATTCCTGAATGTCTGAAACCAAATACGATCCAGAAACTATTTGCCATTTCCTTCCGCATCATGGACTGTATAAGTATAATACTACAACTACAAAGATTCGGGTAGTGTTTAATGGAACTACAAGTTCTGATAGCAGTTTTTCTGCAATAAAATGATCCAAAACTTCAAGAAGACTTAATGTGAAGTTTATTGAGATTCAGAAAACTTTCTGTAGTAGTATGCGGAGATGTAGCGATAAAGTACCGATTGATTTGGGTTACTTTATGTCAAATATGCTTACAATCGTTCTTCCGTCGAATATGGGTTAGTTGAATATACTGTCAATACGGTAACATATGGAACAACATTTTTACGGTATTTGGCAATTAGGTGTTTGAAAGACTTCGGGTATCAGTGTGCATCAGAGGATCCGGTTGTGTCACAAGTGATTTAGACTGATTTTCATGTCGACGACATGATAACTGGTAGTGAGTTTTCTGAAGAAGCTATATATTTATGCCAAAGAGTTGTTCAAGTTCTGAAACAAGGTGGAATAAAATTAACAAAGTGGATTTCTAACATTCCAAAGATCCAATTAACGTTGGAAGGTTCTGATATGAATGATACAAACAACGGTTCACTTTGGAGATAAAAATTAAACACCAAACGGTCGTTTCTTTCAGAGGTGTTTAGAATTTTCGATCCCTTAGGATTGGTAAGTCCATTAGCTGTTATAGCTAAAGTCTTACTCCAAAAACTTTGGCGGGAAAATCTTACAATGGAATGAGTCTTTGCCCGTCTATCTAAAAACTGAATGGAGACAATTAAGGTATGAATTTGGATTTTTAAATAATGTCGATATCAATAGACATGTGATATGTTCGAATCCTGCATTGGAAGAAATTAATGGATTTTCAGATGCTTCAAGGACAGCATACGGGACTTGTGTATACTTGAGGAGTGTCAGTATTGATGAAACAGTTTCTGTACTTTCATTGTGCTCTAAATTTAAGATATTTAAAATCCCAAACCATCCCCAAATTTGAATTATGTGGGGCCCTTATTTTAACTAAATTGGTATCAAAGGTAATATTTGGTTTATGAGTAAAAATTGCACATCGATTCCTTTGGACTGATTCTTCCCTAGTATTAAGTTGGTTAAATACTGGACCTAATAAATTACAAGTATTTCTTACAAATAGGGTTAATCAAAAAAAGACAACGTCCTCTGTGTGTGATTGGAGACATGTGCATCGTGAATAGAGTCCCACTGATATGCTGTCGAAAGGTATGTTTCTTTCAAAACTTTTTAAGACTGATTAGTGGTCGTATGGTCCAGTTTAGCTGAAAATGCAAATGGAGTGTTGGCATGAATCAACTATCAGTACTGTATTGAAAGTACCAAAACTTCAGTCTCATGAAATTCCTCAAAATTTTGTAGAAACGTACCACCTTGATAAATTTAGTTGTTTGAATAGGCTGAAATGAGCTATATTGTATTTTTTTGGTTTATACAGAAGACAAAATTAAAGAAGGCTATCGATATATCACGCCCATTGACTATTAAGAATTAGAGCACGCTATGGACTCATTAGTGTTAATGGTTCAAAAGAATTATTTGGTTCAGATATCATATCTTTTCAAAACGGAAAATATGTAAATAAAGGTCTATTTAACTTAAGCCTCTTCATAGATGATGTAGGTTTTCTCAGGATGGGAGGCAGATTACATCCCTCGCATTTAGAATTTTTCGTGAACTATTCTGTCGTATTGTTCACAAAACACAGATTAAGTGCATTATTAGTACAAATGGAATATCGACGTCTGCTACATTGTGTACCACAACTGCTGCTAAGTAGTCTTCGAGAAAAATATTGGATTTTAGGAGAGCGAAGCATAGTTCAGAAGGTTAGTCGTAGGTGTGTTAAATGTTTCAGCGCCAAGCCTATCCCTGTACAGCAAATTATGTACAACCTACCTTTAGCCACATCCTCCAAGTTTAATAAAGTTAATAATTTCTGTCTATGCTACTCAATGGATGCGACCTCAGGACTGCGAAATTTGTTCTTCGAATGTAAATGGAAGAACTATTCAATCTGCACATATTACCTCTTTCTTTATTTACTCAAAATGTGTTTCACTCTTATTACTAACCTAATAAACGCCATCAGCTGTTCTTCCTTTGGTTTTCATAAGCGCTCAATATATTCCTTCTTTCATAATGTCTTCTATTTGTTCTATATACTTGGTAACTTCCATCTCATTCTCAACTTCTTCCTCGTATGTGTTCTTGTTCTCCACTTTATGAACAAAGTTTTATATTTAAAATTATTTCTTGTAAGTTGCTTTCCTTGCCTCTTATTGTTCTATTATTTTTTCCTAGGCCATCTGTTCGATTTTTAGAATATATTCCATTTTTAATTCATTTTGTTGAGCTCTTCGCAATGTCGCAAATGAAATTCCTTTCCTCAAAACATAAAGATCTCCCCGCATATGTTCTATTGTACCAAAAGTAGACAATATACATTTCGATATAAATAATTAATCGAATACTCGTCGTGATACATATTTTGATTCATGTGTTCGGAAACCGGCCGGAGTTATAGATTTTTAAGTGCATGTAAAAGCGTATGTGCTGATCAACCTCCAAGCAATCTCAAATATTCCAAGGTAGGTGAGATTATTATAATCTCGACCTATTTTTTTAAATACAATTATTATTAGTCTCATTAAACAATTACAGTCCGCTTTTTTCTCCCTTAAATGTATCTGAGCAGAACGAACATCCTCTATAAATTGATCTCCTAACCTTTTACTTTATTGCTCATACTTCTCATTCTTTCTTGTGCTTTCCTTCGTTCACGATCCTGTTGTATGTTTATTACAAAATTACATTTATTTAAGACCTGCGATGTATGTTTGCTTTTTATATACGTCTTAACCATCATTTCAAGTGACCGAATCAAGTCGCGTTAACAAGTAACCAAGACTACAATATGATCGTAAATTTACCACGTCCAATCTGTCTTTGCGTACTTTTTCAATTTTTACACATCTCAAAATAGACTGGACGTAACAGCTGCTCAACATCTAGACAATCATATTCGTATGTATAATGTACATGTGGTCACTTGGCGGACATAAATATTCTACACGAAGAGAGCAAAGGGAATACAGCTTCTATTTGATTAGTTACTGTTTAATCTTACAGTTTTTCATTTTGCATATGTTATGTTTAGTTATCTTCAAGGTGGTTTAGTTGTAAAATAGAAATGCGTAAAGCCGCTGAGCATATGACGCAAAGGTAGTAGTTCTCTATGCACCATAGGAGTCTATAAACATTTCAGGCATTACTATACAAAAGATTAGAAATCCAAAAACGAACAGTGAAATTTGTAAAAAGGGCTATTCTGAAATTATTATGATGGTGATTATACTAGTAAGTAGAGCTGTCAGAAAATACTTGAAGTAAATACGAAATAAAGGCATGTATCGGGTGAACCGTCTGATCATGCACATATATACTTCGAAATAGATGTAGAAAAATCAGCGCTATTAGAAAATACAGGGATCTTAAAAAGAGTCCCTGTTTTCTAAAATTCGACCACACCTAGGTAGACTTAAAATTGCTGATGAGTTAGAGGGAACAGCTGCATGGTTGCAACAGACCATAGTGACACTGTCCAATAATGGAGAGTCGCTCTTCCAAACAAATCGTCTGGTGAAAGAAAGAGCTGACAACACTAAGGAAAGAAATAAGACGCCTTTTTAACAAATCGAAAGGACGGACAACTGGGGAGAATATAAGGGTAAACTAGTTGCTTACAATGAAATAATAAAAGAATCAAAGAAGAGATCCCGGAGGGGACAGGGTCAGAGTTAACAAGATTCTCAAAAGGGACACTTCTAATAAACTAGGTTCTATTCAGCTGTCGAGCGGAGAGTTCACAAATACTGATAAAGAGGCTTTAGAGCACCTCAGTAGTGTACACTTTCCAGGCTCGGCAAAGATAGATTCAAATTACGAAAACGAGCCGGTAGCCAAAACAAGGGTTACCAAAGAGGACTGGAACTAAGAAATGATATTGTTATGAAATAGCATACTGGTGTAGTCCCTGAATCCGACTCTGTCTAAGCCATGTATGAAAGTTGACATTTTTCAAATGCGCAGGAATTTCTTTGAACTGTTTACCATAATTTTTTGTGACTATTCTTATCTAGACATTTCCAGTCTTATCTAGACAATTCCAGGGAGGCGATGGTTTTTGTGTGAGCCGCAATCTAGAGAGATCTAGAAAAAAGGGCACTTAATATATAAGAGAGGCCATGCCTACCAATGAGTTTAGTTTATAAAGTGATCTCGTGAGATAAACAAGGGAACAACTAAATAGAACTGTCTGTGGGTATGGTGTACACACTAGATGTAAATTGAGTGAATGTAAACGACGAGTACTCAGTGTACACTCTAAAATCTGATATTGAGAAAAAATGACAACGATTAGATAGAGAGATAGATGACAGATTCAAAAACACGACGCACACCAGAGAAAGAAAAAAAGACCGAGCGAACAAAACCTTGCAAGCCAGAAACACACTCTAAGTTAGAAGACATTGGCAGTTTTTCCCGAGTTAAGGCTCCAACGTTCGACGGAAAGACATCGTGGACCAATTATGTGAAATAGTTTGAAGTAGCCGCTAGAGATAATAATTGGTCCGACAGGGAGAAGGCAGTAAACTTAACCATCGCACTTCGGAGAGATGCCTTAGATGTACTTCAGACGATACCTCTGGAAGAAACGGATGACTTCGAACAGCTTAAGATGAGGTTGGACATACGATATGATCACGAACATCTAGAACATTTGTACCAATCCCAGCTGAAGAACCGAAGGCAGAAACGTGACTAAGCCCTTCAAGAGTATGAAGTGGATATTGCCCAACTAGTTCGATTCGCTTATCCATCAGCACCAGAGAACATGATGGAATGTCTGGGCATCCAGGCCCTTTATTGATGCAGAGGACGCTTCGTTCAGCCCATCCCAAAACATTAGTTGACGCATTGACAAGTGCTCTTGAATAGGAAGCAGCCACGATGGCTACGAGATACAACAAAGGTATGACCATGCAGGAAGAAGGTGACGATGACAGATTTGACCAGATCGTCAACTTGTTGAAAGGTATAGTAGACAAGAAGCCTAAGACGATGAAATGCCGGAAGTGTGGCGATCTAGAGCACGTATGCAGCCCGTCTAAGTGCCCCAGGACTCCTGCAACCCAAGAACTCCAGTCACAGGGGAAATTTGACAGGGGCGAACACCGAGCTGATATGAATCACCGAAACGCCGACTTTCTGCCTAGACGATCATGCCCTGTAGACTATTCTCACTGCAACAAGTCGAAATCTAAGGAAGTTGCAGTTTCAAGAATTACGGTAGTTAACGAAGAATGGTCACCCACCAGGATCAGAGAAGATCAGGAGAATGATCATCACCTAAAAAATATTCGGAAAGAAGAAAATCTGCGATCTACCTGGCAAGAAGTGTCAAGATGTTCACCGACACTCAAGGCATATATTGGGCTCAGTGGGACTCCCTTGTCCTGGAAGAAGGGCTGTTGAAAAGAGTCCTTGAAATGATGGTTCAGAGATGAGGAGACAGCTAGTTATCCCGAAGACGACAGTAGCAGAGGTACTGAGAAAGTCACACGACAGTTCATCTGGAGGTCATCTGGGAGTCAAGAAAACCCTTCAGCGAGTCCGTGAATGGTTTTAATGGATGAACAGCTCCAACGATGTGAAGGACTGGTGTAAGAAATGTACGACTTGTGCTACGAGTAATGGATCACATTCCGACGACAGAAAATGGTTGTAGTAATGGATTATTACAAACAGTGGGTGGAAATTTATGCGATCCCGAATCAAGAGTACACAACTGTCGCGGATGTACTGGTGAAAGAATTTATCAGCCGATATGGTGTGCCACAGCGATCAAGGAAGACATTTCAAGAGCCAGGTATTCCAGGAAATTTGTGATAAGCTGGGAATGAAGAAGACCAAAACGACAGCGTTGTATCCACAATCAGATGGGATGGTCAAAAGAATGAACAGGACTATTGGAAAATACCTGTCCAAATTAGTTTCCAGCTACAGGAGAGATTGGGATATTCCCGAAGCACTACGAATTGTGGAAGACTGGTGCCGTAAAGAAAACCTTTCAGTCTTCCCGAAGAAAACTAAACTAGTTGCTTTTACGAATAGAATACTTCTTCCTCAGAGCCGACTACAGCTCTTTGGAAAAAAACTAGAAATATCTAACAGGTGAAATACCTGAGAGTAACACTTGATTCTAAAATGAATTGAAGGACACACTTTGAGAGAACTACTACCAGGCTAACCAATACAAAAGAGTTATAGGTAAAACTTGAGGAATACGACCTGAGCTGTTACACTGGCTTTACACAACAGTGATTAGGCCAACGATCACTTATGAACTATGGTATGGTGGAGAAGGACAGAAGTTTTCTAAGTAGAGAATAAATTAATTACAATGGAATTGAATGTTTCGACCCTCACACTGTGGAATCTACTCATGTTCCTTTTTTAAATGAAACTAACTGATTCTCAAAAATTCCACAATATATTGGAAAAATGGTAAAAATTATAAATAATTGACAATTGTTTCGATATTACTATCATCGTCAGATTGACAGAAATTACATTTCATGTGATGCCTACCTGATGTTTAATAATTATTATTATTTGGTCTAGCCAAAAATAATTATCAAATCCGGTAATAAGCTGGTAATAGGCAACACAGTGTCTTTAGTATGAGTGCGGGATGTGAAGGGATTGCAGGTAGTCAATTGGCAGACACAGGATTGTATTAGGGGGAAATCCGGAACTGGCTAGACAAGGAACACCAAATCAAATGGAGGCTGATAGAAGGTCACCTTCACACAAAACGTTTACTGAAAAAGGTGAACAAAGAATTTTCAGTCAGGTTATTGATACTGAGCATGAGACATTTGAAGACAGTTAGAGATTTGGTGACTGGACACTGTTCTCTGAGGAAACATCTATACAGAATGGAAAAAGTTAGTGAGCCTCTGGATCTGTGAACTAAGGGATTAGTTACTTAATCCCTTAGTTCACAGATCCAGAGGCTCACTAACTCTGCTTATGTAAGAACTTACAAGGAATCAGGCAGAAGCATTTCGGAAAGGAAATACTACAACCATCAGAACCACTCAAAATCTTCCCCAATAAGTAAGTGGCCTATATCGAGGACAAGAAGCTTCTGAAGTGGAAGTAGATAATATTGGGAATGATACTGGAGAAAAAAGATATTGTTCTAGGGGGGAGGAAGCAGCCGACAAATATAAACAACCACACAATATAAAGAAGAATAGTATTTGCTTAAATAGAAACAAAACTCGAAAATAATGGGGCTTGCAGCAACGAAAAAAATTAATTTTTGACAATTTAAGATGATTTTTGAATAATTTTTTTTTATAAAAATGGCTCCTTCAGATTTATATTTTCAAATATATATTGGTTAAACTTATAAAAATAAACGTGTTTGCAGTATAAATCAATGATTATAATTAATGAACTGTTGAAATGTGCAAAGTGTTTAATGTTGCATGACGAATCATCGCACTATAAGCGACACATCCAAGCTGGACATGCTTTTTAATATTTAAATTAACAATCATTTATACTGATGAATATAAAACAAGTTTCTGAGAAGGAAAAAAGATATTGCTTTTTCGATATTTCTTTTTTCAGGTAAGCGATGCTTTGGAAATCTTTTACTTACTGCTAGCAAGATATTTTTTATGATATACTCGTATAATACAAAGCCTTAAGATTAGCCCAAGAAACCTTAAATTTTACTCCTTCCTTGGTTCTCTTGGCAGAATGTAATGAACCGCCCCTTCACCTGAGATACCTATTTTTGGCTGAAAAATTTGTTAATTACCCAAAATTTAACCTCAAAATGGTCCCAATTTATCTCAATATCAATTTCAAGGTGAAGGAATTTCGTTTTTCAACTCCATGTTCAACATTTTGTTCTCCAAACCCAATGTCGTATTCCCTTCTTACGACTCTTTAATCCCCCCAATCTTGTTCTAAATGAGGAACTTAGTATCCGAGGCCAATATGCAGAAGATACACCGATGGTTCCAAATCCATTGCTAGAATTGGTACGTTGGTTGTGCTGCATATGTCCAAAACTTACAAGAATCCCTACAGTACAAATTAAATCCAAACTGTTCAATCATTACAGCTGAATGAGTAGCCATCAACAAAGCCTTGAATTGCTTATAAACAATAATTTAGAATTTGAACAGTATATAATTTTATCTAAATTGTCAGTTTTACTGACATTGAAAAACTACTAGAAACTTATATATAGTAACAGCATTACAGTCAGCATCCTCCAAAGATTAACTTTGCAGAACTTTAAAAAAATTTTTGGATTAATATGGTCTAAAAGGACACTTTCAAATTCCAGGTAATGACAAAGTATATGAGTTTCCTAAAAATCCCGCCGCTTCTGGTCTTGTTATTAAGGAATAATCAAAGGGGGATATAATATTAAACAAAAATGGGAAATTGAATGGGCAGATATTACAAACCACAGTAACAATTCCTACTGCAAGATATATCATTTACTTCCCTTTACTCATCTAGCCTTCCAGGAAAGTTTATACTTTTTGGACATGCTACCGTTAATTCATACCTTTATAAAATTAAAATGTCTACCACAGATACATGTGACTGTGAGAGGAGCGACGATGATCTCAATCATTGGATACTTAACTGTGAATATAATAGAGAACCCACCAAAATACTTACTCAACTCCTTATCAGCTAAGAAGACAGCTTTTCCCAAAAAAATAGTTTCTCTCTTGTACAGTGTATCCCCTAGTAAGGTGTTTTTATTACATTCTCCCAATATTCAGATCATATCCATCATTTCATCATCAACATAAAAAAAGTCAAAAAACAATAATGTACGTATTATTATGTCAAATATCAGTTTTTGACAAATAAACTATTGCCAACTTACAATTAATTAAATTGACTGTCTCGACCCTTACTTCGTGGAATATGCTCATATTAGTGTTTTTAAATGAAACTCAAGGTCTCTAGTTGATTCCACAATATAATACAAGTTATTGAAAATTCTAAAAAATTGACAATTGTTTCGATAAATCAATATCATCGTCAGAATGACAGAAGTTACATTTCATTTTATGCCTACCTGATGTTTAGTAGTTATTTTTGGCTAGACCAAGAAGTAACTTAACTTGTGATTGGCTTAATATATGTTTATAGAAAAAAGAAGAAGATGTGATATTACAAATATTGAAGCTTAGATATTATTAGCCCTATGGTGATATCCTGGATATCATTTTTCCAATTAAGATCAGTATAACTGTGCAATGATATAGAAAACCAGGAAAAATATATCTGCTGATCTTTACAATTATCACTTAAGAAGACAGTTTATTAGTGGAGAATTCCCTAGATTTAACTGTTCATTGACAACTTCATATTGTGGGTTTCTTAAATGTCTTCTTATTTCCAGTTCTTCAAGGAAATCCAGTTCTTGTTTCTTTTCACAAATATGCAGTACTTCTAGTTCTGTGTTAGGTGTCAATGAATGATTGGTGTTAAGTAGATGTTTTGCGTAGTGGGATTTATCTGGTTGTTTTAATCTGTATGCTCGTAAGTGCTCACTGTATCGTATTTCAAAATTCCTAAGGGTCTGACCCAAATAGACAGCATTACATTCTGGACATTTGAGTTTATATATACCTGACTTCTTTAATAGTGGTATTTTTGTTTTTACATTTAACAATTTTGTACTAACGTTACTTTCTGTTTTAAAAGAAATTGTTGTATTCGTTGCTGAAGATATTAACGTTGAAATATTTTTAGAAATATTTCCTGCATATGTGATGGTTTTATAAGTTTTAATTTCATCAGCTTGTTTAGGATATATTAGTTGTAATGCCACTTTTTCCTCTTTTTTACCAATTAGCTTATTTATCATATCTAATGGATAACCGTTAGATGTAACAATTCCATTCAATTCTAACCACCCTGTGTCTCACAGACTAGCAGCATATAATTCAATGATACATAGAGCTTTTTCAGTTCCTATGAACAAATGTAATTTTGATAGAGAGATTAATACAATTAGACAAATAGCAACATCTAACGGTTATCCATTAGATATGATAAATAAGCTAATTGGTAAAAAAGAGGAAAAAGTGGCATTACAACTAATATATCCTAAACAAGCTGATGAAATTAAAACTTATAAAACCATCACATATGCAGGAAATATTTCTAAAAATATTTCAAAGATAATATCTTCAGCAACGAATACAACAATTTCTTTTGAAACAGAAAGTAACGTTAGTACAAAATTGTTAAATGTAAAAACAAAAATACCACTATTAAAGAAGTCAGGTATATATAAACTCAAATGTCCAGAATGTAATGCTGTCTATTTGGGTCAGACCCTTAGGAATTTTGAAATACGATACAGTGAGCACTTACGAGCATACAGATTAAAACAACCAGATAAATCCCACTACGCAAAACATCTACTTGACACCAATCATTCATTGACACCTAACGCAGAACTAGAAGTACTGCATATTTGTGAAAAGAAACAAGAACTGGATTTCCTTGAAGAACTGGAAATAAGAAGACATTTAAGAAACCCACAATATGAAGTTGTCAATGAACAGTTAAATCTAGGGAATTCTCCACTAATAAACTGTCTTCTTAAGTGATAATTGTAAAGATCAGCAGATATAGTTTTCCTGGTTTTCTATATCATTGCACAGTTATACTGATCTTAATTGAAAAAATGATATCCAGGATATCACCATAGGGCTAATAATATCTAAGCTTCAATATTTGTAATATCACATCTCCTTTTTTTTTCTATAAACATATATTAAGCCAATCACAAGTTAGGTTACTTCTTGGTCTAGCCAAAAATAACTACTAAACATCAGGTAGGCATAAAATGAAATGTAACTTCTGTCATTCTGACGATGATATTGATTTATCGAAAAAATTGTCAATTTTTTAGAATTTTCAATAACTTGTATTATATTGTGGAATTAACTAGAGTCCTTGAGTTTCATTTAAAAACACTATTACAATTAATTGTTAAATTATTAGATGGGTATCTATCTAATCAATATTTTGCATTGAAAAATCAAAATATCTCAAGAACTAATAATTTTAGGTATAGGATATGCTTAATAAAAATAGAAGTATGTTGGTAGTACTTTTCGATACTCACATAATATACAGGGTGACCTAATTGAAAAAGCTGAGAAAAAAATATGTTTGTATTTTGATTCTACCTGCATCAGATTCAATGAATATTAATGAAATAAATAATTCTTCAGAATTTTGACTACTACTCGAATGCTTTGGCCGCAATAGATCTTCATTCTTGGATTTCTTTTACATTGTACAGGATATTGAACTTGTTACGATTTTTGTGGAAAATTGGTTATATCTTTTTAAATACCACGTAGAACAAATCATAACATTATATTCTTGTAATGAGGAAGTCAATCAGATCCAAAATATGGATTGAAATAAGGGGTGTAACTTTGATATGACACAGCATTCTGGAACACACTGAAAAATTGTAAATAATTTTAGAATGTGAAGACTAATGATGACTTCAATTTCCCAAATTTTCAAATTGATATCGAAAAGGACATAGGAGATACTGAAGTTTATCACACTAATCAATTACCCAGTATATATATATATATATATATATATATATATATACAGGGTGTCCCGGGACTAATGGGAAAAAAGTCAGGAGCGTATAATCTGAGCCAAAATAATGTTAGTACTTCATATAAACTTTTTCTATGTAGGCCCTCGTTTTCGAGTTATAGGCCTCCAAAGTTTTAATTTTGAATTTGGTTTTTATTTTTATTTTTTTCACTAGTTATTTGATCTTTGTAAAATTTACGGTAAAGCTATAATGTACGTGTATGTTAATTTTGGAAAGCTAAACAGATTTACAGTAGTGCCTTAAAGCCAGGGACGGACTACTCGCAATGGTTAGTGATCCATAAATTTGCAGGGATGGCACACCCTGTATGAAATTATCGAAATTGACTTCCCCACACATTAATCTAACGAAAAGGTACTCTTGCTGGAATTCGATAAAATGAGCCGTTTGGCTAATATTTACAGTTTTATTAATGCACTACGTACACATTTACCCAACTAACTTATTAATACGATGTACTACAAAAAAATAATTTGAAGATAGCAGATGATAAAAACATTAAGAACTTATTTAATGGGAATTAAAAAGGTACGCAGACAACGTAATTAGTTGCTTTTAATCAAAATTACGAACACAACATTATTAAACCATTAAGAAAACCTCATAAAACACAAGTTATAAAACAATCGACTGAAACTAATTCATAAACAACAAAAACTAACGTTTTTCTAATAAATGTTCAATATGAGCTACTCCCACTTCCACGCACCTTCTAAGTCTACGACGGTTGTTTCTTTGCACTTCTAATAACATTGCAGTGTAACACATTTCTGTCTATTAAATATTGCCTTGTTTGCACAGGTGTTGCGTATACCTTACTTTTGAGATAACCCTAGAGGAAGAAATCGATAGGATTAACATCTCCTGATCGCGGTGGTCATTGAAAAGGGCCTCCACGACCAATCCATCTATTAGGAAACCTTGTGTGTAAATGCTATCGTACATCTAAACTGAAATGAGGAGGGGCCCATCATGCATGAACCATAAATTCCTACGAGTTTGTAGTAGCACATCATCAAACAGGTTCCAAAACTCATTTTGCAAAAACTCCAATTATCTCTGACCGGTCAAAGTATCGTCAATAAAGTATGGCCCTATCAAATGATTGCCAACTATTCCTGCCCAAACATTAACCATGAATCTATGCTGGCTCCTAGTTTGACTAATGCCATGTGGATTCACATCATCCCATAAATGCATATTATGAGAATTTATGACTACATCTCTGTTGAAACCGGATTCGTTCGTAAAGAGAACGTTACTAATAAATGTATTGTCTGCTTGTTGTTGTCGCAGAAACCGCTGGCTATACTCAAGTCGTGAAGGATGATCAGCCACTGTCATACTGTGTACTTTTTTCATGTGAAAAGGATATAACAGCTGTTCTTTTAGAACGCGATGCACAACTGATTTCGAGACGTTATGTTCTCTTGATAATTTTCGTAAACTCGTTGATGGTTCATTATCAACTGCATTTAACAAGTCTTGTTCAACTGCCACAGTACGTACGCTTCGTACTGGACCTTCTCCACCTTTTTTTTGGCAAAAAATGTCCTAAAATTTAAAACTTTGTTTTGTATACATGGAAAATTACATTTACTTATTCATACCTGTTTCTCGTAACCTGAGATCAATACGCTCAAACATTCGTCTGTCTGGCAATGCTCTGTTTGCAAAATGTTCTGCATAAAGCCTTCTGGCCTCTAAACAGTTTCGAGAAACCAGTCCATACATTGAACTCATATCTGCGTACTCAATAAAAGTGAATTCTGCCATTGTAACTGTTAAATTAAGGACTTATGAATTATTGACAAGTACTGACTACGAACTATTCTACACAATGTTTGACAACTAATCCTATGGTTACTTGATAAACGGTAAAAACACTTTCAAAAAGTTTATACCAACTTTCCAATTAATGAGTCGTTAATGTTTTTTATCTTCTGCTATCATTAAATTATTTTTTTGTAGTACTGAAGGTAAATCTTGGACATCGTATTAATAAGTTAGTTTTACCTCGTTGTGTACTTATAAAAATGGTGAATGTACGTAGTGCATTAATAAAACTGTCAATATTAGCCGAACGGCTTTTTTTATCGAATTCTAACAAGAGTACCTTTTCGTTAGCTTAATGTGTGGGGAAGTGAATTTCGATAATTTCATACAGGGTGTGCCATACCTGCAAATTATTTGGATCACTAACCATTCCGAGTAGTCCGTCCCTGGCTTCAAGACACTACTGTAAATCTGTTTACCTTACCAAAATAAACATACACGTACATTATAGCTTTGCCGTGAATTTTATAAAGATCAAATGACTAGTACAAAAAATAAAAATAAAAAATAAATTCAAAATTAAAACTTTGGAGGCCTATAACTCGAAAACGAGTGCCTGAATAGAAAAAGTTTATATGAAGTACTAACATTATTTTGACTCAGATTATACGCTCCTGACTTTTTTCCCATTAGTCCCGGGACACCCTGTATATATATGTATATATATATATATATATATATATATATATATATATATATATATATATATATATATATATATATATAGGGTGAATCACGACCAACGGGATGGAGGTTTATAGCGAAACGGTAAAAGTTTTAAAATGTTTCTGACTTTACTAGTTTGTACATTCATATAGGCAACATTTTAACCCTTCGTTTCATGAATTCCTAAAAAATATTATTTCAAATGTTCCGAAAAAAAATTAACTCTTTTGGTGGTGGAAATAAACTAATTTCAAACTCAAAACATTTTTTTGATAAATTTTTTCACAAAAAACACTTTGTAGCAAATTTGCAACTCCATGAAAAAAATCTAAATGAGAAACAGAAAGTCTAACTCAAATGAAAAGTTGAAAAACAGTTTTTGTTCTTCGTAAGACATAAATGTACACCACATTTGAAGTGGGTGAATCCTTTGCAGTGAGGCAATTTGCATCTTTGACGTGTATGATCATATTTTATCCAATGAGCAGTTTCGTCTAAGCGAACATTTTTGGGAGGAATATGTGTTGTAGGGCCTCTATGTCTTTTTGCGTCTATTTCATCTTCTACTTGGTTCGTGGAAGGCCTTCCACGTTTTTTTGTTGTAGGTGTTCCAAACAGGCAAATAGTTTCTGCAATTTCGATCCTAAATTGCCAAAGGTTCATTTCATCGGGAATTTTTTTCGCCCTTTTTGCCCTTTTATACAACAAAAAAGCGTTTATTATCGTAACATCAAGTAGATGGAAAAAAAGTCTCAAATACCATTTCTTGGACCTGAGAGGTATTTTGTAACGTCCTATGTGACTATCTAGCAGGTCAACTCCTCCCATATGCTGGTTGTATTCTTGTACCACACGAGGAGACGGTATTGTTATTTTCTCCTTTGCTTTTCGGTCAAACCGATTTACACCATGATGAGGTAATTTACCGAAACAAGTTGAAATTAGCGTAACTACTTTGTTATCTTTCCAAGTCGTTATGCTCAAATCAACTCCATCAATGTTGGCTACATATTCTTCTGCACTCCCTCGTGGTTTTTTCTTGAAAATGTGGTCTGGTGGTAAGGGGTTATTGGGAATTCTATTTCGACGGATTGTTCCTAACATATAGATTCCTTGTTTTGTTAGTGATATAAATAAAAAATAAAGTTGATAAAGTTGATAATTCATATTTCTAGGTATTTTTCTCGCAAGTCTAGTAACAATATTGGAACTTGTTCCCAAATCACTTTCATTAGAAGCGAATTTAGTAAACCAGCTGGAGGCTCCATTGTAAATTTCGAATCCATAGGAATATCCTGATGTATCACAAAGCATGAACAATTTGAAACCCCATTTGTGAGGCTTCATTGGGTTATACTGTTTCAAATGATGCCTTGTTTTTGTAGCACATATTTGTTCAGCTATAGAAAGCTTACTTTCCGTTGGTATAGCAGCAAACTGCTTATTGAGTTCTCTTATCAGTGGTCTGATTTTGTGAAGATTGTCATATTGAGGATCATCTTTTGGAAGCATAAATGTGTTGTCGTTGAAATGAAGTATGGATTTCAAACGTTCAAACTCATTTATGCTCAAAGCACTGCGAACACTGTGAATTCCTATGTCTGGCCGCCAGTAGCAGCGAGTTCTTGGTATTTTTGATACAGACATATACACACATACACATAAGAATTTTCGAATATCTATTGAAGAAATATTGCCAGGTTTATTCGGATTTTTCTGAACGCTGTATAAGTTTGTTTCACTGGTGATATTGTCTATCAGGTTATCAGAAAAAAAGAACTTGAAAAAGTCATATGCAGTCTCCAGATCTATAATGTTTGTTGGAAGTTCAATATTGCCTTTGAGTCTTAGGGCATCTTCACCAATTTGCAAATGTTTTTATGCCACGAGATTGGAGTTGCCTTTTTACCGACTTTAGCAGTTGTTGAGCTATTTGCTCTAGAAATAGATGGTTGTTCACCCTCCGCATATTCTTCATTAATGACCTCTTGGTAAAATGGGGAGTTTTCCCCTTCGGGATCAAAATCGGGATCCGCAACACTATTGCCAAAAAAATCTTCAAAATCATCTTCGCTATTGTCCAAGTTATCTATAATTTCTGCCAACCCAACATCTGAAAGTGCTTCCTTATGACCTGTCCTTTTATAAGACGTGGTCAACTGAAAAAACAAATATTCAGTTATTTTATAAAATAGTCAAAATTATCGAAAAAAGTAAAAAATTGTGGCGCCAATACGCAGTTGTACATACCGCCTCATCTGAAAGTTTCATAATGTAGCAAAATTGCTACAAACATTTTGAAGGGGCCATAGCAAACTTCATATTGGCAAAATACATTGTAAAACAATTGAACCTACCTATTTCAGCCAAGTTACAGATATTTCCACTAAAAACACAACAATTACCACTTTTTCGGGCACTAAAACAACCGGCGTAGGAAACATGTGACAGACAAGAATTTTGGGATTATGCATCAACCAACATCAAGCCAGGAATGGAAAACGTTTGAAGGCATTTTCATAGCCATCATGTCAGGCATCCTCTTTCGAATGGTATAAGGGTGTCCTATAGCTAGGTGTTATATTTTTCGTGCAACTTACAATTTTCTCAAATTGTATGGTAAATAGATTTTAAAACATTAAATGCAAACATAATCTAGTCGGTACCTTACCTATTGTCATTTTATGACATTTCTCTGTTAATTCTCTGAACAATCTAGTGTTAGTTTCAAATTTTATTGCTATTAAAAATGAAGCAGTAACCCGTTAAACGAAAGAGTCGACATGATGATTTGCATTGGGGAATTTTTAGAAAATTGTCTCCTAATATCTAGAGTTTATGCTCAAAAGTACCATGACAAAATTCACCCATAGAGGGAAGTTTTGGGAAGACTGCTCAATAGATTCCGTGATACTAGTAGCGTTGCAAACGAGAAGGTGAACAAAACTAAATTAGTTACTGGCGACAACGCCAACGAATTTGATGTACTACTGTCGGTTAAGGAAAATCCTTTTATCAGTTCTAGAAAAATTTCAAGTGAAATAGGAATAAGTGAAATGAGTGTTTGTAGAATACGCAAGAAAAATCGCTACCATCCGTATCATATTCAACTACACCAGCAGTTGACACAACATGATTATGATAAACGTTTAAACTTTTGTTTATGGACTTTGGATAAAGTTGGGGAAGATCCTGATTTTTTTAATTATGTATTGTTTACTGACGAATCTACTTTCCACAATGATGGGTTAGTAAATAGACATAATTTTCATTATTACGATACAGCAAACAATCATTTATTCCGTACTGTTGATCGCCAACACCGATGGAGTGTAAACGTTTGGGAAGGGATTGTGGTAGAGTATGTTATCGGCCCCCCGTATTTTTTTGACGGACACCTGGATAGAATAAATTTTTTGAGTTTTTTTGAAAAGACTTCTGGATGCTTCTCGAAAACCCATTACTTAGCATCTGAAGGAAAATGTGGCTACAGTTAGACAGAGCTCCTGCTCACTTTTTACGTACTGTTAGGAACTACCTCAATAGAAAATTTAAAAATAAATGGATAGGTAGACGCGGTCCTTATAATTGGCCAGCTAGGTCACCAGAATTGACCAAAACGGATTTCTTCATATGGGGTTATATTAAAAATATTGTGCATGCTACACCCCCTACTACTCCAGACGATATGAAATTAGGAATTTCAAACGCGTTCGCATCTATAACACCCGATATGTTGAATAATGTAGGTAAGTCGTTGGAAGCTAGAATCACGTGTTGCAAGATCGGTAAAAAAAGAGCTAGTGTACCTCAGCAACTACAAGTGCATATTTATTAGCAACTTCACTGTTTTTTTAACAACAACCATGCCAAGATCATTAGTTTAAAATTTAGAGAGAATTGCAGATGTTTTAAAATCGATTTACCATACAATTTAAGAAAAATTGTAAATTGCACCAAAAGTATAATACCTAAGTATAGGATAACCTTATACCATTCGAAAGAGGCCATTTTTTTGAACATAAAGAATTATTAAAATACAGGATGTTCCATTTAAAATAAGCCCGATATTACACATTGAATGATCTAATAATGAAACTGAAAATTCTGAACATACTGTAAAGAGATGTTTAGTACTGAATCGTGGAATACATTCAACCAACGAATGTCCAACTATTTATATGTAAGAAAAAAATTGCTAGGATTTGGTATATCAATGAGTTATACACTTTTTTTGAAATGTTCACATATTAAAAAAAGTCAGCATAACTCGGAACCCTCTGTACTTAGGTATAGGGAACCATTATGAAGGAGTATTTTATTTTTTAGGGGCAATCAGAAAATGCAATAAAATATATGGTGTCCCATAAGAAAAAATATAACTCTGATACGCCACACTTTATTGGAACATCCGCGAAGTGGGAATGGTGTGTTTCGCCAGGCGAAAGCACTTTCTATCATTTACTTTCAGTCAGGCGGCGTTAATATTTAATAATAGTAATGCACCGATGTGTACTTAACATTATGTACCTAGTAGAATACATTTTGAAAGAGCAGTCAGTTCCAAAATTGTTGTCGACAAGGAATAGTTCCGATGCCACCGTGCCGAAGACAAGTAAGTTTCTGGATTTTTACCAAGTCCGTAAATCAGTTCTATGCAAGGCCGTCCGCACATTGCTGTGTTTGAGGACCATCATCATACACCAGCCCGTTCCGTTGAATCCGTATGAGCCAAGTCAGGATCGTCGTAGTCCATCCGAGCCGGAATCCGTGGTGAGTTAATAAAAATGCTTATGGGTATACCGTTCTCAACCGTATAAAGGAGTTGAGTCAGTCCGAATAGTAAGGGGGGAGGCGGGGGGTGAATAACTGCTTCTGAACGAACTGCTTCGCACGTTTCAGGAGTAGTCGCGTTTGGACCTCAAGTCAATCGTCTGCTACTGAAGGAATTGCTTCGCACGATTCAGGAGTAGTCGCGTTTGGGTCTTAAGCCAACCGTTTAAGAGTAGGAGCACTGGTACTGAAGGAGCTGCTTCACCTGTTTCAGGAGTAGTAGCATTTGGGCCTTAAGTCAATCGTCTTCTACTGAAGGAATTGCTTCGCACGATTCCGGAGTAGTCGCGTTTCGGACTTAAGCCAACCGTTTAAGAGTAGGAGCACTGTTACAGAAGGAGCTGCTACGCACGATTCAGGAATAGTGGCGTTTGGGCCTTAAGCCAACCAGCTTTGGGATAAACAAGATTTATGCGTCAGTCGAAAACTAACAGCGTCAGAAGTGAAACTTTTTATGTTTTATGACGCAATAACCGCCAATGAGTGTACAAAGAGAATTCATAAATATCAACAACATAAAAAACTATAATTTAAAAAAATTAAAACAAAAATTATTTCCAAAATAAAAACAATAATTTTTCGGATAGACTATAAAAAACTATTTACAATAAAAGACAAACAAAAGTAAATATTCTTTTTAAGAAATTTGAATGCATATTACGTATCCTTCCTTTTTAATACCTAAGAAAAGTTCTGGCCGCCCATGGGGGTATCGAACCCGCGTTTTTCGTTTGATTTTAAATCGAGTCGAGTGATGACAGAAGGGGAGAACAGCGCTGCGTTTATCTCACTAAGTTTAAGTACAAATGATAATTAGAGCTTCACAAAACTTGTTAGCCTTTACGAGATTACCTCGTAACCAAAACCTCTGTAGTGTCCCATAAAAAGTTTCACTTCAAAAATATTTCCATAAATGAAGCAACACTAGTTACAACGACTTTCTCTGATGAACTGAGACTTACTTGCTCTTCTACGTACAGGTTAGCAAATATAGCTGAAAGTTTGAAAGTGGACACGCCCACGATGCGCGTTGGTCTCAATGCGGAAAGTAGGAGGATAACACAGTTTATGCTTAAACTTTAATGAGTACAGAACTTATCTGTACGGACAAGTATACCTGTTTATTTCCTTTTTCAATATATTTCAATACTCTTGTTACGTTTCATTACATATTTTTTTCAAAATAATACAAATAAATACACAATGCAAAGAAATTTCCTAGTTTTTATCGCCTTAATTTTAAAGGTAAACAATTTCTATATTAATTTCGCACTGGATTATACCAATATCGGCAGAAATTATTAAGCGCTTTTGGTATCCTTTTCCCCCCGAATGCGTTCTCACTTTATCGTTCGCGCAGCGAAGTGGGGATTGATAAACGGAATAACATGATCGCCATCAATAAACAATGCCCTGCGACTATTCTCGGCGTCTCCTCTTTGTGCGGATCTTCGTTAATTTTTTCCGCCTCTCTCACAAGGAGTTTAACAGTTTTGTTAGCTCGACGAGTTAACTCTCATGACAAAACGCTAGTGTCCCATAAAAAGTTTCACTTCAACAAATGTTACTGGAGGAGCTGCTTCGCACGTTCCAGTAGTAGTCGCGTTTGGGCCTTAACCCACCAAAAACTCATAAAGGAAACAATTGTCAATTGGGGTGCTAAATTGACCGTCGTGCATACGGGGGTTTGTTACCGCGAGACCTGAGAATCGTAGCTCCATGAAGTAGAGCTTTGATCGACCGAGAGCGTCGTTTGTACACTGTAGTGGTTTTCCGCTTTTTACGCATCCGCTTCCGTTTGCTCATCGCTTTTCTTTTTAGCTTTTAGCCGCTTGATCACCTGTTTTGTTGGTACCTTGAATATACCATTGAAACCTACTTTTGGATGATATTAGTCGTTTTGCCCCGCTTATTGCTTTCGCCTGAGAATATAATTAATAACCTGATTGTTCTTTTCCGTTGTACCGATTAAAAGCTTATTGTATATAATTGACGTTTGGTTAATTTTTTCCAACTTATATGTTGATGAACTCCATGTAAGGTAATGAATTTGAGCAGCAAATACCTAGGTTTCGAACCCAGGAAGGCAAGTAAAATCTGCCCGATTGGCCGCAGCATTTTCGTCACCACCATAATTGACTCCTGGAGTATTTTATACTTCACTGACTCTGCCCGAAGCAAGTGGAGCATATCACGATAAAAAAACTGGCACCGGAGGCAACCAGTTACCTGGACTCCAGGCGACAAACCGACAGGTAACGACGCAAGAGCGTTAAACGGTGATGAACATTCCTTTGTTAAGGTTAGCGACTTTTTTTGCGATTTTTTGGGAATATTCGAATTCTCTTTTTGCAACAATGTGGATCTGAGGTTTTGGGAGAATACTCAAAAATTACGCAAAAATTTATCATAGAAGAACACTTACAAAATTGTAGACAAATCTGTCAATTACCAGTTCATTTCATCTGTTTCAAAAACACCTCGTTCACCTTCATTGTCAATATTGTCAATTTATTATGAGAGGTTAGTCCCTCCATGTACTGGACTATATATTAAAAGACAAATTTAAAATGTGAAGCAATAAACTTGAGTCTCTATATTTTCGATATAAACTTTTTTTCGTATTTATTTTGATAAGGGATTATACGTTGATCATCCGGTATAATTCCCAGTTATAATATTTGATTGCCACTTGAATTTAACGAAATATTTTAGACTGTAAACAAATGAAATGCACACATGACGGATTTATTATTTAGCAGAATCTTTTGAGTAATAAAACTAGTGAACATCAAAATTTTAACGCTCAGTTGGATGGAACCACTTAGTTTTATAAATAAATTTTTTCAAGTAGAAATTTATAACTGTGATTTCATAATGGACTTACATTAGAAATATCTACCAGTACTTGATCATTTGTTTAGAGAAGAGCACAATTATAAATATTTTTCTTCATATTTATACTTTACGAAAAGATATTCCCACAACAACTGTCAGTAACAACTAAAAATTGTGGGAATACAATTGAAATTTGTCACGGTCTAAATTTCTCATTAAGTATTACTAAATACTTATTCAAATTATTCATTTTTATTAATTACGTCGTAATCATAATATTAAAATTATTTCTTTATCAAAACTAAGTTACTGCTTTCATCGCCTTCACCATGTTAGCAAGGTTGTTTCAATGTCGATGTTTTTTTGATCAATAAGTTAACTACAATTGTTATTCTATATTATTTAATTAAAGTACCGTACAATTAAATTTTATTTATAGTTAATAACTTGTGGGGTTACTCATATTGATACAAGCAACCAAACTTATATTTTTTGAAATAGAACACCCTGTATATTTTTACATTTTTAGACTCTCCTCGTTTCTATATTATAAGGTTTTGCAATGTTTTACACGGTAGTTTAAAATATATAAGCATTTTTATATTGACTTCGCAGCAACTTCAGCACCAGTTTAAAGACTGCAAAAAAGGGTTTTCAAACTTTTAAAATTCATTCACAGTACTATTTTTGTTGAAGATGAAGGTGAATAAAAAATATGTTTTAAATCATAACATTCTGATAGGACTAAAGTCTACTATGGAATTTAGTATGCTCTAAAAACGTTTTTTAAGGATATCACTTTTTTGCTTATTTTATAAACGTAGCTAATAAAACGCGTGTTATTACTTTTTTGTGAAAATCATTACTTTTGTTTTGTAATATGTGTTGCTCAGTTTTGTTGTCTGGTGCATTAAAGTTTGTATTGGTTAAAAACAATTCCAATAATAAATCATAAGAAAACCTGGATATACACTTAGTATGATACTATCCTGATAACGAGAGTAACAGATTATTGAAAATTTCTCTTTTTAACATTGGTAACCAAATTTCAGTACATTCTGCTGAAATGTTAGCTACACGTTTCTCTGCATTTAGTTGTATGTATTATAATTGAGTGTCAGGTAAAAAATAAAATTTAAGAAAATCTTAATTATTCTTGATAACGGAACGCTATCGAAACGTTGAAGTGAAAATATAAAAAAACTTTTTTTTTCTAAATTTAAGATGCCCACGACAAAACGTTATATACAAAGTATCCCAAAAATTCGTGCCAAAAGATGGGTAGATGCATTTTTTTTATTGAAATAATACAAAAACGGTTTCTATTTAATTTAGATTTTAACTTTTATTGAATTCAGATGTATTAGTTCGCATTACTGTTTTCAGACATCACCGTAGTAATTAATACAGCTAGTATAAAAAATGGAAAAGTCTTTATAAATGTAGACTATAGTGTACAGTGTGACACAAAATTGTCCATATCCAGTCCAGTCGTTCATTTTATTCCATACGTCACAAGGACGATTTTTCATCAAAAATGTAGAAATCTTGCGTGTCATTCAGAAATGATAAAAACCAACTATGAAAATTAATTGCATCAACGCCCATTAAACTTATTCCGTAAATAAGTTCACAAGGAACGGTGTTTATGAACGGTTAAATTTCGATTCATTTCCAGTGATTATAAATAAAAAACATTTTTTAATATCTAACACAGATGCTTATAGTTCATAAAAGACTGGAGTAAGGCACACATTTTATATGAAATACTAAGTATCATTATATTTAGTTGCTCTTAACTTCTCTCCAAAGTTTTTGGTACGAACACCTGGGACACCCAGTATCTTTCTGCAAACAAATATGGAAACATCCTCAGGTATTCTCCTAATTATTTTTAGCCCCTTAATCATCTGATCGATAATACTATTCACATCTATTTTATTTAGCAGGTCTTGGTTGATTGACAAAATGGCCAAATATTTAAATTTTCCCAAAGAAATATTAATAATAGTAAATATTTTTTTTTATGTTGCAATTTCACAATTTTTTCGTACAACCCTCAAAAAATGTACCGCCCGGTGCTAGTATACTCAATAACCTCTATTAAATCGACACCGTAACTAGTTAACTCATTAATGATCAATTTATCAATCAAAAACGAATGATGAGGAGTGGAAGAAACTACCATCAGGAATATAGGAACCAAAAATCCAACGACGTAAAATGTAAGTGGGCTGCAGGGGGTGCGTTTTAGCGGTCAAACGGGGTTTTTCGTCATTTCCAGCGAAATTTGATCTCCAATTGAAAAATCTTGTAGGTATTAAAAAGATCTAAAACTTCTGTGAATCATTTTTCACATAACCTCAAAGATTCTGAGAAAAATCGAAAGAACCGTGTTTTTGGTTTTAAATTTTGTTCTCGCGCTTAATTTTTTTTCCTGATATTAATAGGAAACTTACCTTTCTATGTCCCAAATAAGCTGTAATTTTTTCGACAAAAAAAAATTAAACTTCCAAGGTCATAGTAAGAAAAAACCAAAAAATTATCCATAACGTAAAAAATTAATGTAAAAATTCCCGATATTCGAAATTTACAGTATTGGGTTTTCGTCGTTGAAACGTTTACTTTCAGATGGTGTATGGATATGTATATATTGTTTTTCAAAAAAAAGTGTCAAAAAATGCGAAAAACTTAAAAAACTCCATTATCGAAATTCTTGTTTTCGGCAATTTCGGCATTTCATTTTGCGATAAACACATTTTTCAACGAAATTAACTGCCTTGACCCTTACTTCGTAGAATCTACTCATATTAGTATTTTAAATGAAACTTATTGTTTCTAGCTAATTCCACAATATATTGAAAACAAGTTGAAAATTCTACAAAATTGACAATTGTTTCGATATTAAATATCATCGTCAGAATGACAGAAGTTACATTTCATTTGATGCCTACCTGATGTTTAATAGTTATTTTTGACTAGACCAAGAAGTAACCTACCTTGTGATTGACTTAATATATGTTAATAGAAAAAAGTAGTAGATATGTTATTACGAATATTAAAGCTTAGATATTCTTAGCTCTATGGGGATATCCCGGATATCATTTTTCCCAATTAAGATCAGTATAACTGTGCAATGATATAGAAAATCAGGAAAACTGTATCTGCTGATCTTTATAATTATCACTTAAGAAGACAGTTTAAAAGAGGAGAACTCCCTAGATTTATCCGTTCATTGACGAGTTCATATTGTGGGTTTCTTAAGTGTCTTCTAATTTCCAATTCTTCAATTTCCAGAACTAGACCCACTAAACAAGAAACATAAGTCTTTTTTGTGATGTTCTTTTTAGAGACTTTTCGTGTTGTTTATTTATAACTTTAATAAGATATCTTCTAGATGTCTTAATTTTATTACCAACTCTATTAACATCCATGTCATGTAAGTAAAACATATTTTTGATGTACACAGTAAAACTTGAATTCGCAGTTACATACACATCCTATGAACATCTTTTTAGTAACTTCCTATAGGAAACATTCATACGATGTTAATTTGTATATTTCTCACTAATGTCACATACAGAACGTTACTGTAATATGACAAATCAACATGTTTCTAAGATGATCACATGTTGCAGTTACTTTTACATCTTTCGAAATAATTTTAAGTAACATCCTACTATTACGTCTGTACGATGTTTGTTCATAAAACTCTTAGTAATATTTCATATTAAACATCACAGTAACATAAAAAAAGAAGAAAACAGAAGAGAAACTGACGAACGAAACAAACAGTAGTTAACTGTGGAATCAAATGACAAGCATGAAATGGCGGATGGTTTTCAGTTATGTGTTATATTTTATTTGCAGGAAGCACATATTTTGCAAGTAATATTTGAATAAAGTGGTCTCCGTTTTCGTTAGTTCCTACTTAGCTACAGTTTCTATACTTAGTCATAATTCTTGTTATAATGGACGAACAACAATTGTTATCGGTAAGTACCTATTCCAAAATCATAATTATTAAAACTTAAGGCGGGTTTATACAAAATTTACATAGTCATAATCATAATCACATTTAGAATCATAAACTTAACCGCAATCACAATTCTAAAAGGCGTTCATACAATTTTAATAGTCACAGTCATAAGCATAAAATTCATATAAATGAAATTAGCCAGCAGTCAAATCAATGAAGTATAATATAAACTATGGAGGATAACTTTCTACCCTCCATATATAAACAATGATTGACGGAGCACAGAAATACCTCCAAAAAACGGCCAATAAAATGCATTCTTCAACCAAGACGCCTTTTTGTCAACATTGCTCATCGCCTGTTGGTTTCGACGCAGGCGCATTTCAATTCTCGTCTTAATCATAATCATAAAGTTGAAAGTTAGGAACTTCAAGGTCAGTAAAATTATGCTTATGATTATGATTGTGACAATTGTATAAACGAACCTATAAGAAATAATTAGTTTAACTCTTATGATTGTGACTGTAATTATGATTATGACTATCTAAATGTTGTATAAACCCGCCTTAATACTCATTCAATACTTTAATCGGCTATTATACATTGAAATTCCAGGTGGCGGAATTGTTCACTAACATTATATAATAGAGTTTACAAAATAAGGGTTTTTTCAATTTTTAAAATATTTTAGTTAGTAAGTATATTTTAAAAACGATTCACAATAATTCAAATCCTAGATATGCATTATACCCTACAAAAAACTTAATTTTGCAATAGGGTAGATATTATTATTAATAATAAAACATGCTCATATGTTGGCAGATATTTGAATCTAGAAGAAGATATTTTCAATGTTCAAGATGTGTCAGAAGCTACTTACACAAATAAAATAAAAAACAAATATTTGGTAATTATGTAATGAAAGGGGAGTAACTATTTCATATAGTCTGATACAAATATTGTATTAAACAGTACAAAAAATATTGAATCAAGTATCTCTAGTTCTAGTTTTTGTAGTAGTAGTCTTAGCCATCAATATGGTTTTGCAGGGTTAGGAAATGGTAACATTATTATAACAATTATTGTGAACAATTAGAGACTGTTTAAGACTTTAAAAACAGAAATTTCTGTTAAAAAGCTCATTTCCATTTGAAAATTAACTGAATACAATAAATAAGCTATAGCTGTCCCTTACAATGGTAGGTAGGTAGGCATTCAATTATTTATTATTGTAGGAACACAGCTATTGGATACTCAATTGGATACAATTAATTATAAACTCATTTAACTTGATAATGTGTTAATGTATCTTCTTCATTAGTAGTTTTTTTGTATACCGTGTATTATTAATGCTTAATTTTCATTAAGTTACAATTCCACGATGTTAATATACAATTTGTTCCAGGATGAAAATAAGAAGATGAGAATATTATATTATTGTATACAGAAAAGAAGTATGAATTTTCATAACACACCTGAATTTACCTGCCAAATGGAGTGAGGCATGTAATAGAAGGTAAATCATGAAAATTCACTTTTCGAAATTAAATATGTTATTATTCCTTTGAAGAACCCCGCATGTATCTTATGGAAAATGGGTCCCAGTCAATTGGCTGAGAATCAAGTTTGATGTAGTTTATGATGATCGATCAAAGGTCTCCATGGGCACAATTTGATCTAAAGTAATTGTTTTATTAGCTGCTGTTCAGAATACCTTTAAATGTTCCACATATAAGGATTTTTAAGTGTACGTTATGGAATGGTTGAGGCACTCGAAACAGCCACTCTTGCGTGAGAAAAAGTAGCCGTAAGTAAACGATAAAATTTTCATTTATGTTGATGTAACGTAATGTTTCATTAAATCTTTATGGTGTAAAATTTTTATTAGTTTTAATATAATTAAAAAACTATTCTAATAAATTTTCTGTAAACTAGCTGTAATGTATGTGTATGCGTTAAACTTTATTAATTCAGTTTCAAAGTATGTTACGTTATGGTAACTACAGATTAATATACCCTTTTTTATTCCTTGCTTTCACTGAATGCGTTCAATAGTTTCCACTTTCCAAACTTGTTATGTAATATTCTTACACAATTTTATTTTTTTTAGGTTGGATTCCTGGACAAGATATTTTTTTTTCTAATTTTGTATCTGTTTTTTCCAAATTTATAGTGAATAAACGTCTTAAATCCTTTATTGCTTCTTTTGCTATTTTATTTTAAATGTACAGGATGAACAACTAAGAACGACTGTAGGCCACATCTCAGAAAATAATCATGGTACAGCTTTCAAAAAAATTACCTTTAGGTAAGTAATCCTGAAAAATTGCGGGAAAATATGTTGCAGTCTCTAAAATTTCAAATGTAAATTGAAGCATTTTTTTAATTTTTATATCTGACATTGTAAATCTTATAACTTGGAATAGATTCCTATTTTTTAACCCCTTTTCATCAGAATTTAAAAAATGCCACATTACATTTGAAATTTCCGAGAAAAATGGGATTATTGTCGACTTTTTCACATAGCGTTGACAAAATTGTTCAATTCTGTTATCTTTGTTAAGCATATCTTATTAAAGAGGAAAAACTCTTTTAAATGACGCCAAAAACATGGATATCGATTAAAAAGAAGTGTTACATTTGTTTTTTGGGTTGAACCTTCCCCCGCCCCTTACTTGAAGAATAAGGACAAAAAGTACCTAACTACATTTTTTCATAATCTCAACAATATATCAAAAATTGTATTTCTAGGATACCTTTAGTATGTCTTTTTTGGAGATAATCACAGTATTATGTTTTCAAGTGTTCGTTCCACCCCATAGCAGATATTTTAGGAACTCAAAAACATTTTCCAACGATTTTTCAGGGTCATTTTCCTGAAGGTATTTTTTTAAAGTTCTATCAGGACTATTTTTCGAAATATGGCCGACAGCCGGCATTCTTAGTTGTTCACGCTGTATTTGCTGCTTAGGCACAGAAACATCTATAGGATGTCATCTAGAATGTTTGAGGTATATTATTTAGAGGTTTATGTAATATCAATACAACATCTACGAGAATACACTGTATTGTTTTTGAAATGTCGCATTTAGATCATTGATAAGGTGTTATTCTTTAGACATTGCATTAACAACGACAAGATGTTAAAAGGCATTTCAGAATGTAACAGAAATGTTGTTTTTAGTTCGTTATAAAAACTTACTTTTGAGGAGGTTCTAGTAACATATCAGTAATGTAAAAAGGCAGCGCTTTAACATTGCTGAGAAGTTAAGTTGAAACATCACAAAAGTTAACAGCCACAAGCTGGGCATAAGCGGTTGTATAGATGTGCATGCGATGAAAACAAGAGGAAATAAACGGTTTTAAAGATTAAAACTAACTTTTCCGCATGTTACTTGTATACACTTCGGGGGATGTATCGTGCTAACAAACCGAATTTCTTCAAAAATAACCAAAAATTTAGTATATATGGATTTATAGGACCCGCTGTACTCGCTCTAGTCAACTGAAAATCAGTAGGTTACATCTGTGAGACACCTTGAACAATATTCAATCATAAAATTGATCAATCGTGTACTCTCTGGAGGCTGTATCGTTCTAACAAACTGAAAATTCTCCAAAAATTACAAAAATTTGGTACTTCAAGTACCATAGCAGCCGTTGTACTAGCTTTAATGAGCTGAATATCAATAGGGTTCCTCTTGGAGATGCTCTTAATAATATCCAATTATAAAATTGGTCACTTGTATATACTCCGGAGGCTGTATCGTGCTAACAAATTGAAGCTTCTCCAAAAATAACAAAAATATCGTACTTAAAGTACTGTAGCACCTGTTGTAGTGGATCTGGTGAGCTGAAAATCAATAGGGATCATCAGCAAGATGTCCGGAATAATATTCAATCATAAAATTGGTGGCTTGTTGAACTACGGAGGCTGTATCGTGCTAACAAACTGAAATTTCTCAAAAAATTCCAAAATGTCGTACTTCAAGTACCATAGCACCCGTTGTACTGGCTCTGGTGAGCTGAAAATCAATAGGGTTCATCTGTGACATGTCCTTGACAATATTCAATCATAAAATTGCTGACTTATTGCACTCCGTAGGCAGTATCGTGCTAACAAGACATGTAAGGAAAAGTGGCCGACGACAACGACGACGACGACGACGACGACGACGACGACGACGACATACACACAGGATTTTTTTTCTAGAAACCGTTTTTTCGTGTTGTCGTTGATGTAAAACGTAAAAATAACTAAAAAAAATTTCAAAATTCCAATTTTTTTTGGGGTAAACCAATACTTTTCTCGCATATAAATAGGTTGACGGAAAAGTAAAAAAAGGAAGAACATTATCACAATGTGATGTTGAACTAATATAACTGTAATATTTATTTGCATAGTGGGGAAGTACTACATATATTGTGATAAGAAACAAGAACTGGATTTCCTTGAAGAATTGGAAATTAGAAGACACTTAAGAAACCCACAAATAAATCTATGGAGTTCTTCACTTTTAAACTGTCTTCTTAAGTGATAATTGTAAAGATCAGCAGTTATAGTTTTCCTGGTTTTCTATATCATTGCACAAATATACTGATCTTAATTGGGAAAAATGAGATCCAGGATATTCCCATAGGGCTAATAATATCTTAACTTTAATATTTGGAATATCATATCTTCTTCTTTTTTCTATTAACATCCATTAAGTTAAATCTCTCTAACCGATTTTAACTTCTCTTTCCAATTTAATATATTCAATGCTGCTTCTTAGTACTTTTTCGCCCAACCTATCTAATATGCCAGAAAAGTATTGGTTTACCCCAAAAGTTGGAATTTTGGTTTTTTTGAGTTATTTTTACGTTTTTACCAAGAACAGCACGAAAATACGGTTTTTAGAAAAAAAGTCCTGTGTGTGTCTTCGTCGTTGTCGTCGGCCACTATTCGTAACAAGGTCTTGTTGGCACGATATAGCCTCGGGAGTGATATCAGTCACCAATTTTATGATTGAATATTGTTTAGGACATTTTACCGATGAACCCTATTGAATTTCAGCTCACCAGAGCTAGTACAACGGGTTCTATGATACTTAAAGTACGACATTTTTGTTATTTTTGGAAAAATTTAAGTTTGTTAGCATGATACAGCCACCAAAGTGTAACAAGTCACCAATTTTATGATTGAATATTATTCAGGATATCTTACAGATAAACCCTATTGATCTCCAACTCACCAGAGCCAGTACAACGGGTGCTATAGTACTTACAGTACCACATTTTTTTTCATTTTTGGAAAAATGTTGGTTTGTTAACTCGATACAGCTTCCGGAGTGTATACAAGTGACCAATTTTATGATTGGATATTGTTCAAGGTATTTAAAAGATGAAGTCTATTTATTTTCAGCTCACTAGAGCCCGTACAACGAGTGCTATGGTACCAAATTGTTGTCATTTTTGGATAATTTTTAGTTTGTTAGCATGATACAGCATCCGGAGTATTTACAACTGACCAATTTTATGATTGGATATTATTCAGGGCGTCATATAGATGAACCTTATTGATTTTCAGCAGACTGGAGCTAGTACTACGGGTGCTATGGGACTGGAAGTGCCACATTTTTGGAGAAATTTCGGGTTGTTAACACGATACAGTCTCCGAAGTGTATACAAGTGAGAATTTTATGATAGGATATTGTCTGTGAGGGCGACTCGCAGATGCGGAAAAGATAGTTTTGATCTTTAAAACTGTTTATTTTATTATCACTTTCCAAATTTTTTTTATTGATTTGATTTCTTATAAAATTTTTAAATTTCAAAATTAATCTTTCTTGACTTTTTAAAATTCTCTGTCATCAATTTAATATTTTTTCCTCATCATTTTATATCTCCTAGCAGCTATAGATCAACCATCCCCAAAAGCATTCTTTCAAAATATTTTCTCCCAATAGAATTCTTACAAAATTTCTATGGATAAACTATCACCAATATAATTCTTTTAAAATTTTTATAATATATATTGATATGTTTAAATTTTAATATTATATTATATTATTTTATTTTATTATTCATCTATTATTTTTATTATTATAGTCGCCAAAATTTGCTTGATTTACTTATTGTAGGTAACGTGATTTATCTATACAAGTTCATTAAATTCTAATATATTTATATTTCTTTTACTTTATTTATATATCTCAGGGTGCGTGGGATCGGCACGAAACGCTCGTTAGTAACAGTAATTATTATGTATGAGACTACTTGAAAGGAACAAAGAGTCGAAATACAACAATTTTAATCCATAACAAAATATTCTTCATTGATTTATAACTATTAAAAAATTACTATCACAAGTACGAGTATTATATATAATCAATTAATCAAATTCAATAAATAGTAAACTCCGTAATGCTATGATAATACAAAGAAAATTAAATAGTGTAAATTAACTGTATATAATCATGACGTCACTGTTATTGGTAATCGATTCCAACTCTAGTTTATTTTATTATTTATGCATGTAAATGATGTACGAGAATCGTATTCAGATATATATTCAATAAACTCGTGGAGTGGTTTATTCTAGACTATGCAAAATTATTTGTTAATACTAAGTTGAACATAAAACATTGATACTTATATCATAGCTATACTAATATTTACAGATCTTCAACGGAGATTTCAATGTCTGTAGGACGAACAGATTATTAAAAGTTCACTGTAATAATAAAATGTAGTTTTTCATTTTTGTTTCATTTCAAATAGTAAACAGATCAATTCCTATATTGGATATGAAATTAACGATGTTTTTAATGGATTACTATTGCTCTTACAAGATCTGGTTCTCCTTATAACCAGCGTCCATTTATTTTTTTAGATAGATATAGAGGTAATATAAACAATCTTACCAAGTTCTAGTAGAATTAAACTACTTAAATCACTCTTACCTTCGATTTACTTACAGTTATCACATATATTGTTCTTATTTACTTTATTAAATTAAATTTCAACTTTAAAATTTCACATCCATCCTCTCGGGCTTCGCGTCGTCTACCCTCTTTGTTGATTTTCAACGATCTCCATTTTTCTATTGTTTTCACGTAAACATTATGTTTTTTATAAAAATCTGTCTAGCCATGCCCGCGTTCGTTTCGCTTCAGATCACTCCGTTCATTTCAATACGCACTGTCATTTTTTACACTGAATATAAATATCTATAATCATTGGTTCCTAGTAGCTGTCTAATGAGTGATGTTGCGATATTATATACAGGGTTTATTTATTCAAAGTTACTCAATAAATAAGTTTATACGTTTATACGTTTGTACAGGGTTTGTTTAGAAAGTTCAGAAAATAAATGTATATGAATTTGGTACGCATATCATATACATGGTATACCTGAAAACAAGCATTCAATGAATAATTTTATATGAGTCTTATATATTATATACAGAGTTTGTTTGAAATGAGTCTTTGTTTTCGATTTGATAATTTTTTAAATGAATTATATTTTAATGATTGACTTGTATTATTGTTATCCAATACACAATTCTGTATTGATAGCTACGTTCATCAATACACTTATACTACAAATCTATTTACATGTTTATAAAAATTATTAATATTATTTTTTTTGAAGCTTAGTAATTATTTCTCTTCTTTCTTTATTCAACAAATATCATTGTTAATATTTCACCTCAATATAACCTTTGGAACAGAGGGTAGTTTTAGCATCAGGAAACACCAAAACGAAAAACTGCATTGAAATTCTTCGACCTGTTTTTCGTGTTTCTAACGCTGAAAAGTGAAAAAATAACTCAAAAAACCAAAATTCCCACTTTTTTGGGGGTAAACCAATACTTTTCTCGCATCTTAGATAGGGTTGAGCGGAAAAGTGAAAGTTAGTTTAATTTATAACAATAACATGAATAGATTCCACAAAGTAAGGGTTGAAATAGTAAATTTAATTTGATATTCTGCTGTAAATTTTTTATCATATCAGCTGTTATTTTTTGCATCCTCGTGCTTTTGCAGTTTTTGACTTAACTGGTAAGATATTAAAGCATGTTTTGACTATATCTTCATTGCTAAAAACCAGCTATTATTTTTATATAGATGATGTTTATTCTATCTGTTATAGCATCAAATTTTCCAAGCCTTCGACATCAAGTTGGTGATATTTTTACATATATTGTCTTCCGATCATCGTGTAAAATAATCAAGAATTAATTAAGAAACTACTGACATATTATCAAATAAATCTCGTATATTTAGAAAAGAAAAAACTATCTGCGATGGTGGATTAACATAAAGTATTAATTACTAAACTAAGGTATAACGGTAGACGAGAGCGGACTGATATTTTTTGTTAGTTTCTCGATTTGTTATAATCGACCACATCCGCAATCTAAAAATATCGATTGGTTTGTAAAAAAGATTCAATTCGGCTGGATGATAAACGCTTGGTTTTTTCCTAATAATGTGTTTCGAATAAAACAAATATCAATTATTTAAGTAATTGGACACGTAAGCAGAAATAGTAAAGCAATTGCTTTTGACAAATCAATCCAATAGAAAATAAACGGTGTTAAAGATTAAAACTAACTTTTCCGCACTCCGGAAGCTGCATCGTGCTAACATACCGAAATTTCTCCAAAAATGACCAAACATGTGGTATGTCTGGAATAATAGGACGCATTGTACGGACACTGGTGGGTTGAAAATCAATAGGGTTCAACTGTGAGACGCCCTGAACAATAGCCAATCATGAAATTCATCAGTTGTATATACTCCGAACGCTATACCGTGCAAGCAAAGCAATTTTTTTTCAAAAATGACCAAA
Source organism: Galeruca laticollis (assembly GCA_963921935.1). Taxonomy (NCBI): domain Eukaryota; kingdom Metazoa; phylum Arthropoda; class Insecta; order Coleoptera; family Chrysomelidae; genus Galeruca; species Galeruca laticollis. Next base: position 45,609,392 of record OY998177.1, read on the forward strand.
AATGTAGTATTTCTGGATTTATAGGACCTGTTGTACTGGCTCTGGTGAGCTAAATATCAGTAGGATACCGACATTTCTCCAAAAATGTAGTATATCTGGATTTATATGACGCTCTGGTGTGCTCAAAATCAATAGAGTACACCTGTGTGACGCCTTGAACAATATCCAATCATAAAATTGATGACTTGTTTTCACTCCGAACGCTATACCGTGCAAACAAAGTGAAATTTCTCCAAAAATGTAGTATATCTGGATTTATATGACCCGTTGGACAGGCTCTGGTGAGCTGAAAATCAGTAGGGTTGATCTGTGAGATACCTTGAACAATATCCAATTATAAAATTGGTAACTTGTATACCCTTCGGAGGCTGTATCGTGCTAACAAACCGAAATTTCTCCAAAAATGAAATTTTTTACTAAAAAGTCGTTCCCCTGTTTTTCTCACTGATAAACGTGAAAATAACTCAAAAAAATCTAAAATTCCAACTTTTTTTGGGGCAAACCAATACTTTTCTCGCAACGTAAATAGGGTTGGCGGAAAAGTAAAAGTTGGCGACATGCTAGTTGAAAAATTAAAAAATGTTAATATCATGACGAAACAATCTAGATATGATGTTAATGTTTGTATCATCGCAACAGCTATCGAACAATCGATACATCAAAGGGTTGCCGTTAACGTCAACAAGAATTTTTTTTTAAAAAAAGTTGGTAAATGCAATAGTAAAACATAATTATACTCCTCTAAAAGTCCTCCTCGTTGTAATAAACGAATTGATATAAGTTTGATTTTTCCTAAAAATATGTATCAATATATCAAATAAAACAAATAACAAGTATTTAGGTAATTGGATACGTTGGAACAATAACAATTTTTACGTAAGTCATTCCTTTTGAAGAAGTCTAGCGAGTCTATAACTCAAAGCTTCAAGTTTACGCAAGTCGTAAAAGTCGTCTTTCTCCACAACCCACGGTTGATGTAACAAATTAAGTAAACGAAATTATTCAATATGTTTTAGTACACATTGACCATCTTGTACAATGTACAGCAAAAAGATAATATACAATGTAAATCGAAGAAATGACCGCTTCCTGTTAACCTCTGTTCATATTTTTTAAACTCAGATCTTAACCATGACTATAATCTTGCACCATCAGCCAAACCCAGAGTGATCTCAACTGCTATATATTCACAATTACTAAGATCGTTCTTTGAAAAATAAGCAAAGAACCACTATAGATATACCGATTTAATTCCATCAACATCTCAGAAAATTACGCCATTTAAAATTATATGAATAATATCATAAGTTGTAAAAAACAAAGAACAACATTACAGAAAAACCCACTCACAGAAAATAACAGAAATTAACCATTGGTAACGATTCGTGGTAGATATAAAATATCCTTTCTCTTTTACGTTAAGTATTGTCCAATGTTTTTGGATTTTATTTTCATAATCCTTTACATCAAGAGTGGTTAATAACTTATTATTATGTCCAGGTGAATCGAAAATATTAATGATTACTCAAAAACTTTAGTTCAGATTTGAGATGTGTGCAAAAAGTTACTTAGATAAAAACTAAATACAACTACTACCCTCTTTTCTTACAAATCTGTATATATTGTTGATACCAATATTATTGTTATCACATTTTTCTGAGTGGAGTACATTTTCCGTAAACCATTATTTTAATTATGATGATGGTGACAAATATTTGATGAATAATTTATATTAAATAAATGTTGACGCGTCAGTATAGTTCCATATGAGGCAACAACATGTGTCACTGGATAGGTCAGTGGTGGTGGTCAATAATATAACCAGTCATCTTAAACCGGATCTGCTGATAGGAAAAATATTCCTGGACCGGTTCCAACCGCTTGTAAATCAATTATACCTCAGATGATAAAAATAATAATAATTAGTTTAGTTTTCTTAGTAAATTTAGCAACAAATATGTCGCATAATTCTAATAGTGGTTGTAATACCTCTAAAAACATATATAATCAAATAATTATGATATTACCCTGTATAATGAAAAATACAACAAATGAAACCAAATGCTTTTTAAATGATTATTTTTTGTACAAAATAAAAAAGTCAGTGATTTCGGAATTCTTTCTATTTTTTTTCAGTATAGTAAAATATAGGCTAGTTTCTTTTCAACAATAAATTAGATTTTCTACAACTGATATGAAAAGTAGCGTATTCTCATAGCCTACTTAATCTCAAATCTATATATTGCTCATACTGTGAGAAATATTATTTCTCACGGCACTTTGCCGACACTACATATATTTATATGGAGAATCCAGTAGGGCGATTCTCGATGCTTAGAGTTTTTGTACACAACTATTTACTTGTATTCGTTAAATTTGTGCTTTTATAGAAAAAGTGAGAAAAGTGTTGCACAATATACTATTCTCTAGTGTCTGTACATTTAAAATGAATCCACACCGAATACAAAATCGAAATTTAACAGAGCAGAAATCCGTGGTGGCCGTCACCCTGAGTGGTGAAGTGAGAAATCAGAGTTTCATTACTCAGCAACTCAATGTGAATCAGTATACTATTAGTAGGGATTTATGTCGATTCAGGGAACAATGCAGCATACGAGAAAACCAGACCCAGGACGTCTAATGGTTACCACCCCTGTACAGGAACCGTTTCCTTCGATTAGCAACACTTACAAAAATAACTGTAATCGCACTATATTTACAAAATATGCTTCTAAATGCCGAACAAGTTCATGTAAGTCCTGATATTGTAAGAAGAAGGCTTCGTGAAAGCAATCTGACACCCCATCAAGCCGTAATAGCACCGTTACTACCATTGATAACAGCAATGCTCTTGCTCCGATCATTTAAATTGGGCAGAAGACGATTTAGCCAGAGTTCTCTTCTCTGACGAATCTAGGTTTTCTTTGTTCAATAATGATCGAAATATTTCGTTAATTTTTTACTTTTTAAAAATGATTTAAACTTCTGTCATGGAAAATGTTGTGGATTACACGTCTAGAAAATGTTCTGCGAGTGCTCGTGTTGCTCCGCCTCGGCTACGCAATACTCGCAATATATCATTTTCTGGACTAGTGATCCAAATGACTAGTAATATACGTATTTGCTTTAAATAAATATAAACATTTAAAAAATATATTTGTATTTTGATTTTTTGGCGTTTATTGAAACACCAGTCCGTCGCGTCTCCAGGTGGCGGATAGTAGGGGCCTCTGATATGATTTTATATGAGGAGGTGGTTTGCAGGGAAATACTTGGGGGCTCGTTGGGTGCAAAAAATCAACTGGCAGCCCTCAAATACCCTGCGACGTACCAACTTTACCTGTCCCAGCTGTAGTATCGTGGCTAAGGGATTGCACACGGGATTACGATGCCGGGTGAAATTTTGAGCTTACGTCGAAATCACCTGTTATGCCAATGTCTCCTGGCTGTCTGTGGTTATGTCTCGCGGGCCAGTGGGATGGGAGAATCTTGGCTTAACTGCCCGGGGACCAAGAGGAGACAACCTCATTAAAACCCTAAATTCAAGGTGAGTGAGAAACCAGACCGAAGAATGCGTGGCTATATAGAAGAGTAGTGCAAACTGCTTTCAACCTTGGAGCACCGGGGAACTCCATTGTATCAAACCCCTTACCTCTGAATGCAGGGCTCTGCAGTGGTGGACCTTAATGACCTTAGCTTCTCGTGGGACCATATATGGACTCAAGGATAGTAAAAATTACCGGATAAGTGGTGGAGAGAGCCGCCACCTCCTCATCCGGGCACCCTACAAAGGGGAAAAAAGCCAAACGGCCCAAGCTGCCGTTTAATTTGTCCAAACTGGCAGAACCGGGCGATAGAGACGGCCCATTGAGGAAATGCCTCGGTGGAGCAGCGGTGCAGAAGTACCTGCGATTCCTCCACCAGAGGATTGCACCTGAAGAGGCTAGGAAGCAGGCTCTTTAGCGCCCAACCCCGAAGGAAGCGCCAACGGGAAAGTGCCTAACACACAAAAGGAAACAGGGAAGGCAACGTAGAAGACAACGGAGAAAGGAGCCCCGGAGCATATCACTCCTCCACAGCGGCCTCTCAGTAACAAAACCAAAATCAGCTGCAACTGTAAGCCGGCAAGCCACTGGTTACGCAGCAGCAGTTATAACAAAGAAGGCTAATAGGGTGGAAATAATACCCAAGGACTACCCTAGGGTCATCCTGGATGCCGAACAGCTATCCTCCCTGGAAGACACTCTGATGGAAGAGTTGTGCCAGAGCAAGGAGAAGGCATTCACTTCCGTTACCGAATTATACTGGTGGACTGTGGGTCCCTAGAGTCGGCAGACTGGCTGATGAAGTCGGTGTCGAAATTAAACTCTTGGGAAGGACCCGAACTGGTGGCTAGTTGTGGAGACCATATCCCAAATCCGGGCACCATTACGGTATTCAGAACTCGAGCCTCACTACTGGGGCTTGGAGAGGTCCTGGAATACAAGCAGGAGGGAAAGGGAACAATCCTCCCCATTGGTATTGATCACCAATCTAGGGAGGCTTAGAAGGCAGGAAGTTACGCTCTGAACCTTCGTTTTGGGCGTATCCCTGTCTCGGGGCTGTGGAAGAAAGAAAACCCTGCGGAGGATCCGAAGGATACAGAGACACCCTCCACATCCGGAAACTCCGAACAAAAAGAAAAAGGCGAAATCTAGAACCTGGGTCAACCTGCGGAGATCTCCTATGCATCCCTGGAATAGAGGCGGAGCTGCCTGGTGGTCGAGGGTCTTCTTAAGGATCAAGAAACTTGCTCGAACTTGGCATGCAAGGATTCTAAATTTATTTTTGATTAAAGCCAAGTATCTCCGCGTGCTATTGTACTTATGAGAAATACAATAAAAAATATATCTGTTTCAGAATACGTGTCACGAGACCTAGTTCCAATCATGGTTCACCTCAAGATTGGAGATATCGGGTACCCCGATATATGCGCTCGCGTCAAAAGTGCCCCGACATAAGCGCTACCGACAACTGCGATTCCCGAGAAAAGCGCTCCAAATATTGAAATTTTTGTATTTTTTTGTTATGTTTAAGATTAAGATTATAATAAAAATATTATTTTGAAGTATAGATGATATGTAAATAATATTTTGGGTATTAATATTAAAATTATCTATTCCATATCTATGTATACATAAAAAACACAGCTTACACCGTAAAATATTGTGTTTTAAGAAATTCCAATAATCAAAATATATAAATTGAAAATTATGGCATGGCCGATGACACCGCCGGAGGAAGGGCAAGGACTAGTGAGACACTGCAACCGCAGACGGCTGCCAGACATAACTAGTCCTGATGCAAACGCACACAATTCTGCGTGAGGAACCACTGATAACAACGCCAGAGGTGAGTGTTTATTAGAATATCTCTTAGCAAATAACTTTGATACCTTAAACGTGGGAATAACCCCTACTTACGATAGCAAGAGGTCCTGGAGTAACAATAGTTAATGTTGCTGCTAGGAAAAATGTAAAATATTGGAGGGTGATGATCGAGCCATCGCGCTCTGACCATAGTATCATCAAATTTCGGATAGAGAGAGATACCACCTCGATTCCTTCAATTCTAAATCCTAGAAAGACAGATTGGTCGCTTCACAACAGCAATCTGAAGGATAATTTGTAACGGTTCGAAGCAAATGGGTTAAATCACGAGTACTACGATCTGGAACAAAGATTCGAACAGATCAGTGAGGCAATAATGGAAGCTTTTCATTCCAGTTGCCCACTGACAAAAGCACGATAAGGCAAGGATGCTCCTTGGTGGAATGACAATTTGTCAAACATCCGGAAAGAGGTCAAGACGCTTAATTTTCAAGCCTTTTGTGAAAATATCACTTCCACTCACACACCGGTCAGATTTCAAAAGGTCGTGGCAAACGGAGGAACTAACCTCACAATGTCGCTGAAAAATATGTTGACGAAGGAGATAGCTGAGACACAGGAGGGAAATCAAACCACCTCTGTTAAAGTCAATTGCGGAACACATCAAGGGGGAGTAATAGCTCCCATTCTATGGAGCGTAGTAGTAGATGAGTTACTCTACTGGCTAACGGAGCTTAGTTAAAGGCAAGTTCGAGAGTACCCTGTGTGATTTATTACAAAAGGGCCTCACAACTATTGAGTAATGGCGCTTCTTAGTGGGGCTGGACATTAACCCCTATCTCTAAACGGGGGAATCATACAATGAAAATCTGAAGTTAAATATCTAGGGACAACCCTAGACAGTAAACTTCTGTGGAATAAGCATGGTAAAATAACTGCTAGTAGAGCAATAAAGGTATTTAAGGCGTGCAAAGGTCTAGTTGGTAAGAATAGGGGTTGTAACCCTAAAATACTGCGATGGATGTACGTCATGATTGTGATATCAGGAATTATGTATGGGCCGATAGTCTGACATACCAAAGCAGGTCAGAACAGCACAAGGAAGACCCTCGATAAAGTTCAAAGGCTTGCCTGTGTGTGCATCACTGGAGCTTTGAGAGCGTCCCAACTAGGGCACTTGAGATCATAATAAATCTCTCTCCTCTATGTGTGATGATAGAAAGATCAGCCCAAAGGGCAATTCTTAGAATATCTAGAGAAGGGTCGGGCAATGAGAGTATCAAAAAAAGGGAACCTGGTCCTCTCTAACAAAGTAGAACTGATCAGCAAATATTTCCAATGACGAAGTGATCAAGAAAGTGAGCATCGAAAAGAACTTCACTACGATGCTAAGTAAGAGGCAAGATTGGGAAAGGCAATAAATCACCCACACTCTCAAAGGAAGTACCATCAGATGGTACACAGATGGTTAAAAAACCACTACAGGAGTAGGCGCTGGAGTATCCGGGTCTGGCACCAGATACTCAATTTCATTAGGCTTCTATCCGAGCGTCTTTCAGGCAGAAATACTTGCAATTGAAAGATGCGTGGAAATGAACCTAGAAATAAGAAACTATCAGAAATGTAAAATAGCGATCACTCTAATAGTCAAGCAGCTATCAAAGCATGGAGCATCCATGTGATTATCTGAATGTTGTTATGAGAATGCCGAAGAAAACTTGACGAAATAGGCAAGAATACCAGAGTCTCTTTAGCCTGCGTTGCTGGCCATTCAGGAATCAAAGGAAATGAAGAGGTCAATACACTTGCCAGTAAAAAAGCACGAATGCCCTTTATTGGACCGGAGCCTTTCTGTGGTGTAGGAAAATGCGCCTATATCAAAGAGTTTCGGAAGAAGAAGGAAAGAGAAACCCTCTGGCGGTGCCTTCCCGTGCTGGATCACACCAAAAAGTTCCTAGGAAACTTTGACACGGCTAGATCCAAAAAGTATTTGGATCTAAGTAAATATAAGCTACACCTCCTCACGGGCTTCCGTACAGGGCACTGTCGCCTCAAGAAGCACCTAATGAGAATAAGTCTTGCAGAAATTGACGAGTGCAGATTCTGAGGGGAGGAGGAAGAAACGCCGGATCACCTAGTTCTAGAATGCATCCCCGTTGCAAGCCAACGCAAAAAATACTTTGGACAAGAAACTTGTAGGAGCGAGGATCTAACCTCCTTGAAGGCATCCCAAATATTGGAGTTCACTAGAACTCTGGAACTGGAAGGCGAGCTGTAGAAGTAGCGAGAATAGCTATGATAGGGGGGCTTAATAAACCTTAAGATTGCAGTGCACAGTAATAATAATCTTACTTATTATATAGTGGAAATATTTAGAAACAGCTAGTTTCATTTATAACAATTATCTAAAAATTATATTGATTCAGCCTTTTAATCCCATTTACTAATAGTGTCGTAAAAAAATCAGTTGCTGCTAGACCGACCCTGTCTGACTGTTTAGGTCAGTCTGAATGGTAGTCGCCGTAGATTGCACGTGTTCAACTGTTCGAAGTGAGAGGAATGCGACTCGGCGCCAGCGAGTCTGGATGACACCTGCACATCGAATAAGCAATGATATTAGAGATGCTGGATGACGACGAAACATCGATGCTGTTTGTCTTAAAATTGTTGCTATGCCAGTAAATCTAAAATTCGATCCGGAACTTAAATTAAAACATGTCGATCACTTTTAATTTTTTAAGTTCTTGAATTCAATTGAAATTGTATTAAGGTTTTTAAGTTTTGTCTCACCATTCGAGATATTGTCAACATGTATGATTGTATGTATACATTGAAAATATTTTAAAAATTCAACAAAATTGTAGTTTCATATTTGGCGTCAGTTTTATCACTATCAATAGTTTTTTCATTCCCGTGTTGTTTGTAAATATTAGTCCGGTAATTTTTGGTTGTAATCAAATATATTTTCCAATTTTTGTTTTATATTTATAATTATTTATTTTATCGACAATTAGAATAATTACTTGTTATTTATAAATCCTTAAAAGTTTGTAACATCCACTTGCACCGACTTTTTTTTTAAATGACCTTTAGGCTAAAGGTCCTTTAAACTTTTTTAGAGTATCGTTAGTAGATTTTGTATTTTGCACCGAATTTAATGGCCCTTTAAGAATTTTTTAAAGTTGCCTTGCTAACTCGCCAAATTCGGTCAATTAATCCATACTCCAAGTCAATAAGAGAATATGGATTATGTTAACATTATTGAAGATTTGCTGGTAGAGGACGCTCTTGAAGATGATGTGGAAATTTTGAATTAAGTTGCTTTTGGCTTTCCGCGAAAGCACAATGAGCGTCGTAATTATTATGATGAAATGGACCAACTTAATGAAATTGACTGTCTCGACCCTTACTTTGTGGAATATGCTCATATTAGTGTTTTTAAATGAAACTCAAGGTCTCTAGTTAATTCCACAATATAACACAAGTTATTGAAAATTCTAAAAAATTGACAATTGTTTCGATAAATCAATATCATCATCAGAATGACAGAAGTTACATTTCATTTTATGCCTACCTGATGTTTAGTAGTTATTTTTGGCTAGACCAAGAAGTAACCTAACTTTTGATTGGCTTAATATATGTTTATAGAAAAAAGAAGAAGATGTGATATTACAAATATTGAAGCTTAGATATTATTAGCCCTATGGTGTTTTAAAAGAAATTGTTGTATTCGTTGCAGAAGATATTATCTTTGAAATATTATTAGAGATATTTCCTGCATATGTGATGGTTTTATAAGTTTTGATTTCATCAGCTTGTTTAGGATATATTAGTTGTAATGCCACTTTTTCCTCTTTTTTACTAATTAGCTTATTAAACATATCTAATGGATAACCGTTAGATGTTGCTATTTGTCTAATTGTATTAATCTCTCTATCAAAATTACATTTGTTCATAGGAACACCCTGTGTCACACAGACTAGCAGCATATAATTCAATGATACATAGAGCTTTTTCAGTTCCTATGAACAAATGTAATTTTGATAGAGAGATTAATACAATTAGACAAATAGCAACATCTAACGGTTATCCATTAGATATGATAAATAAGCTAATTAGTAAAAAAGAGGAAAAAGTGGCATTACAACTAATATATCCTAAACAAGCTGATGAAATTAAAACTTATAAAACCATCACATATGCAGGAAATATTTCTAATAATATTTCAAAGATAATATCCTCAGCAACGAATACAACAATTTCTTTTAAAACAGAAAGTAACGTTAGTACAAAATTGTTAAATGTAAAAACAAAAATACCACTATTAATGAAGTCAGGTATATATAAACTCAAATGTCCAGAATGTAATGCTGTCTATTTGGGTCAGACCCTTAGGAATTTTGAAATACGATACAGTGAGCACTTACGAGCATACAGATTAAAACAACCAGATAAATCCCACTACGCAAAACATCTACTTGACACCAATCATTCATTGACACCTTACACAGAACTAGAAGTACTGCATATTTGTGAAAAGAAACAAGAACTGGATTTCCTTGAAGAACTGGAAATTAGAAGACATTTAAGAAACCCACAATATGAAGTTGTCAATGAACAGTTGGATCTAGGGAATTCTCCACTAATAAACTGTCTTCTTAAGTGATAATTGTAAAGATCAGCAGATATAGTTTTCCTGGTTTTCTATATCATTGCACAGTTATACTGATCTTAATTGGAAAAATGATATCCAGAATATCACCATAGGGCTAATAATATCTAAGCTTCAATATTTGTAATATCACATCTTCTTCTTTATTCTATAAACATATATTAAGCCAATCACAAGTTAGGTTACTTCTTGGTCTAGCCAAAAATAACTACTAAACATCAGGTAGGCATAAAATGAAATGTAACTTCTGTCATTCTGTCGATGATATTGATTTATCGAAACAATTGTCAATTTTTTAGAATATTCAATAACTTGTATTATATTGTGGAATTAACTAGAGACCTTGAGTTTCATTTAAAAACACTATAATGGACCAACTTAGTTTTTTTCGGAGATTCAGGTTGACCAAGGTAACTGTACTTGATTTGTTAACACATATTCACCAAAATTTTAATAATACAATAGATTAGACCTTTCATGACCGAAAAGTTGCCCACTATTTTTAGAAACAGTAGTCTATCGCCAATGAACCAGCTACTACTAACTCTGCGCTTATATGCAAGTTTATGAATGTCCATGAGTCAACGGCAAGGCGGATTGTGGCTTATGTGTCAAGGGTCCTTGCAGCATTCCGACCCCGAAAAGTGAAAATGCAAGATCCTCATGAATCTGTAAAGGACCAGAATGAATTTTACATTATAGCAAGATTCCCTAAAGTACAAGCCACAATAGATTGTACACATATAAAAATTGAATCTCCTGGTGAGTAGTTACCTATAAATTACAAAATAAATTTTTGTTGAGTTAAGTTATTATTTTATTCATATTAAAGTGACATGCAGTGTTATTTTCTAGTTTAATGTCATTGTTCATTTTACTGGATCAGTTATTATAGGTAAATATAAGTCAAAGACATAAAGGTGCACTTGCAAATACATATTTATTTATTATTAACCAAATCCAAAGTGTCAGCTAATATAAAACATCAACACTGCGTTCATGTAATCCTCATCATCCAATACATGCAAACGAGATTCTCTACATTATATTGAAACCTTTTCCACTGCTGGTTTGATAAATATGACAAGTAAATTGTTATCGTCATTTAGAAATTTGAACTTAAATGTGATAAATTATACTAACGTGCCTGTTTTCATTTTTAGGAAATAGTAGATATGGGCTCTCAAATTACCTTTTTACGCCTTTAGCGAATCCAATCACGCCAAGCGAACAACTTTATAATACAGCCCTAATTCGGGCCAGAAACTCAGTTATGGCATATGGGCTTCGACTTAAAATTGACACAGTTCTCACAATCATAGTAGTTACTTTCATTCTGCATAATATTGCTAGAGAAATGAACGAACCAGAGTCTCCCATACCTGAAGGTATAAACGAGACATAATTAAATTACTTCATAGAAACCCAACAAATTGGAATGGATGCCCAAGATGGCCAAGGTAATAACTATAATGTTGTGCAGAATGAAATGATCAGATATTTTAGTAATTTGGAAATGCATTTTATTTCTCTAGCATTATGAAACACTGAAGCAGCTGCATTGTCAATTAGATTTTTAATTGCTTTTATTTCTTTTTAAATATCATTTTGTTTGGTTCTTGATAGATCAATAAAATAAATATGAGTTTTTATTTTTTTACATATACATTTTAAGTGTTCAAAATCAACAAAAAATAAATCTAGCTTAAAAATAACAAAAATTAAATTAAAAAACACGTTACACAGACAGAAAGAAGCCTTATAGTCCAGGAGAATTAGACTCAAAACCTACCAGATATGGTTATGTCGTTACGTAACTTAGATATTCTCGAGATTGATCGAAAATTATATATACAATCATATTATAAGTATGCGCTAGCTCAGAAAGTTGTGCTATTTGTAAAAAAAAATCGAGAACTGCAAAAATGCACGAAAACGCCGCTTTTTCTATCACTATTTTCAATATAACTCTGTACGTATGCAGAATTTGTTCATTATGAAATTTTCTAGCCAGATAAGAAATTGCACAATTATACTATAAATAGAGATTTAAGTACTTTAGAGTATTACAAAATGAAATACCAAAACCCGATCCAAATTTATTTGTTGGTTTTGACGTGGTTAATTTGTTGATTTAACCGAGCAAAAAAACACTGTTTTTCCGCGTCAATGCTGGGAACAAAATTTTGCATTTTGATTGCTGTCGATTTTGTTACACATTGTTGGGCCCGTTAGCTATCATATAGAATCGATATAAGGTCGATTTTCTTTTTTTTTAACAACTTTTGGCGCGATTTTGAAAGTTTGTAAAATTTTTACTTAATTAACAAATTATTTCGGGAAGCGGTTTTACACGTAGAAAACTCTTAAGGTACTAAAAGAAAGTTCTCGGAAAGACTCTTAATTTTAAAAAAAATCGTTCAGATTGGTCGAATAAGTTCTGAGATATTAACTGCCAAAGTTGACAAAAGTTATCTGCAAAAGACTTTGGTAGGTTTGTCCGAGTACTTTTTGGAGGCGTTTATATAGATAATATTGTACGTGTGCTTTTTGCAGGAAAAATCAATGAATGTTGGCGAGACAACCATCCGAGCGGCGATATCGGGGGGAGGCGATGAGCGGCGGAAATTAAAATCGAGCGTTCAAAACCAGGGCGGGCGCTTTAGTACGCGATATCTCGGCTTCTATTGTTTCGATTTTGATCATTTTTTTTAATCGATATACCGAATCGAGAGGAACCTATTTCTCAATGTTTCATAGGAAAATTACGCTTCCCGAAATAATTTGTTAATTAAGTAAAAGTTTTACAAACTTTCAAAATCGCGCCAAAAATTGTTAAAAAAAAGTAATCGACCTTATATCGATTCTATATGATAGCTAACGGGCCCAACAATATGTAAAAAAATCGCTAAAGTACTCAAATCTCTATTTATAGTATAATTGTGCAATTTCTTACCTGGTTGTTACGCGCCTCAAAATTACCATGATTCACGTCAATTTTTTTCCGATTTATTGCCATCTAGCAACGAAAATATAATAAATTCGACTTTAAAACCAATTCTATCCTGTAAAAAATTTCATAACGAACAAGCTCACAAGTAATGATTTTTTTTCTAAACTGCATACGTACAGAGTTATATTGAAAATAGTGATAGAAAAAGCGGCGTTTTCGTGCATTTTTGCAGTTCTCGATTTTTTTTGCAAATAGCACAACTTTCTGAGCTAGCGCATACTTATAATATGATTGTATATATCATTTTCGATCAATTTTGAGAATATCTAAGTTACGTAATGACACAATTATGTCAATCTTTACTGCTCCTGGACTATTAAGAAAAAACTAGGTTAGCGAGACGGTTTCTCAAGCGGTTTATTCTTTATTTGTACACCAAGCTCTAAGTTTTTCTTCCTTACCTGATGCTCTTCGTCTGCATGTAATGCTTCTTTTTCCAATTTTTTTACTGTGTCGGGCAATAATAATTTTTTGATTAGCTAGAATATCATACTTTTCTGACAACGCACCTGATGCCATGCTTTTCACTAACGTGGCCGTTGGTCTTCTTCGATCATGACCCTAGAAGAGATTAATTACATTAAAGATTATTTAATGTACTTTATAAAAATGCCTATATAGTTATCAGAAAACTTACTCTTTTGACATGATTCCTAGGCTGCTCTTTTATGTGACATCTAGCTTTCTGAGCGGATGTCCCAGGTTCTTCCAAAGCATCTCCCATAGCAGGCCGTACCTAGATGGGATATACAGGTCTTTTGAAGTCGCCTGTGGTGTAGATTTTCCATGTTTGCTTTTCCTGAAGTATAAAAATAAATTATTCACAAAAATGTCTTTTTTAATAATAGATCAGAGACGATTCATAACAACAGGAGACTACATATTAATGAAACAACGTCACAACTGTCTCTGATGTAGTAAACTGAATTTTTTTTCTCTAGTTACCAACGAGGCTGTTTCTTTTGGTTCGGAACATGAAGTGAGTTCTTCGTCGTTGAGAACAGGCACTGACTCACATTTGCCTCCGACTCATTTTAAAAATCATGAAACTGAAATATTTACATCTAGGTAGGCAATTGCCTTGAAGCACTACATTTATTACAGTGCATTTTACTTTACTGGATAAACCCTCCTAATCTACCTAATGTAAAAGGCCCATAGAAATCTGCAACCTTACTGCATAAAAAATAACTACTGAAGTTTGAAAAATAAATTAAACTACGTTGTCTCTGTCTCCCCTGGAACTGGACAGGATTAGACTAGATTAGATTTTAAGGGGGTTACAATGCACTGAATCCTAAGGTTTATTGTGCCCCCCCTATCAGAGCTGTTCTCGCTACTACTACAGTTCTCCTTCCAGTTCCAAGGTTCTAATGAACTCTAGTATTTGGAACGGCTTCAACGATGTTAGATCCTCACACTTCTTGTCCGAAACATTTCTTGTGTTGGCTTGCAATGGCGAGTAATTCTAGAAGTAGGTGATCCGGAGTTTAATCCTCCTCCCTACAGAATCTACACTCGTCAATTTCTGCTAGACCTATTCTCTTTAGGTGCTTTCTAATGCGGTAGAGTCCTGTAACAAAGCCCGTGAGGAGATGGAGCTTATTTTTACTGAGGTCTAAATATTTTTTGGATCTAGCAGTGTCAAAGTTCCGCAGGAACTTTTTGGAATGTTCCAGCCCGGGAAGGCACCGCCAGAATGCTTCTCTCTCGGTTTTCTCTTTCATCCGAAACTCTTTCTTATAGGAGCATTTTTTTACACCACAGAAATACTCCAAGCCAATATAGGGCGTTTGTGCTCCTTTCCTGGCCTCTTCATTTAACGTGATTCCCAAGTGACCAGGAACCCAGACTAAAGAGAACCTGTTATTTTTGCTTAATTCATCAAGTTTTCTTCGGCACTCCCATGCTAACTTTGAGTCAATGACATGGGAGCTCAATGCTTTGATAGTTGCTTGACTATCAGAATGGATCGATATGTCACATTTCTGATATTTTCTATCTAGGTTCATTTCCACGCATCTTTCGATCGCTAGTATTTCTTCCTGAAAGACGCTCGGGAAGGCGCCTAACGATAATGAGTATCTGGTGCCAGGCCCAAATACTCCAGCGCCTGCTCTAGTGGTAGTTTTTGAACCATCCGTATACCATCTAATGGTATTTTCTTTGAGAGTTTGGGTGGTGTATTCCCTTTCCCAGTCTCTCCTCGTATTTAGCATAGTGAATTTCTTTTCGATACTTACTATCTTGATCATTTCGTCACTGGGAAGATTCGCTGAGATGTATTTTGTTAGAGAGGACCAGGCTTCCTGATTTTTAATACTCTCATTGCCTGAACCTTCCTTAGATATTCTAAGAAATGCCTCTTGGGCAGATCTTTCTATCATAAGATGTAGAGATGTGAGGTCTGTGATGATTTCAAGTTGGACACGTTTTCATAGCTCCAGTGATGCACACACAGGCAAGCCTTTGAGCTTTGTCGAGGGTCTTCCTCGTACTGACTTGCTTTTGTATGCCAAACTATTGCCCCATACGTAATTGCTGGTCTCACAATCATGGCGTACATCCATAGCAGTATTTTTGGATTACAGCCCAACCTCTTATCAGCTAGATTTCTGCACGCCATCAAAGCTCTTATTGGCTTACTAGCAGTTATTTCAGCATGCTTATTCCACAGAAGCTTACTGCCTAGGGTTATCCCTAGATATTTAACTCCTGATTTCCATTCTATGATTTCCCCGTTTAAGGATATGGGTTCCATGACTGGAAGTGTTCTCTTCCGGCTAAATGGAATAACTATGGACTTGATTGGGTCAATGTTTAGTTCCACTGACAAGCACCATTGCTCAATGATTCTGAGGCCCTTTTGTAATAAATCACACAAGATGCTCTCGAACTTGCCTCTGACTATTAGAACTATGTCATCAGCATAGACCATGAATTCGATGCCAAGCTCCGTTAGCCTGTAGAGCGACTCATCTACTACGAGGCTCCATAGAAGGGGAGATATCGCTCCCCCTTGAGGTGTCGCCCGAGTGGCTTTACTGAGGTGGTTCGATTCTCCAACTGTGTCTCAGCTATCCTCGTCGTTAACAACTCATACATCCATTTTACAATGGTTTCATTCACTTCTCGCCTTTTTAGTGCTTCTTTGACAGACACATGAGTTAAGTTGTCAAAGGCTCCAGATATATCCAGGAATGCGCACATTGCGATTTATTTGTTATTAAGACTTCTCTGGATGACTTCGGTCAGTTGATCGACCCGCTCTGTAGGCATGCTGACATTTATGAAGTGGTGTATTCTCCAGTTCTCTGTCCTTATGTAGTTATACACCACTTTCTCCATCGTTTTATGTAGAAACGATGTTAGACAGATGGATCTAAAAGATCGGGGAACTGTCCCATCTTTTTCCCTATTTTTGGTATGGATGTTACCCTTGCTCTTCTCCATTTTCTAAGTATTAGACCCACTGCTAGACTGCTTCTTGTAAATTTCAGCAGGTGGGGAAGAATCTCCTCTATCCCTTGCTGCAGGAGTTCTGGAAATATTCCATCCACTCCTGGTGATTTATATGGTTGAAAGGTACTTATTGCCCATTCCAACCATTGTTTGGTAATTATTTTCTTAGCGATGACCCAATCTTCCTTGCGGGATTTTTTGATGTAAGTCATTGCCATTTCAGTGCTTGTTGCTGGTTCACTACCTGGAAAGTGGGTTCTAAGAAGAAGAATCGATCGTTCCTCTTCACCTTCCGTGTATGATCCGTCTGGCTTTTTCAGCGACATTGTGAGGTTAATTCCCCCATTTGCCATGACCTTTTGTAGTCTGGCCGCTGTGTGAGTGGAAGTAATCTTTTCGCAAAAGGCTTGAAAATTATGCCTTTTTGTCTTCCTAATCTCTTTATTGTACTGAGTAAGCTTCTCAGTGTACCCCTGCCAATTACCGTCACGTTTGGCTCTATTAAAGAGCGGACGGATCTCATTTCTTAGGTTTGACAGGTTCTCATTCCACCAAGGAGCATCCTTTTCTGAACGAACTTTTGACAGTGGGCAACTGGAATGAAAAGCTTCCATTATTGCCTCACTGACCTGTTCGACTCTATGGTCCAGGCCGTAGTGCAGGTGATCTTGTAAAGAGACCAATCAGTATTTCTAGGATTTCGGAATGTAGGAATCGAGGTGGTGTTTCCCTCTATCCTAAATTCGGTGATCCTATGGTCGGAAAGCGATGGCTCGCTCATCACCCTCCAATCTCTTACATTTTTCCTAGCAGCAACATTAACAATTGTTACGTCCTGGACCTCTTCTCTTGCCCTCGTGACAAAAGGGGGGGTTGTCCTCACGTTTAATGTCTTAAGGTTATTTGCTAAGAGATTTTCTAATAAACACTCACCATTTGCGTTGTTGTTAGTGCTTCCCCACACGGTATTGCGGTATTGTGTGCGTTGGCAACAGAACCAATTATAATTGGCAGCCGTCTGCTATTGCAGTGTCTCACTAGCTATTGTACTTCTTCTGGCGGTGTCATCGGCCTGTCTCCAGCGAAGTAGGCAGAGGCAATGACGATACCCCCAAAGATGAGGTGAACCATGATTGGAACAACGTCCCGTGACACGTATTCTGAAACACAAATATATTTTATGTTATTTCTTATGATTACACAGGCACGCGGAGATACTTGCCTTTGGACAGGAATTATCACAGTCGAACTCATCAAACTCGCTACCTTGTGGTGGTAAGCCCCGTCTATTTTTAAAACCCCCTGTCTTATTTGGGATTTTGTTTATTGTTGTCATAACATCGTTTTAACTGGTCTGGTGACCTATTGTTGGGATCATATGTATTCGTGGGTTAGTATCTCCCATGCCTTTTTTTATCAGAGTTCACGACTGCATTTGTTTTTTTTGTTTTCTAAAATATGTTTATATTTTCTCGCAATAATAAAAAGATGCGACATCTCTCTTGGGCTGAAAGCCAGCCCTCTTTTTCGGTTCTTCTCTTCGCGAATGTTCATCGCAGAATAACAAACAACTCCCAAAATAAACTCATAGGCACGAAAAACGGGAAACCACTAAATTTTTAATAAATAAGCTTTAATTCATTGATTTTTTATTATAATTTAGTTTTATAAATTAAGTCAACAAACCTTAAGACTTTTGTTCAAGAAATGTCTTCTAAATTGACCATATTTCCGATATTGTACGAACATTTTAACAATGTGATAGTTATCATCACGTCCTTACATGAATATTTCATGTAGGCTATGCATTTTTGATTGCGTACACGAATGACATTTTTCTTAAGTATTCGTTATGTCAGATTAGGTTAAGTGTTTATTACTTGTTTGTATCAATTAGTGCTAACTAGAGGTTCTCTTTAAGCGCAGAAACTGTTGCATCTATTATTGCCTACGAATACAATGCTACTTCATCTGACCTCAACAATAGGTCAACAGACCAGTTAAAACGATGTTACAACAACATGAAACAAAATCTAAGAAAAAAGAAAGCCCAACTAAGACATGAGGCTTTCAAACAGGCGAGGGCTTACCACCACAAGTTTGATGAGTTCGACCTCCTGGCTACAATGGATCCCCTTATAGTATAACAAGGACATTCGAATGAGCTCGACTGGGATGATTCCTGCCCAGTTCCGGTGGAGACAGAAAACGCAGTTGAATTTGTTTTTGGAACTTCAGTAAGTATTTTTTATGCAGTAAGGGTGCAAATCTCTATGGGCCTTTTACATTAGGTAGATTAGGAGTGTTTATACAGTAAAGTAAAATGGAATGGAATAAATTTAGTTCTTGAAGGCAATTGTCTAAGTAGATTTAAATCTTTCAGTTTCAAGATTTTGACAATAAGTCATGGGCAAAAAGTGAGTCAATATGTGTCCTCATCGAAGAAGAACAACTCCCTTCATACTCTGAACCAATAGAAACAGCTCCGTTGGTAAGTAAAGAAGAAAATTTTGTTTACTAGATCATGGACAGTTGTGTCGTTGCTTCATTAATTTGTAGTCTCCTGCAGCCAAGGAATCAGGTTGAAAAAGTAAATTTTCTGATAACTATATAGGCAATTTTCTTCTGGATTTTATATCTTCTTTGAGTGCCGTCTCCTGGCGGAGGTTAGCGATAACATCTGCAAAACTATTTCTATTTTCAGTTGCTCTTATTAAGGTCGGTAAGTCCATGTTTGTCCATTGCCTAATATTTTTCGCTGCCAGGAAATTAGTCCTCTACCTGGCCTTCGCCTACCTTCGATCTTCCCCTTCATTATGAGTTGCAGAAGTATGTATTTAGGATTTCGTAAAATATGTCCTAGGTAAGCGACTTTGCGTCTTTCAATAGATATTATTAACTCTCGATCTCTCTGCATTCGCCTCAAAGCTTCTTCATTGCGGTTTCTGTCAGTCCATGGAATTTTCAGCATTCTGCGAAATATCCACATTTCAAAGGTCTCTAAACGTCTCATAGAGCTAACTTTCAGTGTCCAGTCCTCAATTCCGTAAAGTAAAGTACTGAAGACATATCACTTTGCCATTCGGTATCTCAATTCTAGACTTAAGTCTCGAGATGACAAGAAGGGTCTCGATTTAACAAAAATGGACCTGGCTTGTTCTATTCTTGAGCGTATCTCATTTTCCGAATTCAAGGAATGGTTTACCAGACAGCCCAAGTATTTAAACTTCGATACCTTTTCAATTGTTTCGTTGTATATTAAGATATTGCATGGAATATTTGGACTTTTGATATTACCATTGTTCTGGTCTTTTTTGTGTTGATGCGCAGTCCCCACATGTCTCCTGCTTCGACGAGTTTATTAAGCAATGCTTGCATACTTTCCTGGCTGTCAGCTATGATCACTCTATCGTCGGCATACCTAATATTGTTTATTACTTCTCCGTTGACTTTGATTCCTTTGGCGGTACATTTAAGTGTGCAATCAAAAATAAAATTGGAGTAAAGATTAAATAGCAACGGTGGAAGGACGCAACCCTGCCTAACGCCCTTCTCTATTTTAATAGGATCCGTACGTCTAACAGTTGTTTTGATAGTTGCCGTCTGATTCCAGTATAGCACCCTTAAAATATTGATGTCATTTTGATCTAGACCCTTCTTACTGAGATATTCAATTAAATGCTTATGATTAATTCGGCCGAAAGCTTTTTTATAGTCGATAAAGCACAAAAATACGTCCTTTCGTTGGTCTCTGCATTTTTGCATCAGAACATTGAAGCCAAACAAGGCTTCTCTTGTGCCCATGTCTCTAAATCCAAATTGCTCGTCTCCTAAATCGATTTCACATTTTTTATAAATACGATTATGAAATGAAATAGAAATTTTTTTAACATACTGGACATCAAGCTGATTAACCTATAATCATTGCACCTCTTGCGATTTCTAGTTTTGGGTAAAGGAATAAATATGGAATGCAGCCACTCTTTTGGGAATTTTGCAGTACGGTGTATCTCATTGAAAAGTTTTTCTAATAAAATTAGGTTTTCGTAGTCTATAGGCTTTATAAACTCTTTGTGCATTTCATCCGGTCCAGGTGCCTTGCCACTCTTGGATATTTTAATAGCATTCATTACCTCGGAGTTTAAAATATTAGTGCTGGTATCGCTTGTTGAGGTGATGTTGCGTTCTTCTCTTTCTTCTTGAAATTCATCTTCAATATACTACTTCCATTCCGCCAGTTCGTTTTCTGTGTGAGTATTTTGTTCTTGCGGTCTACCAAGACAGTAGCTTTACTAAAGTTCTTTATTCCTCAGACTTGTTTTACTCTTTTGTGAAGTGTTGCGTCATCATGTTTTTTGGAGTTTTTCGATTTCAGTGCACATATCTTTCATCCACCTCTCTTTAGCCAGTTTTATTTCTTTCTTAATTCCTTTGTGTATGCGTTTGTATTTCTTGTTGTCTTTTCCCTTACAACCTCTTCTCTCATTCATCATTTTAAGTATTCTTGATGTCATCCAAGCTTTCTCTGGCTGGTCTTTTGGGTCTATTAGCCTGTGTTGAGCACTATTGATAGCATATTTGATTTTAATCCATAGCTCTTGAGATGTTGGGTTGTCCCGACTGGCTAATGTAATTTCTAATTTCTTTCAGGTTTTCATTTAGTGTTGAACTGGCTCGTACTTTGGTATCCTCTATCTTTAGTGCATCTATTTTTGTTTTTCTATTTTCCTTTGCGTTTTTTATTTTCTTTAGGCGGATTTTGGATTTGCTTAGTAGTAGCACGTGGTCAGTGGGGACATCTGCACCAGGGTAGGTTTAATACCATTCCTATATCTTTTCTGGATGAATATGTACTCTATCTGATTTCTAATTATTTTGCTTGGACTATCCTGTGGTGACTTCCAGGTATAGACCCTGCGTGACTGGAGCCTGAACCAAGTATTGGTGATGACTAAGTCATATTCTTGGCAGAATTCAACAAGTTGGTGTCCCCGGCCATTTCTAATTCCTAGGCCAAACCTACCTACGATTTCTTCTACTCTACCTTCTCCGATTTTTGCGTTGAAGTCCCCCATAATAAAGGTTATTTCATTTTTCCTAGTATATCCGATAAGCTCTTTAAGTTGTCTATAAAATATTTCTATTTCTGCGTCAGGTTTTTCTGCAGTTGGAGCATATACTTGAATAATATTGAGATTGATGGGAGTTCCATGGAATTGTAGTAGTAGCATTCTATCGTTGTAAGGTACGAAATTAATTAATGCTTTCTGAGCCAACTTGTCTACTATAAGACCGACTCCATTCCAATGATTTGCGTTGTCATTACCTGAATGGTATACTGTCATAATATTGATTTCAGTTGTTCCCGAGTGTAGCCAACGTATCTCGCTTAATATAGTACATTATATAATCTTTAATGTAATTAATCTCTAGGGCCATGATCGAAGAAGACCAACGGCTATGTTACTGAAAACTATGGCATAAAGAGCATTGGCAGAAAAATATAAGATTCTAGCTGATCAAAAAACTATTATTGCCTGACAAATAGTAAAAAATTGGAAAGAGAAGCATTACATACAGAGGAAGAGCATCACCCAAGAAAGAAAATCTTAGAGCTTGATGTAGAAATGAAGAAAAAACAGCTTGAGAAGCCGACTCGCTAATCTAGTTTTTTCTGAAGGCTTCTTTCTGCCTGAGTTATGTGTTTTTTAGTTGAATTTTAAGAGTTATTTTTAGGCTACATTTATTTTGTTGTTTTTGTACTCTAAAAATGTATATGTAAAAAAATAAAAAGTAATTCGTATTTACGAGTATTTTTGTCATCTTTCAAGAACCAAACAAAATTATTTTTAAACAGAAATAAAAGCAATCACAAATCTAATTGAAAACGCAGCTGCTTCAGTATTTCACAATGCCAGAGAAATAAAATTCGTTTTCAAATAAATGCAATTCAAAGTTAACTAAGATATCTGATTATTACATTCTGCACAACATTATTGTTATTACCTTGGCGATCTTGGGCATCCCATTCAAGTTGGTGAGTTTTTATGGAGTAATTTAATTCAGCCTCGTTTATATCTTCAAGTATGGGAGGCTCTGGTTCGCTTATTTCTCTACCAATATTATGAATCGCAGAAGTAGCTACTATGATTGTGAGAACTGTGTCAATTTCAAGTCGAAGCCATAACTGGAAATCGACAATTCCATACACACGTTCTATTGAGTTTCTGGTTCGAATTAGGGCTTCACAATAAAGTTGTTCACCTGGCATCAAAAGTTAATTTGAGATACCATATCCACTATCTCCTAAAAATGAAAACAAACAGGTTAGTATAATTTATCACATTCAAGTTCAAATTTTTGAATGACGATAAAAATCTATTTGTCATATTTATGAAACCAGCAGAGGAAAATGTTTCAACATAATGTAGAGAATTTCGTTTGCACGTAGTATAAGAATTACACGAATGCAGTGTTGAGGTTTTATATTAGCTGACACTTCTTTGGTAAATATTAAATAAATATGTATTTGCAAGTGCTTCTCAATCTGTGAACAGATCAAGTACAGTTGCCGCGGTTAACCTAAATCTCCGAATAAAACTAAGTTGGTCCATTTCTTCATAGTAATTACGACGCGGGGAGTAAGGGGAAGGATGCGCCTGGTATAGCCTCTCCTGTTCAAATGTCAACTTCACCTTCGAGTGGTGTTCCCTGTTAGATGACTAACGACGCTCTGACGACCGAATGATTGCCGGTATAAGCAATCCCCCATTTACTGGCCAACAGCCTCAGGTGGAGGCGCCAGGGAATGGAAGGGCACTATTTTGTACTATGGTTGGGAAACTGGCTCTAAAGGCGATGAACCAAGAAATTAGTCAGCGGCATAAGAATACGGAAGGCAACGGGAAACCATCGTATCAAGGATTTGTAAGATATATATATATATATATATATATATATATATATATATATATATATATATATATATATATATATCCCAAGAGAACCAAAATGACCTCATTTAACCCGAAATTTTCCGGAGGTAAAAATAGTTCCCCATTCGAATCTCCGGGGGGAACAGTGTTGAATGATAAAAAAGTAGTCAGAGTAAATCTACGAAGAAAGATCACAATTGGTACATGGAACGTACAAAGTCTATATGAAGCTGGGAAGTTGGCTAATGTAATAGAAGAAATGGACAGGTTGAAAATAGATGTCCTTGGGGTAGCAGAGACATGGTGGCCAGACGTAGGAAAATGTGTAACACAAGGAAAATTCTTTTTCTATTCAGGAAACAAAGACAGAAATCATCGGAAAGGAGTTGGAATAATAATTCCTGAAAAACTATCTCCGAGCGTAATTAACTTTCTCCCACACTCAGATCGCATGGCATTACTTAAATTGAAAGCAAATCCGGTTAATATTAACATAATACAAGTATACGTCCCCACCGCAGAGGCATCAGAAGACGAACTTGAAGAACTGAGACAACAAATCCATAAAAACGTTAAAAAGCACGAAATAAACCTCATACTAGGTGACTTCAACGCTAAAGTTCGAAATGGCGTACCAGATGAACCCTTATGGATTGGGAGAGAGAAACGAACGAGGTGGGCGGCTACACCAATTGTGTCAAGAGGACCACATGCAAATAACTGACAATTGGTTCAGACTACCACCCAGGCGTCTGTACACATGGAGAGCCCCAGCAGACTGTGCCGAACATATAATTAGGAATCAAACAGACCTCATATTGATCAACAAACGATTCGGAACATCAGTAAGAAGAACATGTACATACCCTGGAGCCGACGTCCCAACAGACCATGTCCTTCTCATAACAGAAATAAAAATGAAAATAGCTAATAATAAAAAAACAAAACAAGAACCAAGGATATATTATGATAGAACTAAAGACGACACCATCAAAAGCAAAGTGGGCAATAGATTAAATGAAACCTTAACAACTTTAGCCCTGTCACAATCAGCTGAGGAGATGAACCTTGACAACACATGGAAGGACATAGAAGAAATAATGATAAATACAGTAAAAGAAGAAATAGGATACAAACAAAAGGTCAAAAAGAAAGAATGGATGGCAGACGAAATATTACCAATGATTGAAGAGAGAAGAAAATACAAAAACACAGACAGTCGAGACAAATACAGAATGATGCAAAATGCTATAAGAGCGATAAGAACGGCAAAAAATAGATGGCTGAAGGAACAGTTCGCAGAAATGGAACACTTCCAAGAACAACATGATGAGTATAACTTGCACAAGAAAATAAAAGAAACAGCAGGAGTATACAGGAAGCAGACTTTCTCCAACATACAAAATGATCAAGGGCAAATGGCACAAGACAACGCACAGAGGAAAGCTATCTGGGAATAATATATTGGCAACCTCTTTGCAGATGAAAGACCACGGTTAGAAGACATCTTGGAAGAGGATTTGTCTGGACCGCCGATCACAATAAAAGAGATTACTAGAGCAAAAAAAAACTCGAAGGATAAGAAAACAGTTGGGCCAGATCTAGTTGCAGTTGCACTGCGCAAATTATTAGTTAGCGAAGGTATTAAGATACTTCATAGGCTTTTAAACCAAATTTACAACAAAGGAAAATTCCCAACCACTACAGAATTTCCACAAAACTCGAAAGCGTTATTGGATCCTCTCAATTCGGTTTTAGAAGGGGTCTCGGTACAAGAGAGGCACTAGTCGCAACCCATGTATTAATTCAGAACTGCTGCGACCAGAGAAAAGATGTAGTGTTGTGTTTTATAGACTATGAAAAGACGTTTGACACAGTCCAACATCACAAACTCGTTCAAATTCTAAAGCGACTTGACATAGGTCAGAAAGATATACGCTGTATTGAAAACTTGTAATGGAACCAAACAGCGAGGCCACTAAAGCACAGAAAATCCTTAGAGGTGTAAGTCAGGGGTGTCCTCTCCCCACTCCTGTTCAACGTATACTCTGAAAATATCTTTCTAGAAGCTCTTGAAGGACAACAATTGGGCATCAAAGTAAATGGCATATGGATCAACAATATATACGCTATGCAGATGACACAGTCCTGATAGCAGATAACATGAATGGCCTCCAAAGACTTCTGGACATGGTAGGAATACTTAGCCGGTTGATGGGGATTAACATCAATATAAAAAAGATAAAATTCCTAATAATCACCTATAAATTAGATGATTTCCAGAATGCAAAGCTATCATACAATAGTGAAGACATAGAATAGGTAAAAAAGTTTAAATGCCTGGGAACCTGGCTATGTGAAGACTGGTCTTCAGACGTGGAAATCAAGTGCCGAATAGGAAAAGCGAGGAGCTCATTCATGAAATTCAAAAACGTCTTCACGAATTCTGACTTCGATCTCAATCTCAATAAGATTCACAAAATGCTACGTATGGTCCGTCCTATTGTATGGCATGTAAGGCTGGACTCTGAAGGTGAATACCATGAGCAGACTGGAAGCATTTGAAATGTGGATCTATCGAAGAATCTTGAAAGTTCAATCGACGTCAATAAAAACCAACGAGGAAATTCTGAGGAGGGCAGGAAGAGAACGTGAATTGCTGAACACGATAAAACGCAGGAAAACAGCGTACCTGGAACATGTGATACGCAACGAGAGATACCAGTTGCTCCAACTATTAATAGAAGGAAATATGGAGGGAAAAGGGGGAGTGGGCAGAAAGAAGATGTCGTGGCTCCGAAATATCAAACAATGGACAGGGATAAGAGCCACAGGAGAATTAATCCACGCCATCAGAGACAGAACGAAATGGTCAGAAGTAGTCGCAATCATCCAATAATGGATAGCAGAAGAAGAAGAAGAATTACGACGCTCATTGTGCCTTTGAGGAAAGCCAAAAGCAACAAAATCCAAAATTTCCACATCATCTTCAGGAGCATCCTCTACCAACACATCCTCAATGATCCATATTTTCTTATTGTTTTTGTTTCTACTAAACTCACTAAGTAGTTAATAAATAAGTACCTAACCTCAAAACAGCATAAAGTTACTTTAAGGAATTGACCGATTTTGGCGAGTTAGCAAATGCAACTTTGAAGAATACTTAAAGGGCCATTAAAGTAGCTGCAAACTACAAAATCCACTAACGATACTTTAAAGGACCTTTAGTCTAAGGGACACTTAAAAAAAAGTCGGTGCAAGTGGCTGTAAATCTCCTTTCTTGGATCAGATTTAAAGATAAAAAATGTATCCCCTGCAATAATCTTTATAATGTATGAAGCATATAATAATATCTAGTTTCAATGTTATGATATATTTACTTTTGTTAGGTTAGGTGTTATGTCTGCTCCAATACCAAAAAAATTAAAGCTAATTAAAGATTATGAAATATATTTAAAAAAAGAAAGCTGCAGATTCAATATGCACATACACGTATCAAACAGGTTCACTTATTTTCTGTAGATAATCTCTAGACGACTGTAGGCGTATGTGTATATATACGTATATTCGGAACTGGTCTGTTTACAAATGGAATAACAATATCCCTAAATTGATTGTCCTGATCATTATATTTGTTTAAGGTAGTGACTCGCCTACGTGAATCATAACGGTCCATTAGTATCATTAGGAAGGTGTTTACTCTTCGACAACCATGTAGGTAGTTCGACACTCAAATCATTGGCGTTTTTTCAGGGATATACAAAGTTTTTTGGCTAAAAGTTGTGATGAAAGAAAAATTAGTCTACCATTTATGGGTGAAAACGAATTGAGCCCCAGTTTTCTCAGAGTATTACTTTCATTTGCTCCTTCTATTTACTAGTCTAGTTACATTAGAGGGTTCACTACGGATTGAGAAATAAGCTACATAAATTGTAAAAACTTTTATATTGGCGTTATAAAAGTTGTCTTACAAAGTCTTATAATATCTCGTCTGCGCGTATTGAGATATTCAAGTGGCTAGACAGTGAACATATGTGTTTTGACAAATAACAATTTGTTGAACTGAAAGAGCCAGTTAAAAAGAGACAAATCAAAGTGTGATGTGGAAGTCATAGGAAAACTGAAAGCAGAAAAGAAGACAAGAGAAAAACAGACCTGAATAATGTATTATATGTACCAGAATTGGATATTAACCCATTTTCAATGAGCACAGCACTAAATAAAGGATTTGAAATGCACTCTGATACAGAAAAGTGTGAACTATTGGACAAGTAAGGTAACATTAGGGATAAGAGAGATGGTAGGTTATTTCAAATGATTTAAAAAAATACTTGTTTGTCTCCACAATGTTACATGGAATAAAACACGAAAGATCTGTTGCATATACGGCACAACAGAATGGTCGCGCTGAAAGAGAAATGCGGACAATAGTGAAGGCAGCTAAAACACTTTTACATGGTAAGAAGTTAGACAAAATATTGTTGGCAGAAACAGTCAACACAACTGTTTTTGTTTTGAATATAGTTGGGAATTGTCCAAAAAATAATAATCTTATAAAATTTGGCATGGAAAGATTACAAATTAAATTTTTTGAAGGAATTTGAAAGTCTCTATTCATACCCTGTAACATGTTCGTTAATAATTTTAATTATTTCTTTTTGAATTTTCAAATAAATAACTAGTACCTATGGCGTCATCTACTGATTGGTATACTAACGATAGATGTATTTGTAAATTTGAATAGTAGCGCTCAGTCTTCATTTTTGATAGTATACAACGCCAATAGTGTAGTTGGTTTATCCTAATTCACAGACATTTCAGGTCGATTGATATTTCTCTTTTTCGTTACGTGAGTTAATACCTACACCGTGACTAGAAGTTATCTGTGTACTACATTGAATTGAAATATACACACAGATTTCTCTCAGACATCGTCAAAGACTAACTCTCCAAGCTTTATCGTTAAAGATTAATTGGCAATACTAATCCTGCTTTACTCTGAGTCCGATGACCACCAACTGGGAACGGTGTAAACTGGACCTCACGAAGAGGCTCGACGGATTCTCTAGGAGTGTCGGTAATAACGATGAGATTAATAGGGCCATAGCGGAGCTGGGCTCGATTTTTTCTCGTCGTATGAAGAGAATTGCACAGAGAAAACGAGGAAAGAGGGTAAGTGCCACAAATGGTGGAACAACTCTTTGAACTCGCTGCGGAAACAAACCCGGCGCCTATTTAATAGGGCTAGGTACACAGAGTCGGATCTGGCTTGGGAGCAATACCGCAAGAAACGAAAAGAGTATAAGAGCGCCGTTAGGCTGGCTCGGAGAGATGTCTTCGATGATATCGTCTCGGTACCTCAAATGTCAAGGCTGCGTCGAATCTTAACGAAGTCTCCGGACACTGCTCTTGACTGTCTGGAAATCGCACCGGGTGTTTTCTCGGAGACACCGGGGGATACCTTACAGCATTTATTAGAGATTCACTTTTCCGACTGTAAAGTAGTCGGGCAGGAGGGCTCTGGCATGGAATGTGTGATAACACAACGACCATGTAGAAGGGACTATCTCCTAGCAAAGTAAATAGTTACCTATGAACAGAGTACTTGGGCAATTCGTACGTTTAGACCCTTTAAACCTCCAGGGAAGGACCAAATCTTTTCGGCTCTGCTTCAGTAGGACTGGGAGGCTATTGGTTCAATCTTAGTGCATATCTCTCGGACCTGCTTGGCAAGCTGATATGTTCCTGAGCAATGAAGACAAGTAAAAGTTGTCTTCATATCCAAGCCCGGTCGTACTACATACACCGTGGCTAAGTCTTTCAGACCTATCGGCCTAACATCCTTCGTATTGAAAACACTGGAGAGGTTGGTTGATCGGTATGTGAGGGAAAGTGTTGGGCTTAGCTCAGCATGCGTTCCGGCGTGGGAAGTCAACAAAAAGCGCCTTACACCAACTGATGACCCAGGTGGAAAAGGCGCTTGTAAATGGCATGATCGCTCTGGGCACTTTCCTGGACATACAGAGAGCTTTCGACAGCACTCCTGTAGAATCACTTTGTACAGCTGCAATAAATCATGGAATAGAGCCAGTAGAGGCCTTATGGAAGGATCATGTGGCAAGAGTGGCCGCGATAGGGGATGTCCGCAGGGGGGCGCTCTTCCGCCCACTCTGTGAAACCTAGTAATCGACGAACTTATATCACTACTAAATGATGAGGGCTTTCTAGCAATTGGGTATGCCGACGGGACGGGACCTAATGCAAAGGGCCCTGAATAAGGTACAGGTGTGGTGCAACTATCACGAACTTGCAGTGAATCCTGCCCAGGCTGAGGTAGTTGCTTTCACCAAGAAGAGAGGTACAGAGCCTCAGAGTTTGCACCTTGGCGGAGTGCCACTTCCAGTGGTTGAACAAGTGAAATATCTGAGAGTGATCCTGGATAAGACACTGACATGGAACGCTCACCTTGATAGTCGCCTAAACAAGGTGACTAACACGTACTGGGCCTGTAGGAGAGCCATTGGTCCGAAATGGGGACGAACCTCTAAGACCATTTTATGGTTCTACAAAGTGCCTATGCTCAAATATGCGGCTCTGGTCTGGTGGCCGGGGGTAACCTTGGCCACGGCTAGATCGCAACTGGCACAACTCCAAAGGGTGGTCAGTTTGGGGGCAACTGGCTGCATGAAGACTACACCAACTGCTACACTGGAGGTGATTCTTGGACTTCGGCCTCTTCACCATGTGATTGAGGCTGAGGCCAGGAGGACACTCTTGTGCTTAAAAAGCTTAGGTTATGTGCGAAGTGAGGAAGGGTGCAGGCACATCAAGCAGCTCAGACTCCTGGGAGATGTACCAGTTTTGGCCCAGGCGGCTGATGTTTGCCTGCGTAGGTACTCCTTCGAAACCCCCTATAGGGTGAAGATCCAGAATAGAAAATTCTGGGAGAGAGAGGGAAATCCACAACCTCATGGGATCGTCTGGTACACAAATGGCTTATGCTTCATTGATGGGGCCGGGGTTGGAACCCAAAGACACAAGTTTGTGTTCCATTGGGGAAGGGGATATCTGCATATCAGGCTGAGGTATACGCTATCTTTGGAATGTTGTCAGATAAACCTAGACAGATGTTATGTAGACCGACACATACCCATATACACCGACAGTCAAGCAGCCATCATGGCCCTGAGTGGATATACCATCAACAAAGGGGTTGCTGCTGAATGTCGAGAACGGCTTGCTAGTCTAGCAAGGCAGAACGTAGTGAGGCTAGAATGGATTCCGGCCCGCTCTGGTTTTGAAGGTAATGAAAGGGCGGATGCACTGGCTGTGGAAGGGGCGGCAGCTCCCTTCAGCGTCCCGGGCCTGACGTTGGGCCTTACAAAACAAGCAATCCATAGGGAAGGGAGGAACTGGTTGGGAAACCAACACCTCGCTCACTAGAACGCTCAACAGGGTCTAAGGCAGTCCAAGCTCCTACTGAGAGGATGGAACGATGGACATGCTAGGGCAGCTGCAAAACTACTAAGGAGTAGGTTAATAAATATAGCTGGACTCTTAACAGAGCACTGCTGTCGGAAGAAACACCTCCATAACTTAGGTTTAGAGGAAAGTCCCAAATATAGAGGTTGTGGCTTGGCTGACGAAGCGTCGGTCCGTCTCCTCCTTGTGTGTCCACATTGGACTGATTTACGCAGACGAATCGTCGGAGTCCCTGTTATGGCCCCTGGGGAAACATGGAGGCACCCAATAAAGATGATTGAGTCCTTCATTGAAGGACTTGGCTTCATGGAGGCAAGAGTAGCAGGAATAGCACAATGGGCCCGCTAGTGGCCTCAGTGCCGGAACCTTGGCTTGAGCTTGCTCCGAGGTTCACCTGAATCTTTTAGTAGTGGTACTCTGAGTTTCATAATTCAAGGACAGAACCAGCTTTTCTAGACTAGGTTCTCAGACTGAACAGGTTTGATAGCTCCTTACTTTTATAAAGACGCCCCAAGGCTCAGTAATAGGTCCTACGCTGTGGAATGTCTACTATGACGGAGTACTGAAAATACCCGTTTCTTGTGGTGTGCAGCTTATAGGATATGCATATGACATTGGAGTAGTCGTAACGGCAACAAATTCTGAATCTTTGATGGTAACAGCCAATCGGACTCTAAGAAAAATAAATGAATAGATGTGCGAAAAAAAACTGAAGCTGGCACCACACAAAACCGAAGCGGTACTTCTGGTAACGGGCAGAAAAGTAAAAAGTATTACAATCCAATTGGATGAAACAATGATTAACAGTCAGTAAAGTCTGAAATATTTAGGTATTCATCTGGATAGAAAAATGAGGATGGAGAAACATATACACGAAGTGGTGAAGAAAGCTGAAAGGGGTTTGGGAAATATCAGCAGGCTGATACCTAATATAGGAGGGCACAGGGAGGGGAACAAACGTATTCTATGCTCGGTGATGCAATCTATTATCTCGTATGGACCTTTTATCTGGAAAAGAGCTCTCAACAAAAAGATATATTTAAATAAGATAATCAGCATACAAAGAAAATCCGCCATCAGAATAATTGGAGCATACGGAACTGCTTCCACAAGATCAGTTCTAACTCTTGCACAAATACCACCTATCAACATCCTAGTGATGAGATTGGAAGATGAGCAGGCTTTAGATAAGCAAAGAGCAGAATCCCTACTGTTGCAAAGACTGCAAGAATGGTGGCAGGAAGATGCTGACACAGGGACCTGGACAAAGAAACTTATACCGAACATACAAGTACGGGGTTAAAAGGAAACACGGAGAACTCAGTTACTACCTGACACAAATGCTGACCGGTCATTAAACCATACCGAACTACCAACGTGTATATACTGTGGTGAAGAAGAAGATACAGCAGAGCACACTATATTTATCTGTAGTATATGGCAGATCTAAAGACTAAATATGGAAAACAAAACAGGAAATGTAACGCCAGAGAATGTCATAAGCAAAATGTTAGAAGAACCAAAAAAGTGGGAAGCAGTACAAACATTTACAACTACCATACTAAAACAGAAAGAAAACAACGTAAGACAAAGAGAAGGTAGAAGGTAATAATCCAGAATGTATAGATGCAACAACGACATGACAAACAATAGCAAAAATCATAGCCGTCGAACTTGAAGTAATGCTAAACGGCGGTTCCGAGTCCGACTAACACTGGCTACCGATGTGTGGTTTGGTGGCGTAGGCAGAGACTTGCACTACTTAGAACCCTGAATCCCACACTTCCTGTCGCATAAGATCCATAGCGCAGGAGTTGAACATGAGTTTCCACACCCGTCAAAAAAAACTTTTATAAAGACGGAATGAGAACATTGGTTTATTACATTAACAAATTATTAATATGTATAAGGAAGTTCTAAAATTATGTTCCACTGTTCGTTTGATAAAAACTATTTACACTATACCAACAATTACTCAAAAACGACCTTCCCAATATCGGCATATATAATAAAAACTGTAGAGAATGAAATTTTCTATAACTTTTATCTTGAGCATTTTTTATATACTCAATAGTTTTTGAGATAGAGGACGAAGAGAGACAGTATGTCCTCTTAAGTTGGAGCCATAATATGGAAAACTTTTTATTATTAATTTTAGGAAAAAAATGTTTGATAAAAAGTTATGCATGCTCTTAAGTCTGTAATACAATCATCGGATATCAAATTATTTCAGTCGTATACGAAGTTTGTTAAAAAAAATATTTTTACTCAAAAATAAAGTACCTACTTGCCCTTATATTGAAAATTGTCATTAAAAATTTATCAGAACTAAAAAATATGTTCAAATATGCTTAATCCGTTTTCATGCACTCTTCCACTTCTGTTCTACCATTATTAATGTCAAAATAAAAACATAGAATCGAGTAAAAATAATATAGTGACGCTTATGGAACAAATCAGATTACTGACTGACGATATTTGAAATATTTTATAGGCTTCCATCTTAGTTGTTTGTGATTACCATAATTTAGGCAAATCAAGCTGGTAGCTGATACTTATGACTATCAAATGAGTTTCTGTTTTAAATTTTTTTATTATAATCATTACAGATGGTCAATGAGAATACTTCCCATAATCTGTTGACGTTTAGAGTTTGAATGTCATTATATATTAACATAATGATGAACATTTTATTTATTTCACTAAATCACATTATAACTGTTGTCTGGCTAAAAAGACAGATGGTCTCATGTCATTCTCTCCCCAAACATCGGCTTATTATTGTGTAGCATTTTTATTAAGGTAGACGAACGCAATATTTCAAGAAATCCGCAAAACGACGTCTGATATGTTAGTAAATGTATAATGAACACGCTGTAATAAATTTGAAGACGCTTTACTTCCCCAAACATGAGATAATTTCAATTAAAAACGACATTTTTTCTACATGTAGCATGAGACAACCGTGAGAAAATAACAATTTTTTTTCTTGACGGACTTTTATCCTCTCTATAAACCAGTTCATGTACCCAGCACATGACTTCACCTTATGTAACGAGGCTATTAGTATTCCCCCAACATTTTTATTCTAATACTTAATTTTTTGAAAAAAACTCAAAAAATATTTTTTAATTTCTTTAATAACAGAATTTCATAAAACTGAACAAAATGGTTCTGAATAATTTTTTCCATACATTCACGTAAACCAAAATTTACAATTTTTTGGTGAGGACCGCAAAACTTTTGAAATTTTTTTAACATGTTTCCATAAAAAGCCCTATAATTACAAAACTATGTTATATATGGATTCTTTTCCTAGGCCCTTCAATAGAGGAAAGCTGCATCGCAATTAATTATCGTATTTGAATTCCTCCATTTCATTTGTAGACAATATACATGATTAAAGCTTGAGTAGAAATTTTCGTTAAAATTACCTTAAACTAGTTTGTTGTAACTACGTCTATGCAATGGAAAGATTGAAATTTGTGAAAATCGAAATAGCAGGATTCATACCATTATAAAAAAAATACAGCAACTTCCCATCGATAATGCAAACCGAATTATAAAACATCAAAGTTGAGCGCTGCCACCTTCCGTTACTCAATCTAAGATCCTTCAACCTATAACTCGGTGCATACTGTATGCATTAGCCGGTTTATAATGGCTTCCAACTGAGTTCGCCAAGAATTCCCAATTTTGATGAAGAAAAATCCCCAGAATTCCCTAGATAAAAATTACATTGAAAATTTTTTACCCGTTGTTTAAGCCAATCAGATGCTTTGATTTTGATTTGTTGCCATGACGACAACCTAAATTCCTGAAAAAATGTTGTCACACGATCTAGCTGCAAAATTAATAAGTGATCATTTCCATGTCTTGACAGCTGTCGCGTGTAGATGCCAGAATAACAGAAGTGTAGATTATCTTTGACAAATATTTATTTTCAATTTAAAAATAACTACATGTTATTTATTATTGAGTACCAAGCGTTCAAAACGTTACTTGAGTCACGAGTTTTATTCGGCACGAGTGGGGCAAAGCGGAATGAGTGCCTTATGAAACGAGTGACCGAAGACGCTTTTAACATGAGGTGCCTACCATACTTCTTCTACGCCTGCAGGAGTAAAAAAATAAATCTTAATTATATTATGTCTTAATTAATATATTCATAACATTGCGGTCGACGAGTTTTGAGTAACGGAAGTAGAAAAAATTTATTTATCAATATATTTTCAGTTTACGTGAAGAATAAAAATAAGAAAACTGCAAGAAGAGAATATATGGCGTTGCATCCAGATTGTCCAATTCTAAGTAAAAATACATTTTTGAATATTTACAACCGTGTGAGACTCTCTAAAAGTAAAGAGAAAGAAGCGCGACGTCTTAGGGCTCGTATCCACCAAAAAAGCGAGCAAGAGCGAATATTTGTTTTTGTTCGTGTATGTTTGCTCGTGTTCGCTCGACATATTGACATCTCGTCCATGCCAGAGCAAATATATTCAGGTTCGAAATTGATCCATCTACTTTCTGCGAGCGTATTAAATATGCCTCACCATGAGAAATTATTGTTAGCTAGTGCTGCTTTCGTTGTATTGTGTTTATTGAAAAAGAAAAACGGAAAAAACTATTTCGGCAAGCAAGTATATTTCAAAACAGACATATTTATAGTGGCAGTAGTCTAATGCGTGATTTGAAAGTGGAACATGACAACGGAATGTTCCAGAATTTCCTGTTCCTGTTCCTGAATATTTTAAAACTTTACTTGAATTTGTGGAACCAAAAATAATGAAAAAAGATACAAACTACAGGAGATCTATTCCTGCGGAAGAAAGACTTGCCGTAACCCGAAGATTTCTCGCGACGGGCGACTCATATATCTCTCTCATGTATGTTTTTAAGATATCTAAACAAGTTATATCCAGAATAATACCAGAAGTTTGTGAAACCATCATTGAAGTTTTACACAAATATGTAAAGGTAAGTAGGTACTTAAATATTTTCTCCCAAATTATATTTATTTAACGCAAACTAATTAATACATTTTCATGAAATATAGATCAATTTTTAAAACTAGTGTAAAATGATACCAAATTAGTTTGCGTATTATTTGTAGAAACACTCTGTAATTCAGTAAAATCAGGTAAATGTACGTCAGCTATAAGACTTTCAGGTGATATGTTCACACTCTGTTCTCCAGTAGGCGAAATAAGAGGAGATGTATCAGCAGTAAGAGATAAAGCAGGGGATGAAGCAGTGCTGGAATAGTATTCTGTGCGGTTTGTTGTTGTTGGACGCTGAGTGTTGAAATTGTTGGTTTGTGCATAGTCCGCATTGAAAATTATATTATTGATATGATGCTCAACAATAGCCCGGGTGTAAGAGTTGTAAGTTCTACGATTGAAACCAATATGTTCTCCATAAGCGGAGCAGCCATATCTTTTTTGGGCTAAAATATTCGATTTCAGATCAGTTATCACTGCGTAAGCGTCAGCTACCGTAGGATCTTCAGTAGGTTTCGTTTCCTTTTTTGGAATTTTTTTGGGGGAATCAAATTCTTTGCGCTTTGGGATAGTTGCTTCATTATCAGCATTGCTTTCATTGCTGTTTTTTCATTCAAATCCCTGTTTACGCTGTCAGTGCTGACCTCCAAATCTTGCTCTTCGGTCATTTGGGCGGATTCGTTGTCATTCTGCAAAAAATAAAAAACAAATAAAATTGAGTACAAC
The DNA here is from genome assembly GCA_963921935.1 of Galeruca laticollis. Taxonomy (NCBI): domain Eukaryota; kingdom Metazoa; phylum Arthropoda; class Insecta; order Coleoptera; family Chrysomelidae; genus Galeruca; species Galeruca laticollis. The sequence continues at coordinate 45,646,051 of OY998177.1, forward strand.
AAATATATTAATTTATTATTAAAAGCTAGATTTTAATTAGTCATTAAATTAATTGCAGTAATATTATTTTCAGTTGCCTCAAGGAAAACAGGAGTGGTTGGACATTGTCAAGCAATTTGACGAATCATGGAATTTCCCCAATTGCCTGGGATCAGTAGATGGCAAACACGTAGTGCTTCAAGCTCCAAACAATACAGGAAGTGAATTCTTCAACTATAAGCGTACATTTAGTATCGCATTAATAGCTATTGTCGAGGCAGACTATTGTTCCGCCAATGCTGGATATCAGGGGAGAATATCAGATGGTGGTGTAATAAAGAATACATAGTTTTACAGGAAACTGCAAGAACACGAATCGCATGAACCTCCCAATAAAGTTTGACCAAATACAAACAAATCATTACCGTACGTTTTTCTAGATGATAATGCGTTTCCATTGGAATAGCATATTTTGAAAGCTTATCCAGGTTCATATCAAAAAGATTGTCGAGAGCAAGGAGAGTAGTCGAAAATGCGTTCGGTATTCTTTCTGTTGTATTTAGGGTATTGAGAAAACCTATGCTACTAGAACCACAGAAAGCAGCAAAATTTGTTCTGTCATGCATTTATTTGCATAATTATCTACGAAGGAGAAAATCACCCCGAAACATCTATACAAGAAAGAGAAGAGAATTCTTCATCACTCCTTCCTATTCGAAGAATTGCACGTAAATCTGCAGGAGTTTATAAAGATAACAGAAAACAATTTGCAGAATACTTTGCAACTGTAGGGAAAGTACCCTGGCAAGAATTATATTTATAGACAAGATAAAACTTGTATGTGACAGCCTAATAATACACTTGGACGTAGTTCATAATAATTATAAAAAAATTGAATTATTATTTATTTAGTTACGTTTCCTACTGAATCCTGTCTTTGTACTGGGCGATTCTTGCCTTTTGAAAATAATAGACACCGAAGGGTTTTCAGTTTCTGTTTCTCCCTTTTAAAAGACGCAAGTAGTGACTGCATTTTCTTTTTAATTTTCACACTGTCAGTCTTCAACATGTCCGCTAATTATCTCCAACCATCTTCTTTTGTATTTTTAGTTTTGTAATATGGGTCCGAAGAAGTCCACAAAACCGGTCGAATTCGATAGGCGTTTATCAGTTACCACGCACTGTCATTAGACCATTCCATTTTGAATACGCGATAATCATTCAAATTAAATTCGTAGTTTATAAAAACTATTTTTTAAAAAATAACGTTTATTTCTACAAACTAAAATGAGACTTTACAACTAGGAAGTTATATAAAATCTGAATGTGATAATAAAAAACGTTATGAAGAAAACAATCCGTGAGAATGCAATTCAGCAATCTAGAGCCATTAGACAGAAATTCAAGGAATCTGTTGAATTTCAGAGTTCCAAATTTTGGAATTTTGGGGACCATTCTGGATTTTTTGGCCTTGGCTTCTTCTTCGGGTTCTTATTGTTAGAATGAAATTTACAGTCCAATACAAAATAATTATTTAATTAAAAAATTGAATAGATGAGGCTTTTACTTGATGAAGATCCATACTGAACGATGAAATAAAACAATATAGTTTGTTTAAATCTTCATATATTTGAACTAATGCTCAATTTAAACTTGTTGACGCGTTTCACTAACACAGTAGCTTTGTCAAAACGAATGAAGGTAAAATATAAAAATGTCTTAATATATACAGTGCTAAATCTATTTACTAAGGTTAACAATGGTATTAAAAGATATTACCTGGAAATTCATTCACTACAAACATTCCTAAGCTATCTTCTAGGTAAAGAGGTTCAATAAAGGAAACTGATTGATATCTATTTGGTCGTTAAGGAGATTACCTGAATATTTATTTTTGTTAATCTCTAGGGCTTCTAATAAATTTAAACTAAAGGATTTACCGACTACATGGAGAATTTCAAAATTTGGGTCGAAAATGTGTTGGTTTTCTAATAAATGATTTGAATAGTTAGAATCTAATTTTTTGTTGTCATAGCTACGTTTGTGTTCCGAAATTCTAGTTTTAAAATTTCTAAAAGTTCTACCGATATAAATTTTATCACAATTGTCATTACCACATTTTAATTTATAAACTCCTGATTTGTTTAATTTTGAAAATTTAGATTTATTATTTTTAATGAATTTGGATAAATTGTGATCAGTTTTAAAGGAAATATTCATGTCTAAAGTTTCTAAAAATGATTTAATTTTTAAGGATGGTGTTCCAAAGTATGTTAAGCTTTTAAATTGTCTGTTATTTTTATCTGAAGGGAATACTTGTTCTAAAGTCTGTTTTTTTATCTTTTTATTTATGATATTGTCAATTAAATTTGGATCGTAACTATTATTAACTGCTATTTGTTTTATGATATTTAATTCTTTGGTATAATTATTAATATTTAATGGGACTGTTAAGAGTCTGTGTATCATACTATTGAAAGCTGCTAGTTTATGACTGAATGGGTGGACCGAACTATTATGAATTGTAATATCTGTATGTGACGGTTTATGAAATATAGAAAAGCTTCAGAAATTATTAAAAAAGAATTCGTCGAGTTTAACAAACCCAATTTTGAATTATCAGCCGCCAAATCAATTCAACAAAAATCAAAGTAGATTGTCTTATTTTCACAAAAGCAGATGAAGGAAAGACGGTAATAGCATTACCTAAAGAAGATTATTTATTAAAAACCAACAATTTTATTCAGGCAAGCAATTTTGAGACCCTTAAAAAAGACCCAACTAATAAATTTCAGAGAAAAATAAAATTAGCAGTAGATAACGTAAAATCAATAATTAACGATAAAGAAAAATATAAATTATTTTTACCCAATCCGCAACACCCTGAACTTTATTCATTAATTAAACTCCATAAAGAGGGGTACCCTATCAGTTGTTTCTTATTTCACAGCACCTTCATTCAAAATTTCAAAGATTCTCATAGATGTCATTTCTAAATATTGTTCATTCATACCTCGATTTTCAGTTAAAAACTCAACGGAATTAATTAATAATATTCAAGATATAATACTACCACATAATTCTAAATTCATATCGTTCGATGTAACAAATCTATTCCCTAGTATACCTCCTAAAGAAACTATAACTCTTGTTGATAACTTGCTCACATACAATAATGTTAATCCAATAATTCACTCTGATATCATTACTTTATTAAAAGTGTGTTTGAATCAAAATTATTTTCATTTCAATGGAGAGGTTTATAGCAGTAAATATGGTTTGATTATGGGCAACCCTCTCAGCCCCCTACTAGCAGAAATATTCATGGATAATATAGAAAAAATAATTCATGAACACCCCCTTAGTAAAAAATTTATGTACTGGCACCGATATGTGGACGACATTTTAGCTAGCTTCATCGGTACAAATAGACAATTAGAGAGCTTCATTACTTACATAAACTCGATTCACAATAATATCAAATTTACCGTAGAACTTGAACAAAATAAGTCTATAAACTTTCTAGACCTTACAATTTCAAATATAAATAATAAACATGATTTTTCTATATTTCATAAACCATCACATACAGATATTACAATTCATAATAGTTCGGTCCACCCATTCAGTCTAAAACTAGCAGCTTTCAATAGTATGATACACAGACTCTTAACAGTCCCATTAAATATAAATAATTATACCAAAAAATTAAATATCATAAAACAAATAGCAGTTAATAATAATTACGATCCAAATTCAATTGACAATATCATAAATAAAAAGATAAAAAACAGACTTTAGAACAAGTATTCCCTTCAGATAAAAATAATAGACAATTTAAAAGCTTAACATACTTTGGAACACCATCCTTAAAAATTAAATCATTTTTAGAAACTTTAGACATGAATATTTCCTTTAAAACTGATCACAATTTATCCAAATTCATTAAAAATAATAAATCTAAATCTTCAAAATTAAACAAATCAGGAGTTTATAAATTAAAATGTGGTAATGACAATTGTGATAAAATTTATATCGGTAGAACTTTTAGAAATTTTAAAACTAGAATTTCGGAACACAAACGTAGCTATGACAACAAAAAATTAGATTCTTACTATTCAAATCATTTATTAGAAAACCAACACATTTTCGACCCAAATTTTGAAATTCTCCATGTAGTCGGTAAATCCTTTAGTTTAAATTTATTAGAAGCCCTAGAGATTAACAAAAATAAATATTCAGGTAATCTCCTTAACGACCAAATAGATATCAATCAGTCTCCTTTATTGAACCTCTTTACCTAGAAGATAGCTTAGGAATGTTTGTAGTGAATGAATTTCCAGGTAATATCTTTTAATACCATTGTTAACCTTAGTAAATAGATTTAGCACTGTATATATTAAGACATTATTATATTTTACCTTCATTCGTTTTGACAAAGGTACTGTGTTAGTGAAACGCGTCAACAAGTTTAAATTGAACATTAGTTCAAATATATGAAGATTTAAACAAACTATATTGTTTTATTTCATCGTTAATTATTAATATAATTAAATAAATAAAAATAGTCCAAATACTAAAATTTGCAGATATTATTGGAGACGAAATGTTGGCGATTTTTTGTTTCTGAATGTCTAAAGCACTTTGAACATATTTAAAGTCGTCTAAATTGATAGAATTTAATTGGATTTGTTCCGTTTGAAAATTTGCTATTTCACTTGAAAATGTTAAATGTGGAAAGTTTATTAGTTTCAGTTCGGTTTGATAATTTTCAAAATGTTTAATTTTAATACCATCAATGTCCACTTCGCCCTCCGAATCAACTCTTAGAATTTTATTAACTACACTTATTTCAGGAAATATTGGAATCCAATGATTCTTCTCTAACTTTTGGATTCGTAATTTAGGTATTCGAACAGTTAACTGCTGGCATGATGAGACGTTCTTGAGTAATTTCAAAAAAAAAATTGAATTTTCTGATTCCCTCACAAGTTCCAATTCTACGACACTGATGTAATAAACGATTGTTTCTCGATTACCTTCAGGTATCAATTTGCCAGTGTCTCATTACAGAAGTTTACGATTAACTTATCTTAGACAAAAACTGGAACAATGAGGATTGAACTACGGGGAAGAATTTTGCCGCATCATTGATTTTAAACGAAATTACTTTCTAAGAGTGTAATTGAACCGCATTGCATCCGAACTCTTTTTCTAGCAAACTCACGATCGACGAATTAATCTTTCAAATAGTTCAATCGAAACATATGGCATTTAGATAGTACAGAATTATGGTATTATTCCAATCCGTTTAAGTTGCGTTTCACTTTAAAATATCACAAAGTATAGGGAAGCTGACACTTGTTACAAATTCATGTGTGAAGTTATGCAATACAAAAAACAGTTTTCAGAAATCAAAAATAATATTTTAAAAACCTAATTATTCATCTTAAATTTATTAATATTAATTTAAATTGCGTGATTTATTATACATTATCACGTGACTGCGAACACCAATCAGAGCGCGACGACGTCACTACACGAACAACTAGACTAATTTCTCATAACCAAGTTGAAAGTGTGAACTATTTTTCTTAATAATTTGTTAGAACAACGATAATATTTTACGATTTTTATCACAATGGGACTGAATCCATCAAATGAAATAGTTGTATCTTACCGAAGACTGATTCTATGATTGTGCGAGCTTCTTCGCTAGAAACATAGATTTTTGTACAGCGGAGAAAAATGTGAAAATGTCTTTGTTGGTGCCTATAATTTTACACTGATACACTTTATTACCTATGAGAGAGATACCTTACACATTTTATTTATTTTATCATATTTAAAATGACTTATCATCTATATCAGTGGTTCCCAACCTTTTCTGGACCACCGCTCCCTATAGAAGAGAACAAAAATTTAACCGCCCCCCCCCTCAGTCGCTGGTTAGTCCAAAGTAGTTAATTTTATTGAATATCATCTGTACCGTCCCAATTGATCTGTATTTAGCTTTAATTTCAGTTAATGTCTAAATCTTAATTTAGAGGAATGATGAAGTAGAAATTTATTAACCGACTACAAAATGTACAATAAAATTGTTTATTAAACTTTTAAATATAAACACAGAATCAATATGAAATACAATCACAGTAGAAATAAGAAATGCAATACAATAAGAAATACAAAATTAATAATAAAGAAAAAATCAATGAGACGGTTGAGGCTGGTGGAGTGTTATCAGTTTGTTACTATCGGGTTCCAATTTCGTTAACATCAATCGCAGATCGCCACGTTCAGTGATGTGTAGTCTGTTCCTCTTCTTTGACAGCAAATCAGTTACTGCACTGAATGCACGCTCAACCATATAGGACGAAAGAAATGCAATTAACAACTTCTGTACTATTGTCCACAATCCAGGATAGAGAACTGGTATTGGTTTTTGAAGCCAGAACTCTTGATATCCACGTTTGAATTTTACTTTCAGTTCTTCGTTAGTTGTGAGTTCTAATAGCTCTTCTTCCAAATTTGATGAGCTTTCAGTATCTGTGTTTGCGAAAGGATCTATAACCCAACTTGGTATTTCTATGTTTAAAATATCTTGGAAACGCTCTGTAAAATCAACATGAAGAACTTCCAAGTGGTGGCAGTAAGTAAGTAAATCTTCCGGTTTTGCAGACACTGTCTGTTGATAATGTGGGAAAATGGTAGTACTCACCTCTACCAAGATTTCTTTTGAATATAAGAAGTTTTCCTGCAAAAGCAGCTATGACGTTTTTTGTTTTAATTAAATTCAAATCATCACCTTGCGATTGTAGATTAACTTGACTAAATACTTTAAACAGGTCCGTCAAATAAGCGATGTCATTTTTTGACGTAATCAGGTTTTCGCGCAATTGTTCGTTTTCTTCAAGAAATTCCAACACTGAGTCAAATAGATTGAAAAGACGATTCAGATAAACACCTTAGAGAGCTAACGTACTTCTGTGTGCAGTAGCAAGCGATTGTAGTCTTCATCATTTTCATTGCAAAGCTTATGAAACAAACGGTCATTCAATGAATTGCTTCTAATTATATTGATTCCTTTAATAACGTTATTAAGGGACGCATGCAGACGTTCATTTAATTTTTTTGCAATCAAATAGTGACGGTGAATAATACAATGTACAGCGAGTACATTTGGCACTGCTTTTCTCAAATGTGCTATAAATCCCTTATGACGCCCGGTTATTGCTGGAGCACCATCAGTAGCAGCAGACAAAATTCTTGCATGATAGTAAATATAGAATGTCCCTTTGTATCAGATTCCAAATTCTTAGCAAATAATAACTCTTGATGAATTTTTTCTTCTTTTATAAATCGTACGTATGATAAGAGTAGAGCTTCGTTACTTGGTAGAGTTGATTCATCGAGTTGAATGGAAAATTTGCAAGTCTTTAGGTCATCGCATAATGATATTTCAACGTCATTTGCCATTTCATCTATTCTTCTTTGCACTGAATTATTACTGAGAGGAATTTTTTTAATGATATCAAATGGTGTCTTATGATGGAGAACAGTTTTTAATATCTCTTCGACTGCCAGCAAAATTAATTCCTCGCCAATGTGGTTTTCCTGACTTTGCGATTAACAATGAAACGTTATATGAGGCTCGTAGCCCATCATCTTCTCGTTTAGAAGACGATGCAAAAAGTTTTGATATAGTTGGCTGTTTTAAATATTGTTTTTCAAGTTCTTGAAAATAGATTATATCTTTGTTTATCTTATGAGGATGCATTTTATGTAAATGCTCTTGTAGCCTAGAAGGTTTCATAGCAAATTCAACGGCAAATTGAACACATAGGTGATTTGTTTGTAGAAGATTCCGCAAATCCATATTTTAAATATTCAATACTGTATTGCCGGCATTTTTTTTTAATTTAGAAGTACAGCCATTTTCATACAAAAATTAAATTCTCAATAGACTTATAGATAGTAATGTTTATAAAATGACACCACTCACGATTATTCACTACGGCAGAGCTTATGATTCACGACTATATATCGCGGCCAAGCACATACAACTAACTAACAAAAAATTCGTAGAGCTGTTGCTTTTATACGTTTCATTTCGTGCATGATTCAACTTGTCTGTCGAAACATGTTATTTTGTATGAACATCGCGCGTTCGCTTATCAACGTGCGAGAACAAGTCCTATACGTCTATTCTGAACTAAAAGAAATTATTATAATTATTAGTATTATTATTAATGCTAATTTAAAACTGCTTATTAACCTTTATTAAATCATTTTTATTTCACCATTCCTCTGGACTGCTTATTATTTGCTTCTGAATCCGCTACTGCCTCCTAAAAGGCAGCAGCGCCCACGGGGGGGCGGTATCGCCCCCGTTGGGAACCAATGATCTATATCAACGAAATAAAACTTGGAATTACACACCCACACACACGCGTTACCGAGCCCGGGATGCAACCCTCAAGAGCGTTGCATCCTGGTAAGAACCTTCCGTTCACCCCCCATCTCATCCGATGGGTCCTCAGTCGTCGTTTGCGTTTTTCGCGTGCCGCTCTTCCCTGGCCGAAATGGCTGAAGGCTGGGGTCGGGCGGGCCGTCTTCTTTTCGCCGTGTAACTTTGTTGGTTATATCTTCTTGCTTTGACTGTCTTGTGTTGTATGTGTTTTTTCGCTGCCTCTATAAGGGAAAAATCCTTAGCGAACTCATTACGACTAAAGACGATCTTATACAGTGGATCCACTTGTTTTTGATGACCTAGTTGAAACCCCTTTTTATGGATTGGCCGGGCCTTCTCGTAGGCGGATATTTTCGAGATTCACAAAGGTGACTTTAGGGTATTAGCTGGGCTAATAACCTTGTCACTTGTTAGAGAATCTGTTGTTTCTTCGGGGTGTCCTTCGTCGTCGTCTTCTTGGATGTCGCTTGGGTGTAGCTGACTCCTGGCTTCGTTCCTGCTGGGGGTGGTTTCTTCGTCGTCCTGTTGTTTGGGGCTTGTGGGCATCCCTTGTAGTTCGCTGGGTGTTCTCTCTGGCAGTTTGCGCAGGTGACTGGCATGTCCCTGCGTCTTATGCATCCACTGGATCTGTGTGGTCCTTCGCATTTGATACACTTGGTGTTCACTCTGCACATCGTCTGTCCGTGGTGGAATCCCTGGCAGTTGTAGCACAGCGTTGGTCCATTTCCTCACTTGCTGGATGTGCTGGATTTTTCTTATTTTCTTTTTTTCTTCCACGTCTAACTCGGCCACGCAGATAGGCAGTGGTTTTCTTTCGCCGAATCTGGAGCGGATTTGGCCTATTCTTCCTATTTGGACTCCTTCCATTTCTATCTCTTCCTTGAGTTCGTCGATGTCCTCGCTGCTCGTCAATCCCTTGATGACGATCTTTCCTTTTTTCTCACCCCGTGGTGTGTGGGTGTACCATTCCACTTCTTTTCTCTCTTCTTTCAGGTACCTTGTTCCTGTAATCCTCCGGTTCTGCGCATGGGATCTTCACTCCGAGCCTTTCTCGGATGGTGATGAACCTCGTTTTTATTCCTCTTCGGTGAATTTCTTTTCTTACTGAGACTCAGTGGTGGGTGCTCAGTAGGATGACTAGTGGTGGTGTCGTCTTGTTTTGGCGGATGGCTCCGTTCATCATATCTTCGTCTCATCTTTCCTTCCTTGCGGCGGCTTCCTTTCTATGCTCTTTCTGGAGTTGCTTGATGGACACCACTTCCGTGACGTTCATCTCATCAGCCTTGTTTTCGTTGGTTTGGGGGGATTCCGTCATCTGCGTCTTCCTTCGGGCGCTTTCTGATCGGCTTCGGCTTCTCTTTTCCCCTTGCATGTCCTTAATTGTCTTTGCCATGTCCTCCATGGCAATCCTTAGTCCCGTTATTTCCACTTCCATATGGATGGTTTTTTCAGCTCCTCCGCTTCTCTTTTGTTGTCTTTGGCTCTTTGTTTCCACTTGTCGCCTCCTTCATCCTATCTGCGTATTTTTCTTCGGTTTCATCTTCGCTCTCGTAGTCCTCTTCGTGGTCATCGATTGGTGATTCTGGTATCGTCGTTTCCGTCTTCTTGCTAGCTTGACTGCTGTCGCTTTTTTTCTTCTTCGGAATCTCTAGTTCCTGTCCTCTTCAGGTCCTAAAAAATACAAAACAAACGTTAATTACAAATTCTAAAAATTTTGAAAATTTTTATAATTTTCATAAAGTGTTAAAAAACACTATTTGCGTTCTCAACGTTCTTTTCGGCTTCTGGCAAGCTTTCGCCGATTCGGTTGATAGAAATCAACCTCCGCCCGATCGCTTTCTGAAGACTCCGCTTCGTTTGTACTACTGCTTCTCTTAACAGCCTGATTGCTACTACGCTAACTTGGAATTAGTAAACAAAGTACTAATGAATAATTGACTTTTTGTTTTTGCCACTTTACCAAAAATCATTCATTTTAAATTTATGTTTGCAATTTATCAGAGCTTACAACTTACATTAAAGTGATCTTCGCACAAATATCTGGTACTTGTTGCAGTCAATGAAACTGGATCTTGTTTAGCAAGTCTTTCTCCTTATTTGAGCACTTTCTGGAACGTTTATGAAAAGTTTTTGTGGTTTTCTTATTGACGTACTTTTGCGCATTTGTAAGGCCGCCTATCCATTTGTACGGCTTTTATTTAATTTATTCGTAAGAACTCTCTCAAGATCAATTAACTTTGACAGAACGGGAGATTCGTTTATAATTTGATAACGTCACGAAACTGTATGGAGCGTTTTACCGGGAATTTTATAGCCTATTTTTATTTAGGTATTTTTTTATTGAAATTTGTCATATTTTTTTTAAAAATTATTATTTTCGTGTTTATATAGGGTCTATCTTTAAAATAAGAGCAATTCTAAAAATTAGTCAACATCCTTTTCAAGTATTCACGGTAACACCTCTTTGGTTTTCTTGGTTGACCCCGTGTATCAACTAATTCTAATTTCAACACTGCCACTCCTGTTAATACCCCTAATAATATTAATATAATTTATGCTTCCATTCGTAGTTATGTTATTAGTTAGTGTTAGGGCCAGTTTCACTAACCTCTGATAAGTGTCTGATAGCTTTACGGAAGTTTTGTCCTTTTTTATTTTAAGCCAAGTAACAAAGACAAAAGTTGTCAATAAGCTCATTTCGTGTTTGTTAGTAAAATGTTGAACATTTTTCAGAATAATTTTGTCTATGACCTTTGCTATATTATTCAGTAAGGAAATGGGTCTGTGACTATCCACATAACAAGGTTGTTTGTTGACTTTGATAATTTGGATGATGTTGGCAATCTTGAGCATATCATGGTAGTTGCCAATTTTGATATACATAGTTTACTATGTAAGTTATCTGTACAATAGCTTTTTTTAGAGGTTTCTTAAAATGTTTGGGGCAGTTTTATGTTTTAAAGATTGTATTGTATTATATACATAGAAATAAGTAGCTAAGTTTTTTGTATCTAAAGTGTGTATTTTGTGTAAGTGGTTTTGGACTGTTTGTGTTATGTTGAGATGGTGTTGTGTGTTTTTCGTGTTGTTAGTGAAGTTTTTTTGAAAATACTCTCCGAAGGCTTCCGCGATTTTGGATTCATCGGTATATGTTTGTGCAAATGTGACAATTTTTGTAATTTCGCTATGTTTATTTTTTAATTGTCCTGTTATTTTCCACAGCGAGTTATTTTCTGGTGTAAGTTTTTCTAGGAATACCTTCCACGCGTAATTTCTATATTCGCGTACAAGTGTATTTATTAAGATTTGATAATGTTTAAAAGTTTTTTGTCATTACTATTTCTAGAGACTTGCCATATTCTGCGTATTTTATTTTTATCATTTATTATTTTAACTATATGTTTTCGGGTAGGGTGTTGTGGATACAAGATTTTGGTTTAAGGCTGGTTGTGTTGTTTCTGGAGTCGACAATTATGTTTTGCAAGTTCATGATTATATTAGTTAAAAGATTTTGGTTTTCGGTTGTGTCTGTGATTAATAAGTGTTCATTTATGTATTTTCTGTATTGTGTCCAGTTTACGGTTGTGCAATCGTGTACTTTTTTGAGAGTGTGTCTAATTTGTGTGTTATTCTTATTTCTATGAGAACTGGATCATGGTCGAAGTTGAGGTCGGGCATGTTTTTCAATTTTGTGATTGTGTAAGTGTTGCGTCCGATGGCCAAGTCAATAGTGCTTGGAGAGTAGTTGGAATATGGGAAGTGGGTAAGATCGTCTGTGGTATATATATTACAGTCGAAATTGTCGCAGAATCACTGGAGAGTATTCCCGTTCGGATTGGAATATGTGGCATAATATTCCAATAGCAGATGCTTACAGTTTAATTCTCCCACTATGAGAACCCTGTTATATGTTTTGGTTATATTGATAAAGTCTAATTCGATTAGTTTCGTTTTTGATGAGCTCCAACAATTTTAATTTTGTTATCTAAGATTAGTGCGATATGTTCAATTGAAGAATTGTTTGGTTGCAGGAGTTGAAAATTGATGTTTTTTTATTAATACCGCGATACCGCCACCGGCGAGATCCCCAGGGCGATCCTGTCTAAATAGACAATATTCAGGGTTTCTAAAGTTCACAGATTTATTAGGTTCAAGGAGCGTCTCAATTAGAAAGAAAAAATATAGATGTCATATGTATCTATATTAGCGACGAAGTTGTTGCTTATAGTGAATTTCTCTAGTTTATTGGATGCAGACGTCATCTCATGGATGAGATGGGATACCGCTTTGGTAAGTTCGTCCAGACTTACTATAGCGTGTTGTTGATTTTCACCTTCCCTCAGTTGTTGTCGTAAATATTCTTAAGCAAAGTTATCATATGTTTTGGTACTCCCATGTTTTCCAAGATAAGCCACAATTTCTTCCACTTTACACAGTCAAAGGCTTTTCTGTAGTCGACAAAGCAAAAACAAGTTTTTACATTAAATTCATATGTTGTTTCTATTATTTGTAGTATATTCAAGATTTGTTCCATTTTTTGACATGAATCCTGTTTGTTCGTCGGGAATCTGTGTTAGTAAAAACGGTTTTAAACAGTTGTTTATGATATGAAGCAGAATTTTGCTTGTATGTGACATAAGCGCTATCATTCTGTAGTTACCAATACCGCATACGGCACGGTATTTATGTTGGGCTCTTTTAATAACGCTCTACCTAAGAGGAGTGCGATATGCTCAATTGAAAAATTGTTTGGTTGCAGCAGACAGCACACAATATCCACCAAATATCCAGTGTATAGCCCAATATCCACTGAATATCCAGTCCATGTAATCTCATCTAATCCCATCTAATGGGTATCCACTGAATGTGTTTCATATATATGAAAAATATTATTTTCTATTTTACTGATAATATATTGAATAATCACATAAAAAATGATTGAGAAGGAAGTTCTAATACATAATACCTTCAATGCATAAATGTCTTAACCTCCTGATATTATATCCATTGTATATCCATGGATATCTATTATTATTTTTTGTCTGTGCTCAATATATTTTGGGTTTTATTCAAGACGTGAAATTGAAAAAAGATAAATATACCTAAATTGAGTTATCAGAATATGATGAGTTTAATCCACAATACGAATACGTTCATACTATAATGGAAAATTATGCGTACATCCGTCTATTTCCATAATACATAACCGCTAAACTATACAACCAGCCATACACGATGGTATCTGTTCTTGGTTTGCATTGTTTTTGTTGGACCACTTTGTATTTCCACCAATAGGTACTAGTTATACATTCTCAGATTTTCATGTTTGAGGAGGAAGAATATACCAAATGTGAATATGAAATACCCTATTAATATCCATGGGGCGTTAATTGGATATACCAAGCGTGAATATAGGATATCCATGGGATATTAACGAGATATCCAGTAGATATATCCAAAGACATATACCTACAGGATATCGTGTAGATATCTAATGGATATTGTGTGCTGTCTGGGAGGAGTAGAAAATTAACGTTTTTTTATTAATACTGCGATACTGCCACCTACGACATCCCCAGGGCGATCCTGTTTAAAGAGACAATATTCAGGCTTTATAAAGTTCACAGATTTATTAGGTTTAAGGAGCGTCTCGAATAACAGGTTTATGAATGTCGAGAAAATTTCTGATGAGATGAAGTTTGTTAAGAACTCTATGTACATTACAGAATATTATTTTAAGAATATTTCGTTTCTGAATTCCTGTTTTACCATCAACCTGCCTAGATGTCATAATTATCTATATTAGCGAAGACGTTGTTGTATATTGTAATGCGTATTGCCCAGGTAAGCCCAAAGGAGACAGAGTTCGATTAAATTAACTGATTTATTGCTATAAAAAAATATTATTTACAATGCTAAAAATAAACTAAAATACAATGTTCTATATATACATCACTTTGGTACGTAATTATATTGAAAATCACGTTCCGACGGTCCGTACTCCTCTGTCGATCGATGTGTACTGACGATCTGAAAGTAGGTAGGTATAACGGTGCGAAATTTCCACTGTGGTATACGGGATTCTCTATGTCCTATGAGATGTTCAGACAGCCAAAGTTGAGAACAGCCGATAGACCAATACTCTTTCGGTTATAGTCTCAGGATGTGAGTATATCGTTTATAGTTAGTCAATTCCCAACTTAACGAAAATCTCGGTTTTATAGGGATGTAGTTATTCTGACGCGTCAATACCACACCAGAATTATACTAACATTGGGAGCGATCGTTTACAGACGGTCAATGCCCGGCTCAACGTTTGCAAACCCTATAGAGATACTGCAGAGTTTTCGATGCGTCAATACCGCACCGAAATTATTCTAACAGTTTGAACAATCGTTCTCGTTTCCGTCAATACCAGAAACCAACGGCCGTTCAAGTGAATGATGTATAAAAGTCGAATCAGTACTTCGACTTAGTACAACACTCCACGGTGAATTATGTAAAGCGTATAAGGTTAAAGTCAGTACCTTCGACCTACGCTTCGCACTGGAGGCAGCTGAACTCGTAGGAGCTGGAGTCCGTGAACCAAGTTGTCGTCTTGTCAAGAGAGAGAGAGATTCGTGAATGAGTTTGGGGTGGGTTGGGGATTTCTTGGTTGATTTGTCGTTTTCTTGATGCCGCCCTGGTATAGGATAGGTTTCCTCTTCAGGGCTGTGCTGGGGGGTGTGTTGGGTGGTTTAGTGCGCGTTGACCGAGAAATTAGGTTGGGGTTTAAAAGTGTCTAGTAGAAAAATTTTTAAAAGTGTCTAGGAAAATTTGTTTAGAAGTGTCTAGGATGAGAGTTGTTGGGTGGGCTTTTCGCCAGAAGGTGACTGGAGGGTTGTGCTGCGTTGGGGTGAATTGGGGGTTGGTCTCTGGAAGCAGAGAAGCCCAGAAGTGTGCGGAAATGATTTGACAAAAAGTGTCTAGGATGGGAGTGTAAGTGTTGAAGACGAACCATGTATCGTTGCCGATACATAGATATATGCGTTGGGCTGGCTAGGTGTCAGGAATTATGAAATTGAATGTTATTTATTGATTTTGAAAATTCTTAAATGTCTCCGGGTATTTGAGAGCGAAGTATTAGGGGTACTGAAGATTTTTACTTTTTGGATTTTTGTTAGGTGAAAGGTGTATAGGAGACATTTTTCAAAAGTGTATGGAATTTAGTATTTTGTTGAAGTTTGGTAGAAAGTTGCGGTGACGTGCCTTCGGTGGTTTGGGAATGTTTTCGATGGTCGGTGGAATAATAACAATTTTAAATCTAAAAACGCGGGTGCGTCGATCGTCGGGTGCGTCGATGTCGTCTTGTCTGTTGGCTTGCATTTTTATATACATCTTAGCGGTGGTGGTGGAAGTCTCCTTCCCTTCTGCTGTCGATTCTTCGTGCGCATCTTGGCGTGGGGGACTTTGCTGTTCTGGTGGGGTACCACGTCATCGCTGCCTTAACTGGTTTATTGAATCGATATTTCTAGTAATGAATTTATATCATTACAATATAGTAAATTTCTCTAGTTTATTGGATGCAGACTTCATCTCGTGGAGGAGATGGGCTACCGCTCTGGTAAGTTCGTCCAGATTTACTACAGCGTGGAGTTCTTCGAACAGATTGTTGAGTTCTGTAAACTTGTTTATTTGTGTGGATGTTTCTGAGTTGGCAGCTTGATTGAGATTGATATATGTGATATTGTTTGGAGAGGTAGAAATCGTGGTAGGTTTTAAGGCTAAGCTTGGAAATCCTGGTTTTTGGAGAGAGTATTTTGTGTCCACGGAAATATACTTTGTTGCTGTCGGTTTGGGTTGTTCGTTGATCTTCTTTGTTACAGCCATTCTCGTCGCTTGATGTATTCGGGACAGATCTCCGCATTGGCTGGATGGTTGCCTTTGCAGTCAGCTCATTTAGCTGGCTTCGATCTGTCCTTCGGGCATTCGAGTGTAAGATGTGAGGCTGCACATTTCAGACATCTCGGAGATCTGCCGCAGTTTGATGTGGTGGGACCCCATAACTGACAATTATGGCATTGGATTAAAGGTTTTGAGTGCCTCCTATATTCCCACTGGAATCGTGTAGGTTCACCTTGACGTTTTTGTTTAGGTAGTCAAGCGTGTTTTTGGGCTTTGTAACTATCAAGTATAGCGGTCTCCCATTTGTTGTCATTCTAAAAATATCCTTAATGGATATTTTGTGTAATTCTTCTTTGATGTCGTCAATTTGCAACCCTTCTGCAGGCCCTCTGATAACAAAGGCGTAGTCTTGTCCTCCCTTCTAGAATACGAGTGAAAGGAGACTTTTTCTAAGCGTAACGTTTTCTTGAGATTTTCGAAGTCAGCGGTATCTTTGATAAAAATTATTTATTTATTTATGTATTTATTTATTTATTTATTTATTTATTTATTTATTTAATTTATTTATTTATTTATTTATTTATTTATTTATTTATTTATTTATTTATTTATTTATTTATTTATTTATTTATTTATTTATTTATTTATTCATTCATTCATTTATTCATTTATTTATTTATTAATACAATGTTCAAACAGGACAAACCCAACTACAGAACAGGAACTTAAGTATATTAATTACAAAGAATAATATCATCAGTCAAAGAAGATTGCATGATTACTAATCGAACATATCCTGTGAAGTGGCGAAAATTTTCAAATATTTGTTCGAGGGGTAGGAAGGTAAAACGTATTGACAGCTCTTGAAGCTACTCTAGGAGTGTTGAACTGAAATTTAATAAGAAGATCGGGATAACTGATGTTATTATTCACAATTTTAAACAGGAATATCAATAAGTGACATTCACACAATGCCTCATTTGAAGTGTACCAGTACGAACTCCTACCGGGGGGTAAATGCCATTCATTTTAAAGGAAAGAAATTTCAAAAACCTCCGTTTAACTGACTCAAGTTTCTGAATGTGTACGTCATAAAAAGGACTCTAAATAACATCTGCGTATTCAATTTTAGACCTAGCATAGGCGCAGTACAATGCCTTTAAAGTGCCTTGGTCATTGAAGTCACGAGAGTTTTGAACTAAGAAGCCCTACATTTTGTTAGCAGACATCAAAATTATCGTCGAGTTGGCCGTATATTTTTTCATTTCGAAATAGTTCTGAATTACCTCTTTCAGACGTTTTACCATCTCTCTATAGGCACAGACGTTGCCATCAATAACTATTGGTGGACAAGTATGGTGGTTGCTTTTGTTGGTATATTTTGAGTTTTTTTACCTTTTTATTTGTGTGTTTATTCTCGTCATCGGTTTCGAGTTTTTTTTTATTCCAGTTTTTTCCTTTTCCTCTGCGGAGGGTTTGCATCTTGGATGTCATCGTCCGAGATCTCGGATAGAGAGTTGTATTTATTTTGTATATTTGTGGTTATTTGGTTTCGAATCTTTTGGTGAATTAGTTTATTAAAAGTAGTGTATTTTCTTGGTTTGACGATATCTGGTGTGGGAATATCCGCTAATTTTATCTGCTCATTTTGAGTAATGACTGCGACGGCATTTAAGTCTTCGGTTCTGGGTTGGATATTTAGATTTCTGGCTGTCATGGTTTTTTTATCAGTTTTGCATACTACGAAGTGAAATGGTTAGCCATGGGTAGATTAGCACTTATTTCATTATCTTGTGCTCAAGAGATATTGGATCGATTCACCCTCGTGGGTAAGACCAAATCCCGGCCCACAACACTAAACCCTACCAACAATCCCACGTCAACCGCCAACAACAACACACTTACACAAACCCTCAATCTCCGAAACCTCCCAACCCAATATTCTACCCAAAAATCCCTATTCACACTTCTCAACACATAGAACTCCTCAATGGTCACATCCTGTATTTGGAAGTTAATTTCAATAGTACCGCTTGACTCAAAAATCATCGCCAAGGCCACCAACAAGCCCACATCGATGTTTCGCATCGTTACCACCTCCGAAACGCATTATCACCAGGTCCTCACCTCCGGCCTCTCATTTCATGGTCTCCCGCATCAGTGCGCGCCATCAAACGCCAATCCGCTACTCCCTGTCCCTAAATATCCCAGTCGATTCACGCAAACCGGACATTCCTCCGAATCTTGTCGGTATAAACCGATATGCCCTTCTTGCGGCCAAACTTGTCACCGACCAGAAAATTGCCCCAAGTCCGGAACTCCCACATGCACATATTGCGGTGGTCCTTACCCCGTCTTCCACCCTCGCTGCCCTCACAGGCTTATGATACCCAAAACCTCACAAGAGACCGCCGTCTCACTTGAAAAACCACCAGTTCCCTTCGAACTCTCTACCGGCACCAAAATCCTAATCGAAGTCATCACAGTTCCCAACTCAAAGGATATCATAGCCGACACACTTCGTCACATAATTCCTTCCATCTATCGACACAACTGTTCTATAACAAATATAGGCAGGCGTGCTCACTTTGCTTTCACTCCCATCAGGAGCGAAAGCGACTCAACTTGATCCGCGAGCCCCATCCACCCCGTCGGTGCTGCAGGTTTTCCACGTTTTTTTCTGTTGCATAGTGAATTTATTCGCTTATGAGCCGACGTATAACGAGTTTTTGGATTTACTTGATTATTATACCAGCTATCCACTCAATTCAACATTTTAACCAATCATTCAAAAAAAATTTATATTTCAACATTTTAACGAGTAATTTACAAAATTTTATATTTCAACATTCAAACCACCTCACCACAGACAATATGCACCTAACTAACTAAATTCAGACATCTTCCACACACTTTTCAATGTCTCCTAGTCACTTTTCAAACAAATTCGAAACAAAACTCAAAAATCCTAAAATCATTCCTAACTTTTCTTATTAACTCTCATAACATCGGAGACACCCAATCCCAAAAGTATTTTCAAATTTCCAATAATTTCAAACACCCACCTCATCTTCTCTTAACTATCCGCAACGCAACGTGGTTCGTCTTATTCATATCCGACCTTTACTAGTCACTTTTAAATTCCCCATCCTATACACTTCTAAAAACACGTTCTCACAAAAATTACCCAATTTCGCTGCTGATTGTTCCTGCCTCTCTCTCCGGTCGATTTGTAGCAAAAAACCACCAATCATCTATAAACAAAACAAAACTTCGAATTTTCTAGACACTTTTTTTTCTCAAATTCCATACACTTTTCCAAAACGGAATTTTCAGTCACTCTTTCAATTCAAGCCAAAGTCACATCGCGCACACAAACCCCAACCAGCCCTGCAGAGGAAATATATCCTATATCAAGGTCAAATTCCAACACAAACTACCCCAAAATAAAACATTACAAACCCTAACTTAAAAAAATCTTCGAACTTCTCTCTCTCTCCCTTGAGTCTACGGGTATATTCCGAGGGATACGAAGTTCCCATGATTGGGTATAAAGGGATGGGTGAGAAATTAATAAGATAAACTCAGCTAATTTCAGAATAATTTTAATAGATTTTTCTCACTTAAAACCACTTTATCGAATTCACAGATTATCACGATTTTGCGACAATGATGTGATAGCCATTAATACATGAGCATGTTATAGAATACGAAACAAACCGCAGACGAGTTTCGTATACAGTGTTAGGGAAATTCTGAGGGCACATATGTTTCATCGTCAATGTGTTAGAGAGAGACATATAAATTCTTATTCTTATTCTTTTTCGCCGACAGGTTATCATAAAGTTGAAAACGTCCAATAGATCTAAACATATGTCTGGTAGGCATTTTAACTCATTATATAAAAGTTTGCAATTAAAGAAGTTAAGGTTAGAAATACAGGTGTAATGTAGACAGTTTAGTTTATTAATTGAGAAATAATAAGATTGTACTAAACTGATAGCTTAATGCAATGAACAATAAAAAAATCAACATTACTTTCGTTTATCCCTTCATTATAACAACCAGATTAACTTACAAACAAACAATTCAGAAGTAATAATCTAATTCTCTATATCAGTTCGGTTAGTATAGGCTAATATGATTTGAACAATGAATTAAAACCTACATAGTAAGTATTTGAAATAAGTGTATCTATATTATGAAAAAATGCTTCCCCAACTACCAGAGCTTTGGAAATTTATATATTAATATTATTCAAAGAGCCGCTTTATCAAACAACATTCTCAACTGATGGCAAT
The DNA here is from genome assembly GCA_963921935.1 of Galeruca laticollis. Lineage (NCBI taxonomy): Eukaryota > Metazoa > Arthropoda > Insecta > Coleoptera > Chrysomelidae > Galeruca > Galeruca laticollis. The sequence continues at coordinate 45,666,685 of OY998177.1, forward strand.
AAGCATCTACAATTCATGGAATTATACTGGATGATGCCACTAAAAAATCACTGGACGATAGCGTTGATTGATAACGTATATCAATGAACGGCGAAAAGCTAAAAAAATGACAATCGTCGATATAGAAAGTGCAATAAATGAATATGAGCATACTAATATTCATTAACATCATAAGGAATATTCAATAGCAACAATACAGAGTCTAAAAGCGACAATATGTCGTAATGAAACAAGTGTATTCCGTGTATCACCATTTTCTTTAATAGGGTATCACAATATGCGAAATAAGTCTAATATTTGTATTATAACAGTATTCTATTTACAAAAATATCTCAATATTAGAACCGCCTGTAATTCCTACGCTCCTGATAAAACGATTTCGTCTACAGCCGTAACTCTTCTATTTTTATCTATCCCCTCTCTTCATTTTAAATCTACACGTTGGAAGTATGCCCTTAAAATATTCATTTTTATTTTTAAGAGAAATCATTCTCCATTAAATTTGAACGTAAAACGATAATTCTCTCATAGTCAACGGGAAAATATAACCAGTGTGTTAGAGAAAGACAATAGTGAGACAGACAATCAAAAGCCAGCCTAGATTATTATATCAGTACATCTGGGTACTGACTGGGTACGTCACTCAATGTTGATGTTAAGCTCAAAACGGGGGTTTATTCGAACATTTGATTTAATATCATTGAAGAATTAAGAAGTTTTATTTTTATTTTTTAATTTATTACCCATCAGAATATTACTTATATCTATAAAGAGTAGGTACTTTCATTAGAATTCGATGTTATTTAAGTTATTATCATAGCGTTTTTAAATTTGTTCTGTGTCTGTTTACACAGAGAATTCGTTTCTCATTTGCACAAACGTAAAGAACACTAATTTTTTTTTACTAATACATTCAAACCCAAGATGTTCAGTGAGAGTGTTCACGTTGCCAAATCTGAAAAAAGTAAAAGTTTAAACCGTTTTCAAACTGAAAACTAGAGCAATTTCCAGCATTACAATGAAATGTTCAACAAATAAATGGAATTAATTATCTTGATCTATTACAACCTTTCGAATAATCATAATTGAAAGCTTCTTATAACTTGTTCTCGTGTTAGAACAATGCATTTTACAATTAATATAAATATACAATGAAAGTTGGCAACACTGTTTCTGTTATCCTGTTAGTACCTGCAAAGAATTTGTATAATAACACATGGTCGTCATGGACATGTATTGCACGTTTTCCACTTTATGATATCCTCTAGCGAAAAAGAATAATACAATGAATTTATATGTATTTGTCTCTTTCTAAAACATTGACGATATGTTCTATATGTGCCCTCAGAATTTTCCTAACACTGTATAATATGCGAGTGTATTAATGGCCATTACATGACAGTTGCATACATTATTTTTTCTACTCCGATTAATAAGTATTATTTAATTATTAATTGTCAATGAACAATGAAGGGAAATTCAATAAATAAATTTAAAACTTTTAAACATAACAATTCTTTAATTTGCTTTGTTAATATATACCTAAATTATTTATTGCAACATTGAAAAAATTTATTTGGGGGCTGATCTAAAAAATGGTAGAATATGGGTAGGGATCCCACCCTTACCACATAACTTTCATAACCTACCGATTACACCATTGGGCTACGACTTCTCGCGAATTTAATGAATAAAATTGCATTTATGACTTAAAATGACATTACTATTTATAATTTCTTTATAAAAATTCAAATTCTTTCATTCGATTTAATTAAGTATATACTTTCGAAAAAATTAATTGATTTTCAAATGCTTCGTTCAAAAACCTTATAATTTCATCTGGTAGAAATATTTTCGATTTTATACCAATAAATCCTTAGGATTTACGTTTTATTGCAGCATGCAAGTTGGGATATTTTGATATGTCAATATCATTCCTTATGTTTAAAAGATTTGGTAATTGAACAATGTGTCCGTACAGATGATTGTTTCATTTTCTTTTGTAATTCTTCAAAATTATACTGTTAATTCTTATAAATGGTACCATTTAAGAGACATAATACAAGAAACTTATTCTTCAAATATTGTATTAAAATATACAATAGGTCTTGCTCAATTGAAGAGATTATTTGTAATTCGATTCCGTACTATATTACCCCTATTTAATAGTTGAGCATCGTCCATACTAATATCATCTTCATCAACAAAATTGTTGTCATCTTCGAGTAAAATTAGATTTTCATCAATTGGTATATTCCTTCTTATAATAATGTTGTGGAGCATGGCACAAGCATATACTATTCTTGACACAAATGCGGGATCGTAATGCAAAACTCGGTCAGAATGTAAATAAAGCCATACACCTTTGAGCATTACACTGGTTCTTTCAATGCAATTCCGAATTTGTTGATGTCGATGGGTGTATCTTTACTGCGGTGTATTTGGTGCTGCTCCAACTACAGGTGTCAGTAAATATGGCAAAAGCGGGTAACCTGCATTACCTATCAAATATGTACTTTCATTTCCATTAACGAACCTTTGATGTTTTAACATCACTCATTCGCCATGTAGCGGAATCGTGTACACTGCCAGGAAACTGGGCATTTATAGATAATATGCAACAATTTCCGTCACAAATGATTTGACAATTGATACTGTGAAAATTATTTCCATTTATGGAAACGTTAGGTGGATAACCAATAATTTAAAATGATGGTGGTACCATTTTATATGGGTACAGTCTATACATTCAACTATTCCAGGGACATGGAACTTTCTATAAAAATAATTTTTCACGACTGCGATGTCTTCGTCATTTTGGGGGAACTTTAGACGTCTGTTAACCGGATGCTCAACCATAACATTAACAACATCATGAATTGATCGGACAACGTTAGATTGTGATAACCCATTTAAATAATCTACGCCCACAGATTTTTGATAACTCCCATGAGCTAAGAAATGAAACATTTACAGTAAGCGACAAGTTTTACCAAATTTGTAACAAAGATATTTACATCCGGCCAACTAATATTCCATCTACATGTTTTTTTGTGAATTATCAAAATGGTAAATGTACCAGTCAAAAGAATTGGCATAAATAAATTTATCTCTATGGGTAAAGAAATTGCAACATTCCTAAAGTTACCAAATCCACAATTATATACAGGACATGCGTTCAGAAGATCCTCTGCAACGATTCTTATTGACGCAGCAAGTGATATCATCGCAAGCGTCATGATGGCTGCAGGTCAACATCAGTAGCAGAAGGGTATATAGAACATTATATGCAAAATAAGATCTACACTCCAAATAAAATTGTAAATTCGGTGCAACAGTCTGCCTCTACATCAGCCACATCATCCACAATACCAACTTCGAGATCAATACTCGCCACGATAACATCTTCATCTGTAAATTGGGTGCAACAGTCTTCCTCTTCGATAACATCTGCATCAGCGATAAGCGACCAGTTTCTAAGAGATGAACATATAAGTGTGGATATAGAAAAATGTTTCCATTTGTACAAATATCAACATACATTTTGTGACAAAATAATTTTCTAGTTATATAAATATCTATTCATTTATTTATTTGTAACAAGAAAATACTAATTTAACAGTAAAACTAACCTTTATTCCAATTTAAAGTATTCCACACTTCTACAAATTAAAAATGTTTTTATTTGTATTAAAAATATTGAGAAGTTAAGTAGTGACATTTTATACGTTAGATTGAAAATTGGGTAGTCAGTCGTCAATTTACAATTTTACACCATAGAACAAAAATATAGAGTAGCCATGGTATGTAATGAACATAATGGCCTGCGAAATGACCATAATAAAAAATCAAAATGTTAATTGTCGTACATAAAGTATAGTATTGAACTCGCGTGTAATCTCTCGCACAGTCGCCTAGCGGCTCGTATTGCAAACTTAATCCTCGTGTAATACTCGACTTACATGCTCGTTGAATAATGTACTGTAATGTTTTTTTCTTAATTATTTAAACAGTAAACGGGTGGGATAAGCTTTAAACACACGGTATGGCTACTTACGAATTTATTTAAACACTAAACTACTCACCAACACTTAATTTATATACACACAACCTTAATTATTAGTTTATATCAACACTTCGCTATTTCGGTGTATTATGGTTTATTTGTCGAGATCACTTTATCAACTAAACTAAACTCTCCCGCTGGCCGGTCCTTTATATATTAGTGCCTTTTTAACTACATAATTCTAGATTGCGGCTTACACAAAAACTATCGTCTTTTCGGGATATTTCTCGAATGCCGGCTCAATCCTTAAAAGACCTTCGGAGAACATGTCTGTAAAAACGGTCACAAAAAAATCCCAATAGACCTTCTGAGAATTCGGTGCGCTCGCCACTTTTTTAACTCCGTTAACATAAGGTTACAGGACCGTACTTAGTATCTACTTCGGTGTGCGAGTTCGTAACAGTATTAATTATTGTTGGCAATTTCTTCAATGAGTTCTATCCAATCTATGGAATTATTTTTCAATTGACAGTGACCAGTAACTTATCTTGCAACTAGTAGCAAATACCATCTCTACATTATTAATTTCTGATTGTTTCTTCTGAAAGTTCTGTAGTAGTTTCCTGCATGCGTTTCCAACTTATTTTTCTTTATACATTGGGCAATTTCGTAATTATAACATTCCAAAAGCTTAAATTGTTGCTGATCTTTAACTGATAGTCCGTAACTATGTAGTATTTATTTATTTGAATAAATAATGTGGTAGATCTAAAGAACTTAATATTTATAAGATCATCATCGGTAACACAATTTTTTAGGTATTCGTAAATAATAGGCAATAAATAACAACTCAATGAATACTTTTCTTCAATACACGAGTGTTTTATTCTTCATCAAAACTATTATGATTTATAGCTTATTGTATAAAGAACATAAATTATAATGGGATATTTTTTTCATAATAATTAAATTTACGGTTTTTAAATTTTTATGTAAGTACTACTACAAGCTTGTAAAGCTCATTCACTTTTTTTAAAATAATACAATGTGAATAATATTGCTCGCTTATTTAAGAAGATTTGGAATAAGTCACGTTTTACAAGAAGTTTACAAATGTTTTGTGATTAAACTGGATCCCATCACAAAATTGTCGCTTGTTTAATAGTTATCGAAATTTTGTAATAAAATGGTTCAAAACCAATATTAGTATGGTGTTTAAAACAATATTGGACACTTTATTCTGACTACCAATGAATCTCTCACATCACTTGGAATTTAATCACTCTATGGACGAACAATCGGTATAAGAAGGTCTTCAAATTTGATTCCAACAAGTCAGTGTTTAATGAAACAGTACATAGATGTTTAAACTATTTTAGAAGTAGAATCCATTTCACGAATGTTGAAGAAACCTGAAGTTGGAACATTGACAATCGCAGAAACCAAATTATGTCTCGTTTATCTACCTCGCTTAGTAACGACCACAGGCGTAGAACTATAATTTATGTCAATAGCCATTTTTTTATTTGATATTTTACTTTTCCGCCCAACCTATCTATATGCGAGAAAAGTATTGGTAAAGTTGGAATTTTGAACAATTTTTTTGAGTTATTTTCACGTTTTCCAACAACAACAACACGAAAAAACGGTTTTTAGAAAAAAAAATCCTGTGTGTATGTCGTCGTCGTCGTCGTTGTCGTCGGCCACTTTTACTTACATGTCTTTTTAGCACGATACAGCCTCCGGAGTGCAATAAGTCACCAATTTTAATTAAATATTGTTAAGGACATCTCACTGATGAACCTTATTGATTTTCAGCCCGCCAGAGCCTATACAAAAGGTGCTACAATACTTTAAGTACGATATTTCTGTCATTTTTGGAGAAGCTTCAGTTTGTTAGCACGATACAGCCTCCGGAGTATATACAAGTGATCAATTTTATGATTGGATATTATTCAGAGCATGTCAAAGATGAACCCTATTGATATTCAGATCACTAAAGCCAGTACAACGGGTGCTATGGTACTTGAAGTACCATATTCTAGTCAGGACTTCCATGCTAGACTTCCAAGTGCGTTGTTGGATTTTTATATTGGAAAATAAAGTTAAAAATTTATCTTTTATTATTTTAAAAATTTTCTATAAATCGAAGGAGTCAATAGAGTGATTCTCATTGATTTCCTTTTACCTACTTCACCCCCAAATGCGGAAATTCCGTTTCAAACGGAATATACTCGCCGGTTACGCGAAAAAATTCAAAAGTTACAAAATTTGAAACCAGAACTTTTCGACAGTGATAAACTAAATTGTAACAAAACTGTGTGTGTTAAAAAGCCGGCTGTGACTGTGAAAACATCCCCTAGATCAAAATTAAAAGGTACGTCTAATAAAAAACCAGTCACAAAAAACAAAATAAAAAGATTAAAAAAAACTAATAAAAAATCAATCAGTGAAAAAGGAGATAGGGCCAATAAACTCGACACTACTCATGAGCAATTGAGCCCCATTCCCTTAAACACAAACTCACACATTATTGAAAAATTCTCAAATGAAAGAGCGAGAATCAAAAGCAAAACGCTAGAATTACAATCCAAAAATAAAGATTATTTAAAAATAGCTTATATTGATAACGAATCACTGATTGATGATTCTGACATAAACACACATAGTTCACAAAATATTGAAAATATACAAATTCCTATACATACATTTGAAACACTAGACGTTAGTACACTTTCAAAAAGTATTGAGACAATCAAACAACAAAACGCTGCAAAAAAGTGTCTAGAAGAAAATAAAAAGTGTATAGGACACAAAAAAAGTTTATAGGAAACATCAAAAAGTGTATGGAAAACAATAAAAACTGTATAGAACACAAAAATTTTTCAAGCCCGGAAAGTAATTCTTCAAAACGTTCCGAATCCACGAATTTTAACACTAACTACGACAATTTAGACAACGAATTAACAAATTCACAAGCAAAAAACTTCGAATCTTCAATTCCGATTTGGCGTGGTAATAACACTTATCCCACGTCTACACCAGATAATTTGAACATAAATAAACATAATAACCAAGAAAAAATGGAAGAAGACACAATTGGGCCAAACTCGAACGGCAACTCGTCAGATGACTCAGAAGCTAAACAGCGAATTTCCGAAAAAAATACGGAAATTATTACCAGTGTACAAATCCACGCTGATGCCAATATTTCATGGGCGAATGAGGTGGAAAATAATGAATCAAATAATATTCAACGAACTGATAATTTTGTTTCACAATATTCAAGATTATCAAAAAATGCCCCTGCCATTGTCGCCAGACAACTAAACATGGTATCTTCTGACAAAAAGAAGCAAGCAACTGAAGATCTAAACGCGATACAAATAATTCCACAACCAAATCAAATGGAAACAGAAGATATAACGCCACCCGGATTTGTCAAACCAAGAAAAACAACATCCTTTAGTAATATTCTAAATAGAACAAAAAAACAACACCAAACACCAACATCAAATCCATGGACTAAACTTACAAACAATAATCCAGAATTTCCCAGTTTACCCTCCAAAAACATCCTCCCCACAACTTCGCAACCATCCCATTCTCACCCCCAAGAAAAGAAAACAACAAATCAGCCACCACCTTCAACCAGCGACATGAACCAATTCGCCGAAGTAAACAACATGTTTAAAGAACTTAGATCACTCGTCAACCTAGACGAATTAACTAGAGCGCTACAAGACCTGCTGCGAGAGATGAGAAAAGCCTCCAATAAAATAGAAAAATTCACTATATACAATAACTTTGTAACTAACATCGACAGCTATGACATCTAGGCAGGTAGGTGGAAAAACAGTAATTCAAAAAAGATTCAATCTCAAAATCATTTTCTGTAATGTACAATCAGTACATGATAAAATCAATTTAATCAGACATTTTCTCGACATTCACAAACCAGATATTTTCTTTCTAATCGAGACGTTCCTTAAACCAAATAAATCTATCAACTTCAGAAATCCTGAATATCGTCTATTTAGACAAGACCGTCCCGGTGATGCCAAGGGGGGCGGTATCGCCTTATTAATCAAAAAAGACATCAAATTCAAACTCTTGCAACAAAATAAAACATCAATTGAGCATATCGCAATACTGTTCGATAACAAAATAAAAATCGTAGGGGTTTATAATCCACCAACAGTAAAATTAAAAGACGAAGATTTTTTCAATCTAGTAAAAACACACAATAGGGTGTTGATAGTGGGAGATCTCAACTGTAAACACCCACAGTGGGATCCCCTCCTGTCACACCCTAATCAAAATGGTATTACTCTGTTAAACTTCTGCGATAGTTTTGATTGCAATGTATTCTTTACTGATACGCCAACATATTTTCCATTTGCTAATTACTCCCCGAGTACGTTAGACATTGCGATAGGGAAAAATATAAACAATATTACAAAAATTAAAACATTAACTGATTTCAATTCGGACCACGATCCGGTACTAATTCACCTGAAATTGAGACATAACACCCAAACGATAGTAAACAAAATATACGATTTTAAAACCACTAATTGGACGCAGTTTAGAAAGCACATAAATGAACACTTCACAATTATTAACAAAATTGAAAACATAAATCAACTTAATGAAATCATAGAAAAGTTACAGTCAATAATAATAGATGCAAGAAATATAACTACATCAATAAGACCCAAACCTAGTAATCAAAACTTGCTTCCGGATCACATTGTACAAATAATAAAAGAAAAAAATAAAGCCAGGAAAAAATGGCAACGAACTAGATCCCAAGAAGATCACCTGCTCGTAAAACAATATCAGCAACAAATAAACGAGTCAATCAAAAATCACAAAAATAACGATTGGGAGAAATTTCTGTCAAACTTAAAGCCAGAAGATAATTCCCTCTGGAAAATCACCCGCCGCTTAAGAAATCAATCTAAAACTATTTCTAAAATTATAAATAATAACCAAACAATAACTGATCAAATAACTATCGCAGAAAGGTTTGGCGAGTACTTCCAAAATAATTTTATTAATCATGCACTGCATTCTCAATATCATCAAAACATAACAAACGTTGTTCAACAATATATAAGTCAAATTAAGGAATTAAACACACAAAATTTAACCACTTTTTCAGAGATATACAGCACAATTCAACGTTTAAAAAATAAAACAGCCCCTGGGTTAGACGGTATCCAAAATATTTCAATTAAAAATTTACCAAATAAGGCGATCGTCCAACTTACCTATGTAATTAATTACATAATCAAAACTGGACAATATCCCGATATGCTCAAGATATCCAACATTATACCCATCATCAAAGCGAATAAAGAATCATGTTATGTAGATAGCTATAGGCCAATATCCTTATTAAACAATATAGCAAAGGTGATTGACAAAATAATCTTAAAAATATTACAAACTTTTGTTGACAAAAATAATATTATTCCACTCGAGCAATACGGATTTAGGAGTGACCACAGCACGGTCGCCCAAATTATTCGAGTTATCAATTATATCCGTGAAGGTTTTTACAAGAAACATAAAGCCATCATGACAACCTTAGACATAAAAAAGGCTTTTGATTCCGTATGGCTCGAGGGGTTAATATTCAAATTAATAAAACTACAAATACCTGACTATTTGATAAAAATAATCAATTCTTATTTAAAGAATAGAAAATTTTACTCAAAAATTCAGGAATTCTCAGCAGGCCCATATTCCATACAAGCGGGAGTCCCGCAGGGGTCGGTATTATCGCCTTTGCTATACTCCCTCTTCACTTATGATCTTCCATCTGCACCCCAAGTTCTAACCGCTATGTACGCTGACGACACGTGTTTTGTAGCTTCTGCAAAGCAACTAGAACACGCACTTTACACTATTCAAACTCACATTAATAACACAATTATCCCATATTTCAACAATCACAAACTAGCACTAAACCCCTCCAAAACAGAGTATTTATTACTCAGGAGAAGTGCCAGAGGAGCCTCCTCATTGCAATCGCAGCTTTGTATTGACGGCCATTTCATTGCCCCAAGTATTAACATTAAATACTTGGGATACTCAATGCAATATAACACAAATGCAAGCGCGCACATTAACCAACAAATACAAAAAGCCAAGATTGCAATGAGTAGACTCTACCCTATCATATGCAAACACAGTAAACTCTCTACACATAACAAAATTCTCATTTACAAGCAAGTCATTCGCCCCATACTCACATATGCAGCTCCTGTATATTACACTGGCACTAAATATAATTTTCATTCTCTGCAGATGATACAAAACAAGTGTCTTAGAATGGCAATTAAATACAAAACAACTTATCCTAAACTCCCTAAAACCGCTTGGTTACATGAGAAAGCCAAAATACCTACTATCAAAGACTTTATAAATAAGATCTCTGATAAATTTTATAATTACTGTCTGCCACAAGATCTTCGTCAAAATCTCATAGACGCAAATCGCGCAGAAGGCATCCGCGATAGTGGGTGTAGGCTTCTGCATGGATCACTAATTACATAACATGACTGTTTAAAATTCTGAACCCATTTTCATACAAGGGGTAGCTGCAACACAGGTAACTGCGCTGCAGCACCCCGTTTACAATTACATTTTCGATGCTAAATAAATTACACTAATTTAAAAACAACGTCCGCCATGTTGCCAACTCGAAATCTAAATCCCCGAGTCAATTTTGAAACCCTGTTTTTCAGCTGCTTTTCAGGGAGAACTGAGCCGAAAGATGATAGGAGTCAAAACTATATGTTAGGGACAAAGTTATTGTAACAGACAAAATATATGGATAATGCCCGAAGGGCAAGGAACCATGATGTATATAGACGAACACAAGTTTACTGAGAATCGCCAGCCCATCGGCTTAGTATGCTACTTGAGTTTGTATTATACTATACTTTTAGTAAAATTGTAAATAGGGAGCGACAAACTTGAATAAAGATCATTTTAAACAAACATATTCTAGTCATTTTTGGAGAATTTTCAGTTTGTTAGCACGATTCAGCCTCCAGATAGTATACGATTTATCAGTTTTATGATTGAAATATTGTTCAGGGTGTCTCACAGAAATACTCTATCGATTTTCAGTTGACTAGAGCGAGTATAGCGGGTCGTATAAATCCAGATATGCTAAATTTTTGGTTATTTTTGGAGAAATTTCGTAGTGTATACAGTAGTGTATACAGTAACAGGTTTATGATAGAGTATTGTTCAGGGCCACAGATGCGGAAAAGTTAGTTTCAATCTTTAAAACCGTTTATTGGAGGTTGTGTTTGTGTATCCGGTTTCATTTATTTGTTGAATATTTTTTATTTTGTATATTTTAAGACGTTTAGCTAGTTTATAAGTGAGTGTTGTGTGTTTTATTTAGTATAAAAAACTTGTTGGTACCAGGGGAAAAACTATCCATAGTTAAGGCCGGCAGATTGTAGAAAGCATAGCCCAAAGAAAACGTAATAAGAGAGTGTTTGCTCCCGTACAAACAGCTGGCATCGCGTCGACCTGAGCGCACCCCTTGCGGGCGGCAGAACTAATTCTTACAGACGGGATATTTAAATTTCGTAGTTTGGATTATGGGCAGGTAAATTTTGGAATTTTTCTTAAAATTGTTTATTATATAATTATTTCATCCCAAAAAATTAAATTATATTTCATTTTTTGTAATGAAATAATTATAATAAACAATTTTGAGACATACAATTTAGATAAATAAGAAAATAGCAAACATTTAAATTTTTTATTAACCTGTACATAATATAAAGAAAATTATTAACCACAAAATTACATATTTGTACTAAAATTATATTTAAGAAAAGTAATCCAATATCATATCAAATTGCACATTCAGTAATTTTAATATTATTGACAACAAATGTTTTAATAAAAAGGAGTTAAAAACTAGATTCCCCATATCCATGAAGACAGGAACAGACCTCAGATGCGGAAAAGTTGGTTTTAATCTTTAAAACCGTTTATTTTTTATTCTATAAGAGATGATTAAATGATATGACTGCGTCTGCAAAAAAAAATACTTAATTGCTGCGAAAATTTAACGATAACCTGGTTTTACGGAGACAAAATCATACGCTCCGGGCAAACGATATAAATTACAATTGGCCTGTGACAAAAATAATACCTAAATCTTGTTAACTTACATATACACAAAAAAATCGTTCCTACAAATCGTGTGTGTAATCTTACTATATTATCTCACACAATAAAATTATAACTATAAAACGAGCGGTGCACAAATTATGAGCCAGAACCTACAGATTTAACTGAACCTATGAACTTGTCCAATAACAAATTAAAAAAAATGGTTATATATTCTATCTATGCAAACATTTATGTTATCAATATCAATATCTAAAAATGGGAATTCAATTTTTGTCAAATTCATTAAAAGTTTTAGAAGTGAAGGGTTTTAGTTAATTATGAACCTCATGTATTGATAATATAGTCACAAACTTAGATGATGATAAACTCCATACAGGGGTGTATGAACCATTAGTGTCGGATCATAGTGGTAATTATTTGTTTTCTAGAATTGATCATTGTAATAATACATCCGTTAGGAAGTGTATGAGAAGAATTGTAAATAATAATAATTTAATTAGTTTTGTAAACCAAATTCAGGAAGTTCAATGGCCTGATTCTGGACGACTAAACTCGGATCAGTATGCAAATCTCATTACCGATATACTGTCTACATGTGCTGATACATGTTTTCCTTTGAAATCAATTGCTCATAGAAAGACAGCTTTAAACTGGTTTACAAGCGAACTTAAGGCAATGCGAAATGAAGTCTACCATTTGAGAGAGAAATTTAGGTCTGAAAAATCACTCTTAGATTGGTATAAATACTGTCAATTGCGGAAAGACTACCGTAAATCGCTTAAAATTGCGAAAAAGAATGCATATGAAAAAAACATTAATGAGTCAGATAACAAGAGTAAAGCTATCTGGAGTATTGTAAATCAGGAAAGAAACACTAAACATCAGAACAGAGTGTCGCACACATTAGAATCTAGTGAATTTAACAAATTTTTCGCAGGCATATCGGAAACTATTCTGAAAAGTATTGACAGTCCCCAAACTGACCCATTACATTTTTTGAATGCCCTACCTAGACCATCATCATCCTTTTTCATGTCGTCAATTTTGGAGACTGATGTTCACGAGGCTGTATTATCTCTAAAATGTAAGCCAAGTCTGGATTTTTATAATTTAAACGCAAAGATGATTAAAGTTACTTTGACTTCGCTAGTTGGACCATTGACAACCTTATACAACAAATGTATAAATGAGGGGAACTGGCCCCACGTACTGAAAATATCAAAAATTATTCCGGTATTCAAAAGTGGCGACATCGATCTCGTTAACAACTATAGGCCTATAGCTATTATACCTATAATCTCCAAAATATTTGAAATACTGATAAAAAATAAACTAAGCTCCTATTTAGAACATAAGAACTTAATATCTGAATGTCAATTTGGGTTTCAGAAACATAAGTCAACCATTCTGGCAATCTTGAATGTGATTGAGAGCATAGTTGAGGGTCTGGATGCGGGTAAAAACACGTACGCCATTATGTGTGACCTAACTAAGGCCTTCGACTGTGTGAGCTCGGACATTTTATTGCGAAAGATGGAACATTACGGATTCCGTGGTCGAGAGTTGAAATTGTTTAAATCTTATTTGGAAAATCGTCAGCAATACGTAAGCTACAATGGCTGTGAATCTAGTCGGATGTCGGTAAACGATGGAGTCCCGCAGGGTTCAGTGTTAGGACCATTATTATTTTTACTATACATAAACGATCTACCGGCGTCTCTTGAGTGTCGATCGGTTTTATTTGCAGACGATGCTACATTCTTAACGAAAGGAGAGGAAAATGTCAGCATCGAGAATCTAAAGTTAGCTAAATCTTGGTTTGATTCAAACAATTTGAAATTAAACGATGGGAAAACTAAAAAAATAACATTTAGCTCTGTGAAACGAGGTACCAAAGGGGAATCTGTGAAATTGTTGGGTATCACATTAGATCCTGGTATCAATTGGGGGGACCACATAGACTCACTATGCTCAAAGATTTCATCACAGATTTTTGCAATGAGACAATTACGCTCATCTATTGGTAGTAATCTTGTTATGCGTACGATTTACTTTGCGTTGATCCACAGTCATCTGGCTTATGGTATCTCTCTATGGGGTAACTCTAGCAGAGTACAAAGAGTCTTTACTCTTCAGAAGACTGCTTTGCGCATTATTCATAATGCAAAAAGTCGAGTACATTGCAGTGGACTTTTCGCGGAATATGGGATCCTGCCTTTGCCTTGCATGTACATGTTTGAGACACTTCTGTGTATTCATAGGGGTGTACTACATATGGCAACTCATTCTGGTGTTCACTGTTATACCACCAGAGGTGCAGAGCGACTCATTGTGCCTTTTTCTAGGCTGCATCAAACACAATACAACAAACTAGATGTTAGATTGTATAATAAGTTTCTAGATTTGCATGCTGATAAGAATGTGAAAAATATGAGCCAGAATCAGTTCTATAGATTTTCAAAACAATTTTTACTACAAAATTGTTTTTACGCAGTTCGGGACTACATGTCGTTCAATTATTAGTCTTACTAATTCATTCTCACATATATGTTACTTCAGAAATCTAATTTTATGAAAATATTGGTTTAACTTTATTTCTATTCTATTATCTGATTTAGGAATTTTGATAACTACTTAGTAATTTAATATTAGGACTACACAAATGCTTTTGTATTTAAAACTGGTCAATAAATCGTATCGTATCGTATGAAACTTTAGTAAATACTGCATCATCATCAGCTTCACAATTTGTGTTGTAGTTCTCGACTATCAATGTCACAAAAAATAAGGTATCTTTTTACAGAAGGAAAAGTTTATTTTACAATTTTTAGTGCAATTAAATAAACGGTTATTTTTAAAAAAAATTTACTCACAATTCATTAATTTAAATACTACACTTCATTAAAGTTTTAGTAGTGTTTGTTTTCTCAAACCATAAGCTATAAGCAACATTGCGATAAAACTGAAAAATCTAAGAAAAAACATTCATATCCAAGACATGTTAGATTGCAAAAAATTGCAACTGAATTGCCCAGTGACATACAACAATTTGATGCTCTGACATATCATGCATGTTTATTAAAGCAAAAAAATCAGAAACAGTTCATCTAACTAAAAAAACTGTCTACTGTTGTTTAGCAAATTGAACTGGATTCTCCAATTTGTAAAATCAATAATTATTATCCATTTAAAACGTTTTTAAATTGTGAAATTGTTGGCAAATATTTTTATATGTAAAATTCAGTTTATTGCAATCACCACAAAAGTTTAGATTTATTAACCAGTTACTGCAACAGCTATAAACCTGGTACTTCACAGATTGATTATCCATGTAAAAAAAAATCAATCTAGATTAACTACAAAAATTTTCGTAGGGACGCTACTGTGAACATTTTTGGTATAATGTTTCCAATGCCTATCTTGTTTTTTCTAGTATCGCAGTACAAATGTTCGATCTATCACGTTTTATTTAACTTCTTATCAAATTAGAGAGTTGTTTCTTCTTGTTTCCGATAAGCAAATGGTCAAACTATCTTTCCATTATCATCCCATTAGATTGAAGTATTTTTAAAAGCGACTTTGTCCAACAGTTATCGCAGGGTACTTTATTTTTCTACAGTATATCGACTAAAAAGGAAACTCGATGCACTTCTATTTAAGGATAAATGTAATATGTTTTTTTAGGGATAAATTCAAAGGCGTATCAACCGAAGAAAAAGAAAGTATATTATATAAGGATACCATTGAAATAAACGGTTTTAAAGATTAAACTTAACTTTTCCGTATCTTTGAGACGCCCTGAACAATATCCTATCATAAAATTGTCACTTGTATACACTTCGTAGGCTGTATCGTGCTAACTAACCGAAATTTCTCCAAAAATGTAGTATATCTGGATTTATAGGACCCGTTCTACTCGCTCTGGTGAGTTCAAAATCAATAGGGTTCACTTTGAGACACCCTGAACAATATCCTATCATAAAATTGTCACTTGTATACACTTCGTAGGCTGCATCGTGCTAACATCCCGAAATTTCTTCAAAAATTACCAAAAACGTGGTACTTCAAGTACCGTAGCGCCCGTTGTACTGGCGCCAGTGAGATGAAAATCAATAGGGTTCATCTATGAGACGCCCCGATCAATGTCCAATCATAAAATTGGTCACTTCTATACACTCCGGAGGCTGTATCGTGATAACAAACTGAAAATTCACCAAAAATGAGAAAAATATCGTACCATAACACCCGTTGTACTGGCTTTGTTGAGCTGAATATCAATAGGGTTTATCTGTGAGATGTCCTTGACAATATTCAATCATAAAATTGTTAACTTGTTGTACTGCGGAGGCTGTATCCTGCTAACAGGACATGTTATGAAAAGTAGCCGACGACAACGACGACGACGTCGACATATACACAGGATTTTTTTTCTAAAAACGTAAAAACAGAAAAATAACAAAAAAACCGCAAAGTTTCACCTTTTTTGGGGTAAACCAATACTTTTCTCGCATATTAGATAGGGTTGGGCGGAAAAGTAAAAATTAATGAAATATTTGACTAAAACACTGAGAATAATAATAATAATAACCTTGCTTATGTAATGAAGTAGACCTCTAATAAAATCTAGCCCCTTATTTATTTTAACATGTAAATGTAATAAAGTAGACCTTACTTTTAGTATCACCCTAATCCTGGGTGGTTTTGTTTAAATTTGAGAATGGTTCGCAAACCGCTGTCACCACTGTAATAAATTGCCGTATGTATCTACTGTAACCACTGTCACCACTTGTAATGTGTGAGTAATGATCCTCCTCGTTTTCTCCTTCTATCGTTCCCCTATGTCGAGGGAGAGACCGGACGGTCCTATTGTACTCTCCTGTCGAGAGAACAATATGTTTGCAGCGTGCTGTCACCAGTGCCTTACGGCACAAAAGGGGTAGAACTAGGAGTCCCTCTTTGAGGTTTGTGTCGTGGGAGGGCTGTTCCTAGCTCGAGCGATCAAGGTCGTCGTGGGGCCCCTTGGGCTTATACAGTGTGCCAAGCCCGGGTCCGTACTACAGATTGAGTCCTTATTCTGTGCCTGTACTGCGGCTGTGAGAGGTAGGGTTAGAGAATTAAACTGTAGAGGATTAACCTAGAATATATACATATATTACAAGAAAAAACAGTAAATTTCTAACATCAGGTGAGCAAACGTATCTAAACAAAACAAAATTCCTAAATATGCTTTCCAACAATTGGAGTCCACGGTATATTATATAAACAAATCAAATCTATGAATAGATTCCTTAGTAAACATTAATTATGAGATTAGACAACTCAACAAAATTAAGGAACGAACTCGATATTGATTCAGCAAAAGAAATACTTTTATAAACCATTCGGTCACTGTAATACTAAATCTATATTCCCTGATATATCATAGTGACGGAAAAAAAACTATAAGTGTAATTTCCGATAAGAGTAGACAATTAGAGAAATTATGTTACAATTTCGGCGAAAATACTTTTATAAATACGTCACTATGATGCTAATTTATAATCCCTGTGCTATGAGAGAAAAATCTTATAAACAAATTTATAACTGCGAGAGAAACAAAAAAAAACTTGAATACTTCTGCTAAAATCCACAATATCCGTCTAATACTTATCTAAAAAATGATAAGAGGCGCTGATATATAAAACACATTCGATATGACTGCAAAGAAATAATGATGAAGGAACAATATCCCTTGCTTAATTAATTACCCTTTTGGCAAAAGAATAATTCAACATATAAATTCATCCAACGACAAACAATAAAGTAATTATGGGTTAAAAACTTACGTTTTCGGAAATATTCACAAAACACAAACTGTACACTTTTTCTTCGAGGAAATGAGGGCCTGGGTTTACTACCTAGGTTCCTCACTATGGGAGAGTTACTTTTTCTCTCTCTGTTTTCCTCCGAAAAATTCCCAATATTTATTTCAACAATTAACCTTGTTTGAAGGTTAGTTATATAAGTCGTGTTTGTAATTGTTTAATGTTTCAATAATTGAACCTGACCTATGCATAATCTTTCGTTACTAATAACCTTGTAGTGACACATATTGTTGGTTTTGGTTGAGGTCAGTTTATAAATTATGGTGTAAAGAAAAATAATTTTTTTTTATATAGGGTGTTTGAAACTTCCTATGTCATATCTTGTGTTTTATTACACTTATAATGAAATTTAGGGTACCATTATTTCTGGTTACCCCAAAAATCGTTTTAGGAATAACTCAAATAATATACAGTAAGAAAAGATCTCTCAAACATCAAATGTGCGTAATGCAGGAATCTCAAACTTTCGGCCCTTTTAGTGTAGTATACTATTCATTACGACGTGATATTTTTCATCAACTTGTTTTGTATAATATGGTTGATGCACGCTCTATTATGAGCAATGAAATGATTGCACTTCCATCCGTTTTCCTCCCCATAATTACTCGAATATCTGAAGTGAATAATTGGTGCCAACCACGTCGATACACGCTTCAAATATCTTTCTAAATACATACTTGTTATACAGTAGCACGCGTTCATAGACTGTGATGGGTTTTCCGTGTAATGGTGATTGTTATATCATAGTCCTTATATACTTTCTCTTCACAAAACTACTATTTAGAGGCAGACAGAACAAACAGAAGATGAAAAAAGTATTATGGCAATTTTGCACGAGTTATTGATTTCTTTGGAGAAATTCATAGCTCCACCCACCCCTGTGACATCACGCCTGGGTAGTCTATTGCAAGCAGCACTAGAAAGCACCTCCCCCCTCTCCGGATATTAATTTGTTGCTATTTTGAATTTCTTCATAGGAATTATATAATTGCAATTATTTTCATTGTTTCTTTAATGGTTATACAGACTTCGCAAAAAGCAAGTAATTTGATAATACCATCGGTGTTTTTTTCCGCCCATTAGTGTTCCAAATAATACTCTGTATGTCGCTGTAGTTGACTGACCAACCTCTGCAAAGCAGATCCGGCTTTATTCATTAATTATCTTGATGATAATTTTAAATTTATTCATCCGGTTTGATATTCTGTCAGAGGTAGATTTATTTTTACAGTGGTTTTACATAACATCCATACTCCAATAAATTTGAATCAAGGTTTTTAACAATTCCCTTATCTGGTTGCCTTCATTCTGAATATCGTTGAAAATATAGTTCAGACACTGCAATAACTTTCTTTTGGCATTCAATATATATAGTATGTTACATGATTTTGAAAATTCATCTATTTGTCAACAATACGTTACGTCGCAAAAGTAATTCTGACAGGTAACACCGGCTTTGTATTATTTTCCATTCTCAAAATTTACTTGATGAAATGAACATTCTTGATTTTTGTCAAATTAATTCTAGTTGTTACGTTGTTTGTAAGTTTAATTATTATAATTTCCTTATTTTTGTAAAATTAATTCGTTTTTTTGTAAATTTTTATTACTATTTTTCTAAGTTGATTGATTTGATTTTTGGCAAATAAACTGTCACGGCTTAGATTCTCATAATAAAATGTTAAATTGCGTTAGTGGGTGTTTTTAAGTGAATTTAACGTGCAAACATTTTATTCGCCCTGTAGCTCCAACCACTGAAATATGAAACAGAATTAAAAATTGAAATGAAATATGTCGAAATCTATACGGTGTCTCATATGAAAAAATAAGTGGGTACTATATTTCCTTAGTGAGAGCCCTATAAAAGATTTTGTTGCACCACTAAACTCGTCCAAAATATATCTATCAAAAATTCCTATAAAGTTTTTTTAATATTTTTGTTAATAGAGGAGTTCTAGAACCCTGTCGTTTCTCGACACTTTTCAACAATCGCCCTCTATCTAATGAAGGGACCTATTGAAAATTTGATTGGGCAATCGTTACTTTAACAACATAACAACTATTTTTTTCTATCTACTCTAGTTTACGGTATACCCTGCAAAATATACTGTAATGTTTTTCTTATTTATTTAAAAGTTTTTATTATGACAGGTGGGATACATTTATACACACGATATGTCTATTCACTTAATTTATTTATTCACCAAACTATTCACTATATTCGTTCACACTAATTTATATAAACACTTCACTACTGTTCATTTACTTAGACTTAATTTATATATTTACATGTTCACCTTTTTTCTGGATCCTTCTAGATTGCGACTCACAAAAACAATGGACCTTACTGGAAATGTCTAGATAAGAACAGTCATAAAAAATAATGGTAAACAGTTCGGAGAAATCCCTACGTATTCGCCAAAATTTAAACCTTCATACATAGCTTAGTCAGAGTCGGATTCAGGGACTACACCAGAGTGCGACTTCGTAACATTATCCCCTTCTTAAAAGTTCCTCCTAGAACTCCTGTGCCACCGGAACTGGATGTTTATATCGCCCACTGGACCCATGTCTGCACTTTCCGGTCGTATGGAAATTACGGAGCACCGTCTTCAATGGGTACCGATAACGAGGGGTAAAACTGCAAATTAATATGTGGACACCGGTGTCTTGGAAGATCACCTCTATCGTGTTCCTGATGACTCGCTAACTGGTTGCTCTCTATCCTGGGCATTGCTAGTTCCTCCTCGTGGGATTCCAGCACAGGATATTGAAGATTTCGTAGCGCTTCCCACACATCCGGAATCGGTCTGAAAATACGTTTCTAGTTACCAGTTAGAAAACGTACCGCGAATTGTGATTCAGTCTCAGTGTCTTGCCAGGGGCTGGCATCTGATCTTCAAGTTTATCTAATTGTTCAAACTTGTTTGGAAAGACGGTTGCCATCCCTAATGCGTGTTGTTACAGGCGGAAATGTTATGTGCCAGTGAGTACTCTTGATGATGTCGTTGATCTTCTTCTTGATTATGTATGGACCTTCCCATGATTCCCATACTTTGTCACCTTTTTTGAAACTGCGTTCTGAGGCCTGCGTATCATACCGTTTTTCATTCTGTCACTGGCAACTTGGAGATTCGTTCGAAACAATTCGTGAACATAATCCATCCTTCTTCTCAATTGGATCCCGTAATCTTCTCCTGCTAGATCTTCGCCAGGCCGACAGCCAGATTCCAGGTCACAAGGAAGCCGCATTTCACGTCCAAATAGAATTTTCGCAGGTGTTTAACCCGTGGAACCATTTATGGCCGATCGGCAAGCCAACGCAAATAGGTAAAGATACTGGTCCCCGTCTCTCTGGTGGCTGGAAACTACTTTGGACAGGTATTTTCCAATAGTCCTGATCATTCTCGCGACCATTCCATCTGATTGTAGATGCAACGCTGTTGTCCAGGTCTTCTTCATTCCCAGCTTGTCACAGAATTCTTGAAATACATGGCACTCGAAATTCCTTGCTTGATCGCTGGGTAACAGATACGTGTTGGACAAGTGCTGGGCCGAAGTTGCGGGTAAATCTGGGGTTACAGGTAAGTCATTGTTAATATTATGTAGTGCGTAAAGGTTATGTGTCATACGCAGGGTTTATGAAATCACAGAATTTAACTAAATAACTGAAATTTAATTAGTTGTTTTAGTTATTATAATTATGACATTATAAGGTACACATATATTCAGTTCTATCTTTATTGAAAAAATATTCCTTAAATAAATTTCTTACTGAAACAGCTTCTGCTGTGGCATGATTGTTTCTTCTACATGCTTGAACGTCTGGAAGCACAGTAGGCGTTGCTGTATCACCCTCGATGTCATTTATTATGTGTTCTCTATCAATTATGGTGTTATGAAGAATGCAGACAGCTTTAATAATAGCGTCAACTGTGTCGGTATGTATTTCAATGGCCTTGCATAAAACTCTACACTTCATTGTCAGAATTCCAAAACTGCATTCAACAGTTTCACGTGCTGGAGACAGTCGCGTATTAAACAGCTCATTGGCCTCATTTAGATTGTTTCTAGCGTATGGCTTCATCAAGTTTTTCAATAGAAGGTACGCTTCATCTCCTATGGAAACAAAAGTAGACTTAATATTGGAATTTCGAAGAAATATCTCATCCGGGATATTCATTTTCTTCATTTCCATTAATATGAACAATTGCGTATTTCGAAACGTGCCTCCATCACTCTGTTTTCCATACGCCCCTACTTCAATAATGATAAATTTACAATTGGCATCGTTCACTGGTTGTAGCGCAATTGAAAAATAGTGCTTATAATTGAAGGACGTTATTCCCGATCTTGTTGGACATTTTATTCGAATGTGCTTTCCATAAATTTCACCGATGCAGTGCGGAAATTGCCATTTTTCATAAAAAGTGTTTGCAATGTACTGAAATGTTTCCTCCGTGGGTAGCTTCAAATGCAAAGGTTGCAAACAGACACATAATTAAGTGGTAATTTCCTTTACGATGTTTGCTACAGTAGTAGCCCCTAATCGAAACGAAAATGCTAAGCTTCTAAATGAGTTCCCAGTAGCTAAAAACCTAAAAAAATAGTATAATAGTAGGCGATTATGATGATACTAAATATGTATTATGTTTGTTTCTTTATTTTCTAGTGGAAACAGCTATGAAAACTTGGAAGGTATTAAGACAGTAGTTCAAAGTACATTTTGATAAACTTCCTGTTTTTCTTTCTGGATCGGAAGCAAGCGATAGTATCGATGTGGCATGGCCATATTTCAAAAGCTTGATGTTCTTAAAAGACATTTTTGAAAAAAGATCGGCAACTGGAAATTTACACGAACCGGAAAATACTGAAGTTGTGGTTTCTAATAATGCAGTTGAGATTTCCTACCGCGACGATGAAGAAGACGCTGAAATTAATACCGATGACGTATCATCTCCTCATACGCCCTCTTATCCGGCGTCAAGTAGTGTTGAACAATCAACAAGTCGTTCCTCTCCAGCATCTAACCAAAAGTATTCTCAAAAGAATGCAACCTGGGATACATAAGCGACCCAATCAAGTAGAATTAATAAGGAAGAGCTTGTTAGACTCGGAACGAGAAAAATTGCAAATGAGGAAGGCGGAAGGAGCAACGAATATCGATAACAATGATCAGGATGTAGCATTTTTTACGTCTGTCCTGCCCCATGTAAGACAACTACAGTCTGAAGAAAAGCTGCCGTTTAGAACACAAGTTCAACAGTAGCTCATGGAAAAGGTTTATGTTAAAAAATCAGGAAGTAATGGTATGCAAAATTTAGTTCAAACAACGCCACCCTCGTTTGCACCTCAACAAGAAGTTACTTTTGACGGTGATAGCTCTTATGTGGCTTTACGTTCTAATACGTTTGATTTTAACTATTAGATCAATATTTGTAAAAATGTTTTATTGTCAAAATAAATGGTTTATTTCTTACCTTAGTGGTGCTACTAAGTAACTGACAGGCCACTTGTGTAAGTTGGTGTATTGTTTCTCGATTTGCGGTTCTATAAGCTGCAAAATGTAATTGAACGTTGACTCAGTCATGCGTAAGTATTCGTAATATCGATCAGGGTATTTCTCAAGTTTCTCATGGTAGAATTCATCCAGCCTAATCCGCCCTTAATTTACTGGATGCACATTCCATCTCCGGTTTGCCTTTTTAGCCATTAATAACCACCAGTTCAAAGCGGTTGAATCGTCACTATCTGAATCTGTGAACATTTTTTGTACTACCACTCTCACACAATGAAATCAAACGACTGAAAACTAATCCACGACTACGTGCACTTCTCCGTTAAGTTTATCTACGGCAAGTGTCGGTGCGCGGCGAGATGCACGGCGAGGTACACGGCTAGGTGCACTGCTTCACTATGTTTTTACCCTTAGTACAGTATAAGCGTAGGTATATGGTTTTATGTGCTTTGAATTCATTTTGCTCTGGTTATTGACGAAAGACGTCAATTTCGGGGTTATTATGATGTCTGACATGACTTTTAAAGCACGTCATTATGACGTACGTTTGCTGTCTGAGAGGTTCACTGATAACTGATAAAATCCGAAGAAATGAACAGGTTGTCTAACAAATGGTGTACAGTGCCGATGTGCAAAAGTACGTCAATCAGAACACCACAAAAACTTTTCATGAACGTTTCAAAAAGGGCACAAATTCGGAGAAAGACCTGCTAGACGTGACCCAGCTTCATTGACAACAAGTAACAGTTATTTTTGCGAAGATCATTTTAATGTAACTTGTAAATTCTGATAAACCACAAATATAAATTTAAAATCATTTTAGATATTTTTGGTTGTGGCAAAAATAAAAAGTCAATTATTCATTAGTAGTTCGTTTGTTTACAGAGCTAATTCCAAGTTTTATGTCGTTGATATAGATGATAAGTATTTCTAAATATGATGAAATAATATATAAAATGAGTAAGGGGTCTCAGTATCTGTCTGTCTTTCTTATGTGTAATTAAGTATATCAATGTTGAATTATAGGTAGTTACAAAGACATTTTCACGTTTTTCTCCGCTGCACAAAATCTATGTTTGTATCAAAGGAACTTGCACCATCATAGAATCAATCTTCGACGAGCCACCACTGATGTGAGAGAAAGAAATTTCATTGGAATTTAGTGTTATTACTTAAAACATATTATTTATTCTTACAGATAAACTAAGTTAATAGCAAAAAAGAATAACAAGGTGGTAAAGCGGAATGAGATTAAAGTAAAAGAAGGCGTCTGAAAACAAATAAAGATCTAGCTTGCTGGAGAATATTGAAATATACCAAAATTAAGAAAGTGTATTTATTAATTATTGTTTCAAAATTAAATATTTCAAAATCTAGTTCCTAATTTCATATGTTTACTTAGCGAATTTAGACGGACCTGTGATGACGTAAAAAGAACCAGTTGAACATGTTGCTCCAATTGACTGACCAAGCTGTGCAAGATCTCACTGTAGATAATAGTTTGTTGTGAATGAATGCATTATTATAATCAGACTGCCTAGAAATGAATGAATAGTCGGACGACACGGCTTACTGAAACGCAGTTCCGTTCTGTCTCAGAGATTCGCTATGTACACTTATGTTACTGGCTCCACTCCCGCCTCCGTCCACTAGTTCTTTCTCTTGCTATGATTTTAATTAAACCATTTGGCCGTATTCATTCATCATGATACTCATCCGGTTTATGTCACTACATAAACAGTGTCGTTACAAAAGAACTGATCAAACATCATTGTTATATAACTGTAAAATATTCGAATATAGTTTTTCTACAGCAGCCTCGAAAATAAAAATTTTGATGAGATTTATTAAATCGAAAGTGCCACAAATGGTACCGAACGTACCTATTTTTGGGAAGATTTTTTTTGATAAAATGATAATAGAATTTGTTGAGAGCCAGAAGATCATATAGGCCAAGCTACTGAGATTTGGAGTGAGGCTTTTGTATAAAAAGTGTTAGAAGAAAACCAGCTGCATCATTGTTTGGAGAATAGTTTTATATGATATAGTGAGATGTTTTTCACTCGACTTTATTATTCATAACGCTATTATTACCAATTTTATGCAAAAATCGCTTTTTTAGTTTTTTGCTTATAAAATTAAGGCCCTTGTTCCACCAAAGCTGCGCAACAGGGACGCGACAACGACCCGATATCGCCAGCGTGTAGCTTTCGTGTTTAACCCATGGTTTCTATACACCCACCAACACCCAAGCAAAGAAACATCCAAGCTATTTGTCGGCTTCTTGTTGCCGAGCGACTCGACAGGTCAGTTGTGAAGCAACATTCAATCTGTGTGTGCGGTGTTAAATTTTGGTTTTGTGACGAAAAGGGAAATTAATATCATAGAACAAAAACAGAAAAAGGAACAGGAATTTAATGAAAAATTAGTAGATGCTGTAGAAAAATATACTTGGTTAAATAATTATAAGTTAGCTGAATATTCTCGAAAAGATGTGACCGAAAAAGCTTGGGCAGCAGTAGCCAAAGAAGTAAACGACACAGGTAAGTTCTTAATAACTTTTATTTGTAAAAAACCTAGCGTAAATAAAAAAAAAAGTTTTAATTATTAATGGTATATTTCCATTGCCAAGATATAGGTACTCGTAAGAAGTACTAGGATAAATAATCTCTCAAAGTTTGTGCGTTCGATCTGTCACAGAGAGTAAATACTTCTTGGTCATTTGCAATAATTTCAGGTGATATGTCATTAGTGTCGTCTTCTCCCTCCTCCTCTTCATCATACTCTGTTATATACGGTCTTCCTTTTCTTATGCGAACATAGTTATGGAGGATACAAACTGCTCGAATAATATGATTAACAGATTTCACTGTTTTGCAACGAATCGCAGTCAATAACACCTGAAATTTTTGTGTCATCATGCCAAAAGAGCATTCAACATATTTGCGGCCTCTACTTAATCGGTAATTGAATATTCGATTCTTGTTATTTAGTCTTCTTTTCGGATATGGTCGCATTAGATATTTCTGAAGCGGGAATGGTTCGTGAGCAACAAAGTAATGCGGACAATTTTGACCAGTTTCATCACGAGGTAGGGGCTTGGGTTCCGGCAAATCTAATAATCCTTGTTGTAGCCACTCACCCATTCGTGACTCTTTGAAAATGCCACCATAACTATTTTTTCCAGCATACCCAGTTTCGATCATAATGAAGTTCCCGCCAGCATCACTGCAAGCCATCAAAACAAGCGAGTGGAACGATTTGTTAAAATTTTCAGAGCCAGTTCTAGGTATTTTTTGTATTGGTACATGTTTTCCATCGATAGACCCCAAGCAGTTTGGTTAGTTCCGCAATACTGTTCATGTAAACTTTTCCAAATAGCGTCTGTTGTTTCAGAGACAATTTTTGCAATAGTGTTATGTTCTCGAGCAAAATAAAACGCAAGAGAACTGCAGGTACATCCCGTGGCAAGATATCTGTAAAAAATAAGAAAGTATATTATAACGAGAAAAACCTACAAACCCTCACAGTGCTCGTTATAGGTCTGCGGGTTGTCTCACGTGGTACAACCCGTGCTCGCCAGTCGACTAGCTTCGAGTCGAAGAAGGGGTGGATTCTTCAAATAATTATTAAGTATACAAAAAGGGCGCCAGAGAAGTTTTGGCAAGCACCCAAGACTTCTTTAATTAGCCCACAACTCCTCAGTGGGTTAACAACACTCACTACACACTCCAAAGGTTAATCTGATAGGTAAATTAACATAAGAAAATAAAAGTCAGCAAGTATCCCCTGATTGAAATTTTAATTAGTCTTGGTGAACCAAAGGTCTCTTTTCAAAATATTTGTTACAATGTCACTACAACAATATCGCAAATAATGTCTGAGCTCAGCTGAAGGCTGTAAACACAGGATGTAGATGGGCTGAAGGCCGAAATCTACGTAAATCCAAAAAAATTCCTAACTAACTTATCAGTTACAAACAAATAAATAACTGTCGAGCAGATTCTATAATTCTAGGGAAACGACCAAGTAGTTCATGTACAATATCTCAAAAATACAACGATAATATATATCAAAAATCAACAATGTACAATTACAAGGGTTCGCCCTTCCGCAAATTATACCAATATCAATATAAATTGTTGCATAAACCTAAAATTTAAATAGCAATCGTGTTTAGCGTTGCTAGCGAAAATACAATTCAAAATTATTAACGGTGCAAGTTATATTCACAAAATTGTCAGAAATAGGCAAAAAAACCACTAAATAACGCAATACCAGGTACGTACCGTAGTGTCTTAGCGTGTTTTTAAACTATGAGCAAAAATTTCAAATTTTTAAATACAAAGTACCAGTGTAAGCAAGATTATAATAATTGCCGCAAAAAGAAATAAAACTTTAAATGAAAAATAGTAATATGTGACGCATAAAGTTGAATTTACTAATGAAAATGAAGAATAAAAAGGAAAACTATTCACTTATCCTTTTCCGGAACCAGAACAGGAACTGATGTTGCTCCAGACTATTCCAGTCCTCCTGGAACTGGTCTCACTGACCCATTAAATTCCAATCAATGAGTTTTGACATCCACTTACAAAAAAAACCCCTAAAATAGAGAAACGAATTAGCCTCTACATACGGTTTACATTTTACCCCGGTCAAATTTTCGACGTACCCCTGTAATATCCCATCATACTGACTATATTAACAATACTCGAAATTCTCAAATAATCATACCTCATGACTTTTAACTGTATAAAAGCCACCTACACTGAGAATAAAAACTATATGACTGGTTTTTTTCCGCTTAGCAAAAAAAACTACGATACCAATAAAAACTCATAATATAAAAACTACGTCGTTGGACACATCCCTAAATATTTATACAACCCCCGTGATATATTCTTATTTCAACAAAATATAAAGCAATGAAGAATATGAATTAATGAGAATTTATGAAATACAACGAAACTATCCCGCGAAATCCAGATTACATACTCCAATAAATTACGAATCAAAGCAAAATTTCTACGGTAAAATACCTACAAAACTGTTAATTCCGAGAAAGTATTTTCAACCATTTACCTTGTTAATGAATCCTTCTAGCTAACGCCGTCTACGGAAAATTTACCACCAATATACAATTCCTGTAAATCCTTAAGGAACCCACAGTCATCGACCGTTTTTGGCTCAGTAACTTATCGGGTCAAAGCTACCAGCTGTTGGTTCCAGCCGTATTTTTCTTTCCCTACGACGAAATTGTCGGTTTTTCTTATCGAATTCTAATGGCTCCCAGAGCACATGCCAAAATTTTTAAAGTTATTAATGTGTGTGTACACTTCGACGGCAAATGGAGCACTGACCACTTCTCGCATACCGTGCTTTGGATTCTATCCCTCGACAAGCTTGCCAATCGTTAAATTTACGACAGCTCGGCGAATTTTTCGCGTTACAATATCACACACAAAACTATGTGATGCATTTTTTATAACTGAATTTCATAAAAAAAATTTGACATTTGACATTTTACATATATCTTTTGTGTTGCAGTGAACATCTGTAAACAAAAATGGAAAAATGTAAGATCAGCGTTTGTGAGGAATTTAAAATCAGCTCCAAGTGTATCATCGGCTAAATCTAAAAAGGCATACTATTTAAATGACAGCATGCAATTCTTATTGACATTTTGTACAGACGAACGCCCCGTACTCCGACACGCAAGGAAATTTACCATCACCAGTTGCAAGGGGCACGTAAAATATTGAAAGTGAGGCTGAATCCGAAACCGAAAATGTTGAGGTGCCAAATAAGATTGCAGTGGAAGACGCTGAACCTGATGTGACTGAACCTACAGAGCCAGTAGTTAGAAGAGGAGGCACCAAACAGCTAAAAACCGGACAAAAAACGAAAGTCAGATGTACTCGATCCTGATAGAACATTTGTCGAGTTTTGTGAAAGTCGTCAGAACAGAAGTGAAAATGGGGACCCAAATAAAATGTTCTTATTGAGTTTATTGCCAGAAGTAAACCAGATGAACCCTCAACAAATCAGACGATTTGAAAGACAAGTAATGAATCTCGTTGACGACATTTTAGATGGACCGCTTTCAGTGACAGCATCCTACGCAAATTATGGGGAATCAGCTACATTCCACGCTAGTATCAGGCCTCCATCTTCATTATCATCTATCCACACTTACAACGCAAATTCATGGACACACGGAAGTAGTCTGAGTACAACTCCTTCTCCCGCACCTCTTATAACTGCGTGCACCCACGGCGCAGATGAATGGTCTAGCAGAAACACCATCACACCTTTACCTTCACCTGGCAACACCAACGTCGAACATAGGTGGCCAAAACACACTAGCACCACCCATTCGCCTGACTCCAATAATATTCCTAGCGGAAATCAATGGCCAAATGTGTGGCCTCTCCCCAACAACAGCAACACATCTGACCTTCCACCAAATTACTAAATTAACTTTGTAATTTATACATATTTACCGCAATAAAAGTAATATAAAATGTTTTTGAATTTATATCAGTTCTCATCATTAATGAATAATCGGAAATTGAACGTTGGAAATAATGTTATTTACTTTCCTTAGCGTTATTAACAGCCTTTCTTCAACACTTTTTCGGAAATTTGTATCTTTCTTTTGGATGTACGGACTTTTTCAACCAGCTGTATAAACCGTTCTTTTGACATTTGGTAAAATAATTTAAACTTAACCGGATGTCTGTCGAGTTCCTTAGCAGCAACAAACATTCTATTTTTTTGTTTCTTGCGATAAAAGGATGCACCCACCATTTCCTTTTCTTAGACTTTCTAGAATTTTTTCTGTTTCGTAAGTACCAGTACATTGCAATCACATCGTCGTCTTCACTTGATGATATTGTTCACTGAACTGAATGTAGTAAAAACGTTTGTTAGGACAACTCCATGTCGCCTGCTTGTGTCATGTTGAAATCGTGTTGTGGTGGCGTCGCGGTTACGCAGCTTTGGTGGGACAAGGGACTTAAACTGTTTTGTTAACCGTTATAGCGTCAATAGAGAAATTATATAAAATAAAAAAATTAAAGGTCGAACAGCTCGTTAGTTTAGGAGAAAATCGGGTAAAACCGACCAAAGTGCAGATTTTCAAAAATTCATAACTCGGATATCTTTTGAGTTTTAACGTATATCCTCCGGCCAGTATTAGTTTTTAGTAAAAACTTTATATGTGCAAAAAGCAGGTACTGCTTGATGCATAGTTTTCGATCTGTGGCGATTTTAATTTTTTACTATGCAGCAGGCCGGAATGCGACAGGTATGGTTCGATTTTAATTTACAATAACTATATCTAAAGTAGAATTTTCATACTTCAAAACGTTCATCTTGGTTTTGCGATATTCGTATTGCAGATTTATATTTTTTAATATGCTGGTGGAATGAATCGCTAGAGCCATTTTACCATCACTGGGATTTATTTACAACTACACTTAAAATTATTGACCTTTACCCTGACATCATTAATATCTGATAACATAACCGACATAATTACTAAGTGGCATCTCTTTCTATTAATAGTGAAGAACAGAACAAAATAATTTGACATTTGTCGGTTATGTTATCAGATAATAATGACGTCAGGGTAAAGGTCAATAATTTGAAGTGTAGACTTCTATTAAATAGTTGACATTGCATTTATTTATGAATCTTGTATCGACCTTACAACAATAATAATATGAATAATGTGCGAGGTTAAACAAACTCGCTACAATACGGAGGGACTACGCATTTTTTGTTTGACTGTTAATTGGTCATTTCTTCTTTAGTTGGTTCAATGGAGGAATTTAGCATTTTATTCAATATGTTTCTTTGCCTCACATCGTTGTAGAGTTGACAATCTGTCAGAATATGCCCAACGGTAACAGAACTCGGGCAGGCGTGGCAGGTTATATGACGAATTCGCAGTCGTCTAACAGTAGCGTTTGTTTATTGAAAGCTCGATGGAAAGCATGAAAGCAGTTTTATTACATAAACCAGTTGATGTTCTCAGCACATGACTTCACCTTATGTAACGAGGTTATTAGTTTTCACAAAACATTTTTTATTCAAATACTTTACTTGAACAAATATTTTTTAATTTCTTTAATAACAAAAATTTCATAAAACTGAACAAAAAACTGATTACTCGCATTAAAATACATGATACTGCATACTTTTTCCATACGTTCACTGTAAGCCAAAATTTATAATTTTTTGTTCAGGACCGTAACATTTTTTTTAACATGCATTCATAAAAAATTCTATAATTACGGAACTATGTTATATATCGATACCTTTCTTAAACGAATCGATAAACGAAAGATGCGTCTCAATTACTTATCATATTTTATTTCTTCAATTTGATAGTTGTAGACAATATACGGGATTAAAGCTGGAGTAGCATTTTTTGTAAAAAATAACTTGAAAAAAATTGTAGTAACTACGTCTATGCTTTGGAAAGACTCAAAGTGATGAAATTCGAAATAAGAGTGTTCATACTATAATTAAAAAAAATACAGCAGATTCCCATCGACAATGTACACCGAGTTATAAAACATCAAAGTTGAACTTTTTTAATAAAATTCCGATTCCAAATGGATCCCCCTATGGATTGTAAATCCCAAACAACATTTTTTATTCGGATTTCGATGAAATCTTGCACAGTGAGGGTTTTTGATACGAAGATTCAAATAAAGTTGTCAGTGTTTCAGAAAAAAAAATTTCGAGTGGAAAATTTATGAAAATGGGATTTTCCGGAAAACTGTACATCATATGTTGCTCATATACGAGCTTAACCTCAGTTTTTACTTTCTAAACCAACATATAAAATTTTATTAAAAATTCGCGCGTTTCGATAACCAATTTATCGTCTTCAGAGGCCGAAGGTAAACTATTTACCTTCGGTCTCTGAAGACGATAACTTGGTTATTGACAGTGAATTTTTGGGTGTTCGTGTAGTTGTAGTAGATAGTGTGTTCAGTATGAATATTGCCAACGGTTCCAATAATTTCAACTTAATCAGAAACATATGAAACGTGTAGATCCTCTCCAATCTCGAAATGACTTTACTTATATGTATACATAACTCTGCTCTCTTTGTCGGTTGAGGTGCTCCTCGACAAACACAAATGTCGCGGAGGGCCCATGCACGGAGAAAAGAGGAGGTAACACACCTACACAAGTACATACAATCACACACACTTACATATTCCCTCAATCCCAGATGACACGTGCCTAATGATGCGTGGCGACAGGGAGTGCCGTCGCAAACGGAGCCTCCGGGAAACCGGGCGCCTTCCTGTACTAACTAGCCTTACGGTGGCATGCGGTGCTTTGCCGTTAGGTGACCAACCGTTTCCCTAGTTTTTCGTGGGGACGCCCTCACCCAAACAAACTGGGACCTCGACAAGAGATAAAACCCTGCTAGTTCCCAAGGGCAAGCGTGTCCGATCCGAGGATAGTACTTCCGAAGAGGACATTTAAAAGCCCCGTGTGGATGCAGGGCCTAAACGTTCGTTCAAGGCTGTGGCAGAAAGTTTCCGAGCTGGAATAATCCATCCGGAACACTCAAATGCCCAGCTCTCTTACAGGCCATACAGCCATACAGCTCGTCATAATGCACCAATATTTTCTCTAAAATTCTTCCAAAAGAATGCATAACACTTGTAAGAAAATTACTAGGAGATAAATATATTAATCCAGAAATCAAATCAGATATACTTAATTTATTTGATGTATGTATTAATCAGAATCATTTCACTTTTGACTATAAGGTATATATTTATAATTTGCCAACCTTGACAAATATTTTCACGGAGAGTTTAGAAAGAAAAAACTTTGAATGTAACATTTCACAAAATATCTTATTTTGGTATACTTGTATATGTGTAGATAATATATTAGCTTGTTTTATAGGTAGTGAACGACAATTAGATGTATTTTTCAATCATATTAATATTTTACAACCCAAAAATTAAATTTACATTAGAAGTTTAAGAAAATAATTCAACTAATGTTCTTGATTTAAATATTCAAAGAGTTAATAATGTACTTGATTATTCAATTTACAGAAAACCAACACACACTGATGTGACTGTTCCGTATAATTCCAATCATCCCATGTCACATGGCAGCAATGATACATAGAGCGTTTTCAGTTCTTATGAACAAATTTAATATTAATTGAGAAATTAATACAATTAAACAAATAGTAACATCCAACGATTATCCATTACATATAATAAATAATTTACTTAATAAAAAAGAGGAAAAAGTGGCATTACTACTAATATTTCCTAAACAAACAAAATAAATTAAAAATCACAAAACCATCACATATACTGGTAATATTTCTAATAATATTTCAAAGATAATATCCTTAGCAACAAATACAACAATGTTTTTTACTACAGAAAGTAATGAGTACAACATTGTTGAATGTAAAAACAAAAATATCCCCATTGAAGAAGTCTGGTTTATATAAAGTTAAATGTCCAGAATGTCCTCTTTGGGTCAAATCCTTAGAAATTTTGAAATTAGATACACTGAACACTTACGAGCATACAAATTACCACCACGCAAAACATCTACATGACAAAACATTTATTGACACCTAACACAGAACTAGAAATACTACATATTTCTGACCCTAAATAATAACTAGATTTCCTTGTGGAATTAGAAATTAGAAGACACTTAAGATGCCCACAACATAAAGGCGTCAATGAACAAATAAATCTAGAAGTTCTCTATCAAACTGTTCTCTTAAGTAATAGTAATAGTAAATATCAGTAAATATAGTTTTCCTGGTTTCCTATATCCTTCCACAGTTATCCAGGATATCCGCACAGGCTAATAATATATAAGCTTTAATTTTTGGAAATCCTTCTTCTTTTTTCAATTCATATATTTCAAGTCAATCACAAGGTAGGTAAGTACTTGGTCTAGCCAAAAATACTTATTAAACATTAGGTAGGCAATTTTTTAGAATATTTAATATTTTTTCATTATATTGTGGAATTATTTAGAAACGACTATGGCGACTAAGAACTGAATTTTTTGTTGGGAAACAAAACGTTGAATGGCAACCTGCAGATATATCAATTCTGCTTTGACACATCAAGTTAGACCTTATGAAAAAATCGTAAAGAAGCTGCTGGTTTGAAAAATCTGAAGCTTTCAAATTTAAAAAAAAACTATTAGAAGCAAAACTTGAGGCTGGCATTTTTGTTGGTCCATAAATAGTCCACATGGGATTAATGGGAACTTTTAATATATTAGTGTTTTTAAATGAAACTCAAGGTCTCTAGTTAATTCCACAATATAATACAAGTTATTGAAAATTCTAAAAAATTGACAATTGTTTCGATAAATCAATATCATCGTCAGAATGACAGAAGTTACATTTCATTTTATGCCTACCTGATGTTTAGTAGTTATATTTTTGGCTAGACCAAGAAGTAACCTAACTTGTGATTGGCTTAATATATGTTTATAGAAAAAGAAGAAGATGTGATATTACAAATATTGAAGCTTAGATATTATTAGCCCTATGGTGATATCCTGGATATCATTTTTCCAATTAAGATCAGTATAACTGTGCAATGATATAGAAAACCAGGAAAACTATATCGGCTGATCTTTACAATTATCACTTAAGAAGACAGTTTATTAGTGGAGAATTCCCTAGATTTAACTGTTCATTGACAACTTCATATTGTGGGTTTCTTAAATGTCTTCTAATTTCCAGTTCTTCAAGGAAATCCAGTTCTTGTTTCTTTTCACAAATATGCAGCACTTCTAGTTCTGTGTTAGGTGTCAATGAATGATTGGTGTCAAGTAGATGTTTTGCGTAGTGGGATTTATCTGGTTGTTTTAATCTGTAAGCTCGTAAGTGCTCACTGTATCGTATTTCAAAATTCCTAAGGGTCTGACCCAAATAGACAGCATTACATTCTGGACATTTGAGTTTATATATACCTGACTTTTTTAATAGTGGTATTTTTGTTTTTACATTTAACAATTTTGTACTAACGTTACTTTCTGTTTTAAAAGAAATTGTTGCATTCGTTGCTGAAGATATTATCTTTGAAGTATTATTAGAAATATTTCCTGCATATGTGATGGTTTTATAAGTTTTAATTTCATCAGCTTGCTTAGGATATATTAGTTGTAATGCCACTTTTTTCTCTTTTTTACTAATTAGTTTATTTATCATATCTAATGGATAACCGTTGGATGTTGCTATTTGTCTAATTGTATTAATCTCTCTATCAAAATTACATTTGTTCATAGGAACTGAAAAAGCTCTATGTATCATTGAATTATATGCTGCTAGTCTGTGTGAGACAGGGTGGTTAGAATTGAATGGAATCGTCACATCAGTCTGTGTTGGTTTTCGGTAAATTGAATAATCAAGTACATTATTAACTCTTTGAATTTTTAAATCAAGAAAATTGATTGAGCTATTTTCTTCAATTTCTAATGTAAATTTAATTTTCGGGTGTAAATTATTGATGTGGTTGAAAAACACATCTAATTGTCGCTCATTACCCATAAAACAAGCTAATATGTCATCCACATATCTATACCAAAATAAAATATTTTTCGAAATATTACTTTCAAAGATCTTTCTTTCTAAATTGTCCATAAAAATGTTTGCTAAAATAGGTGATATAGGGCTTCCCATTGGTAAACCTTCATTTTGAATATATATCTTATTGTCAAAAGTGAAATAATTCTGATTAAT
Organism: Galeruca laticollis; assembly: GCA_963921935.1. Taxonomy (NCBI): domain Eukaryota; kingdom Metazoa; phylum Arthropoda; class Insecta; order Coleoptera; family Chrysomelidae; genus Galeruca; species Galeruca laticollis. Next base: position 45,703,029 of record OY998177.1, read on the forward strand.
GCATACATCAAATAAATTAAGTATATCTGATATTATTCCTGGATTAATATTTTTATCTTCTAGTAATTTTCTCACAAGTATTAGACATTCTTTAGGAGGAATTTTAGTAAACATATTAGTTACATCGAACGATATGAGTTTATAGTTATCTTGCAAGTGGATTGATTTCAACTTTTTGATTAGTTCTATTGAATTTCTAATTGAGTACTGAGATTCATATCCGTAAGTATTGAGTATATTGTTGAGCTTTTTTGCCAATATATTATTAGGAGCATTAACATAAGAGACTACAGGTCTAATTGGTTTCGTTATTTTATGTAATTTAACTGTTCCATATAATTGTGGACAATGAGGATTCTTATGTATGATAGACCTCTTTTCGTAATCATTTAAAAGATAATTTGAATTAACAATATCCCTTACATTATTAGAAAACTTCTTTGTTGGGATATTGTTAATAATTCAAATTATCTTTTAAATGATTACGAAAAGAGGTCTATCATACATAAGAATCCTCATTGTCCACAATTATATGGAACAGTTAAATTACATAAAATAACGAAACCAATTAGACCTGTAGTCTCTTATGTTAATGCTCCTAATAATATATTGGCAAAAAACCTCAACAATATACTCAATACTTACGGATATGAATCTCAGTACTCAATTAGAAATTCAATAGAACTAATCAAAAAGTTGAAATCAATCCACTTGCAAGATAACTATAAACTCATATCGTTCGATGTAACTTATATGTTTACTAAAATTCCTCCTAAAGAATGTCTAATACTTGTAAGAAAATTACTAGAAGATAAAAATATTAATCCAGGAATAATATCAGATATACTTAATTTATTTGATGTATGCATTAATCAGAATTATTTCACTTTTGACAATAAGATATATATTCAAAATGAAGGTTTACCAATGGGAAGCCCTATATCACCTATTTTAGCAAACATTTTTATGGACAATTTAGAAAGAAAGATCTTTGAAAGTAATATTTCGAAAAATATTTTATTTTGGTATAGATATGTGGATGACATATTAGCTTGTTTTATGGGTAGTGAGCGACAATTAGATGTGTTTTTCAACCACATCAATAATTTACACCCGAAAATTAAATTTACATTAGAAATTGGAGAAAATAGCTCAATCAATTTTCTTGATTTAAAAATTCAAAGAGTTAATAATGTACTTGATTATTCAATTTACCGAAAACCAACACAGACTGATGTGACAATTCCATTCAATTCTAACCACCCTGTCTCACACAGACTAGCAGCATATAATTCAATGATACATAGAGCTTTTTCAGTTCCTATGAACAAATGTAATTTTGATAGAGAGATTAATACAATTAGACAAATAGCAACATCCAACGGTTATCCATTAGATATGATAAATAAACTAATTAGTAAAAAAGAGAAAAAAGTGGTATCACAACTAATATATCCTAAGCAAGCTGATGAAATTAAAACTTATAAAACCATCACATATGCAGGAAATATTTCTAATAATATTTCAAAGATAATATCTTCAGCAACGAATGCAACAATTTCTTTTAAAACAGAAAGTAACGTTAGTACAAAATTGTTAAATGTAAAAACAAAAATACCACTATTAAAAAAGTCAGGTATATATAAACTCAATTGTCCAGAATGTAATGCTGTCTATTTGGGTCAGACCCTTAGGAATTTTGAAATACGATACAGTGAGCACTTACGAGCTTACAGATTAAAACAACCAGATAAATCCCACTACGCAAAACATCTACTTGACACCAATCATTCATTGACACCTAACACAGAACTAGAAGTGCTGCATATTTGTGAAAAGAAACAAGAACTGGATTTCCTTGAAGAACTGGAAATTAGAAGACATTTAAGAAACCCACAATATGAAGTTGTCAATGAACAGTTAAATCTAGGGAATTCTCCACTAATAAACTGTCTTCTTAAGTGATAATTGTAAAGATCAGCCGATATAGTTTTCCTGGTTTTCTATATCATTGCACAGTTATACTGATCTTAATTGGAAAAATGATATCCAGGATATCACCATAGGGCTAATAATATCTAAGCTTCAATATTTGTAATATCACATCTTCTTCTTTTTCTATAAACATATATTAGGCGAATCACAAGTTAGGTTACTTCTTGGTCTAGCCAAAAATATAACTACTAAACATCAGGTAGGCATAAAATGAAATGTAACTTCTGTCATTCTGACGATGATATTGATTTATCGAAACAATTGTCAATTTTTTAGAATTTTCAATAACTTGTATTATATTGTGGAATTAACTAGAGACCTTGAGTTTCATTTAAAAACACTAATATATTAAAAGTTCCCATTAATCCCATGTGGACTATTTATGGACCAACAAAAATGCCAGCTTCAAGTTTTGCTTCTAATAGTTTTTTTTTAAATTTGAAAGCTTCAGATTTTTCAACCAGCAGCTTTTTTACGATTTTTTCATAAGGTCTAACTTGATGTGTCAAAGCAGAATTGATATATCTGCAGGTTGCCATTCAACGTTTTGTTTCCCAACAAAAAATTCAGTTCTTAGTCGCCATAGTCGTTTCTAAATAATTCCACAATATAATGAAAAAATATTAAATATTCTAAAAAATTGCCTACCTAATGTTTAATAAGTATTTTTGGCTAGACCAAGTACTTACCTACCTTGTGATTGACTTGAAATATATGAATTGAAAAAAGAAGAAGGATTTCCAAAAATTAAAGCTTATATATTATTAGCCTGTGCGGATATCCTGGATAACTGTGGAAGGATATAGGAAACCAGGAAAACTATATTTACTGATATTTACTATTACTATTACTTAAGAGAACAGTTTGATAGAGAACTTCTAGATTTATTTGTTCATTGACGCCTTTATGTTGTGGGCATCTTAAGTGTCTTCTAATTTCTAATTCCACAAGGAAATCTAGTTATTATTTAGGGTCAGAAATATGTAGTATTTCTAGTTCTGTGTTAGGTGTCAATAAATGTTTTGTCAGGTAGATGTTTTGCGTGGTGGTAATTTGTATGCTCGTAAGTGTTCAGTGTATCTAATTTCAAAATTTCTAAGGATTTGACCCAAAGAGGACATTCTGGACATTTAACTTTATATAAACCAGACTTCTTCAATGGGGATATTTTTGTTTTTACATTCAACAATGTTGTACTCATTACTTTCTGTAGTAAAAAACATTGTTGTATTTGTTGCTAAGGATATTATCTTTGAAATATTATTAGAAATATTACCAGTATATGTGATGGTTTTGTGATTTTTAATTTATTTTGTTTGTTTAGGAAATATTAGTAGTAATGCCACTTTTTCCTCTTTTTTATTAAGTAAATTATTTATTATATGTAATGGATAATCGTTGGATGTTACTATTTGTTTAATTGTATTAATTTCTCAATTAATATTAAATTTGTTCATAAGAACTGAAAACGCTCTATGTATCATTGCTGCCATGTGACATGGGATGATTGGAATTATACGGAACAGTCACATCAGTGTGTGTTGGTTTTCTGTAAATTGAATAATCAAGTACATTATTAACTCTTTGAATATTTAAATCAAGAACATTAGTTGAATTATTTTCTTAAACTTCTAATGTAAATTTAATTTTTGGGTTGTAAAATATTAATATGATTGAAAAATACATCTAATTGTCGTTCACTACCTATAAAACAAGCTAATATATTATCTACACATATACAAGTATACCAAAATAATATATTTTGTGAAATGTTACATTCAAAGTTTTTTCTTTCTAAACTCTCCGTGAAAATATTTGTCAAGGTTGGCAAATTATAAATATATACCTTATAGTCAAAAGTGAAATGATTCTGATTAATACATACATCAAATAAATTAAGTATATCTGATTTGATTTCTGGATTAATATATTTATCTCCTAGTAATTTTCTTACAAGTGTTATGCATTCTTTTGGAAGAATTTTAGAGAAAATATTGGTGCATTATGACGAGCTGTATGGCTGTATGGCCTGTAAGAGAGCTGGGCATTTGGGTGTTCCGGATGGATTATTCCAGCTCGGAAACTTTCTGCCACAGCCTTGAACGAACGTTTAGGCCCTGCATCCACACGGGGCTTTTTAATGTCCTCTTCGGAAGTACTATCCTCGGATCGGACACGCTTGCCCTTGGGAACTAGCAGGGTTTTATCTCTTGCCGAGGTCCCAGGTTGTTTGGGTGAGGGCGTTCCCACGAAAAATTAGGGAAACGGTTGGTCACCTAACGGCAAAGCACCGCATGCCACCGTAAGGCTAGTTAGTACAGGAAGGCGCCCGGTTTCCCGGAGGCTCCGTTTGCGATGGCACTCCCTGTCGCCTCGCATCATTAGGCACGTGTCATCTGGGATTGAGGGAATATGTAAGTGTGTGTGATTGTATGTACTTGTGTAGGTGTGTTACCTCCTCTTTTCTCCGTGCATGGGCCCTCCGCGACATTTGTGTTTGTCGAGGAGCACCTCAACCGACAAAGAGAGCAGAGTTATGTATACATATAAGTAAAGTCATTTCGAGATTGGAGAGGATCTACACGTTTCATATGTTTCTGATTAAGTTGAAATTATTGGAACCGTTGGCAATATTCATACTGAACACACTATCTACTACAACTACACCAACACCCAAAAATTCACTGTCAATAACCAAGTTATCGTCTTCAGAGACCGAAGGTAAATAGTTTACCTTCGGCCTCTGAAGACGATAAATTGGTTATCGAAACGCGCGAATTTTCAATAAAATTTTATATGTTGGTTTAAAAAGTAAAAACTGAGGTTAAGCTCGTATATGAGCAACATATGATGTACAGTTTTCCGGAAAATCCCATTTTCATAAATTTTCCACTCGAAAATTTTTTTTCTGAAACACTGACAACTTTATTGGAATCTTCGTATCATAAACCCTCACTGTGCAAGATTTCATCGAAATCCGAATAAAAAATGTTGTTTGAGATTTACAATCCATAGGGGGATCCATTTGGAATCGGAATTTTATTAAAAAAGTTCAACTTTGATGTTTTATAACTCGGTGTACATTGTCGATGGGAATCTTCTGTATTTTTTTAATTATAGTATGAACACTCTTATTTCGAATTTCATCACTTTGAGTCTTTCCAAAGCATAGACGTAGTTACTACAATTTTTTTCAAGTAATTTTTTACAAAAAATGCTACTCCAGCTTTAATCCCGTATATTGTCTACAACTATCAAATTGAAGAAATAAAATATGATAAGTAATTGAGACGCATCTTTCGTTTATCGATTCGCTTAAGAAAGGTATCGATATATAACATAGTTCCGTAATTATAGAATTTTTTATGAATGCATGTTAAAAAAAATGTTACGGTCCTGAACAAAAAATTATAAATTTTGGCTTACAGTGAACGTATGGAAAAAGTATGCAGTATCATGTATTTTAATGCGAGTAATCAGTTTTATGAAATTTTTGTCATTAAAGAAATTAAAAAATATTTGTTCAAGTAAAGTATTTGAATAAAAAATTAAGATACTGTTTTTTCCATTCCATTTCAGTATTCCTGACGATGAGGACAATCATCCTCGAAAGCTCGAAAATTTTCCGTTAAGAGTACACTTTTTTCCGTTTCTCTTGCTGCATACCCCAATATTCACCAGTTTTATTCCTAGCAGTCAGCAAAGGCTATCTTCCTTTTATATATATATACATATATATATATATATATATATATATATATATATATATATATATATATATATATATATATATATATATATATATATATATATATATATATATATATATATATTTATACATATATATCTATCTATATATATATATATATATATATATATATATATATATATTATAATTAGTTATTTATATTTTTTAATTTAATTTAATTTGTTTGATGTTTTAATACACGTTAGTTGGTTGATATTTATTATTAAACAAACTTACCTTCGGCTAGCTCATAAAATATCTTTTATTAATGTAATTTAAAATTTGAATATAAGTCGGAAGCTTGATGACTCCTCCCTTTGAGTTCTTGGCGCACACTGTATGAATATAATTTGATTTGTATCTTTATTTAATTCATTTCTGAGATGGTGGTTCAGACTAATTTAATATAGAAAGACGGAAATATGTTAATTCTAATAACTTTATTAAGGACATGAAAAAAATAAAAAAAAAACACCAACACTTCACTGAAAATAGATTTAATAAATTGTAATTGAGAAAAACTTTGTATTCTTTTGAACATTTAAAATTATTTGATAACCCCTACATCCTATGCAATTCTGAATACATATTAATTCACTGTATTGCGCGGGCGCATAAGTTCAACGCATGCGCTTTAATACTTTACTACAACAAGAAGACGCTATTCACTGTCCTTGGCGTCCATGCAGTGTATAAACGGTTTACGCTCTCCCAGCGTGTATACAGTTATGAAAAGTTTTAATATGTTATATCAATTTAAATAAAGCAATTACATATTTATGAACTTTTGAATAATGTGTGTGAAGTGTAAAGAAGATAGTATTAGACAGAACAGTTATGCATGCATTAAAAGATAATAAAAGTGGAATTTATGTGAAATTTTATGGAACATGTGAACATTGAAAACGGATTAAATTTTAACAAGTAAGTACAATTATTTTCTTATAAACTATATTGCATGGATCTCAATGGAGATAAATTATTATGCATTGAAATAGATTGTTTTTAGGCCTTTTATTAAAAAATCATTATTAGAACGTTCTGTATATTAAAGTTAGTTCACTGTTCGTGTTTAAGTGGAATTCCAAATGTTTTAATTAAAATACACAGACCTTAGTTCATAATCCTTGGATGCTACTTGCGTCTCTAATTTTCTTGACGATCTCTAAGTAAGAGATGCTCCTTCAGAACAGCTTTTTCTTTTCACGGGATTTCCAAAACTTATTAAAGTGTTTCTATTAACCTTTTGAGGAATATTATTAACTTTTTTAATTAAAATTTTACAAATTTTATCACAGGAGATTTATAACGATGCTAGCTTCTCCATCTCACCAAATCGACTCTTGTTTTTCAAAATCAACAAACTTCATTCTTCCTAAATTCAAAGCTTGCTTATCTTTGTTTTAATAATACAAATTGTCACTTCCTATGTCTTTTAGTTGAAAAATGTAATTGTTTGATTTTTAAGTCCTGGAGGATTAACACACTTATGCACAAATGTTCACTTTGTATTCAGAATTATATATAAAGTCCTTTTTCTAGAATACATTAGCAATTTCAATTATTATACCGTTTTTACGGTTTTCTCATTTATATTTAATTTTACAAAATCTACAACCTAGATTACTGTTTCATATTTATGTAATTGATTATTTTTAAATTCTTGAATTTTAATGTTTTTGTCTTGCATAAACTATTTATTATTTTCGATTTGGTTGTTATTGTTCAATATAAAATAAATAACCAATAAATTTAAGTTAATAAAATTACTAGATTTCATTACTTCCTGTTTATAATACATTGCTTTTATATATGTTTGGGCTGTGTTCCATTTATCATTTCTCATGAAGCTTTCAACCCTTTCTTTAAATTGGTTACTTTTATCATAAACACCTGCAAATATTGATAAGCAATTATTGAAATAGATATTAATTGATGTTATTTCAGGTTTCAATTTTATTTCTGCTGAAATTCATATGGCTGTGAACAGATCAATGTGGAACTTATTGACATTGGTGTAAATCTGGAATTAATTGTGCAGGTAACTTTTAATACTTATTTAAATAATGTTGTGTTTAGAATATTTCTATTCATAGTCCTTTTATTAATCAATCATATTGATATCTGATATTATATTTATGCATATTTCACTCTTTCTATTGATTTCATATCTGAATTGTCAGTAACTTCATAAGGTGGTTGTGTCTACTGCTACCCCTTCCTGATTAATAGATACATTTTTAATGTTTATTTATTTATAACTATTCCAAAAACTAGAAGACTAGTTCAATATATATATATATATATATATATATATATACGTAAGTGGCAGAAATGTCTATTGATGGGAGAATTTGTCTTTATGTCATTGTGCCTACCATTTCATAATATATCCGTAACTTGTTATCCATTATAATATTTATATATTTATATAATCTAGAAATGATTATAGATCTATAAATTTTTTTGCCTCATTAAGCTTTTTTAACTTACTTACTTCAAAATATAGATTATACTCGTATTTACAGTACCTGGTTTTAGGACACGAAATCGTTGACATATAGTTTGAAATGTGTTCCGTTTCGAAATAAGCAATAATTACCCCAATGTTGACTTTAACTCTCTCATACGCGTCAGTTTCAGGAAACATTACCGTGAAGAAAGATTAACAAGAATAAATTCACGTACAAATTGCCTAACTCGTTGTATCTCCGCCTGTTTTATGTGGTATTTCAATAACTGTATTGTCAGGAGCGTTTCAACGCAATACTTTATAAAGGCACCAATCATTGAAATATAAAATTACTAGTCTTTTAAAACACTAATATGAGTAGATTCCACAAAGTAAGGGTCGAGACAGTTAGTTTCATATAAAATTACGTTTTCAAATTGTCAACATATGAAGAAATTATTCACCCAGTATAAATATCTCCGCCGAAATTAAAATAATACATTAAGGACGTTCCGAAGAAAATAAGTTTTCTTAGAATCTCTTAGAAAATTTAAATACAGATATTTAAAAGTGTCCTCTAAATATAGAATTTTTTGTTTCATACCTTGCGAAATTTTTTTTCGATTATTGACTATTCTGTTCGACATTGAAGCCATTGTTTTATTAGATAACAGCAGCAGTTTCCTTGCAATAGCGTTAAAAATCTGAAAATAATTAATTGACAGCATAACAAATATATATATATATATATATATATATATATATATATATATATATCAATAACAAAACTATAACAAGCTGTATTCGTTTAATTAAAAAATACGTGTTAATAAAAAAGTCAATCTTCTGTATATGTAGAAGTTTGAAGGGTGAGTGACCCCACAGCACTTAGGCCACAATTGGCCCCTCATTTTGCATCCTTCTGAGGTTCAAAACTCCCTTCTAGCTCGTCATCCAGCCTACTTGTTTGAAGTAGACGAATACATGAAACCTAAAATGAGAGAGTGTCTGACATTCGCGAAGAATGTGTTCGACAGTCTTATCTTCTTGTTCACATCCTCTACAAAGTGGGGTTTTAGGCAGACCCAATTTGTGGAGGTGTTTTCGTAGGTAGCAGTGACCAGTCAGAATACCTTTGGCTGTTCGTAGGTTCCGCCTATTCATAGTCACGTACTTTTTGGCTACTTTGCTGTCCGGATACTGTAGCAGTTCCTTGGCAAGCCTGCATCCTTCTGCGTCGTCCCATCTAACCTTGAACTTATTAAAGGAGTGTTCATTTAAGAGGTCAGCCGTTGCTGTCGCCGATAGGCCAATGAAAGTTCCGGGTCCCAAGAGTTTATGGGAGGCTGCCTTCCTGGCTAGCGAGTCTGCTATACGATTTCCTTTCGATTTCTCATGGCCCTTGATCCGGCCTAAAGTGCCCATGTTGTGGTTACAAGCTTTGATCAAAGCCATGTGACATTCTAGTACTAGACCTGATGTAATGCGTGGTCTGTTCAGGGCTAGTAGTGTTTGTCTACTATCTGTAAGGGTGTATATATTATTACCTATGGTGTTTCTTTTGGTAATCTTTTTTGCAGCGATGCAGATAGCAGTTAGCTCTGTTTAAGCATCACTTGCATTGCAGCCCATTGCCCATTTTATATTTAGATTCAGGGGTCTGGAAAAAATTCCACATCCTGAGCCTACATTGGTTTGAGACCCATCTGTGAAGATGCGGATTGTACCTTCTTCCAATGGGTCTTGTGCGTTGTTTTTAAAGATTACCTTGTAAGGCCTGTGGGAGGCATATCGCGCTGGAATCGAGTCCGTATTGGCCTGCAGCAGTGGGACCTCTCTGAGGGCCTCATGCCACAAGTTACGTCTCAGTTTACCGGATCCTACATCAGGTTGTATACCGGTAGAGCGTAGACGTGCCATGGTCATCAAACCAACCTCATTGATGTATATGTCAAGGGGAGTGAGACCAAGGATTACCATAACTCTTGTTGGTGTCTAGCTACTTGGGGGAAATCTTTGATTTCCTCGCTATAGATTCTCCATGCTTCTCTTGGTTTTTGTCTAATGACTTTCTTATACACCTTGAAGTGAGACTTGTATACGTTCCAATCCTCTTTAAGTCTAGTTCTTTTAGCCTTATTAAAAGATTTCCTCGCCGTCCCCCTGAGCTGATCAATTTCATGGCACCACCACGGAATGGAGGCTCCATAAAGATCGACCCGCCTAAGTGGGCAAGACATCTTATAGGCATTAATTATAGAGTTTTGAATGGTTTCAGAATAAGTTCCTAAATCTCCTTTATTGTTAGGTAACACATTCTCAATTCCTCGCAGATCACCTTTCAAGCAGTGGACATATTTTGTCTTGTCCGTTTTCCTGGGGTCGCGAGTTACTGTGGAGGTTCTGAGCACCAGTTTTATTTCAAATTTTATCCAGCGGTGGTCCGACATTGAAATATTGTCGGATACATGCCAGCCGGTGATTATATTTTAAGTGTTTATAGTAGATAAGGTAATATATATTCGCGTTTGACTACGAGAGTTAAATAAAGTTGGTTCAGTACCTCTATTTAGAATACAGAGATTCTCGTTAGTTATGTAGTCATAAAAAGACTAATCTTTAGTGTTAATATCTTTACTGCCATATCTTACGTGTTGAGAGTTTGAATCGCAGCCTATTACCAATTCAAGGTTCTGTGTTCCACAAGGTCCTCCAACTCCTTTATTGGTGGTGGTTTAGCTGCGTCTGAGAGGAGGTATGCAAATGCCAGTATTAACGCTTCCTTTTGACATTTTTTGCATATTCAACCTTCACTACCGTAAGGTCGGAGGACGAAAAATGCGTCAGTGGGTAAGTCTTAAAATTCGTAGAGACGTATATGGCCCAGATGACTGTCGGTCGCTAGCCTAGAGGATGGTTCGACAGTCTCCACAGAAGCAACAGCTCCTTGGGCTCCTCGGATGGGAGAGGAGGATCGACCTCCTTCATCCTGGGTCGATTTTTTTTGTTTTAACAATCATTGAGGTGAACGCGTAGCAAGCGACGATGATATTTAATATCGAAACAATTGTCAATTTCTCAGAATTTTTAACATTTTGTCAATATATTGTAGAATTATATATAAACAGTGAGTTTCATTCAAAACAGTAACAAAATATAGTTTTTCCAATATTCGGATCGAAGCGTCTCGATCTTTGATAAGTACAACTGACGCGTAATTCTTGTATTACTTCGATTGTGTGATGTGACCTATTTTAACCTATCCTAACCTCTATTGTGACTCAGTGTAAACAAGTAATTGGTAATTTTTTGCAATTAAAATATTCTGGTGATATTTGAGATAGTATTAGTGTATAAAGTCTTGTGCGAAGCTAATAAATGAAATATTCAAGAATCTATAAGTGAATTCCTTTCACTGGACGATGGAAGTTATCGGAAGGTCATCCACAAGTGGAAGAAGATCTGCCGCTCAAACTGAAAAGGAAAAGAAAATCATACTACGTATATTTCAGCGTCTGCAAAACGATCAACTGCGCCTAAAAGACGAATTAATAGATATCTGTTCAGATTACACAGGAATAGAGAGGGATAGTGGATTTGTTTTAAATGGCGAATTAATATTTCAGTCCAAGAAAGCGAAAGACTACCATGAAGAGATTAACGCAGAGGTATACAAGAAGTGGTTTGGACGCATTACTGAATATGGAACCAGGATCTGTCGTCGTTATGGATCGTGCTCCTTACTACAGTCGACACTATGAGAAAACGCCACAACAGGCATGGAGAAAAGCTCATATTCAAGAATGGGTGCAGGATAAAAGCATCCCTTACGATGAAAGCAGTGTAAAGAACGAATTGCTCCAAATCGTGAAGATATATATATAAAAATATAAGCAACTTGCTGAAGATGAATTAGCATTGAGCCGTGGAATTACTGTATTAAGGTTACCCCCGTATCATTGTGAGTTGAATCAAATAGATTTAATTTAGCCGCTGTGGAACGACTTCTTAAGAAATCATTGGAACGAGGGACAGCGAAAACCAGTGTTTTGCTCATGTTCAGAACGAAGACAAGGAAATGTGGGATATAAATAATATGGCTGGTAATTATCGATGATATTATTATCAATTTCGGTAATAGCGAGAGTGATGATGAAAAATCGGGAAATTACAAAGGGTAAGTTCTAAAATTGTTTTTCGGTGTTACGAGTTTTATTTTTGTAATTCTTATTTGTGTACCTATGATTTCCATTATTGAAAAAAATGTCTTTTGTTTACATTCAAGAATTTTATTTATTTTATAAATCTATTTTGTTTATGTTAATTTATTTTTGTTACTGTTGTGACTTGAAAGTTTTCCGTTTCTGTTTGTTATTTTTTCTTACTTCAGTTTATTTGATGACTTTATTTTGTTTATAATATTTATTTTTTATTTATGCTTATTGATCTGAAACAGTGTTCCTTTGGATTTTCTTATGGAATTTTGTTTATTTTATAAGATGTTGTTAAGTTTATGTGGGAGATATGGCTACTGGCGAACCACCCACAAAAAAAATGGTAACGCGCCATAAACAATACTTCATGAGTGGTGTAGAAACTTGCTTGTAATTACAATGTTCCATACGCCCATAAAATAGTTCAGGAAAATGCAATAATGCTATTTTTAACCCCGAATATAGAACGTCCAGGCCCCTGTGCAAGCCCCATATTGCTAGGCTTGGAGGTCATTGCACTCTAAACATATTTTGCTTAAAGTATAGTGAAGCTAATCTTACTGGCTAATTTCTCTCGTATCAAAAGACTTTGAGAAGCTATCCAGAGGAAAAATACCTTCAGATTAGATTCAGTGAAAAACGCTCCATATTAGATCAAACACACAGAATAGCGGACCTATTAGAAAATGTCTGCTCTATTTATATACAGCCCAAGCGTTTGCTAAAATCTATCACGAAAGGCTTATAAACAAAATGGGAAAAACGCTTCCAAAGGAATATGCGAGAAGCATAAAGAAAATAAAAACGAATTCAATATGTAGAAAAATATATCAAGCTATCTGTAAAAAATTACAAATGTCAATTCACAACGCATTGTCCATTTTAAAATATGAATTACAGCACAGAGGCCGTGGTAGATTAACGAAATATTCCAATACGCATTGTTTCGTAGTATTGTTGACGCTACATTTTACATTTGAAAATAAATCAAGAAATTTGTTCAAAACTGCGGAGTCACAGAAGTTGAAGTAGTAAAATGATGATTGAAGTTGCTCTTGAAATATTAAGAATCGCCGATGAGTGACAACTTTACAAACAAAAATGAAAAGAACCCTTTTATATGAAATTGTTAGACTGCCTCTGGGCACTGAAGCATTTTGGTAATTTTCACCTGTGTGCCATCGATTTCCTCGGGTTGTGAGGCTTTACCAGCAGGTGTTGACCAGTTGGAGAACATAAAACTGCTTGTTACGCCGCAGCTCTCTCTATTTTTAGGAAAAGTTTTCAGTATATTTTTGGAAACACCTATTGTGAATCACAACTGGGAAAACAAAAACAATTATTAATATTTGTGGGATGAAAAATATGAACTTAAAACAATTTTTATTGCGACAAATTCTTGTACTTAAATTTCAATTTCTTTATGTTCTTTAGACGTTGTGAATCTTTAATTTTAGAAAGGTTATTTACCAAAAGATCAAAATAATGACAGGTCTACATAATATATAGGGAGTTTCCCTAGTAATCTGTAATAGTCTACTTCACAAGTTGAAAATGCTGCTTAGATATCATCGAATATCATTAGTGAATTTCATGAAAGTTATGATAATAAACGGAACAAATAATTGTCAAATATCATACAGCTGTTTCACACATGTTGGAATAACTTAAATTTTATCCCCTGTTTAGGGAGTCATCCATTGTGCCATGGGTTATTTTTATTATTATTATAATAGTTAGTGCCATGCTTCAAACACTACATTTTAATTTAAAACTAATGAAAAACTCAAAGTCAAAATGTCACAAAGTTATTTTATTAAAATGAAGATTTACAAAGATGAGCAACTAGTTTCGCCCACAATGGCCATCTTCAGGCTACAAAGAATGTTTGGGTTAAGGAAGAAAACATTAAACAATCTGTAAATGATAATAATTATTAGTGGGTTAACAAACGTCCACATATAGCGCCGATGAAGGGAAGGATGTAAGAAATGGGGATTACAAATTTTTGGGTAATTAAGGTGTATTTAAAAAAATATTATAAACTGAGGAATTTGAGTTGTAATATCTTGTGACAAATAGAAAAATAGGGGGAGGAGGGAAATTATGTAAAGGAAGTGAATTGGTAGAAAAATAAAATTACGAGAACATTGTATAGTTGTAGGTAGGGTAGAGGAGAAAACTTGAGCTACAATTCAATATAACTAGATTCCTGATAAGAATGGGAAGGATAATATTTTCCCTTCATTATTAAATACCAACTCTTATCACAGGAATGGAATATGGAGGTGTTAAGGAAACGAAAAGAGGTTAGCAAGTATAATATCCAACATCTAAAAAAGAAAGAAGGGACAACTAAGCGGGGAAGGACAAAGAACTGGTTATGGAAACCCGTGGAAAGGGATGTAATAAGTGGTAAAAAGCTCGACTTAAGGAAGGAGAACGGCTTTTTAACTTGTTCACTAAGATTGAAGTAAGCTAAGAACCAATAAAACATGGCTAAAATTATCATATAATGTGATATAGTAAATACAAGCCCGTAACACAACGAAACTGGAATTTAATTCACAACTATACAATTATGACACACCAACAATGATATGAAGTAGACAATATGGGATATATATCCGGCAGGAGCGTAATTAGAGGAAATATGTCAAATATCCATGTAGACCAATGAGAGGGATAATTTGAAAAACATATAGTTAATTGTACATTTGGAGTGAAATAAAACGTAGTAAAGTTCAGTAGGAAGAAAGATTAGGTTACTGGAAAGCGCAACAACTATAAACGTATGTTACTCCCAAAATAAAAGCTAACGATACAAATTATGGCAAAAGTTAGCGTAAACAAAATTTACTCTGTGAAAAAGAAGAAGACTAGTCAATAAAGTAAAAGTAGTAGTCTAGTCAAAAGATAAAAAATAAGATTATGACAGTAGTATTTAACTTAAAAAGAGTGAATCAAATTGTAAAATTGTAAGCAATTGTAAATAAAGATATTTCTATAGTAACTTACATATAGTTGGTAAAATATTATTAACGGCGATTTTTACAATAACAAGACTTGACAATATTAGAGCTACCCAAAAGCAAAGGAATACACCAAACAATCAAAATGGGAGATTGAGGATGATGTATTGATCTCTTGGTCTTAGTTGTTCATTAAGACAAACAGCGTTGTTATCAGGTTAATCTCGAAAATCTCGAGTAAATTCATCCTAGGACCTTTAAAGCACCTATGTAATCTACACGCATCCGATAAAGAAAAATTGTGGTTTTCAGAAATAATGTGATTTGCAAAAGCAGATGGTGAAGCATATAATTTCTCTACTTTAAATAGTAAACACAATTTGAAATCGCTGGCTATAGATTCAGAGGTTATTTTGGGTAACTCTGATTTGGTTAATAAGGAAGTTATAAGAGCTGATATTTCTTCTTTAATTCAAAGAACTTTGAATAAGAACACTAGTTTACACCATGATCCTACTGTTTTTCCCGACCCCAGGCATAATAATTTTTACTTTTACAGAACTCAAAAACCTCAAACATAAGATCACTACACAAGATCTTGTAGTAACCAGAGCGGATAAAGGTAATTGTGTAATTAGATAGGAGCTCTTACGTTGAAAAGGTACAATCTTTTATTGACTCTGATAGCTCTTTCTCTCCCCTATGCACTGCTCCTACAGTGAAATTTCATAATGAGCTCAAGAATAAACTTAAAACATACACCGATACCTTAGATTTGTTTAATACTAAACATTACCAATTAACACAAATGGCACCAATCACGCCCTTGCTCTATGGATTGCCGAAGATTCATAAAGAAAATATACCCATTAGGCCAGTTGTTTCTTTCTCGAATTCACCAACTTCTAAACTTTCTTGTTTCCTCAACAATTTACTGCAAGACTTAACTAATTTAAATAATAATTTCTCTATAAAAAATTAATTGGACCTATGTAATAAAATTTCTAACATTAAGCTTTCCAAATCTTATTCTTTTTTGCTCTCATTGGATGTTTGTAATCTTTTTCCCAGTATACCCCCTTCAGAATGTATGAATATGGTTGAAACCCTATTGATTTCCAATAATTTGTGCCCGAATGTCTAATGTGGTGAACATGCTCCAATTATTAGTGTTTTTAAATGAAACTCAAGGTCTCTAGTTAATTCCACAATATAATACAAGTTATTGAAAATTCTAAAAAATTGACAATTGTTTCGATAAATCAATATCATCGTCAGAATGACAGAAGTTACATTTCATTTTATGCCTACCTGATGTTTAGTAGTTATTTTTGGCTAGATCAAGAAGTAACCTAACTTGTGATTGACTTAATATATGTTTATAGAAAAAAGAAGAAGATGTGATATTACAAACATTGAAGCTTAGATATTATTAGCCCTATGGTGATATCCTGCATATCATTTTTCCAATTAAGATCAGTGTAACTATGCAATGATATAGAAAACCAGGAAAACTATATCTGCTGATCTTTACAATTATCACTTAAGAAGACAGTTTATTAGTGGAGAATTCCCTAGACTTAACTGTTCATTGACAACTTCATATTGTGGGTTTCTTAAATGTCTTCTTATTTCCAGTTCTTCAAGGAAATCCAGTTCTTGTTTCTTCTCACAAATATGCAGTACTTCTAGTTCTGTGTTAGGTGTCAATGAATGATTGGTGTCAAGTAGATGTTTTGCGTAGTGGGATTTATCTGGTTGTTTTAATCTGTATGCTGGTAAGTGCTCACTGTATCGTATTTCAAAATTCCTAAGGGTCTGACCCGAATAGACAGCATTACATTCTGGACATTTGAGTTTATATATACCTGACTTCTTTAATAGTGGTATTTTTGTTTTCACATTTAACAATTTTGTACTAACGTTACTTTCTGTTGTAAAAGAAATTGTTGTATTCGTTGCTGAATATATTATCTTTGAAATATTTTTAGAAATATTTCCTGCATATGTGATGGTTTTATAAGTTTTAATTTCATCAGCTTGTTCAGCATATATTAGTTGTAATGCCACTTTTTCCTCTTTTTTACTAATTACATTATTTATCATATCTAATTGATAACCGTTAGATGTTGCTATTTGTCTAATTGTATTAATCTCTCTATCAAAATTACATTTGTTCATAGGAACTGAAAAAGCTCTATGTATCATTGAATTATATGCTGCTAGTCTGTGAGACACAGGTTGGTTAGAATTGAATGGAATTGTTACATCAGTTTGTGTTGGTTTTCGGTAAATTGAATAATCAAGTACATTATTAACTCTTTGAATTTTTAAATCAAGAAAATTGATGGAGCTATTTTCTTCAATTTCTGATGTAAATTTAATTTTCGTGTGTAAATTATTGATGTGGTTGAAAAATACATCTAATTGTCGTTCACTACCCATAAAACAAGCTAATATGTCATCTACATATCTATACCAAAATAAAATATTTTTCGAAATATTACTTTCAAAGATCTTTCTTTCTAAATTGTCCTATATCACCTATTTCAGCAAACATTCCTATGGACAATTTAGAAAGAAAGATCTTTGAAAGTAATATTTCGAAAAATATTTTATTTTGGTATAGATATGTAGATGACATATTAGCTTGTTTTATGGGTAGTGAACGACAATTAGATGTATTTTTCAACCACATCAATAATTTACACCCGAAAATTAAATTTACATTAGAAATTGAAGAAAATAGCTCAATCAATTTTCTTGATTTAAAAATTCAAAGACTTAATAATGTACTTGATTATTCAATTTACCGAAAACCAACACAAACTGATGTAACAATTCCATTCAATTCTAACCACCCTGTGTCTCACAGACTAGCAGCATATAATTCAATGATACATAGAGCTTTTTCAGTTCCTATGAACAAATGTAATTTTGATAGAGAGATTAATACAATTAGACAAATAGCAACATCTAACGGTTATCCATTAGATATGATAAATAAGCTAATTAGTAAAAGATAGGAAAAAGTGGCATTACAACTAATATATCCTAAACAAGCTGATGAAATTAAAACTTATAAAACCATCACATATGCAGGAAATATTTCTAAAAATATTTCAAAGATAATATCTTCAGCAACGAATACAACAATTTCTTTTAAACAGAAAGTAACGTTAGTACAAAATTGTTAAATGTAAAAACAAAAATACCACTATTAAAGAAGTCAGGTATATATAAACTCAAATGTCCAGAATGTAATGCTGTCTATTTGGGTCAGACCCTTAGGAATTTTGAAATACGATACAGTGAGCACTTACGAGCATACAGATTAACACAAACATATAAATCCCACTACGCAAAACATCTACTTGACACCAATCATTCATTGACACCTAACACAGAACTAGAAGTACTGCATATTTGTGAAAAGAAACAAGAACTGGATTTCCTTGAAGAACTGGAAATAAGAAGACATTTAAGAAACCCACAATATGAAGTTGTCAATGAACAGTTAAATCTAGGGAATTCTCCACTAATAAACTGTCTTCTCAAGTGATAATTGTAAAGATCAGCAGATATAGTTTTCCTGGTTTTCTATATCATTGCACAGTTATACTGATCTTAATTGGAAAAATGATATCCAGGATATCACCATAGGGCTAATAATATCTAAGCTTCAATATTTGTAATATCACATCTTCTTCTTTTTTCTATAAACATATATTAAGCCAATCACAAGTTAGGTTACTTCTTGGTCTAGCCAAAAATAACTACTAAACATCAGGTAGGCATAAAATGAAATGTAACTTCTGTCATTCTGACGATGATATTGATTTATCGAAACAATTGTCAATTTTTTAGAATTTTCAATAACTTGTATTATATTGTGGAACTAACTAGAGACCTTGAGTTTCATTTAAAAACACTAATATGAGCATATTACACGAAGTAAGGGTCGAGACAGTCAATTTCATGCTCCAATTAGCTTTACAATGAAACTTTTTTATATTTAGTAACAAATTTTACCAACAGACTACAGGCTTGGCTATGGGTTCTAGTTTGAGCCCTTCACTTGCTGAAATTTTCATGAATAATTTGGAAAAAACTTATGTTAATGATCCCTTTTTAAAAAAATATATAGTCTTTCACTATCGCTATGTCGATGATTGTATAGTTCTTTTTAACGGTACCCAACAAGAGGCTTTCTTCTTCTTGGATTTTATCATCACCCTTCATCCTAGAATTAAATTTACGATGGAGTTTGAGTTTGAGAATAGTATTCCCTTCTTGGATCTGTTGATCACTAGGGATGTCAGTTCTGGAAGATTGGATTTTCAGATTTATCGTAAACCTACCACAACGGACACAGTTATTAATTTTCACTCTAACCACCCACAGTCACATAAAATTGCATCCTTTAGTAGTTTCTTGCATAGGGCTTTTTCATTGCCTTTGTCATAGAAAGCCTCCAATAAGGAAATCGATATTATTAAACAAATTGCAAATAATAATCACTTTCCACTCTCGTTATTCAACAAAATATACATTAGACATTTTAATAAATTCAAACTAACTTTTCCCACTATTACATTACACGTTAACACTTCAAATAATGATGTATCTAAGTATTTTTAATCGATTTCAACATTTTGTTGATAGATTATTTACTATATTGTACAGGTTATCAAATTTCACGAGAATCATAATTATTATTCGATTTCCAAATTTTGTTGGTATATATTATTTACTATATTGTACAGGTTATCCGATTTCACGAGAATCATAATTACTTTATTCGATTTCAAAATTCTGTTGTTATATATGAATTACTATAGTATATAGGATATCGTATTTATTCTGATTTAATTCCAGACGTCCTGTTCGATATTTTGCTATCTTATATTGTATAGGATATCCAAAGTTCACGAGATAGCCTAACTATTATATTTTTATTCGATTCCAAAAATTTGTTGTTATGTATGACTCACTACTATTTTGTAATATATACTTGTACATATATCCTTCCAGTTTATTTCCTTTAACAACAACCCTTACCCTCGTACCAGCAAATAAGACGGGCTGACTAGACCTGCATTCGAACTCAGGCTTGGCACATTGTATAAGCCCAAGAGGCCCCACGAAGACCTTGACCGCTCGTGCCAAGAAAACCCCTTCCTCGAGGTAACCCGCAGGGAGATTCCTGGTTCTAAATTTTGTGCCGTAAGGCACTGATGACAGCACGCTGCAAAGATTTCTAGGATAGGGCCCACTCCGGTCACTACAACCAGAGGGAAAAAAAAACAGAGAAATAATACCGTTCCTATACCAATTGGAATATACCAACGACCTATTAGTGTCGGGGCAGCGGTAACTGAATACAACCCCCAAAGAAGCAAGAGAAATTCATTAAAATAAAGGTCAGAAGTATTATTTTTAGTTTTTTACAAATTTTTTTAATTACAATGATTACACGTTATTAATATTTATTGAAGTTAACAATATGAAGTCTAATATCATTCTGAAAATAAAATATGTATAATGAAGCTATGCGGTGTCCAGGGGGCCTATTTTTGAATCGTACGACATCATGTCGCATTCGAGAATACGGGAAATGTCGCATAACTTTCACCAAACCGTATTTTTGACCATTCGACATCATCTAGCATGTTACAATTTTTATGCGACATGTAACGCATGGGTCAAACCATGCGACATCCATTCGAGATGCGCATTTTCATTATTGTTTTACGATTCTGTAGCATAGATAAAGGTGTTCTACAATACATAGTGTCATTGGATGTCGAATCCTAAATATTTATTACTCAAAAATGAATCATGAATAATAATAATCTTATTAACAATATATGGTGGTTATTAAGGCTTTGGAACATTTGGAAGAAGACGCTGTAGGAGTCTATCGTTGTCTACTAAAACACAGGGTCCTTCATTATAAACCAAATAAAGCATCGTTAATTATCAATGCATGTGTTGTGTTACACAACATACGTATTGAAAATAATATATTGGAAGAGAATTTAGAACAAGGCGAAGAATTCGATTTTGGAATGTTTGATAACTTAAATCCAGAATCTGTTAAGTGAACCCTGAATTGCAAGCAGGCCGAATGGCAAGGCACAGGCTTATTACGACGAATTTTCAGTTTTAAATATTTGTAGCAAAAAATTGGAATGTATTCAATTTGAATTTTATATAAATAAGTATTTTTGTAGCATCTAGTTAGTTTTTATATATTAATCTACTTTAGCTGTTTTTGACCATAATATTTAAACAATTTCAATTATTTATGTACATAGGTACACAGGAATTTCAAAATAAAATTAAATATTTTCAAACACATAATATACTTTATTTTATTAAGGAAATACAGAAAGTAAGTAAAAATAACTAATGGTATACAAGCATAGTTAAAAAAAACTTTAATTAAAAGTAAATAACGCAGTTAACTAGCAATTTTTTCGAATGCATCTGCTATACGCCTTTTCTCATGTACTTCAGCTTCTTTTAGTGCTATTTTTTTTCATAGTACCATTTTTTTATTTCTAAAAAGGACCTATTTTGATCAGCCAAGGTTTCTGTAGCTAAGACAGTTTTAGAAAGCCTTTCACTTTTTGAAAGTTTAATATTTTTCTTTGGTTTTTCTGAAACACAAGGATGTTCATCCTCAGTTTTATCAGCTTTTTCAATGTCTTTGATAATATTTTTCTTATGCGACACATCAGCATAATCGTGATCTATTTTTGTTAGATTATTTTCATAATCAAATAAAAAGGTGCCATCGAAACAGACAATATACTCTTCAATCTGGGAATGTCCTTCTATTGCCGTTGGATTTATCATTAATAGCACCATATCATCTTCATTTGTAATTTCCTTATCAGATGGGGGTCTACCACCTGTTATGGATAAATGTTTGGCAAGGCTTGCCTTTTTATTTTTTGCCTTTCCTTTAATGTCGTGCCAAGTCTGCAATGTACAATATTAATTATAGATTATGCTTTTATTTTTCCTGCTTATAAACAGAACTTACCTTGCGCCAAGAATTCCAATTTTTGGTGGCACCTGTCATGGCGTTTAAAATGGTCGATATTTCCTCCCGTAATTTTTTGGCATCGACAAAACTAAATTCATTGGAGAATTTACCTAATTGTAAATTTTTATGTTTCCCCATAAATTCTATCAACGACGCCCGTTGCTCACTTGTAGCGTAAACTTTTTTGTTGTTCATGTTAAATAGACAAAACCATAGATAATATACAACAGAAACAAAAGAGTCCTAACCCCAAACTCCTCAAACATCTATGCATGCAGTAAGCAGAGAAATTTGATATTTACCAAATTTTGACGTGTGGCAAAACTGGAATAACGTTGTTGTCAGATCATCATTCGACACTTTCATTATGTCGTCTCGAAGAGTGTTCAAAAGTAGCGTTTCGATTTCGTATACGAAATTCTATATCCACATTTCTCGCATACGAGAATTGTTGAATGAGATTCAAAAATAGACCCCCTGTAGTGCAATTCAGCATTATGACATAGTCGATCGTCCGATGATGGTTCGATGTAACAATACCATATAAGGTCACGAATTCAGCTGACGGGACATCTATCGTTTCATAACTCACTCTAGGGTGAAGCGAGGGTGGAGCCACTTGAGTTGGATCGATGTTGGTAGGCTTCTTTTATGCTGAAAAACCTTTCTCATGAAGTTTCTATATTTAAATAGGAAATAACAGATTAGAAGTATGCAGATTATGGTACTTGAGATCATAGCAATTCGAGACAAGGTCACAGACATCTTGAGTTCATCAAGCGGATTTGCATTGTTTTCTTGAAGTTGTAGTTTATGAAGTTGTCTAAGTTGATTTTCTTTAGCTGAAATTCTTGGATATTCAAAATTTGAAATGGTGCTTCTTGGATTCCTTCGAGAGCTTTAGGATGTCCTTCGATGATATCTTTTTCGTTTTTGTATGTGTATTTTGTAGTAGCTATAGAGCATCTTGACGGGATTGTTAATAAGTAGCTTCCTTGTAAGACTGAAACTCCTGATTCTTCACAATCTGTTTGTATTTTCTGTGAGTCTGGGAATATTACAATGTAATGGCTTTCGTTAATTTCTTCTATTATTGGTTCGGAGACTTTTACAGCGATTTGTTGGCTATTCTCTGGCGATGATGTGACTGAGAGGAGAGATGTAATGCAGTCTTTTGTTTCTCTGGTTACTTGTAGCCTGTTGGTTTTACACTAGTAGACGGATTGGAGATCGATGCATTCTTCTTCTTGATACTGATATTGGTTGTTGCTCATAATTAGGTAAGTAGAAGGAGGAATAAGGACAGAGTTATTTATATTAGGTACGGAATATAAGTGGTAGTAGGTAAATACATCTGGATGGACCAGTGGAAATTCTAGTGAAAATATGATTTTATCTTTATCATAATAAACTTCAGTATTAACAATAGCATAATATTTTATTATTTGGTTTTCATTGAATGATAATTGATCATATGTGTATAAATTGTATAAAATTTGGACTATTTCTTTAAGATCCTCACGGGAGATACGCTTTGATGCAGAACACCTAAACTGGCAAAACTCACTGGATTTTCGATATCGTTAAGAAAGCCGGACATAGAGTCCAGATTAATTTTTATTTGACTAAAAATTTCTTGAAATTCTATATAGTATGAATAATCATAATATGTTTCGTTGAGTGCTTTACCTAATTCAATAATTTTGTAGAATATAGAATATGATTATTTGAAATTATTGATATTGATTCATTAACGCTATCCATAAGATTTTTGTTGAGTTCTTTGTGAATTTACTTCTCTAATGATTTTATTTTGATCATTTTGCAGTTCGCTAATACTTGCGTATATTTTGTTGGCATCTTCTTGGTCCATATTGCCAGTAACGAGTTCCACTAGCGAGCCAAGAGGGTTGATTATTTCTCTTTTAATTCGATTAGATGGAAATATGGAGTTCATTTTAACATTTATACTATTAACATCAAATTGCAATTGTTTATAAACATTTCTCAAAAAATGTTCATGCATATGGTTCGTCTTATTAAATAAGTTGTTTAATGAGTAATATTGTAAACTTAGATTTGTAATTTGATTTCGAATGGGGTTTGTAGGGATATAGTGTAGAAATGTATGGGAAGCGATTTTTACCCTAGCTGGTCCTAGTTCGAAAGATAGGATGCCGGGATTACTTTTCAAGGATTTAATCTGTATCTTCTGGTTCGTCACTGTCTGAAGAGTCAACGTCCTGTGAAGTTACATTAATTAGTTTTCTTACGGGTTTAAATAGTTGTTTATGATAGTTGTTTTTGTGAGTCGTTACTGTAATATCTTTTGATGTCAAAATGTGTTCGGGTTTATATGGAGGTTTAGTTTTAGATTGTCGTTCCGATTGTTTCTTATAAAGGGTAGTGCCAGGGGGAATGTCTGGGGGATCTGTACGTTTTTCGTTAAATTCTTCGATATTTTTTTTGTTTTTTGTTACTAGTGTCGGTATGTATTCTGTCATATAATTGTTCCATAGTTTTTTTATGTTCATTAATTGAATGTTATCTGGTTGAGCTTCGTCGTCGATTTCGATGGGATCTTTTAAGTGAAGAAGGTCGATAGGCTGATATTTGGTGACAGAGTGAATTGAGTTATTGTATCCCAAAATGGACAATCTCAGTTTTTCGAATGGGTTTAATTCTGGATTCGTTAGGGGTAATGTTCTCATGTGTTCTAATATTGTACAATGAAATCTTTCTACGATTGCATTGCTATTAGGATTATGTGGAACAGTATAATGCCAGTTAATACCATATAATTTAGCAAAGCCTTTGAGAGTGTATTGAGTAAATTCTGTGCCATTATCAGATACAATGTTTTCTGGAATTTTATACGTAGAAATGAATTGTAATACTGACTGATAGATGTGAATCGCAGATAATGTTGGAATTATGTAAGCTTGTCCAAATCTACTAAAACTGTCACATACTGTCATGGTAATTGTATTGTCAAATTTAAAAGTGTTCATGTGTAACGTTTCGAGTGGTTTTCTTGGAGTTGGGGTTAGCTGAAGTTTCATTAGAGGCGGGTGTCTCTCATATTTTACTTGTTAACAAATGGAACAGTTATTGATAAAGTCTTTTACGTCGTTATTTAGTTTTGGCCAATAAAATTTGGTTTTTAGTTGGTTAGCAGTCTCGTGAATTCCCCTGTGATTTGTAATGCCTTCGTGTTGTTGTTTTATAAGTTTTTGTTGTTGGGATTCGATTTTAACGTCATGTAGTATAATATTTGATTTGATTAAGATAAATGCAGAGCTTTTAAACGTCTGAGGAACTATTCTACACGTGGTTTTAAAAATAAATTCATCGATATCGTTCTGAAAATAAAAGGCGTACCGTTTCTTCGGAACAGCATAGTCTTTTAAGAATTGAATAATTTGATTTTCAAAAGAACTTTCACTCACGTGTAAGAACCATCTGGTTCTTGCAGGGTTATCGAATAATTTTTCAATTTCTTGATGAGGATTTTGATCAGTTTTGATTATTACTATTTGGTTTAAAAATACATTTAATGGTTTCTCGGTTATTTCGATTCCAAGTATAGGGTTTTCTAAACTAGTGTGTATTGTTTGATCGTCATTTGAATCTACTTCGGGAACGAGAGATTGAGAGTCTGATTTGGTTGTAGCGTTAGTTTCATTAAATTCTTCCATATATTGAAAAATTGGCCGTAGATCAGAGCCTGAACTATTTCGTTATCTATTGGATAAATTTCTATACGGGAAAGAGCATCCGCATTCGTGTTGCAGGAACCTTTTTTATATACGATTTCGTAGTCAAATTCCTCTAACTTCGGTCTCCAACGGACAAGTCGGGAATTTGGCTCCTTTAGAGACATTAGCCATTGTAGAGGTTTATGATCGGTGACGATTTTGAATTTATTGCCGAAAAGATATGGCCGGAAATGTTTTGTACCCCAAACTATTGCTAACAACTCTTTTTCAATTGTTGAATAATTTTGTTCAGCAGCGTTAAGTATACGAGAAGCATATGCTATGACTTTGTCTCAACCGATTGGTCCTTGGGAGAGGACTGCTCCTATTGCGAAATTACTTGCATCTGTGGTCAAAATGAATTCTTTGGTGAAATCGGGGTAGATGAGAATGGGTTCATTGATTGAAAGAGACTTGCAATCTTCGAATGTCTTTATGTAAATCGGGTCAAGTATATTGATGTGAGCGCCTTTTTTAAACAGCTTGTAAAGGGTTTGCTTAATTTGGCAAATTTTTTTATAAACTTTCTGTAGTATCCGAGAAGGCCTAAGAAAGCTTTTATGTATTTCGTGGTTTTCGGTAAGGGGTAGTTGGTAATAGCTTTTACTTTATCAGGATTGGGTTTGATGCCTGAGGGGTAATAATATGACCTAGAAATGATACTTCCTTTCTAAGAAATTCAGATTTATCGAGTTGAACCTTGAGGTTACTCTCACGGAGCTTTTGGAAAACACTTGTTAAATTATTAATATGTTCTTGGAGTGAGCTTGAAAAGACAATTATGTCGTCCATATAGACTAAACGAATTTTATTACGTAGTTTTTTTAGTACATTATCCATGACCCTCTGAAATATTGCAGAAGCGTTCTTTAAACCGAAAGGCATTCTGACGTATTCGAAATGACCATTTTCAACGTTGAAAGCGGTTTTCTTAACATCGTCGGGATGCATTTCAATTTGATGAAATTCACTGGCTAAATCTAAGGTGGTTAAATCATAAAAGCGTCCAGGTTTGTCAAGTATGTCAGTTATGTTTGGAATGGGATAGCGGTCGTCAATGGTCTTTTCATTGATTTTTCTGTAATCAACGACGATGCGCCATTTGTTTCTTCCAGATGCATCAGCTTTTTTGGGAACAATCCATATGTAACAATCCAAGGTGAGTCGCTAGGCCTGATAATCCCTTTTTCTAGCATATCGTTAATTTGACGTTCGACTTCAGGTTTATGGATGTAGGGGTATCGATATGACTTAATATAGATTGGAAGTTTGTCTGTAGTTTTAATTTGATGTTTGACTTGGTTGATAAAGGATAGGGGTGAATTTTCTTTATGGAATAGTCACGAATTTGTTTACAGAGTTTTTCGATTTCGAGTTTTTCTTCTGAATTTAAATGAGAAGTTCGAATGCATTGGGCAATGTCGAAATTATAGTGATGATCGTCCGCAGAGCTTTGAACAGAAATTTGGAAGATTTCGTAATTGTCTTCAAAAGGTTCTACAAATATGGGTTTGTACAGAAAGACATCTTGAACATTTTCGGAGGTATTTATAATATCAACTGAGGCATATCCATTTTTTGAGAAAGTGACACCTTCTTTGATACTACAACTAGATAGTTCGGTGTATGGAATTCTAACAGTATCATTTGGTATGTTGACAGGTATTTTTACGGTTTCTATGGAATTGGGTTCAACATGAGCGAAAAATAAAAGTTTGCCTTTAGATGAGTAGTGAGATAATGGTAGGTTTGCGTTTTGTGTTTTTAAAAGTGAATTTTTTTAGATCGATATGTACTTCTAAATCCTTTAAAGTTTCGTAACCTATCAAGCCGTCAAAGAAATGGTGGAATTTGAGAAGATGAAATTTCATGATTTTATTTCAATTAAATTCGCGAAAAGCTGGAATTTTAGCGCAAAAATCTCTAGTAGTTTGGAAGACTGAGCTGATGGTAAATGGTTCTTTATAGATATAATTTGGGAAATAATTTTCAGCAATTTCGGGGTTTATAAATGACTTTGAAGCTCCGGTATCTATCAATAATTTTAAGGTAGGATCAGAAATTATTATGTATGGAAGATCTTTCTTGTTATAAATTGAAAAAAATTCTACGTCTGATTCTTTGGTTCGGGAGCGTCTTGAAAATTTTGTTCGTCGCTGCTTTGTGTTTCTGGATTGTCAAATATTGAATTTGTGGTGTCTACATAGTCATTAAATTCATAGGGAGGAATATAATTTTGGTCGTAAACGTTATCTTGGTCGAGCATGTTATTTTCATAAGGATGGTAAGGAGTGTTTGATTGATAATAGTCATAATATCGCGTTTGGTCGACATTGTGCAGTTCTTCAGAAGTAAATCTGGGTTGTGATGGTTGGTATTGTTGTGGAGGTGTAAGTGCAAATCGATTTTGGTTTCGATTAAAGTTGGATCTGTTAAATGTATTTGACGAGATGCCACTCATAGGAGATGGTTAGGGCTGACAGAAATTTGAATTAGGTTTCCAGACATTACTCGGTGCTCTTGAATGTTGTTGAGGATCGAAAACTTGTCTATAAGTCGGGAATCTATGTGGGATGAATCTGGGTTGAACATTGATTGGTCCACGAGGAAATGGATTTGAAAAATTTTGTATTGGCATTAAATTGTGACCGAAGTTAGGGACATGGTTTATTCTTAAATGTTTCGTTATTTGATTTTTGAAGGTGACGGATATTATTTTCTGCTATAATAAATTGTCTAGCTGTTGCAAGAGTATCGGGTTTCATAGCTCGAATTGTGGAGCCCATAGGTTCTTTCAAACCGGCTAGAAATATTTTTAAAGCATGTGTATTGTAAAAATTTTTCTTCACGGTTGCATCAGCTTGACCAGTTTCATGACAATCAACGTAATTATGAAGAGCACTCAAATTAGACATTATTCTAGTATAAAAATTAAGAGCAGGTTCGTTAGAATTTTAGAATTTTGTCTCAACTGATCTAAATCAAAGAGTAATCCGTTTTCGTCTCTCTGGTCGCCGAAGTGAGCTACCAGAGTGCTTTTAACTGTTTGCCAATCTCTGTTTATACAAATACTGTAAACTTCTCTCGCGTTTCCAACTAATTTTCCATATATTCCGAAAATTAAACTAATGTTTTGAACGCAATTGGTATTTGCGGGATTTGGATCCCAATACGTTTTAATTAAGGTGTTACTCGTCTCCAAGAAAGACGCTAATTCAAGCGGATTACCATCAAATTTTGGTACAATTTCTAATAGTTCAATTTCAAATTTGGAAACAAATATTGTTGAATTTGATTGACTATTATTAGATTTAAAATTTTCTTCAATGCTTAAATTATTTAAAAGAGAACTAACTTCTAATACTGAACTTTCTTTTTCTTCGTCAGAAGAATTGAAATTAAATTTGATTCAATACTAATAATAATCTCACTGTCACTTTCCACTTTGAAATCTTCAGATGAGAAGAATGACATAGGCTAAGAAAGATAATAGGATAAATAATATGAGCAGCTTACAGTAAAATTGCGATGATTTCCATTGATTCTCGATGGACTGCACTCTCTGGATTGGCACCGTAATCTTCTAAAACGTTTATTTGCACTTTTCGGATTGTTAAAAATTTGGAACCTTTCGCGATGAAGGTTCTTCCAAATAAACAGTAGAAACTGAAGAATAATACACGATGAGAATACTTTTGGATTCTACTGACTGGGCCACTTTATGGTTTCAAGTTAAAACTTTACTTTTTCAAAAAATTATTTAGTTACAATAATTACACGTTATTAATATTTATTGAAGTTAACAATATGAAGTCTAATATCATTCTGAAAATAAAATATGTATAATGAAGCTACGCGGTGTCCAGTAGTGCAATTCAGCATTATGACGTAGTCGATCGTCCGATGATGGTTCGATGTAACAATACCATATAAGGTCACGAATTCAGCTGACGGGACATCTATCGTTTCATAACTTCCGTTAGTGTTGCTTGAACTTTTGTTGTGATTACGCATTTCGATCGAATCCTACATCATTTCCTATGAGGCAAATAGCTCTAATGTGGCCTCAATTCTTGCATCAAATATTGACTTTTGGTCGTCTGAATTTCGAAAAGTGAAAACTTCCTTGTAAGTACATTATTATTAATCTTTAGCGCCGAGTAAAATTTAATTCACACAAGCGATTTTTAAACTTATGTCATAAGTTATTTGTGATGTTAGTTTACCAGTTTATTTACTTATTTGTGGCGTTCGATTTGCTCGCTCGAGCAAACTCGAGTGTAACGTCCGCGTTCTTTTTGACTTTGAGACAACATGCTTGAAGCCCACAGTAGCGCCCAGACATACAAACTTTCTTCTCCTCTTTCCCCTCGAGCACCAACAATTGTATTCCTGTTTCATGCACATATGCATATTGAGGTTATACTTCGTTTATGATATTATAGCAGATTTGATTATCATTTTTTCAATAATTTCATTCATGTCAGAAACCAAAAATCACAAGTAACTTACGGCAGAAACTATTTTTCGAGGTTATATAGTGCACACACAAGCGTTCTATTTTAATTTGTCGTGTCACTATCAAGTACTCAGCCTGAGCAGTGTATAGCGAACGGAGTCTCCGGGACACCTGACGACCTCCCGGAGTAATTAGTCTTATATCTACACAGGAGGCACCGTAGATGTGGATCACCCTTTCCCCCATACTCGTGGGACCAGAATGAAAGATAAAAAATCGAATGAAGACTCTGATTTCTTCAGGGAGGGATTGAAAAACCTCACCTTGGTGGAGGCAGGGACAGGAGCCCAACCAGGGACGGAGTCGAAAGAGTTCGCCACTGAACGGACCAAGGAAGAGTCGAAAGAGTCCAACAGGGTCACCGAATCGGAAACCAAGGAAGAGCCGACAGGGTACACCAGGGTTTCAGAAACGGAAACTGAGGAGGAGATAGTAGCACGATGGAAAGCTCCTCAGAAGTTGAGGAAGACAACAGCCCACGCGAGCAAGAGGCGCCAGGAAAGAAAGCTGAAGAAGGCATGTAAGTCGCAACAGAGTAGCATAAGCCGCTCAGTTGTACAACGACCACCCAAACCAGTGAATGACCAAGTGGCGTCACTAAACACCCAAACGTTCCAAATAGGCAAGGGTTAAAAAGGCTCCGCGAAACTACTCCAGGTGGCAGCTCCAAGAGAGTGAACAGGCTAAAGAGGCGTCGTCGGAAAACGGCAACCGCCACGCATCTTCTGTTTTGAAGAAAACCGAAGCGGAGCCGCAACCGAAGGAATCCCCCCCAGACCCCAATCTCATTCCTTACAGCTCAGCCGTAGGGAGAAATAAGCAGGTAGTGATTACGAAGAAGCTAACGCTATCAGAGATAGCATCGTCAAACTGATGACAGCTACCATGAAGGCGGCAGACAATGCACCTCGGCAACCTCAGTTAAGGTTCAGAAACTCTGGGCATGTTGCCTCAGGGTAGTTTTTAGTAACTGCTTAGGACGAGAGGCCCTTGGAGTGGCTCCTGAATCAATGGTCCTCAGAGAATAATGAAAGCTTCCATATTTAGCGAGGTGGCTAGGCCTGCGAGAATCGGGCTCAGGCTGCGCTCCAAGGAGGTGAACGTCGGAGAATTGAAGAAGTTCCTTTCGCTCCAAAACCGGGAGCTAGAGGTCGAGAAATTGAAACATGTAAAGACGACGGGAGAACTTGGTGGATGGTTCTTCGTCTTCCTGGTGGGTCCGGAGACTGTAACGTACCTGCAGGATAAGGGCTTTGAGATCTTCTATGAACTGATTACAATCCCCGTAAGGAGATTATCGGCTCGAGGAGGAGCTTCTGGTGGTGGTACCTCTGGACGACGGGGTGCCGAGCCCTCCGGGGTGAAGTAGATCCGCCCCACTTAGTTCAAGCCTCAATTGTCAGAGTGAAGGTAAGCCACATAAATCTGAATCACTGTCAGGATTCCTGCGCAGAATTGGGAGGGACCCAGACTGAAGCTGCCGGTAATATCTACCTAATACAAGAACCTTATTGCCTCAAGAACGAAATTAGAGGCCTAAAGTCGACCCACAATATTATTATTGGAAAAGTGGATGAATATAAACCACCCAGAACCTGTAATATGCCTACCAAGGATCATAGAGTGTTACCAATACACGATCTAGTAACCAGCAATGCCACGACAGTAGTCATGGAACACAAGGTGAGTAACAAGAACAATAAAGTATTAATATCTTCCATACGACATGTCCGTATCGGCAAAATGGCCGATCGACATCACGGTTTTCGAAGGGGATGTGATTCAATATTCTGCGTGGTTTTAGCCAGGAATGTAGTTGTTTTTCCCTTCGAAGAACGGTCAGGCCAATACGTCGAAATTATTGAAATTTCGACTAAAACAGGTGTAGTAGAAAATCGAAATTTATATTTTATATGGACACCTCATATTTTATGAAATTATATTCATTTTATCTCATAAGACTAATACGGTCGCATTTATCTGAGGTGCTGGTTCGCAACTGAAAGTGAAGATGGCGCCAACTGACTACTTCTCGCTTGTGTAACTACACGAGCCAAGAGAGGTTGTCGGAGGATGTTAATCTTCAGTTCGGATTAGAGATTCTAAATTGGAAGGCATTACGGCACTCTTGAAGAGACCCAAGAAGGTCGAAACGCGTCAGTGTACTATGCTCTTCCGCTATCAGTTGCGAATCACCACAGATGTCCGTATCGGCAAAATGGCCGATCGACGTCACATTTTTGGAAGGGGATGTAATTCAATCTTCTGCGTGGTATTAGCCAGGAATGTAGTTGTTTTTCAAAATTTCAACATATTAGCATGACCATTCTTCGAAGAAAAATAACTACTTTTCTGGCTAATACCACGCAGAACATTGAATTACATCCCCTTCGAAGAACGTGACGTCGATCGACCCTTTTGTCGATACGGACATCTGTGGTGATTCGCAACCGATAGGAGAAAGGAATGGTACACTGCCCGGTTTCGACCTTCTTGGTTCTCTTCAAGAGTGCCGTAATGCGTTCTAGTTCAGAGTCTCTAATCTGAACTGAAGATTCCGTCCTCCGACAACCTCTATTTGGCTCGTGTGGTTACACATTTGCGAGAAGAAGTCAGATGGCGCCATTTCACTTTCAGTTGCGAACCACCACCTCAGATAATTGTTTGACCGTATAAGTCGTGTGAAATAAAAAGAATAAAAATTTCATAAAATACGAGGTGTCTATATGTAAAATAAATTTCGATTTTCCACTGCACCTACGTTTTAGTAAAAATTTTAATAATAATTTCGACATATTAGCCTGACTGTTTTCTTCGAAGAGAAAAACAACTCCTTTCCTGGCTAATAACACGCAGAATATTGAATTACATCCCCTTCGAAGAACGTGACGTCCAGCGAATCATATATATATATATATATATATATATATATATATATATATATATAACAACAACAAAAGGATTCATGAGTAATTCACGCAAAATAGAGGGCTACTGAAACAGAGTGAATTACCCATGAATAATTTTGTTGTTGTGGTTAACATATCACGGGATATTCCTACATCTTCTTTGTTATATATATATATATATATATATATATATATATATATATATTATAACAAAAACAGAATTAGCGGGCATATCACGCAAAAGAGGTTACAGAGAATGAGGTAACCGTAGACATGCATGTTTCTGGCTCATTAGCCTTCATCGGTACGGCATAACCAAGAAAAGGTGTATAACTTGGGAGCAAGGATGTTAATTGAAACATGGGAAAACACAAACAACGGATTTCAACAAGATAACCAAACGCACATTTGTGCCTTCAAATGGAAGATCCCGAGTTTTCAGGACAACAACCAACAAAGACACGGAGGCGTCTATAACTCTCCTGTCTGAACCTTCCGTCTCTGGAAATAGGCAAACAATCAATGAAAAGATGAAAGAATAACGC
The DNA here is from genome assembly GCA_963921935.1 of Galeruca laticollis. Taxonomy (NCBI): domain Eukaryota; kingdom Metazoa; phylum Arthropoda; class Insecta; order Coleoptera; family Chrysomelidae; genus Galeruca; species Galeruca laticollis. Next base: position 45,737,198 of record OY998177.1, read on the forward strand.
GTGGAATATAAAACAAAAACATAATTAGCGGGCATATCACGCAAAAGAGGTTACAGAGAATGAGTGGTAACCGTAGACATGCATGTTTCTGGCTCATTAGCCTTCATCGGTACGGCATTACCAAGAAAAGGTGTATAACTTGGGAGCAAGGATGTTGATTGAAACATGAGAAAACACAAACAACGGATTTCAACAAGATAACCAAACGCACATTTGTACCTTCAAATGGAAGATCCCGAGTTTCCAGGACAACAACCAACAGAGACACGGAGGCGTCTATAGCTCTCCTGTCTGAACCTTCCGACCCTGGAAATAGACAAATAATAAATTAAAAGATGAAAGAATAACGCGTGGAATATAAAACAAAAACAGAATAAGCGGGCATATCACGCAAAAGAGGTTACAGAGAATGAGTGGTAGCCGTAGACATGCATGTTTCTGGCTCATTAGCCTTCATCGGTACGGCATAACCAAGGAAAGGTGTATAACTTGGGAGCAAGGATGTTAATTGAAACATGAGAAAACACATATTCCACGCGTTCTTCTTTCATCTTTTCATTGATTATTTGTCTATTTCTAGGGCCGGAAGGTTCAGACAGGAGAGCTATAGACGCCTCCGTGTCTCTGTTGGTTGTTGTCCTGAAAACTCGGGATCTTCCATTTGAAGTCACAAATGTGCGTTTGGTTATCTTGTTGAAATCCGTTGTTTGTGTTTTCTCATGTTTCAATTAACATCCTTGCTCCCAAGTTATACACCTTTTCTTGGTTATGCCGTACCGATGAAGGCTAATGAGCCAGAAACATGCATGTCTACGGTTACCACTCATTCTCTGTAACCTCTTTTGCGTGATATGCCCGCTAATTCTGTTTCTGTTTTATATTCCACGCGTTATTCTTTCATCTTTTCATTGATTATTTGTCTATTTCCAGGCTCGGAAGGTTCAGACAGGAGAGCTATAGACGCCTCCGTGTCTCTGTTGGTTGTTGTCCTGAAAACTCGGGATCTTCCATTTGAAGGCACAAATGTGCGTTTGGTTATCTTGTTGAAATCCGTTGTTTGTGTTTTCTCATGTTTCAATTAACATCCTTGCTCGCAAGTTATACACCTTTTTTTGGTTATGCCGTACCGATGAAGGCTAATGAGCCAGAAACATGCATGTCTACGGTTACCACTCATTCTCTGTAACCTCTTTTGCGTGATATGCCCGCTAATTCTGTTTTTGTTTTATATTCCACGCGTTATTACTTCATCTTTTCATTGATTATATATATATATATATATATATATATATATATATATATATATATATATATATATATATATATATATATATATATATATTGTTTCGCTTTTTTTGTATTCTTGGGATTGAAGACCATTTTTAAAGACAGACACAGTTAAATGTCTTTAAAAATGGTCTTCAATCCCAAGAATACAAAATAAACAATATATATATATATATATATATTGTATTGGTTTATATATTATTCATTATTTGAGACTGAATAATCGTTAAGCATGTATTACAACTCTATCAAAGGGTAGGGTTCAATTGCGCCATTCAAATTTACTCTAATTATTGGATTGTGAAATTAAGATGAACAAACTTATGATTTCAGGAATTTTTTTTATTATAAAAGTTTATTGACAGAAAATGTGTATACATACACTACGGAAAAATAAACTACAATTACTTTGAAACAATTAAAATGTTAGATTGATTACTAATCATGAATGCATTCCTCTTTTTTTTTAAATAAAGGCCTATTTTAATTTAGAGATCTCTAATATAATATTTTAAAACGGTACCTTTTATTTACTAAGTTTGTATCCACTTCAAACTAATCTTCAATCTCAATTTCTTTGCCGTTGTACTGTCCAAATAAGCAAACCTAGAGCTGAAGCAATATCACTATCGCTCGTCATCCAAGAATGTACTATTGTGGGTACTACTTTTAATGAAGGTTTTTCAATGGGAAAATCTTTAGGTAAATATACATAACTTATTATCTCCAGAATTAAAATATAAATCGCATTCTTGTCTTTCGATAACTTCAGCTACACTTTTTATCTACAACTACAGTTACAAGAAGTGAACTTTCACTTTTCCTTTCTAGTTTTTCTCAAATGTTCGATGTCTTCTCCACCGTATATATAAAATTGTACCACGAATCAAAAATGAAACTTGTATCTTGATGAATTACGATGTGCAATTAACCCCCTTACGGAGATCACTTGACGTTTATTTTCCACCAAAAACTTTTCAAAAGGTTAGTTTCACTGTTTGTACTATGTTTGTTATGAGTTTTTCTTAAAATTTTACAACATATTTCTAAATTGACGAGTTAAATTATATATTTCTTCCACTTTGACGTTTTAAAAATCACTGCCGTTTTCAATTTACAATCAATCAATCAACAGCGTTAAGGGTTGATATGGAAACTCTTCTATATAGTATGAATTGTATAAACATGTATCAAGTCATCTTACAAACCTACTCAAGGGATTACATTATTATTTGTTAAACAATAAAACATAAATGGAACCATAACAATTTAATAGAATTAAAATGTTACCAACAAAATTATAATGGTGTGTTAAACTGAAACTCACTGTTTCTAGCTAGAAATTCATTTTAAAACACTAATATGAGTAGATTCCACGAAGTAAGGGTCGAGACAGTTAATTTAGTTAAAATTATGATGAATTATTATTACAAATATATATTGAAATTTGTACTTCATTTTGCACTTGCTTTAGGTTTAAGTAATAATTTTTAAAAACTACATTGCATATGAAGACTCTCAGGAAATTATTGTATTGAAAAATAACTAATAGTATAATGTTAATTATTGGTCTTTCGAAAGTGTATTAAAGTTTAGTCCTTTGTCAAGTTTGCATAGAATTGTAAATGTCTAGAAGTGTTTATGGGTAATTTGATTAGTAACAGAAATAATGCAGATTTGTGGAACATTGTTCATGAAAAAATTAGACAATAGAACTCAATAAGCACTTATTGAACTAGACTATTTGAACATTCTACTACTGTAACATATAGTTAATTTATATAATCTAGTATGTATTGTTGTCGAGTATTCTGATCATGTATGATATGGAATCCTAATAATCTTGTTAACTTTCAATGGACTAAAACATAAAAAATCCAATGAATATATATAGATGATGATTTTGTTTTGATAAATGGTTATACATATAAATAAAAACATAACTTATTTACTATTTATTAAAAATTCCTGAAATCAACATATTTACTAACTATATAAAAATTTGACGTGTTTCTTTTAAATTATTTCAAATTTCATTCTAATTTCGACAGATTCTTTTGAAATTACATCATCTACTGAATTATTAGTGTTGATTTCCGTTGAATCTGAATCGTATTTCAATATTTTCGATTCTGACGGTTCAACGAGTATTTCGTCTGCTTCAAAATCTTTGGTCAGATTTTCTTCAGTATTGTGAGATTTGGTTCACTGTTTTTACTATCGGCATCTATAATTGATTTAGACATGTTTTTTTGTACAATTTATAAATATTCGGTAAAATGATGGCTAATAGAGCACAAGATGGGAAAATCAATATGACTTATTTCACTAATACTATTAATCCTTATTAAATTGAATACAACCAAATGAAACTGCTTCAATATATATACATATATATATATATACATATATATATATATATATATATATATATATATATATATATATATATATATATATATATATATATATATATATTATAATTCATTCATCGTTTTACTGTTAATTTTAATATAAATTTCTGGTCTTCAGCTTCATCCATCTTCTGAACCTTTAGCCTTTAGGTAAAGTTCGGGTTGTTTACTATACTGTAAATTATTAAACATTTTTCTTGGAAAATAGACTCAAGGTCAATCAGAGGATATTTGCTGGTTTCATTTTGAATTTTAGCTGGCTACCTTCTCAAGTGTGGAAAAGTGTCTTAACCCTCTGGGGAATTGGGGGTAAATTTTAAGGAGTCTTGGGTGTTTGCCAAAACTTCTCTAGGGCCCATTTGTGAACATTTTATTAGGATTTGCAGAATCCACCCCTTTTTTTACTCATAGCTAGTCGATGGCGCGCACTGATTGTCCTCAGGGACAATCTAACATTTTAATGGACACTAGAGGTTTGTATGTTAATTGGACTTGTTTCGTTATAAGTTATCTGCTTCAAAATTGAGCTGCAAGATTCCACCCAAACAAACATACATACATTGCAAGTTAAATAAAAGCTTTAAAGAATAAAGGTTTTAAAGATCAAAACTAACTTTTCCGCATCTGTAAGATACCCTGGACAATAATCTATCATAACGTTGTCACTTGTATACAATTGGGGGATGTATCGTGCTAACAAACCGAAATTTCTCCAAAAATAACCAAAAATGTAGTATATCTGGATTTAGAGGACCCGTTGTACTCGCTCTAGTCAGCTGAAAATCAATAGGGTACATTTAATAAGGAAAGTTAGGCCACAGGTCCGTTTTTCGCAAAATCTATGGTGTGGTGTAATCAATAATCAAATAATTGGACCAATATTTTTGGACGGTAATTTAAACCAGATCCGATATTTAGAGCTACTGGAGGAAGTATTCGATGAGATCTCCCAAGAAAGAAGACGAAATCTTAATTACTTTATGCAGGATGGCTGTCGTGCGCATAATGCGAGAAGAGTTGTACAGTATGAATATTTTGGAGATAACATACTTACAGCCGCCCCCACACCACCCACGTCGGTGTTGCAGGTTTTTCTGCGGGTTTCCTGCATACTCTGTAAATTTATTCACTAGCCAAATGGACCGACGATCGTCGACAGGGAATAATGCAGCTGTACCCGCCCGCCTTTTTAGATTATTATTATTCCACCGATCACCGTAATAGTCCCAAACCACCGAAGGCAACTTTTCATAAAATTCCAACAAATCATATAATTCCTTATAGTTTTGAAAAATGTCTCCCACACACTTTTTCACATAACTCCAAAAAACTAATAAAATTATAAATCTTCAATATTCCTAATATATCACTCTTAAAATATCGGAGACATTTCAAATTCAGTAAATAACACTCAATTTTCATGAAATTTCTGACACCTAGCCAGCTCAAAGCATATATCTATGTATCGGCAGTGATAGATGGTTCATCTTCTACATTTACGCTTCCCTCCTAGACACTTTTTGTCACACCATCTCCGCACACTTTTGAGCTTCGCCGCTCCCAAACATCAACCCCTGATACACCCCAACACAAATCAACCCTCCAGTTACTTTCTAGCGAAAAGCCCGCCCAATTTCCCTCAATTCCATACACCTTTAAACAAACTTCTCCTAGTCACCTTTTCAAACAAAATTTACCAGACCCTTTTTCAACTCCCAATTCAATTTCTCAGTCAGCGCACACTAAAACATCCAACACACTCCCAACCCAGCCCTGAAGAGGAAACCAATTCTACACCAGGTCACCAATCTTGAAAACGACATCCACCCAAAAAACCAAGCCATCCAACATAAATTCATTACGAATTTCTCTCTCTCTTTTTTAGATAATTGGATTGGTACCAACGGGCCAACAAGATGGCCTCCTCGACCCCATGTCTTAACCCCAGAGATTATTTTGTAAGGGGCTTCATAAAAAACGAAGTTTACAGCAAAAATATGCCAATTAATTTACAAGAACTGCGTCAACGAATAGTAGATGCATTTAGAAAAATTACTCCCGAAATGGTTGATGCAGCTACATCTCATATGTCAAGGAGAATCGAACTATGTATTGCACAGAATGTACGTCATTTTGAACAAGTTTTATAACTGATGTTTGATTGAAGTTTTTAATTTATGTTTAACTTATTATTACCTTAGAGTGTCATTTGTAAATACATTATTATTTATTCATTGTCATTATCTTTCAAAATAAATTGTTGAATTTAATCATTTACTATCAAAATTCTTATTTAATGCCCAATATTGAAAATTATTAATTTGACTTTAGTAAAGGAGAGCGGTCATAAAAACGATGTGGATTTTTGAAAGACGAAACGTGGTAGACTCGTCAAGTATGCTATATCAATGTATGTATCTATTCGAAACGTGAAAAATATTGCAATAAAAAATCCAGGTCCCTATTTAAAAAAATGAAGTTGATGGTGATCCTGTAAATACGAAACGTCGTATAGGAATTTTTGGTATGGTAATTTATAGAAAACCTCGTTTATCAAAAAAGTTGAGAATAATTTTTTTGATATCTTTTATAATAACAACGGCACATTTAAAAAACGAAAAGGACCATTTTCGGATTTTGTCGAATATCTCCGGAACTAGTCCAGATATTTCAAATATTTTTGAAACATCTAATTCCCCATAAATATACCAAACTTTTTCTCCATTAAATCGATATTGAATCTATTGCGGTTTACGAGATCTCTGTATACGTCAATTAAATCCGGTCCACCCTGTATACTCTGGATGCTGTATCGTGCTAACAAACTGAAAATTCTCCAAAAATGACAAAAATTTGGGCCTTCAGGTACCATAGTACCCGTTGTACAGGCTTTTGTGAGTTGAATATCAATAGGTTTTATCTTTGAGACACTCTGAATAATATCCGATTATAAACTCGGTCACTTGTATATACTCCGGAGGCTGTATCGTGCTAACAACCTGAAATTTCTCCAAAAATGTCATACTTAAAGTACTATAGCACCTGTTGTACTTGCTCTGGTGAGCTCAAAATCGACAGGTTTCATCTATGAGATGTCCTGAATAATATTCAATCATAAAATTGGTGACTTGTTGGACTCCGGACGCTGTATCGTGCTAAGTAACTGAAATTTCTCAAAAAATTACAAAAATGTCGTATTTCAAGTACCATAGCACCCGTTGTACTGGCACTGGTGAGCTGAAAATCAATAGGATTCATCTGTGAGGCTTCCTGAACAATATTCAATCATAAAATTGGCGACTTGTTGCATTCTGGAGGCTGTATCGTGCTAACAAGATATGTAACGAAAAGTGACCGACGACAACGACGACGACATACACACAACATTTTTTTCCTAAAAACTGTTTTTTGAGTTGTTCTTGATGAAAAACATAAAAATAACTCAAAAAAAATTTCTAAATTTTAACTCTTTTTGGGGTAAACCAATACTTCTCTCGCATATTAGATAAGTTGGGCGGAAAAGTAACAGATGCAATCGAAGTGTTCTGTAGGCGTACAGTATTGAGAAAAGAGCAAATCGATTCATTCTAGACCAACTCAGAATTAAGTGATGTTGTGGTGACGGAAAAAAATCACGAAAGTCTTTGGTAATGTAGCTACGGTTTTGAAAGACTTACGCTGGAAGGAACGGTTTCGAGATAAAGATCGAGGAGAAGATTCCTCACAAGATACAAATACCTTATAAGAAACCTAACAGACAAAAACTTCACTCACACGTTTAACCCTTTCACCACTGAATATGTTTTTTGATTATATTTTCGTTTTAGGTGAATGTTCTCATCGATATGGGTGAAAAAGGTATGGAAAAGATATTATTATTTTTTTGAATAACATAGATTTCACAAAAAGTCCTGGGATTATATGTCCCAATAGTTTTCTTCTGCGGGATCGTTATGTCCCATTGGTACGCATTCCAGACAACGCCAATATATTATCATACATATTTTATTGAGTTTTTTTATGAATGAAAAGGCAAAAAACAATTTTTACATACAGGCACGTTACAAGCTATACAGATTGTCTTCGTACGCTTTTCCACCTTATTTTTAGTACACTTATGACATCTTCTTCTGGACGGACCTTCACTGGGCAAATGGTCGCCAACATTTATCATAAGTTTTTGACGTTTGCTTCTAGGGCCACATCTACCGCTAAGACGTCTCTTTACGGCAGCCTTCTCTCTGCCTTTCTCTATCATCTGTTCGGCTAATGGCACCAGAAATGATATCAGCTGTATTTTCTTTCGGTGAATTTGTTGGAAAATAATCCACGAATTTACAACTGACGTCATCAAAAGTTTGTAAAAACCTTACGCTACCATTTGGTAGATTTACGGTCTAGATCATACCTAGACACTTTTTGGTCTGCCAAATCAACGCCACCCATATATATATATATATATATATATATATATATATATATATATATATTATATTGTAGAATGCGATAAAACTGGGACATGATAATTCTGCCTTTTCTCCATTTCTCAAAGTTCTCTTCACAACATCTATTGTATTTAAACGACAGTTCGACAATGCTAGAGCCTCCTTAGTATCTCGCCATTTGCTTGCAATAATACCTTCATCACTAACCAAAAACTCTGTATCACCTCGAGCCATATTATCATTAGAAAAACGAGGGGTGTTCTTTCGATTCTTCATATACGTTCCGACACAAGCAACAGGTAGATTTGCCATCAAATTCACACTCGTGAAAAAGCGATCGAAGCAAATACAAACATCCTTAGAACGGATTGTAGATGCCAACTTTTGCACTACTCTTTCTCCAAGTGTACCATCTGCCTTCTCAAGTTCTTTGCCTGAATAAATATTCAAATCGTATACATATCCAGTTTTTGCATCGCATCGCTGCCAAAGTTTTATTCCTCTTTTCACTAGTTTCATAGGGAGATACTGCTTTATGCTTGAACGGCCGTTGAACTTGGTCATAGTTTCATCAATTGACTGATGAGAGCTGTCCGTTCTCGCGCGTTGGAATGTCTGTTTCAAGCAACCAACAACATCATCTAAATAGTATGTTTTTGAACAACCATCGGGCTTTTCTGGATCTGCGTAATACATTTTTGATAAAATCAAAGTACATCGGTCTCTACTAATGGCCTTTTTTATAACACTGTTGGCCAGAGATTCGTTAGACGACCAGTAATTATAAAATTCTGGAACTCGGTTATAACACATCACCAAGGTACACCCAAGAATCAGCATAATCTCATGTGCATCAGTTTTCTGTATATTCTTTTTCATGAGGTGTAAGCGTTTGTTGGTAGAATCAGCAATATGTATGAGTAAACTTCTAGGAAATATCTTCAAAAATACGTGTAGTTCAGTTGCAGATCTGTCTAAATCCAGAAGGAATGAACCCTCAACCTCAATAGGAATTTGTTTTCTGGGACTGAAAGTAGCTGTAGGGGGCCTCCACACAATACCTGTTTGAGTTTGGCGAGGAGGGAGTTGTTCTGTTTCTTCTTCACCTTCTCTTTCTACGACCTCTTCTGAATCTGATTCACTCCCTTCTCCTACTACAATATCATCTTCTAAATTCTCTTCATGTCCTGGAGGACAATAATCACTATCTTCATCAGAACAATAGAATGGATCTTCCTCCGATTCCTCTGATAAATCGCTAATATTATTAGCAATCTCTCCCAGCTCCTTTTGTCTCAGTATACGATCACGTCGACTCATTCTGAAAAAAAAATATACGTTCTAATTTTACATACGACAGGTAATATTCGTCCCAACGGAGATTACGGGTGGAACACATATTCCCATAAACATCAGACAGTACAAAAGATGAAGTTCACTGATACAAAAAATTGTTCTTATTTACTCACCGTATATTCTCGCAGATCCTTCGATATTTGACCACCATACAAGATAGTTTTATCAAATTTCAGTTACTTGTTTTGCGTGAAAAGATAAACAAAACACCTAAAGGCCGAGAACACGTTGTGAAATAGGTTAGAAAACAGCAATGTTCTTTTATGTGATGTTGCCATATTTGGCGAATGTTGTACGAAAATATTCAAAAACACTGAAACTGATAAAACGCGTGCATTTCTGGACGTATTTCACCCAATAGTGATTTATTATCGACTCTTGGGATATATAAGTCCCGATAGTGGTGAAAGGGTTAAGACGACCGAAGATCGAGAGGAATGGAAAGCCATCACGGGAATCAATACATGAAATCTAGCGACTGAGAAGATGAATAAAACCCATATATACTTAAAAAATCAAGCTCCAGGACTGGTCGGGCAAACCAATAATTGCCATCATCAATAAAATGCACTGGAAACAATTTATCGTAGAAGCTACCTTCAGAAACGGAAAGTTAACTGAGTCATATTCGATCTCTGAAGACGATAACGTAGTTATCGAAACACGCGTTAAATGATGAAAAAGTCTTAGTGTTTTTGTTATTCTTGGTAATTCGAAAAATATAATAAACATAGTTATTGGTTAGGTTATATTTCTGTTCTGTAATAAATTATTAAGTTACACAACTGGCATTTTAACACGGGCATATGAACTTGTCCCTTATCTATGTCCATCCCATGTGTTGTGTATGTATAATTTCGTTAATATCGAACGAAATCAAAAAGTAACAGTCAAATAAAGATGAGCCAGGCATGCAATGTTTTCCATTAAACTAATGAATAATATTAAATGAATAAACACGAAAAGTAACATTCGGGTAACATACGCGACAAATGGAGTATGAATATATATAACGTACGAAATTGTGTTATCTCAATCGGTAGACAGTTGTGCCCCGCATGGCAACCGATTGAATCCAATCTGGCCGAATATCATCCATATGGCACGTCGATGGTTTGCAAATGGACCTTCTGCTCCATTCAAATACCGTTTATTATGAGAAACCACTATAAATATGTATCTTAAGTTGATTTTGATTTTTAATTTATTTGTAAACGTGAGAAACTTCAGTTTATGTTAACGATATGCTATAAAAAATGGTCAATGTTGTATCATTAAATATATTATGTTGTTCAATGGAAAAAATGTGTTACCATCTGTTATTTTTTGTATTTAATAACGGAAAAAAACAGGAATATCTAGAATGTTCACTCAATTTAGAGTATAGACATATTAGACCTACAGATTTTGGAAAACAACTTTATTCAGTGTGTCTCGTTGTATGCTCAAATCTTAATACAAACTTATATTGCGCAAGCGTTGGCGGTTTCAGGTGTGATAAAAATTGCAAATCGTTCAGTCTGCGGTTGTTTTTGAATCAAAACATGCAATAAAATAGTAACGTCAGATTATTAGCAGACGGTTTTCGGTAGTATGGAACTTTTTATCCTCAATCGATCATTTTTTTATACTGTCTGCCTTTGGAAAATATAACAACTAATAGTAAATAAAAACCATTAAATCAGAGTGGCTGATGGTTGCAATTAATAAGTTGTGTAGGCAGACGGCAAAAATTTCGCAAGTAAATTTTTAATTTTTTAACAACGATATTCATTCTGCCTATCAATCGATTGCGTTAAAAAAACTCTACAGGTAGATATTTCGAAAGGCTGACGAATCTTGGTAGGACAAAAATTTTTTTACTATATTACAATTCGCAAATTTTTTTATCAGTATCTCAAATTATGCTTTTTTAATGTGATTCTTCTGATACAATTGAAAGATGATTTAGAAAAAAGCAAATGGTTTCACTTGTTATAAACAATTTGTTGCTGTTTTTTAATTTGCAAAAATTGTTATGTATACGCTAAATAACTGTACTCAGTCTGCCTTCTTTATACTATTTTTTCAACAGTATTTTTAGTTCATTTACAAATAGGCAGACGGTTTTACTTATCATCATTTAAAAAATTAATTACTCTTTTTTAACCTCTTTTATTCCACAGCACCATAAAGGTTAGAAGAAAAATATATGTAATTATTATGTGTAAGTTGTGCTTAACAGACCACAATTGGTTAAAAATAAATTTTTTTGTTCACAATTTTAAAGAAGCTAGATGTATGTCTCATTTATGATACAACGGTATATGACGGAAATATTTTATACTAAACTAATTGAAAATGAATTATTTCAAACAAATAACTTATAATTTTATCGATGCATGTCCATGAAACAGTTTCTAGTTTTATTTAACACGTTAATTGCCAGGGCGGTTCCAGGGACTGCTAGTCGTCTTTTCGTCTAGGCCATGGCGGTCCTGTGGACCGCCTGGCAATTATTTGTTTAACATGATTTCCAGGCCAGCGGACCGCTCGTATGAGGTATTTCAAAGCATGCATAGGACCGCTTGGCCCTGGTGACTGACTGAGACACAAGAGTTTTTTTTTTATTTTTTTTAAATCTCTATTTTGGCGATCTTATTTTTTAATACGATGGAAGTAAATTTAAATACGGTAATTTGGTAAAAAAGTATATTTCTTATAATAATTACTTTTAATGGAATACAAAAGTACACAACTGAACTAAACTGAAGTACCTATTTTTTTTATTTATGAAAAATATTGAAACAATCTAGGCAAAAATGCGGATTCTCAATACAGTCAGTGCAAAACGTTATAACTAAAGAGTGCTCAGATTTTCGCTTTCGTCTGTTACTTGTGGATGGTACTGCAACATCATCCAATTCATCTTCTTCTTGAAAAATCAAAGTCTCAAAAATGCTCTCGCGAAAGTCTGTTATAGACATGGAGGAGTCATAAATTTTTTAAAAAAAATAATGCAAATTAACTACGCTGGTACCAAATAGGACTTCTATAGCCAGCGACCTGTACCACTTTATGGTCTTCCTCAACGCCGAATTGTACGATGCCATTTGGTCGGACAAGTCTATAGAACTCTTTCCTTTGTTATAGTCTACAACAGCGAGAGGTTTTGTTTTTGTTTCATTTCGAACTTCTTGCATAACATCTGTATGCTTGGTTGACAGCAGCAAAACGTCTCTTTTGTCACGCCATTTCATTACGCATATTCCCCGTTAATTTTCTCTAGCTACAATTTCACCGCGCTTAAGTTTCTTTTCCGTGACCTCTTTTGGGTTTCCACGCCTGTTAGATCGCAATGTACCTAGAAGGTATGTCTCTCGATCCAGCAACTTATTTGCTAAATCCATACTAGTGGAATAATTGTCGGTGACCATAGTTCTGCCGCTATCTAACAGGTTTTCAGCAAGTGTCCTTACCACATTTGTAGGCACGGTAGCACCTGCACATCTACACAAACTGTACTGCCAGGCGTAAATGCATACTGAAACTTCGCGATGAGCTTGTCAAAAAGTGGCTGGACTTTGAAAAGTCGATCACCTTCTGGACAACTTTCATTATCGGACAAATGCCACAGTTGTAACAATAACTCGAAACGATTTCTACTCATAACTTTTGATATATTTTTATTCCGAAAAAGTGGTTTTCTGCTCCAGTAATGACGGATTGATGGCATTCGAACAATACCCATATATCCGATCAGCCACAAAAATTAACGCATTTCTCTTCTGTCTGTAGGAGACCGATTATGAAGTCTTGAAAACTGTGGAATATCTTGCGCCGTGCAAATAACCTGCGTTGCGTAAAGGTTAGTTTGCTCCACCATTAGCTCTATAATTTCATTATCCACAAAAAAGTAAAAAAATCATAAGGTGTACCTCCCTGTAACGCAGCTTGTAACTCTGGAAGAATACCTTGTTCTTGGGTGAACTTATTTTGAAAGTTCAAATAATTGCTTTGTGGAGAGGACCAGCCCGAAAATGGATGCACATGGGCAACATTCTCCTCAGATTCGGAGCTGCGCGATTGCTCCCTAAGATTCGAGCCAATGTTTGAAACCTCTGGAACAGTTTCGGAAACCTACAAACAACACTACTTAGAGATATATAAAGGATTTCTAAATAAAAAGCTTACCTTTGTGTCATTGTGGTTTGCAGTTTCTGCGGGAGCGTCTGAATCAGGTTCAGACAAGTCACTAGGTGAGTAATTTGTATCATTGACGGATGAACCATATGGATCAGGGACATCACTATCATCAGAGCAATCTAAAATTTAATTAATTTCTATACTCCTAAAAATAAATTAAAAGCCAAAAAATTGACTGTCTCGACCCTTACTTCGTGGAATATGCTCATATTAGTGTTTTTAAATGAAACTCAAGGTCTCTAGTTAATTCCACAATATAATACAAGTTATTGAAAATTCTAAAAAATTCACAATTGTTTCGATAAATCAATATCATATTGATTTATCGAAACAATTGTCAATTTTTTAGAATTTTCAATAACTTGTATTATATTGTGGAATTAACTAGAGACCTTGAGTTTCATTTAAAAACACTAATAAAAGCCAAAACTCTTACCATCGTCGTTATTCGATTTTTGCAGTTTCGCCAATAAAAGTAAACGTTTCGTGCGGTCTCGAATACCAGCCATTTTAACCGTAGCGTACCAAACGACTTCCTACGCGACGCTAGAATTGCAATAACAGCCGAAAATATAGGCGCGCGCTGCAATAAACAGGCGAGCGGTACCGATCGGCCTTTTGCAGTACACTTGTCTTAGAGGGCCAAAGTGGTCCGTGGGACCGCCAATTTTTTTTCAGTTTTTAGGGAAAATTAGACAAATTTTACTAAAAATAAGAGAAGTTTAAGCATTATTAATAAAAATCAACCTGAAACTACAAAAATAACAACTTGGCCGAATAAAAAAAATCACAAATTATAACGCGGCACTTAATGTGTTAATCATAAAAATATTTGACACTTTATGCACTGAACTGATGTAAGGGCAGAACATCCCGGTTTCTTACACCTCTGACGGTCATCTTTTACATCTGCAAAGTGGCCAATGCTGTCTCTTCTGATTTCTGATTAAGGAATTGATTTCGTTGGTCCTTTCTCTTTTCTTGCTAAATACATTTTTTCAATGTAGCTACTAGAAGGTCTGCCACGTTTCAGGGGATTATTATTTCGATTGCATAAAATTTCGGCCACTAATGACTTGAAAGTAAGAAGATCCATTATTTCCTTTTTGATATAATTATGTGCTTTACAATCCCGTTTGTGAAGTAGCCAACTATTAACAATAGCCATGTCCATAAAATGAAAAAATAATCGCAAATAATATTTTTTGGATCGAATGTGGATTCTATAGTAGGCCAGTAGACCCTCTACTAAATCTACTCCTCCCATAAATATATTGTATGTAGATACAATATTCGGACAGGTGACAGAAATATAATTTTTTCTTGACCTATCAAATCTTTTTACTTCCTTTGTGGGATAAGCAGACGAAAATGTAGACGCCAAATGAACAGATTTGTTATTTAACCATTTTATGACTATGAGATCAACACCATTTATTGTGGTTTGCTTTTCTCTTTTTCTTCCATTTTTTTCCATTTCCTGATCTGATGTGGAAGTAAGACCAGGAAATCTCTTTATTTGAATTGTACCTAAACCAAAGATTCCTACTTGCTGCAATTGAACGAATAATTCTGGAGAAGAGAACCAATTATCTAAAAATACCAGGAAATTTTTATTGTGTGGAACATATTGGACCATTTTCAGGACTACATTGGAGCTGACACCGATGTCAGGAAAACTTAGGTTGTGTTCTGATTTTCCTGTATAGATTTCAAAATTGTGAATCAGACCATTCGCGTCACATAAAACATAAATTTTATTGTCGAAGATAAGATTTTCCCTTGAAGGGCACAATTTGTTCATCAACACATAAAAATTATTGCATGGATATAGGTCTGAAATTTTTCAATAAGGATTCCATCAAAGGCCTTATTTTGAAAAGACGGTCTATGTTATTTTGATCAATTTTTGAATTATCATTCATATGTAAACTCATTTTTATCTGTTCATAATGTTAGCAACTTGAGCTACCCTGGTTGCTTGTGCCAGTACTTATCAGTTCGTGGTAAACGAAATATAGACATATATAAACATATGCCTATGAACTGGCCCATTTCTTTTATAGTGATAGATAGTGGTTTTTCTGGATTTTTATGTATTGCGTATAAGTTAGATTGCTCTACAAGATTTATTATCATATCACTATCAAACACTTCTTCAAAATATGTAATTGGTGTGTCAACAGCTCTATCATCTCCAGGAAATTTGTCCAATCAAACAGGTATATCTTTGAGACTATCTTCCTTTTTTATTTCCCTCCAGTCATGACCTTTTCTCTTCTGTTTTTTGTTTGCGCTTCCTTCTAAATTCTGACCAACCTCATCCTCACTTTCTCCACTTTGATTGCTGGATGAAACAGATTCTGGATAAAAATTGGAATCCTCGCCATCACTGTCCAGGCAACTGTCATCGCTGTCACTTGGAGGAACAAGAGCTTTAGTTTTCCTCCTATTTTTACTCATCTGTAAATAATGTGTTAAAGATCAAAATATGAAAAATTACTATTGGACTGTATTTGTAATAGTTAAACAAAATATATCACATCATCAACGCATATGAAGAAAAATAATTTATAATGCTCCTACCTGTGAAGCTGTCTTGCCGTCCGTATCGAGGCGCCTAGGAAGGTTGAAGATATGTTTTTTGGTAGACTTTTTTGATCGAATTTCGTCCGAACAATTTTACCCGTTTGTATAGAAAATTAATGTTTACCGTGCAAAGGTTTACGAAGTACTACTGTCTGGGAATGTCGACGCTTTATCAACCATGTGCCAATGATGTGTTTAGCGGCAAAATTTAAATACAAGGGATTCCATAACATTCACCCCACCAAAACGAATGTTTTTCAACCAAATGGAATATGAAGATAAAAAAATATAAAATGTGAGAAAAAAAAATAAATAAAATATTCACGCGCTTAAATCTACAAAACGACTTAACTACTATAGCTAATTGAAGTAATAATAAATTAATTAACCGGCAAGGGGCAAATTTTTACCACAGGGCGTTGCCTAACGCCATGGTTGGTTTTCAATGTAACCACACGAACCACATTGTCCCGACCAGGGTGCACATCGATAACTCTGGAAAATCCCAATTCGGTGGAGGCGTTTGTTCATCTTTAATTAAAAACTAAACAACCTTTAACAATAGGAGGGGAAGGTTGGGTCTATTTATTTCTCTCTTGGAGAGAATGAATATATTCCTGCGACCAACGCTTCCAAAAGTCACTCCGCATACGTTGCAGCAATTGCCATCGATTCAATCTATTTAAAGATAAAGGCGTTATATCTATCTCGGGAATAGGACTAGTGAGGGGTTCAAGAATTAGAAAGTGCCCGGCGTGAGAGGTTGTAAATCATTTGGATCGCTACTAATCTCACACAACGGGCGTGAGTTCAAAAGTGCTTCGATCTGGGACAATAGGGTGGTGTCCTTTAAAGGATAGTATCTGAGTACCTAAGACTCTATGAAAATGAGTTTTAAATGATTTTACTCCCACCTCGGCGAAGCCATTAAAATGTGGACTACCTGGGGGGTTGAAATTCCAAGAAATGGACAATTTTCGCGCAATAGTTTTAGCCATGTCAAGGAGTTCATTATTAGCACCCTTAAAATTTGTGCCTTGGTCGCTGGTAATGGTGAGACATTTTCCACACCGGGCGATAAAGCGTCTAAAGGTGGCTAAGAAAGTTTCAGAACTTTAATCTGAAGTAGCTTCTAAATGAATAGCCTTTGTGGATGTGCAAACAAAAACACAAACATAACCTTTGTAGGTTTTTGCACCTCTATGTATACTCATCGGTGAAAATGGACCAGCAAAATCAATACAAACTGATGAAAAAGCCTTGACTTGAGAAACTCTTATAGAGGGCAAATCAGTGTTCTCATGTGTTCTAATATTGTAGAATGAAATCTTTCTACGATTGCATTGCTATTAGGATTATGTGGAAGAGTATAATGCCAGTTAATACCATATAATTTAGCAAAGCCTTTGAGAGTGGATTGAGTAAATTCTGTGCCATTATCAGATACAATGTTTTCTGGAATTTTATACGTAGAAATGAATTGTAATACTGACTGATAGATGTGAATCGCAGATAATGTTGGAATTATGTAAGCTTGTCCAAATCTACTAAAACTGTCACATACTGTCATGGTAATTGTATTGTCAAATTTAAAAGTGTCTATGTGTAACGTTTCGAGTGGTTTTCTTGGAGTTGGGGTTAGCTGAAGTTTCATTAGAGGCGGGTGTCTCTCATATTTAACTTGTTGACAAATGGAACAGTTATTGATAAAGTCTTTTACGTCGTTATTTAGTTTTGACCAATAAAATTTGGTTTTTAGTTGGTTAGCAGTCTCGTGAATTCCCCTGTGATTTGTAATGCCTTCGTGTTGTTGTTTTATAAGTTTTTGTTGTTGGGATTCGATTTTAACGTCATGTAGTATAATATTTGATTTGATTGAGATTAATGCAGAGCTTTTAAAGGTCTGAGGAACTATTCTACACGTGGTTTTAAAAATAATTTCATCGATATCGTTCTGAAAATAAAAGGCGTACCGTTTCTTCGGAACAGCATAGTCTTTTAAGAATTGAATAATTTGATTTTCAAAAGAACTTTCACTCACGTGTAAGAACCATCTGGTTCTTGCAGGGTTATCAGATAATTTTTCAATTTCTTGATGAGGATTTTGATCAGTTTTGATTATTACTATTTGGTTTAAAAATACATTAAATGGTTTCTCGGTTATTTCGATTCCAAGTATAGGGTTTTCTAAACTAGTGTGTATTGTTTGATCGTCATTTGAATCTACTTCGGGAACGAGAGATTGAGAGTCTGATTTGGTTGTAGCGTTAGTTTCATTAAAGCCTTCCATATATTGAAAAATTGGCGGTAGATCAGAGCCGGAACTATTTTCGTTATCTTTTGGATAAATTTCTATACGGGAAAGAGCATCCGCATTCGTGTTGCAGGAACCTTTTTTATATACGACTTCGTAGTCAAATTCCTCTAACTTCAGTCTCCAACGGACAAGTCGGGAATTTGGTTCCTTTAGAGACATTAGCCATTGTAGAGGTTTACGATCGGTGACGATTTTGAATTTATTGCCCAAAAGATATGGCCGGAAATGTTTTGTACCCCAAACTATTGCTAACAACTCTTTTTCAATTGTTGAATAATTTTGTTCAGCAGCGTTAAGTGTACGAGAAGCATATGCTATGGCTTTGTCTCAACCGATTGGTCCTTGGGAGAGGACTGCTCCTATTGCGAAATTACTTGCATCTGTGGTCAAAATGAATTCTTTGGTGAAATCAGGGTAGATGAGAATGGGTTCATTGATTGAAAGAGACTTGCAATTTTCGAATGTCTTTATGTAAATCGGGTCAAGTATATTCGATGTGAGCGCCTTTTTTAAACAGCTTGTAAAGGGTTTGCTTAATTTGGCAAATTTTTTTATAAACTTTCTGTAGTATACGAGAAGGCCTAAGAAAGCTTTTATGTCTTTCGTGGTTTTCGGTAAGGGGTAGTTGGTAATAGCTTTTACTTCATCACGATTGGGTTTGATGCCTTGAGGGGTGATAATATGACCTAGAAATGATACTTCCTTTCTAAGAAATTCAGATTTATCGAGTTGAACCTTGAGGTTACTCTCACGAAGCTTTTGGAAAACACTTGTTAAATTATTAATATGTTCTTGGAGTGAGCTTGAAAAGACAAT
Organism: Galeruca laticollis; assembly: GCA_963921935.1. Taxonomy (NCBI): domain Eukaryota; kingdom Metazoa; phylum Arthropoda; class Insecta; order Coleoptera; family Chrysomelidae; genus Galeruca; species Galeruca laticollis. The sequence goes on from OY998177.1 coordinate 45,756,607, forward strand.
TATGTCATCCATATAGACGAAACGAATTTTATTACGGAGTTTTTTTAGTACATTTTCCATGACCCTCTGAAATATTGCAGGGGCGTTCTTTAAACCGAAAGGCATTCTGACGTATTCGAAATGACCATTTTCAACGTTGAAAGCGGTTTTCTTAACATCGTCGGGATGCATCTCAATTTGATGAAATTCACTGGCTAAATCTAAGGTGGTTAAATCATAACAGCGTCCAAGTTTGTCAAGTATGTCAGTTATGTTTGGAATGGGATAGCGGTCGTCAATGGTCTTTTCATTGATTTTTCTGTAATCAACGACGATGCGCCATTTGTTTCTTCCAGATGCATCAGCTTTTTTGGAAACAAGCCATATGTAGCATGCCAAGGTGAGTCGCTAGGCCTGATAATCCCTTTTTCTAGCATATCGTTAATTTGACGTTCGACTTCAGGTTTATGGATGTAGGGGTATCGATATGACTTAGTATAGATTGGAAGTTCGTCTGTAGTTTTAATTTGATGTTTGACTTGGTTGATAAAGGATAGGGGTGAATTTTCTTTATGGAATATGTCACGAATTTGTTTACAGAGTTTTTCGATTTCGAGTTTTTCTTCTGAATTTAAATGAGAAGTTCGAATGCATTGGGCAATGACGAAATTATAGGGATGATCGTCGGCAGAGCTTTGAAAAGAAATTTGGAAGATTTCGTAATTGTCTTCAAAAGGTTCTACAAATATAAGTTTGTACAGAAAGACATCTTGAACATTTTCGGAGGTATTTATAATATCAACTGAGGCATATCCATTTTTTGAGAAAGTGATACCTTCTTTGATACTACAACTAGATAGTTCGGTGTATGGAATTCTAACAGTACCATTTGGTATGTTGACAGGTATTTTTACGGTTTCTATGGAATTGGGTTCAACATGAGCGAAAAATAAAAGTTTGCCTTTAGATGAGTAGTGAGATAATGGTAGGTTTGCGTTTTGTGTTTTTAAAAGTGAACTTTTATAGATCGATATGTACTTCTAAATCCTTCAAAGTTTCGTAACCTATCAAGCCGTCAAAGAAATGGTGGAATTTGAGAAGATGAAATTTCATGATTTTATTTGAATTAAATTCGCGAAAAGCTGGAATTTTAGCGCAAAAATCTCTAGTAGTTGTTTGGAAGACTGAGCTGATGGTAAATGGTTTTTTATAGATATAATTTGGGAAATAATTTTCAGCGATTTCGGGGTTTATAAATGACTTTGAAGCTCCGGTATCTATCAATAATTTTAAGGGAGGATCAGAAATTATTATGTATGGAAGATCTTTCTTGTTATAAATTGAAAAAATTTCTACGTCTGATTTGTTGGTTCGGGAGCGTCTTGAAAATTTTGTTCGTCGCTGCTTTGTGTTTCTGGATTGTCAAATATTGAATTTATGGTGTCTACATAGTCATTAAATTCATAGGAAGGAATATAATTTTGGTGGTAAACGTTATCTTGGTCGAGCATGTTATTTTCATACGGATGGTAAGGAGTGTTTGATTAGTAATAGTCATAATATTGCGTTTGGTCGACATTGTGCAGTTCTTCAGAAGTAAATCTGGGTTGTGATGGTTGGTATTGTTGTGGAGGTGTAAGTGCAAATCGATTTTGGTTTCGATTGAAGTTGAATCTGTTAAATATATTTGACGAGATGCCACTCATAGGAGATGGTTAGGGCTGACGGAAATTTGAATTAGGTTTCCAGACATTACTCGGTGCTCTTGAATGTTGTTGAGGATCGAAAACAACGAATGCAACTTGAAAGACATTTATAAATTACACTCCGTGGAGATAAAATCCAAAATTGTTGTAATAATAAATAGTGTAATGTTTTTAAACCTGGATGAAAGTGGTCCTGATGAACTGCTTCAATTATCAAGTGGGTTAATCGGTGTGATTTGGATAACAAAATAGGATGTTTAACATCAAACGAAAACTCCGAATTTCTGATTCGACCCCCAACTCTAAGCAACCCAAAGGAATCAATGAAAGGGGCAAGTTTTCTAAAAGGCTTAGGTTGATTATGCTTAATTTTAAGAAAAATGTCAGAAAATGTATGTCGCTGAATACATTTTATAATAATTTTAAAGGCATTATCTACATCCAAGCTTATTTGAGACTGAGATTGTAACCTTAAGCTACAATTCGCTTAATCTTGGTTAAAGAGGAAAATTTATTTAAAAGGGTAAAGATGAAATTGTCAGAGGAAGTGCAGGCAGATAGTATAACCCTTTGTTCTTCCTGAGATATTTCAGATAAATTTAACTTGTTATTAGTTAACGTACTACTACTAGACTGAGCTAAAAATTCAGGACCTGACCACCAAATAGGAGTTTCTAAAAGCTATGCTGGGGTTTGACCTCGACTAGCCCAGTCAGCTGGATTCTGGGAAGATGGAACATAATACCAAAGAGAGGGGGGAATGAGATCTGGAACATGACTGACTCCATTAGCTACAAATGTTTTCCATCTATGTGGAGATGAAGATAACCAAGCAAGAGTTACCATAGAATCTGTCCAAGCATAAATAGCATCAAAAACGACTAGGTCACTATAGCTTTCTTTAACAAAGTGCATTAGATCGGCCAATAAAACGGAAACCATAAGTTCAAGTCTTGCTATAGATTGTGTTTTTAATGGGGATACTCGACATTTCGCACAAATTAAGAACGTTCCCACAAGTCCAGAATATTCGAGAATTCGGAAATAGACAACACTAGCAAAGCCAACTTGTGAGGCGTCACAAAACCCATGTAGCTCAATCCGGAAAATAGAACTGGAACCTACATGGCGCGGAATTTTAATATTAGCTAAATTCGGCATTTCTATCTTAAACTTTGACCAGACATCCAAGATATTCTTTGAAGGAGGATCATTCCAGGAAGCCTTGGATTCCCACAATTGTTGTAAAATACGTTTTGCAAGTAGAAGACATGGGGAAATAAATCCAAAAGGGTCAAAAACTCGACTTATTTCAGACAAGATGTTTCGTTTTGTACAAGGCCGTTCAAATGGAATATAGGTATAAGAGAAACAGTCTATAATAGGATCCCATTTGAGCCCTAGCACTTTAATAAAGGATGGTTCATCTTTATCAAAGTTGCACGATTCTTGAGCTAAAAGAGCAAGATGATTACTTGCCCATTTGCTCAATTGAAAACAACCTCGTTGCATGAGCTAAATTAATTCAGATTGAAGTGAAATGTCTGAACTTAGATCATTGCTTCCAAGCAAGCCATCATCTATGTAGAATTGATGATGAATCATTTTAAATGCTTGAGGAAAAGAAGATTGCTCTTGTGTGGCCAATTCTTTTCAAAGTTCGTAGAGCTAAAAACGGAGAACTCGAAATTCCGTAGACTACGGTTCGCAAAAAAAATTATTGGAGAGGCTCAGTGGGCTTAAAGCGCCAAAGAATTCTTTGATAATTCCAGAATTGAGATTGTACGTTAATTTTTCTGTACATTTGCTTTATATCGCAGACAAAAACATGAGAGAAAAATCGAAATCTTGAAAGTATTGTAGAAATATCACATTGCAGTTTTGAGCCAACTAAAAGAGTGTCGTTAAGTGAGACACGCTGTACATCACGCAAACTCGCATCCAACACAACTCGAATTTTGGAAATTATTTGAGAACCTGAAAGATGTTCTTTAAAGACGGCGTGATGGGGTATGTAATAAGCAGAAGAAGATTTATAATCATTCAGTGGGACCGGAATCATATGTCCACTGTTAAGATAATCTTGCATGAACTCACAGTATTTGATGTGTAATTCAGACGATTTTAAAAATATATTGTATAGCATTGAAAATCTCCGATGAGCTTGTGTATAAGTATCAATAAATTTGGGGAGAGATTGACGAAATCGCAGAGGTACCGAAAATCGTCCAGAAGGTTCTCGAAAAGTGGAAGTCTTATAAATTTCTTCGTATTTCTTATCTTTTGGGGATGCTGGGAAAGTAGCAAGTAGCTTTGACAACCTGTTCGACCTCCCAAAACCTTTGCAATTATATATCAAGACTTATATCCAAAGATGCATGGCAACTTAAAGAATAATTGTTTGAGAAATAGGAGCAGTTTGTTCGTCCTTGAAGAATATAACCAAAAACAGTTTCTAAAGCGACAGGTTGATCCGGATTTCTAAATATACGACCTGATTTCAAAATTAAAGGTATTAATTAAGCTCCAAGAATCATATCCAAGGGTCCGGGAACATGAAATTTACTATCCGCCAAGTTTAAATTTTGAATATATGTTAATTCTGCAGGATTAACGAAAACTTTCGGCTGGTGAGAACAAACTTTAGGAATAATAATAGCTTCGAATGAAAAAACAGGATTTTCTGCGCCACATGGTTTAATGATACTATGTGCTGTGCCTCGATTTGTAAAGGTAGTCATTCCATTGAGGCCTTCAATGGGAATAGAGCAGTGTTTGTGAGAAAGCCCAAGTTTTCTAATACATTTTTGGGATATAAAGTTAGCCATGGAGCCTGTGTCAAGTAAAACGCGGATTTTTTGAAAATTACCTCGAATGTCCTTAATCTTCAATTGACAAGTAGATAATAAAACCGTAGACTGTGGTAACGTTAAAGTATTTGTAATACAATGACCATTTGTATTTGAAGAGCTAGAATTGTCACTAGAGGTATTCGTGAGATTGTTACAAGCGGAAATCGAATTATTCAAGTGATTAGAATTAGGAGAATTTTTTGGAAGATGTAACACAGTATGATGAGGAAATCGACAAATTTTACATCTTTGTGTGGATGAACACATTTTAATAGAATGAGGAGATACTAAACAGTTAACGCATAACTGGTGCTGCTTAGCAAAAGAAAATATTTCTTGTGGCATCTTGGCCAAAAATTATTGACATTTATAAGTGGGTGAGAAGAATTGTATAAGATACATTTCAAATTACTACTGTTTTGTTGTGTATTTGCAACAAATGTAGATTTTGAAGGTTTATTACAATGTTTCGAGTTTGAAAACTTGTTTTTAGATTTATCTACATGGGTAGATGAAGTAGTAACAGAAAATTGAATCAATTCCAAAGCTATACAATTCCTTTCTAAGAATGTTATTAATTGTCTGTAAGTAGGCAATTCTGAATTTAAACTATTTTCAAGTTCAAAATCAGTTCTAGTTTTAGGATCAAGTTTATTCATAAGCATTTTCTGTGTAATTTTACAAAATATCACTACTGAAAGTCACTCTATATGTTACAGTCTAGCTCTGTCAAATAAAATGTGGTTTTGGCGATATGTGTAGTAGATCTGTGTAACGGGTTGCGTTCAGATAATTCGGTGAATATAAGTACAATTTTCTAAAACAGTCTCTCAACAGAAATACCATGATTTTTAGGAAACAGCTATTTATTTATAGGTACGCATCAAATATAATATTGTGGCATAAAAGAGGTTAAATGTGGGTAGGATTTAATGCTAAATTTTGGAAAAAAAGATATGCCGAAACAATTTGTATCGTATATGACTCCAATAAATGAATCACCAACACAGAGAGCAGTAGTACTCGAAACAATCCGTCGAGCCATGAAAGTAGCTGCTGAATGCGATGGAATTTACGGCCAAGTCACTTATGATTTAGGTATAGCGAAAATTGCATATCCTATACAAAGTACAGAGAAGGATGAACTCAAAAACTTATTTATTCATCTTGAAGGATTTCACATTGAAAAAGCTTTCTTTAAAGCTATAGGTACTTTCTTAGATGGTTGTGGTTTGACGACGGTTATGGTAGAAGCTGGTTTGTTGGGCAGTGGTTCACTTAATACTTTTTTGTCTGGCAATCATTTCAACAGGTGCAAAAGACTGCACGTTCTCGTTTCTCTGTCTTTACAAGTCAGAGAATTTCAAATGTTTCTAACAAAAAAGAAATATTACTGTCAGCAAGGATGTGATTGATTATCATCACCTGGCTCATAACGAACCACTAGAAAGCTTACACACGGATAACAGTAATTTGGAAGAAATTATTAATCAATTTCAAGATTTTCATTAAGACATTTTAAGTGGATATCATGGTAAAACGGCCTAGTATTACGCAACATACATCCAATTGATGAATTATTATTTCAATTTTGAGCGAAGTATTAGAACTAGCAATGTAGATTTGTATTGTTATATTATTGGTAAAATTAACAATACATTTTTCATCTTTAATCATATTAATTATTCACGATAGTTGGCTTGGTACCATAACGAAATTTTAAACATGGATGAGACACACCCAGGTATTAGAGATACATTAGTAATTGGTGTTGAAAGAACAAAAAAACAATTCGCATCAATTTTGTGTGATTTACCGTTGGAGCAAACTATAAATGCTGATGCAGTAAGGCGATTAACCGGCATAATGCATTTAACCAATTCTATATCTGCTCGAATAAGTTGGAGCTCAAACCATGCGATGAGAAGTTCTTCAATTTCACATACTCTACAGCAGTGTGAATTAATAAAATTTATAGGCATTTCTACTTGACAATCCAACCGATTGTCTATTCAATATTTCTACTGGTAAATCTGCACATGAAGAAGTACCTTCCTTCTTAATGTTGAGAATACAGGAGTGGTTTGTAGGTGAGGAAGTACCAAACGCTGTTGCCAACATAATAATTCCACTTGACGAAAAAGAAGCTATGTATAAGAAGCATTTTTTTGCACTCGCCACCCAGAAAATTAGATTTTACAGTTGTGTTTAACGTACGGAAACTGGCTACTTTCTCAGGCGATTAACTCTCGTTCTCGTATTAAACTGCATCCGCTCGCGGCTCATGCACAATTTGCTTTCACTGAGAAATAACTTTCCGCACTTGTATCACAGTACATTATAATATTTAGTTATAGACAAAATATATTAATTGAGTATTCAATAAATCTTAAAATACAGATGATGATGGAGAAAAAGATGATGGTGACCTTGAGGAAGACGATGACGAGCAAGAAACCGACAATGAGAACAATAATTACGAAACAGAAACAGAAGATGATGATGATGATGAAGATGAAGAATTAGATGATGAAGAAGAAAAGCAGATAATGAAGAAGTACAAAAATATGAAAAAGAAAATGACACTGAAGGAAAAAGAAGACGAACTTTAGTAATAATTTCTTAAAAATTGGATCAACAATGTTTGTAACAATTTCTAGACATAAAATACACCTTAGTTTTATAATTCGAGTCAAACATTTTTTTTAAACTTTATATTTTTGTAGTAATAATAAAAATAAAAATTTGCTGTTTTGCCCCAAAACCCGTCACTATTGACGAGTACTAGGTCATATAGAATTTTAAGGATCCAGTTGTCGTCATCCATACATTTTTGGGAAAAACCCGCAAAAAATGTTTTTTTACACAAAATAAAATATTTCAAGCCCTTAGCTTCAACTTAAATAAGGTAATTATATATAATTATCAATAACTTTTACGTAATATTAAAAACATGAAATAGATGCATATCACTTACCTTAGAACAAAACACACCCTACTCCAACTGTTGATGGACCACAACTGAACATTATTTTTCTGCAGGTGTTATACTGACGCCTGACACTCGGAATTTGGTTGCATGGTTGTTAAATGTCTAAGGAAATCACTAAACGTATTGGTTTTGTGTTTTTGGGTTAAAAAATGAAACCGACGGGTCCTGGGTACCTGACGGGTTCTGTGTCATTTACCTTATGTCAATATCATTAATTCTAGCAATATAAATATTACGATTATTTAAATATATCAGAGGAAACTTTGCATAAAACCTTCTTCAAACTCTTGGAAATTAATGTATACTTCCTAAAAGTAAAGTTTAGTGTAGTCCATTTTTCGTTTATTTAAATGTCAAAACCGTAGTTGGACGATGCAAACTCAACCTAACTTTCAGCTTCGTGTAAGTTTGTTGTTAACATTTTTGTACTAATAAATTGTTCTGAAAATAGAAACAAATGGACGTGGAAAAAATAACGTATACATCTTTGGAGTAAAATTCATTAATCCCTCAGCTAAACGATGCCCTCGCTCGCTCGTGCATAAACTTTAGCTTCGGGATTAAAATTGCTCTTTACTCCCTTGGTGCACAAACAACTATTATTTCATGGATACTTACATGGAACTGCTATAACATATCATGTTTATAAAAGTGTTGTTCATATTTTCATAAACTTTTAATTGAAGTAATGTTCAACCAACATAATGACCTCAATTTTACACTGTGTTTTCAATGATACTAAACTACATTACACTTCATATTTATAATTATGAGTTAATTATACCGTTATGTTAAATAATGACCCGATTTTTGATTCAATTTGTTACATGAAATACAATCTCTACTCCAATAGATTGCTATCATATGGTTATGGGTATATGGTCATAATAACATATGGGTGCTTTCTGAAAACATCACTTATAACTCAACCGTCTAGTGAGCGCTCACTGAGCAACGAATGGTTGATGTAAGTCTTCTGAACGATAAATTTCTCGAAAGTGTAAATATTGAATAATGAAAATTATGGCTAGATACACACTAATTCTTGCGTTATTAGATGATGATAATATCATTGATATAAGCAGACATATTATATCCCATGCAATAAAGTAAAAATTGTTGAAAATTCCAAAAAATTGACAATTGTTTCGATAAATCAATATTATCGAAACAATTGTCAATTTTTTAGAATTTTCAACAATTTTCATTATATTGTGGAATTAGCTAGAAACAGCGAGTTTCATTTAAAACACTATTATGAGTAGATTCCACGAAGTACGGGTCGAGACAGTTAATTTCATAATGTTAAGAGTCTAATACACATTTTTTGTTGTTACAGGTAATTAAATTACCTACTAACAGAAACCATTATATTTGTAAAACATGAAAGGGTATTTTTATAAACAGTTCTGCAGGTGGTCTACATAGTTGCCGGTACTTGTTACATAAACCTAATATTCTCCCATGATTTTACAATTATCAGGTGAATGTATCATATATATTTCCCACGAATTTCGCGATGTTTCTCTGTGAACCATCGCTATTTATTGCTTATATTTAAATCGTGCCACAGGCAAACTTAATTAAAGAAATTTAATACATTTAACGCGAATATTATTAAAACGAATGTCTTCAAATCAATAAGGCTGTGCATATAAAAAATTCATGAAATATATTCAACAAAGTAATACATGACGTACTCTATATCTTGTTTCTTACGAACTACTATTCATCTAATTTACGGTCATTAATTAAGAAACACCCTGTATGATAGATTTCGATTTTTATTAATCATACTAGCTGAACCCGGCAAACGTTGTCCTGCCAAACATTGGTCACGGTTTGTTACATTAAAAGCTACTCACCTATCACTAATCCCTATCAAATACTATTTGTTATTATTATTGATGTCAGTATCTAATGTTTATGGACAGATGAAGCGTTTGAAGACAATTTAATTACGTATCTATATACAAAAGAATGGCATTCTTTTGCGCTTAAATTTTAAATTTACTATTTGTGATTAGGGACATTACTCACTATCGTTATTTGATATAATGGAACTTACGAATTACTTGAAATAATCATGTTATACGATGGGACAGGCACTCTGAGACATTCTGTATAGTTGTGAAAAGGATCCAATAAACTATTACGAAATGGTTGGTGATTTTCCGCAACGAACTATCCACCTGTTATGTTATACTTGCATGACCAACGCTTGGTGGAACAGGTTGAAACAATCCTTAGTTTCATTTAGAGAGCACTTGGCGGAACTGGTATAAACATATCAGTTTTCTTGATCTCAGTTTTTGTGGGAATCTTTGTGTTGCCCAAGATATGAAATATATTTAATTCGCGCCATATGAAGTCCTTGAGAATATAATATCTAGACAAGTCACATTTTTTTTATTGTGTGAACATATCAGGTAATCTTTAAAGCGTTTCGAGAAAGTTTATGGGTACATAATCCGGTATTTTGTTTCTAGTAAAAATTTTAGTTTTATCTGTATCTGTTACCATTTTGGGTCTTGATAAAGACCATACCATAAAGAACTCAAAGTAAAACAATGAATTAAAAATTCTTCTAAATGGAATGAGATTGTTTACTTAGATCTGCTGTCGTGACGTAAGTAAATAAATACTAATGTAACTAGCTTTTGCCCGCGACTTCGTCCGCGGGGTAACCAACATCAGATATCTTAGAGGGTACAATCAAATAATTCCGAGAATATATAACTTTTCAATATCTATATATTCTGATAATTTTACTACAAACGAAACAGTTTGGCAGAAATATTCCTCAACTGACGTGAGTGAGCACTAAGAAAGGATTCTTGGAAATTCCACCCTTAAGGGGGTAAGAAAGGGGTTGAAATTCCACCTCTCCAGAACTGCTATGCCTAGAAGAATGAAATTTGCTAGAGGGGTTCCTCAAGTGACGTAAGTGGGCACTTTAAAAGGATTTTTGGAAATTCCACACCTAAGGGAGTGAGAGGGGGTTAAAATTCATATTTTTAGGCCTAGCGGCCCTAGAAGCAAGAAGTTTGGCAGAAATACTCCTCAACTGACGTAAGTGAGCACTAAGAAAGGATTTTTGGGAATACCTTCCCTAAGGTGGTGAAAGGGGTTGAAATTCCACCTCTCCAGAGCGAATAGGCCTAGAAGAATGAAATTTGGCAGAGGAGTTCCTCAAGTGACGTAAGTGGACATTAAGAAAGGATTTTTGGAAATTCCATCTCTAAGACGGTGAAAGGGAGTTAAAATTAATATTTTTAGGCATAGCGGTAAATTTCTCAAACAATCATCACATTTTCAGAATTTTGGATCGTCGTAAATCGGATGCATGAGAACTAACCTTTAGAAGCATAAAATTTGGCACAAAATTCCTCAAATGATGATGACGTGAACACTACGAAAGGATTTTTGGAAATTTCACCTCATAAAAATTAAATATCATGTTAATTTTTTTAACACACTTCACTTAACTAACACCTGTTTGTATCTCTACCATACTAAGACAAAAGGTCCTACCTAATTAAAGTAAAGTTTCGACTTATTGAAAGTTTTCTGAACTCAATTGAATTAGTACTTTCCCGTGACATCTAATACACACTTTCTGGTCTAGGCACAAAAAAGAGTATAAGTTGCTTAATTTCGAAAAGCGTTCATTCACAAATACTAAACCAGAAGGGAATTTGATAACTTTGAGTGATATGACTTTAGGACTTAGTAATAACGACTTAAAAGATATAAGCTTTTATGTCGTATTTATTGTAATATTTACGACTTTTCGTCTTAGACACAACCACCTAGGACATATTGAGTTAGGAAATTCGAATAAAATTAGTTAAATAAGACAAATTCATTTATTAAAGAGGAAAAAACAAATTTCTTATAATTACATATTTTAGTGAAAATCAACAGCTGCTTAAATAGAATATATTTGATAAGAACATTCATTATTATGGCCTATGTGTTCTGTGGTTTCAGGTAACTACTCCCAAAACTTAGCCTACTTTTTGATAAACACATTCCTTGTAGTTTTTAAATCAAATTCTGTTTTCGAACTACACATACCTCTAAGAACTGCATAGGATATATTCGTATCTTGAACTTCCTTTTTGTACAATTCGTAGGAGACTTTTTTATCTGGATATTTTTCCAACTTTCTATACCAAAAATAATGAGAAATGCAAATAATAATAGTAATGATAGGCTATTATAGGTCTAGTCAACTATACTTATATGGAACACAATAAATTCTGTAAAGCAATTAAAAGATACGATTCGGACAAAGCATAGTATTCCATCCAAAAAGAAACAGCACAAATCAGAGAAAAGTAGCTTATAACAGATAATGCTCTGAGAAATACAAATTCGATCAAAAATATAATCGAAACGCACGAGATCCAGACACTACAACAAAAGCCACTACATGGAGAATTTTTCAGGAATCTCAGCAAAGCAACACTTGATAAGATGGAAAGTATAGTCTGGTTAAGTAGCTCTGGACATAAAGGAGTAACTGAAAGTCTCATTATAGCAGCTCTAGATCAGGTACTAGCTACTAGATACTATCAAAAGAACATATTAAAACAATTGGTAGACAGTCAATGTAGGCTCTGTGGCAAGGCAGATGACCACATTAACCAATTAATAGCCAGATGTACGACTCTTGCTCCAACTGAATTCACAAACAAACATAATAAGGTTGCTTTATCCTTCCATTGGTCTAAATGCAACGCAATAGGATTGCGTGTAGCAGAAAAATATTATGATAATGTCCCTGTAAAAGGGTGTAAGCAACAATAACATCGATGTTACGTCAGATATGGCTGTGATTACTGATAGAACAATACTGGCGAATCGACCAGATATAGTACTTTATGATAAGAGCATAAATACATATCTTTTGATCGAAGTATCTGTCTCAGATGATAGCAATATAGTGAAAAAAGAAAAACCTAAACCTAATTGATACAGATTACGCATTCGACCCGCAGCACTATGTCATAACACTGGAAACACAATGGAAAGGAAAAGAGCTACATGGACGATACCCAAATACGTTAAATAATACTTCCCTAGACAAAGCTGATTCCATCTATTTTCCCAGAGACAGAAGGGGTCATCTACGCTATCTAAGACTAGGTCATCCCTACCCGTTCATAGGTAAAATACATAGTTAAAGTCCAAAGCATCACATCAACGCAGTGCAGAAGGTGTCGAGACCAACATGAAAAAGTTGAACACCTTCTTAGTTGTTGCAAAACACGTGCTCCTAGATAATGCACTACTCGTGACAATACCGTAGCTAAAATCAACATACAGAACTTGCCCACAACTCAAATTAACTACGGCGAAAACACCATACTAAAAATACACACCCCAACATGTGTTGTAAAGCGACAAGTTTTTGCTATACTGGGAGAGAGATATCCAAACAGACAGGACCGTACAATATAACAGACCCGACATACTGGTATTCAATGAAACTGTGAAAGAAATACTCTTGGTGGATCTTTCAGTTCCACCGGCTGCCAACATATAAAAAAATAACATAGAAAAAATAGAAAAATACTTACCATTGTGCGAGGACCTGAAAAAGACGTGGCAGGCAAAAACGGTCAAAATCATCCCAATTATCATTGGAGTCACCAGAAAAATGCCAAAAGACCTAGGACTCCAGAAAAACCTCTTCTACGAGCTACAAAAAGCGGTCATTTTGAGCAAATACAATATGATAAGAAAAGTGTTGAATAAAAATACATAGAAAACGCTGCTAACCTTGCAACTCACTTTCCCGGTTCCCACGCTAAACACTCGGTTAAGATGTAAAAAATGATAATAATAATAAAGTCGCTTATGAAGTCGGAGTTAAAGGAGTTCAGAAAATCAACACCTATGCCGCGCCTGTACTACAAGTACCAGCCGCAGGAACTGCTCGAAAATGACAATTTTAGACTCTATTACGATCGACAGATGACGAAAAACAGACCTGACGTCGTGGTGGATGACAGAAGAGTCGATTATGTCCTTCTCGTCGACGTAGCCATACCGAACACAAGGTTCTCAACAAACACCAGGAGAAATTGACGAAAAACGCGGATCTGGCCATTGAGATTAAACAGCGAAAATGTGGAAATAGTCCCAGTTATTATGTAATCGACCGACGTCGCGCCTAAGACCCTGCACGACAGCATCGCCAAATTTATTCCAACAACTTGGGTGATGCATCACTTGTTTTGGATACCCTGTCGAAATAGCCCACGTCAAAATAGCCCGACAAAATAGCCCCGACAAAATAGCCCCGACAAAATAGCCTCAGAGAAAACAGCCCCGGACAAAACAGCCCCGGACAAAATAGCTCCTGACAAAATAGGCCCGACAAATTAGCCTCAGACAAATTAATGTGTGTATTGTAACATGTTTTGATAATTGCAAGCCAAAGAAAAAAAATATCACTTCAAAAGGTATTTTATTTGAAAATGTCCAACAAGTCAAAAATAAAAGAAAACGCATCTCTAGATTATTGTTACCAAAAAATTACATTTCCAGATTATGGGAAACGCTCCGAAGAAAGTCTAGACTCTCCATATTTGCATAATTTCCAACTAACACTTGTAATCTGAGATTTAGTTGCACATATTTAGACTTACTTGCCTCCGGTTGGACAATTCCAGCAGCAATGCGAGCTAGTCGGATCTCGATCATATCTTGCTCCTTGCGAAAATGCTCGATGAGCTCAAATATAGATAGATGATGGCAATCAACAGTTTGCTGAAATGCTCTATGACATCCTTCCACTGAATTATTTGTTCTTGGAAGCCCAACGAGCACACGTTGATGAACATTCCAGATATTGATGGGAAAACGTGGTTGCAGCTGTCTATTACGCCTAATTCGTCCTATGTAAGTATTTTCCCAGTAATCGATGATCGGGTTTATTTCGTCGGGGTAGTCCTCGACAATCTCTTCGAAAAGTCTGACAACATCACCATCAGGTGCAAAACTCAGCGCAAGCAGCATTTTGATGTGCACACGTACGTTGTCATCATGCACATAACGTTCGCTCAAGTTTGCACTTTTCGCCATAAAGTTTGTCCTAAGTGAAACAAGCAGCCAAAAATTTCTGTGTTGTTAAAAACTTGTGCCACATCACGAGCGAAGTTCTGAAGAATTGTAGCAGGTTGAAGGGAACAAATATTTCTATTGTTCATGATCTCACACCGACACAAAGGAGTGAGAACAAAATTCTCAGAAAACATCTCTACCTAGCCAAACAAGAAGGTACCTATAAAGAATATTATATAAGGAGAAATAAACTTATCGTGGATGGAGTATCTTTTGGAGTTGATGACTTGGAAAAAGATGCTACTTCTGTAGACCAACCGCACAGTGCACCATCTATCCCAACAGTCGAGAATAAAGAGAAGTTCCCATCGGAGTCGCAAAAAGTTACTGTTACTCCGCGGATTCCTGCTTCTAATAAACCGGTTAAGGCTCTGGAGGGGAAACCAAGAACCCGCTCAGTTAACAAGAATTAACCGATCTAAAGTGAGACACCACAATTATAAGACTGTTTTGGTTCCATGTTATTTTGGTTGTTTATATATATATATTGGTCAGTAATTGTTCATATTTATTACACGCACTTCGGATGAAACAAGTACAAGTAAGCTAGTGTCTGAGAATATCCAAAAGAAGGGAAATACAAGTACGCAGACATCCAAACCGGAATCATCTGGAAGAAATAGATTACGCTCCGGTCACAACAAATAAAATCTGAACATTTTAGTTTACTGGAAGTTGTTGCTGTTGCTTTTATAGTTTATAAGTATTTTGTTTTCAGCCTTGATCTTAATTGAAAAATTGATAACACCCTCTTTGTCTTTAGTTTGTGGTTTATTTATTCATTTGTTAATTTATTTGTTTGTGATTTACTTTTGGTCTTTAGTCGTGGTGTAGGATATGGATCAATACATTAGGGAATTTCGGGAAATAATTGTTGATACAAAATTAATACCGTCAGCCGATCTACTAAATGCCTCTCTTGAACAAAATATAACAAACAATTCATTTTCAATCTACCATATGAACATAAGAAGTATCTATAATAATTTTAACCAGCTAGAAGTATACCTTTCACAAATTACACAATCCTTTAGTTGTCTGATTCTAACAGAAACATGGAAAATAAAAAATAAAAACTTGTTTGTTTTGGATGGTTATGATGTCATACAGTCAGAAGATAGGAATAATCAAAATGATGGCATTCTAATATATGTTAGGAATGATCTGAAATTTTCTCTTAAATCAATTAAAATAGGGTCAACAACCGCTGTAGTATTAGAGATAGAAATTGAAAAAAAAAACAATAAATATTCTTGCAATATATTGATCTCCATCAATAAGTAAAATTGAGTTTTTAGAAAACTTTGAGAGTCTATTAGACTCTAAGTACTATACTAGATATGATCAGGCGTTTATTTTAGGAGATGTTAATCTCGATATATTAGAGAATAGTGTCGACACCGATCGCTACCTCAACCTAATGTCTGAAAACGGTTTCATTTCGTTAATTATTAAGCCAACACGAGTGACTAGCACTTCATCAACCTGTATCGACCATATTTTTGTTAAGAATAAATCTGGGTTGGTTGACGATGATTCCTCTTATTCAGCAGTCTTACAAACAAATATAACTGATCATTTCCCTATAATTGCAATATCAAAGGACATTAGACATAAAAATAAAATTAGTACTACGACTTACTATGAAAAGTTTAATAACACAAAATTTAGATACTTCGGTTGGTCCAGATAAAATGTTTAATGAATTCTATACAAAATTTAAAAATGCGATTAGTGAATCCACTGTTAAAGTATCTTTCAAAAGTGTTAAAAAAAACCTTGGATAACATTGGGACTAGTACAGTCAATAAAGAAACGAGATCGATTGTATAAAGGATATATGAAAGAACCATTAAATATAAAGAAAAAAATAGAGTAGACTACGTACAAAAATTGCTTAAATAAATTATTGAAAACAACAAAATCCAACTATTTTAGATTTGAAATGATAAAATCAGGTAACTCATCAAAGAAAATGTGGAATGTGATTAATAGATTTAGTACCAACTTTAAGAAGCAAAATTATTCAATAAAGAAATTAATCCTGGAAAACAATACTGAAATCACTGATAAATATGGAATATCAAACACAATAAATTCTTATTTTGCCAATATTGGAAGAAACCTGAGTAAAAATTATATGCAAATTGGGGAACGTCAGCAAATGTACACTGTCGATCAATCTTTATTTTTAAAACCAGTAACACCTGCAGAAGTATATGCATTGTGTTTATCTTTGAAAGACAATAAAGCTCCAGGTCCTGACAATATAAAAAATGAGTATGTTAAATCATCAGCAAACTGTATCTCTACTCCGTTGTGTAAAATATTCAATATGTGTTTTCAGACGGGTACAATACCTCAACACTTCAAAAATGCGGTAATTAAACCGGTATATAACGGTGGAAAAAAGACTGAAATGGCGAATTATTGACCTATATCGCTAACCTCAGTTTTTGCAAAACTTCTTGAGAAGTTAATTAAGGGACGGTTGCTCTCATATTTAGATAAATTTAATGTAATATCCGAGTCACAATTTGGATTTCGAGAAAACAGGAGCACTCAAGATGCTATTGCGAAGTTGGTATCACGTATCTATAACGCATTTGATAGTAAAAAAGTTGTTTGGGTGTATTTATTGATCTAGAAAAGGCCTTTGACACACTAGGTCATGATAATTTTCTGCAAAAACTTGAACACTTGGGAATTAGAGGTGTGGTTCTCGATTTGTTCAAAAATTTTCTTTACAACAGAAAACAACGTGTTATGCTGGATGGTGTCATAAGCTCAGGAGAGACGGCCACGTGTGGAGTTCCACAGGGTACCGTTCTTGGTCCAATTTTGTTTTTAATCTATATCAACCCATTACTACAAATGACTACCACGGGGGAATGCATTTCGTTTGCCGATGACACTGTCTTGTTGTATACGGCCGATTCTTGGAGTCAAGTCAAAGAAATAGCAGATGGGGACCTAAAAAATATACCAAGTTGGCTTAGGACAAATTTACTTACTGTTAATGTAACTAACACTAAAGTCATATCTTTTACCTCGTACAAGCAGGCAGTACCAAACCGTTCTAAAGAAATTGAAAATAAAAGTGTACAGTTAGTATCATCAGTAAAGTACTTGGGTATATTTTTGGATTCTCATTCAAAATGGGATGTTCATGTGGATAATTTGAAAAATAAAATTAGAACCTTAGTCCATAAATTTTATTTGTGTCGCCAAATACTATCGTTGAACAAACTAAAATCAGTGTACTACGCATTGGTTGAATCTCTATTAATGTATGGTATAATAGGTTGGGGAGGTATTAGGAAAATTAAAATGCAATCTGTAGAGATAGCTCAAAAAACAATCCTTAAAATTATGTACTTTAAAAAAAGAACTTACTCTACTGAACGTTTATACAATGACCTTCAAATTATGGATATTAGACAGCTGTATGCAAAAACAATTACAATTTATTTGTTTAAAAACAAGCATTGTTTTCAAAACATATTACATCATTACCAAACAAGGGCAATTTATTCGGATAATTTGACGATTCCTAGACCTCAGAAAGAAATTGGAGAAAGAAGCTTCGCTTACCTTGCACCTCACATATATAATAAAATTCCTGAAAATATTCGATGCATAAGAAATAGAATCAGATTGAAAAAAGAAATGAATAGATGGATACTTGCATGTGGCAGAGGCTTCTTTCATAAAGTAATTGATCCTGATCTTGTGATCTAATCTCCTGAAGTATGTGTTCCATGTCATATGCTAAAGTTTAGTGCTATTTGTGTTATTTTTATAATTGTCTCTTTTTTGTTCATGAAATTGTACTTGCCTCCTAATTACGTATTTGTTCCACTTGTATACTTGTGTAAGAATGAAAATGTAACCATAGACAGGTTTCACTCTGAACCTATTTGGTAATCATTTTTATTTTGCATAATACTTCATAGATATTTTGTATAAACATATTTGGCAAAATAAAGTTATTAATTTTCTCCATTTCTACTTTTCAGCACTGGATTAACTCAATAACACAGCTACTTACAGAATAACTTGAAAACTGGCTTTTTCACTGTCTTTATACATCGATGGATGGTATTCAGTGATCGTTGGTCCTTGGGTCCCAAAGGCCTCAAAAATATTGGTAACGCGTGTTTCATGAATAGTATTATCCAATGCCTATCAAACACAAGGCGGCTATTAGACTATCTAAAGAAAGACGCATACATAAGAGATATTGACATAAATATATCTAGCATGAAAGAAGCACTAATTAAAGCATTTGCTGAAGTTATTGAAGAGCTTTGGTCTAAAGACTGTTCAGACAGAGTGGTTAACACAGTATCATTAAAAAGTCAGATTCAACGATTCACTTTAAGGTTCATGGGATACACTCAACATGATGCACAGAAGTTTCTTCGTTACCTATTAGCAGGACTTCACGATGATGTCAACAAGGTATATGAAAGACGAAAGCCCATATTAACAGAAATTGATGACAAACTTAGTGACATTGAGGAACCACAAGAATCTTGGTTGAGATATCCGAGAATTGACAACTCCAAGATTGTGGATAACTTTGTCGGTCAATTAAAATCAACCCTCAAGCGCACACTCTGGTGTGTACTGTTCAGTTACCTTCGATCCCTTTTGGGATGTATCCCTTTCCATACCCCAAAGAACAGGTCAATTACGACTTTCACAATGTTTAGATTCGTTTACAAGAGAAGAAATAATCGACGGTGATGAGAAACCAACATGTTCGAAATGTAAGGAACGAAGACGATGCACTAAATCATTCTCAATTCATAAATTTCCAAAAATATTAGTTATTCACCTGAAGCGCTTTTCGCAAATAGAAAGATTTAGGGAAAACTTAATTTTGCAATAGATTTTCCAATAGAAGGACTTGATATGAGCCATTACGCGGCTGATAATGTGGCACCTTGTATGTACAACATCTACGCTATATGAAATCACAGTGGAACCACTTACAGTAGTCACTACACAGCATATTGCCGACATCCCTACACGGGACAGTAGCACGAATATAACGATTAATATCGTGGAAATCCTTAGTCAGTGGAGAAGCATATGTTCCCTTCTATGAATAAGATGACACAAAGTCCCACCTTTAAGTTTAATAATTTTTTTTATTAGTTTTTAAATTGTATATTTTCATTGTGAACCAATGTCTTATTTCGTTTTTTCTGCAAAATTTATTTATATATTTATATATACATTGAATTGTATGAACACAAATTTTAAATATACATTTATCTGTATGGATAACGTCACATTAAAATAAATATTATTTTTGTCAACAACAGCCACTTTGTTTCCATAGTAACAGTGAAAATTTGATTAGGAAAGACATGTTAAGCCAGCTCAACACTATTTTCTATAATATTTTTAAGAAAAAGATTTTTACGTTTGTTTAAAAAATATTGTTTGCATCTCGTGCGCGAACTACTTTGGTGGTCTCGAGTAATTTTTTATCTCCACTTCGCCTCGTTAAAAAATTCAATTCTCGATCACCAAAGAAGCATTTCGCGCATTAGATACAAAAATAACTATTTATTTTCACTGCATAAGCATTAGTCTGATACTGTTGAATGCATTATTAAAAGACCTTTCACATGAGGTATTACAAGACTCACATTTCAATTTACAAAACAACTGTTACGTTACATTTTCAAAACTGGTGAAGTCATCATTTTCGCACATTATTAAAAAAAATCAGAATTTAAAATTAACAATCGATCTATTTCAGGGGTTTTATCTAAAATAAATTGTTAGCAAAATAATGAATTTGTTCCATAATTTAGCCGTGCTCTTTATATGTTTGTAGCTTTGATAATTGCTTATTTTACTTTCAAAGAATGTTGTAGGGTTAATTATAGATATACCGAATTCGTTCATACTAGAGTCAAAGCTTGAGGGGATGATGATTGTTGTTTTGAATTTGTATAAACTTGCGAAGAAAATGAGTTTGTTCTATGCGTATTAAAAAAATTATGAATACACTTGTGTAATAAATATTTATACGTATTTTTTTTAATTAATCCAAGTGACATACGCGGCCTGTAATCTCCTGATTTCGTTACGCAATATCCCTATTATTCCCATACTAACATTGGTCCTATCCCTGCATGTAGCCGTCTACAAACACCCTTGCCAGGTGATTTCCCATAAGACTGCGCACATGTTTACACATATGCCCACTGCATATGCACGGCGCTTCCATTGTGTCCCTTAATAATTGTTCCAGTAATTTATTTATGATACGAATTTTCGTTGGCAGCTTGCATTTTATATAAGGTTTGTATACAGTGTGTGCATTATTAAGGGTACACTATAAAGATCATTTGTAAAGTGAAAAAAACTGGAATAATGGGAAAAAATATTAATCTCATGTATGCGGTCTCTAGTGGGAAAATGGTGATATAAAGAACTTCTATCACATATGAACATCAATTACGGCTACGATCTAAAATTGTTTTGTCATCAAGCAAAAACTGAAATTAACTAACTAAACTAAACAATATTTTAAGGAAAATGACATGTTCAGACATAAACGACGGTTCTGTTTGTTACGTTATGAAAATCGCAGAGAAAAGGAAATATCAATGAAACAAATTACTTGTATAAATGAATGGCAGTACCGCTTCAGGAAAACATCTGTAAACATTTTTTTTCTTATTTTAGATTACTAAATTCAATGAAACGAGCTCGTTCTTTCAGAAATATTCTCGAGTATTTTATTGCCCCAAAACCGACTTTAAGGTGCACCGCATGTGTTCAACAATATAAACAAACATAATTCTCAGTTCTTAAAATTGAATTCGATCCGTAATGTATTAACAACATGGTTTATTATCACCAAGTGTTCCTCGAAGATATTGGATAGTGGACAACTGTTGAATAATCTTAAATGAACATGAGTTTACTGGTATTTTACGCCTTCCATTTTAAAAACATATTAGGTACCCATTTTTCTATCACTTTATGATTTTTAATATGCAAATACAACTATTTTTAAACCATTTGTAAGTACTCAAATTACTGTTTTTAGTGTGAGGATTAGGGTACATTTACACGTGACGGTGGAAGCTCAAAAAATGAGCTTCAAAAGCTGTCACGTGACTAATGGAACGCACAAATTTGTAGCGTCCATGAAAACGGTATTCCAGCGTCAAAATTGGAGCGTCTTGCAAATAAAATAGATATACAACCTAAATTTAATTGTTCCTGGTAATAATTATATTGATAAACAAGTGTAAAAATTGGGGATTTTTTAACGTAGTGACGAAATTATTAGGGATTTCAAATTTTATTGGTGGAAACTGAGTAAAGTGAAAACCTAGGAAATTTGCTTATTTTTCATTAAGTGTGATGAGATATAGAAAACTGTTTTTATTTAGAAGTTATGTGCATTGAGAAAATTGTATTTTGATTTTGTATATTTTATAATAAAAACTTTATTTGTGCAATTTAATATGTTAGGGATTTTTAAATCACGGTTGGAACATAGAAATTATTTCTATGGGTTGGCACGGTTTTGGTAAGGTGGTTGAGGATATAAATATTTTTCGCCTGGCAACACTGGTTCAAGCTGAAAATCGACTCTGAAAGTTGGTTTAAAACGAACTTCCTAAAGCGACGCTAAAACTGCACATTTAGTCATGTGACCACCGGTTTGAGCATCAAAATTTGAGCTTCGAGCGCCACGTGAAATTGTACCTTTAACGTTTTGAGGATCTTTTTCAAACCATTTGGAAATTTCCTGTTCGGTGGGTATATATCTATCTATCTTGCTATGAAATATTCCAAATAAGAAATCTACCGAGGCCGACAGGCTGACTTACAGACACATCGAAATTTTTTTATAATAGGGTTTTTTCGACTCAGAAACGTGTAGAAAACATAGTGTCAAATAGAGCTTAGTTTACCTTAGACCCTTAGAGTATTAACATTTACATGTACCTAATATATCTACCGTGGAAATGGTATATACTTCACAAGAAATAATTGAAATTGTAGTTCTATACTACAAGAATAATAAATCTGTAAGAGCCACAGCTAAACTGTTTAATGCTGATCATACTGGAAGAAATGCTACACTCAAGTACTGAATTAACACTCGATTTTCACCAACCGTGTCAACAAATCTCTACCAACATCTACTAGAAGAGCTGCTGAAGACCTTCGAAAACAATGGCCTGTGTACAAATCTGGGTTTGCAAGTTTGAAATATTCTGTAAATTTAAAATTGATGTAAACGTTCAGAAGGAATCAAAAATGATACAGAACAAAATTTGATGGAGATTTATTTCAAAGGGATCTTTTTAATACGTCGTAGCATACCACCACCCATCTTAACCGACGGGGACTTCAGTCGTCGCTGTTGATGACTCCTCCATTCTACATCCCTGGGTTTTTGTGAAAGTGTTTGTTTGCCCTCTTCTTTTCTTCAGGGTAGTGCAATGCACTTTAATCCGTTTTTGGCATATTTTTCTCGTTTTTTGCGTTGGGTATGTGTTTCGCGGCTCATCTTTCTGGGGATGAGCAGGCCCTCTAGTAGGTGATCCCACTTCTTTCTTTGTTTTTTACTTCTTAGTCTTCATAGCTGGACGCGGTCGAGCTATTTTCTCGGCCGAGAATCTTCTAGCTGTCTCGTCCATGACGTCCTGGATATTCTCTTGGTTCAACTCTCGGTAGATCTGCTGGTTTGTGGTAAATAAAAATGTAGAAAATCATAGTAATAAAATAGGTGATGATGAGCTATTGTTTTATATTGATTCATGATGCACTGACCACTTAGCAAATGATAAGAAAGAAAGTCTATCGAGAAAAATCAAACTTGGCAAGAAGTTAATAAACCTGAAGAAGTGTTGACAACAAGGTGCGTATTTAGTACAAAACCATGTGAGTCTAAAATAGAGGATCAGTACAAAGCAAGACTTGTGATAAGAGGATTTGAACAATGTGAAACATTTGACTATGATGGAATTTAAAGTCCAGTAGCAAAAATGACTATAATCATAATGTTATTGTGTGTCGGAAATCATTATAAGTTTTATTTTAGACAATTAGGTGATCAAAACCAAAACTCAATTTTTAAATGGGGATCTCAAGGAAAGTATATACATTTATCCACCAGTAGGTGTTACTTGCAAACCAGGATATGTTTTAAAATTGAGAAAATTTATATATGGATTAAAACAAGCAGCTAATTGTTCTAACAACAAAATTAAAGATTTCTTCAGAAAGTTAGGTTTTGAAAGATAAGATTGGGACTATTGTTTATATACAGGGTGTCCCGGGACTAATGGGAAAAAAGTCGGGAGCGTATAATATGAGCTAAAATAATGTTAGTACTTCATATAAACTTTTTCTATGCAGGCCCTCGTTTTCGAGTTATAGGCCTCCAAAGTTTTAATTTTGAATTTGGTTTTTATTTTTAATTTTTGTACTAGTTATTTGATCTTTATAAAATTTACGGCAAAGATATAATGTATGTGTATGTTTATTTTGGTAAGGTAAACAGATTTACAGTAGTGCATTGAAGCCAGGGACGAACTACTTGCAAGTTTTATTCATGCACTACGTACCAATTAACGCATTCACCATTTTTATAAGTACACAACGAGGTAAAACGTAACTTATTAATAGATGTCCAAGATTTACCTACAGTACTACAAAAAAATAATAGCAGAAGATGAAAAACATTAACGACTTATTAATTCGAAGGTTGGTAAAAACTTTTTATAAGTATTTTTTCCGTTTATCAAGTTACCATAGGATTAGTTGTCAAACGTTGTGTAGAATAGTTCGTAGTCAGTACTTGTCAATAATTCATAAATCCTTAATTTAACAGTTACAATGGCAAAATTCGCTTTTATCGAGTACGCAGATATGCATCTAATGTATGGACTGGCTTCTCGAAACTGTTTAGAGGCCAGAAGGCTTTATGAAGAACATTTTGCAAACAGAGCATTGCCAAACAGACGAATGTTTGAGTGTATTGATCTCAGGTTACGAGAAACAGGTATGAATAAGTAAATGTAATTTTCTATGTATACAAAACAAAATTTTTAATTTTAGGAATATTTTTGCCAAAAAAAAGTGGAGAAGGTCCAGTACGAAGGATACGTACTGTGACAGTTGAACAAGACTTGTTAAATGCAGTTGATAATGAACCATCAACGAGTTTTCTAAAAGTATCAAGAGAACATAACGTCTCGAAATTAGTTGTTCATCGCGTCCTAAAAGAACAGCTGTTATATCCTTTTCACATGAAAAAAGTACACAGTATGACAGTGGCTGATTATCCTGCACGGCTTGAGTATAGCCAGTGGTTTCTGCGACAACAACAAGCAGACAATACATTTATTAGTAACGTTCTCTTTACGAACTAATCCAGTTTCACCAGAGATGGAATCATAAATTCTCATAATATGCATTTATGGGATGATGTGAATCCACATGGCATTATCCAAAGTAGGAGCCAGCATAGATTCATGGTTGATATTTGGGCAGGAATAGTTGGCAATCATTTGATAGAGCCATATACTTTATTGACGGTACTTTGACTGGTCAGAGATATTTGGAGTTTTTGCAAAATTAGTTATGGAACCTGTTTGATGATGTGCTACTACAAACTCGTAGGAATTTATGGTTCATGCATGATGGGGCCCCTCCTCATTCCAGTTTAGATGTACGACAGAATTTACACACAAGGTTTCCTAATAGATGGATTGGTCGTGGAGGCCCTTGTCAATGGCCACCGCGATCAGGAGACGTTAATCCTATGGATTTCTTTCTCTAGGGTTATCTCAAAAGTAAGGTATACGCAACACCTGTGCAAACAAGACAAGATTTAATAGACAGAATTGTGTTAGACTGCAATGTTATTAGAAATAATGTGGGATTGCTCATTCAAGTGCAAAGAAACAACCTTCGTAGACTTAGAATGTGCGTGGAAGTGGGAGGAGCTCATATTGAACATTTATTAGAATAACGTTAGTTTTTGTTGTTGTTTAGGAATTAGTATTAGTCTAATGTTTTATAACTTGTGTTTTTTGAGGTTTTCTTAATGGTTTAATAATGTTATGTTCGTAATTTTGATAAAAAGGAAGTAAATCCTGGACATCGTATTAATAAGTTAGTCAGGTAGATTTGTACGTAGTGCATTAATAAAACTGTAAATATTATCCAAACGGCTTATTTTATCGAATTCTAACAAGACTACCTTTTCGTTAGCTTAATGTGTGGGGAAGTCAATTTCGATGATTTCATACAGGGTGTGCCATCCCTGCAAATTTTTTGGATCACTAACCATTGCGAGTAGTCCGTCCCTGGCTTCAAGGCAGTACTGTAAATCTGTTTACCTTTCCAAAATAAACATACACGTACATTATAGCTTTGCCGTAAATTTTATAAAGATCAAATAACTTGTACAAAAAATAAAAATAAAAACCAAATTCAAAATTGATACTTTGGAGGCCTATAACTCGAAAACGAGGGCCTCCATAGAAAAAGTTTATATGAAGTACTAACATTATTTTGGCTCAGATTATACGCTCCTGGCTTTTTTCCCATTAGTCCCGGGACACCCTGTATACATATTGATAAGAATGTATATATTCTATTATATGTAGATTGTATTAAACTTGCAGGACCAAACTTATTATATACAGTATTATTGAAGATTTATATTGGAAATACTAAAATGTTCTCATACAAACGATAAAGGAGAACTGAAATATTTCTTAGGCTTAGAAATAGATTATAATAGAGAGCAAAGTATTTCAGGAATTAGTCAACAAAGGAATATATTGACAACTTTGAAAATTTTAAATCTGTTGCTATACTCTTAGATCCAAAATTCCAGTTAAATCGTAATGAGAACAAGATAAAGACTAACCAGTTAAGGAACTAATTCGATGTTTGATGTATCTAATGTTGGGTTCAAGACCAGACATTAGTTTTGCAGTTAACTATTTGTCAAGGTATAAGGATAAAAATAATTTAGTGTGTATTCAGTATGGATTTAGTGTGGAGTCATATGAAAAGGCTTTTAATATATTTAAAAGGGTCAATTAATTAATTTATCATATGTTAGCAATGGGGATAATTTACCATTAACATGCTATGTAGATTCTTATTGGGCAGGAGATTGTAAGGACAGAAAATCTGTAACTGGATGTATCATTCAAGTTTTTGGAAATACTGTGTCTTGGATTACAAGAAAGACCGGAAAGTACTGTTTTTCAGGTCGAGACAAGCAGATTCCAGGAGAGCCGTAGGCGAGTCCTGGAGGCTTGGAGAGACCTGAAAAACACTAATTTCCAGTTGCGTGACGTACAATATTTTTTTTAAGGTAGACACTTCGATATACATGTAATTCTTCATTTTACTTTTTAAAACAAAGTGATTAACAAAACTAAAACCAGATAAAATAATAAAGATACTGGATACAACTGCATAAATCCGTTATTTTTGAATATTTATGTTAAATGTACAATTGTGAACGTTAAATATCTGAAAGGAAGATATGTCTGAAATGCTGGCAATTGTTATATTTTTTGTAGTGGTAGTAACAAAATTAGTTTCCTGTATATTGTCTTTGGGACATCTCGCATGGATTTTGTTTGCTATATCAATTTTGTTTTTTACTGAATCTTCTATGTAACCTTCTCCTCCAGATACTAGTAAAGTTGCTGAACATCGACGAAAGCAGTGGCCGGTAAAATCGCTTGGATTTTCTAATTTAAGATAAGAGGCGATTTTGCTAGGGACTTTTCCCAGAGATTTTAATCCTACTACTTGGGTTGTGTACTTCCCATCTTTAAAAAAAATAAAAAGTCGCTTATGGTTAGTATGCGGTGGTCTCTATTGCAAATAATTCCTATAAAGTTGCAAATCTCTTTCGGAATTTACAATGAATGTCCTGGTGGTATTTGTCTTGGTTATGAGAATTTTAACTATCAACATTGTTTCCTTATCTTCGATATCATCGAGTGTCATATTAACGAGTTCTTCGCGGCGACATGCGCCTGCGGAACCTATAATCAAAAGCATCTAAAACAGAATTAAGGTTCATTGTAAATTGTAACGAGTTTTTAACTTGTTTTCTATTTTAACTTACCTTGAGCATAATATATTCGCTATTGGGAGCATTGTTCAGAAACGTTTCAATTTGTTCTCTTGACAGAATTTTAGATTTCTTCGGTTTATGTAGATTTTAGCATTGAATATAAGCTCCATAATGTTGAAAAAGCCAGTTTTTGGGACTTTTCAGCAAAATATGCTAAAAGGACTTCTTCATTTACATTTTTCACTTTTTTTCTCGACACCAATTTTTAAATTTCTTCTGGAATCTCATTTTCCGTGTCGGATAATTCAAAATCTGAATTCATATTATTGTTAAATTTGCGCACTCGCGAAATAAGTTTGACATAAACGACAAATTAAAAATCAACGAACTGTCATCACTCGACAATATATCGAAACGTTGTTGTCATAGTAACGAAATCAAGGTATATTGTATTATAAATGAGCGATTGGAAAAATGAAAAATCAGGGACCGGAAAAAGCTTTTTTCGGCAACCTTCCGGGATGTATCCACCTCCCGGAAGCTTTTTTTTGAGAAAGTAGCATTTCCTGCCCTAGTCCGTGAAGTACGTACATCAGGCCTCGTCGTTACCATAGCAACGAAATAACGGCTGACAGTTCATATGAAATTAGTTGTCAGAAGTTTGCATGTTTTTTGAGCGCAATATAATATGGAAAACAGCGATAGTGACTTTGAAAATGTGCCCTGGGAAATTTCCAATATTGCAGCTACCTACTGCTACAGTACAATTATTGCCTGAAAAATCAAAGTCCAGGTACGAAAACGTTTATGATTTGTTCACGAAATGGATGGATATGAAGCCATGCAAAACCATTACAGAGGATGTAATTTTGGCTTATGTGGCGCAAAAATCTGAAACTGTCAAATCCTCTACTCTGTGAAGCATATACATATGTTGAAAAGTACCATTTTAGTGAAGAAAAATGTAAACATAGGCACTTTCCCAGAGGTTATCGCATTTCTCAAAAGGAAGAATGTTGGTTACAAAGCCAAGAAATCAGAAGTCTTCAGCAGTGAGCAGATCAACAAATTCATTAAGGAAGCGGATAACGAAACATATCTAATGCTGAAAGTAATTTTAACAAAATATTACGATTGTAGGATATAAAGTATCAACTTAATTTTCAGGTAGCAACAATTATTGGGTTAGACGGTGCCAGTAGATGAGAAGAACTGAAAAAAATGCCAATTCATGTAATAAACGACAAGGAAGACATGTTGCTTGTGAAAATACCGGATTCCAAATCACATATTGAGAGAACTTTTGTTGTAATTGGGCAAGAAAACCTGCTGTTGTACAGGCAATATTTATCTTTACGGCCATACCATACTCCACATAACAGATTATTCGTGAATTACAAAAAAGGAAAATGTTCAACTCAGCCTGTTGGTATCCACAGTTTTGGAAGTCTCGGAATAAAAAACGCAGAATTTTTACATTTACCCAATCCTAAAAATTACACAGCCCATAGTATTCGTCGAACTTCGGCAACGTTATTTGCGGATAATGGTGAAAGCATCACAAATTTGAAGAGAGACGGTGGCTGGAAGTCCACCAATGTGGCTGAAGGATATATAGATTATTCATTAACAAACAAAATTAAAATTGCCAAGACTATTCACAAATCATCAGAAGAAAACAATCAATGTGAAAGGGAAACTTAGCCTTCTTGTTCTGGTTTCAACAATTTTAGTTAGAAGTTTAATATAAATAAGAATTAGAATGTTTTTGTTATTATGTAGTATTTTCTCTTCTGTTCTGTTTAATTCAAATAAGAATTAAAATGTATAATAAAGAAATGTGACGTCTCAATGATTTGTTATTCTACACGGTTGCCGAAAAAATATTGTACGCAACACGACCGGAAACTGTTTTTTCGGACTCGCAGGCTCGCCCTGGAATCTTGTCCACTCGTCCGAAAAAACAGTACTTTCCGGCATTGTTACGTAAATTACTATTGCCGGTCCCTCACGTCCATTTTCCGGTTTTGATCGGCAAAACACTATTTTCTGGACAAAAAATTGTCCAGAATGTGTATATTTTCTGGTCGGTCTTAGAAAAACAAAATTACGTTACTTTGTCAAGTACAAAAGCAGAATTAAAGCGTTATGCGGCGCTGCACAAAATTGTTCATGCTATAAACGGTTAGTAAAAGATTTAAAAATTGACAATGATTATTTTAAAATTCCTGAGGATGTATATTTATCATAAAAAATCCCGAGAATAACAAGCGGGTAAAACAGAAATGATGAAGTTGTAGATTTCATTAAAAATCATTTCGAGAGTTTTCCACGTTATACGAGCCATTATGGGGAACGCACGTCGTCTCGTCAATATTTAGCACCCGGCTTAAATTTTCAAAAACTGTATACACTTTATACAGAAAAATGTCAAGAATATGGTAAAAATACTGCCAAAATAAGTTTTTATGAGTCAGTTGTTCGCACATACAATTTACACT
The DNA here is from genome assembly GCA_963921935.1 of Galeruca laticollis. Classification (NCBI taxonomy): domain Eukaryota; kingdom Metazoa; phylum Arthropoda; class Insecta; order Coleoptera; family Chrysomelidae; genus Galeruca; species Galeruca laticollis. The sequence goes on from OY998177.1 coordinate 45,786,882, forward strand.
TTTATATCCCGAAAAGCGTTGATAAAGCGCTGGATATTAAACAACACCAAAAGAACCATCATCTTCTGGCAGCTAAAGCTAGAGTTTTATTAAACCAGTACAAACAAAACTCTTTCGTAGAAAATAGTACATCTTGCTCAATTACTTTTGATTTACAACGTACTCTACCAACTCCAATGTTGCAAACTGGTGAAGTTTACTATCTACGACAGCTTCAAACCTTAAATTTTGGCACTCATCTTTATTCGCCAGCTGGTGAAATAATTACTATGAATATGTGTTATGAGACTACAAGAGGTAGGGGATCACAAGAAGTTTAATCATGCCTCTATTACAATATAAAAAGTTCCGTTCCTGAAGACGTCAACACTCGTTATACTGTCAGCGATTCCTGTACTGGCCAAAATCGGAATTGGATAATGTTTCATTTCATGACGTATATTGTAAATTCTGTTCCAAATTTATCAGAAATAATAGTTTGTTATTTTGTCAGCGTACACTCCTTCCCACCCAATGACTCCGATTTTTCCGAAATTACAAAATCTCAAAATAAAAAAGAGTTTATTTATATTCCAGAACAATGGATGACACTTGTGAAACAATGTAGAAAAAAAAGCCATTCACTGTAAACAAAATGGTTGGAAAATTTATTGATTTTAAAGATCTTTCTAAGTTAATGCCTAAAGCTGAACAAAGCTTTAATGGAAATCGTGTGATAGTTTCTAAAATGCGAAAAATTCGTTTTTTAAAAGGGGACACTAAAATCTACTTCAATATTGATTACTCCGATACTTTTGAACTAAACAAATCAGACAACAGTAAGGATTTTTTCAATACATTGCAGTCTTTCAACATACCGCAAGCATCGAATAATGCAAAACCAATTTTTTATGCATAAATGCAGGACAAAAAAAAATGTTGCAGTATATGCCACCTATTTATCACCAATTTTATATAAACTTGCCACACGTTTCTCGTAGAGGTCAAGCTTTTCAAGAAGAAGATGATGCCTGTCTACCTAATCTTATGGGAGATGAAGATGGTGAAAATACTTCAGATTAATGCAAAGTTTAACATTACAAAGATTAACCCTTAACTACTATAAGCCGCGTCAGTGGGACCCATGGCATAGCCGTTAACCCCACCTCTTCTTACTGTAGCGTTGTTTAGCTGCTTGGTCCCGTGAATGTGCAGAACAGTTAGTCTACCTTCAGATGCTGGTGAGATAGTGCTGTTGTTTTTTGCCGTGCGTAAGTAATAGACGGATCAGGGTCTCAGAGACCCAGTGATAATAATAGTGCGACTTTTGAGTAAAATATAAAATAGGTAAATATTTATAAATTTATTATTTTTGCAAGCTTTTGGTATTAACGCTAAAGCGTAGATTTATAGTAAAAATGTTTAATTTCGTTTCAGTTAAAATGGCGAGGTATGGAACGAAATTATCCGAGGAGCAAATAGATGCGCTATTTCAATCTGAAGACTTTGGACAAATGATTTAGAAGATACTGAGAGCCCAAGTAATTCAACAGAACATTTTTCAGTAGCTAGCAATGAAGCAGAAGGAGGAATTGAACTAATTAAGAGGGCAGATGAAAGTGATCATGAAGAAAGTGATCATGAGATTTTCAGTGATCATGATTCGATGAATTAGACCAAATAGAAGAAGAAGCCGTGGAAATAGTATCAGAATCTATTATCTCAACGGAAAACGAAGAACATTCTTCCAATTACTACTACGGCAAAGACAAAATGAAATGGTCAAAAAACCCACCATCAAGAGCTAAAAGTACAAAGGAAAATATTGTAACGGTTTTGCCTGGTCTGAAAGGTCCAGCAAGGTTAATTCGTCCTACTAGTGCCTTAGATTCTTGGGAGGTCCTTTTCACAGCTGAAATGATAGAAGAAATTGTTACACACACTAATCAGAGAATTGAGAGTTAAATACAGTAAATTTAAGCGGCCTAAAAATTCACGACAAACGTTTGGTCCTGCATTTATAAACCCAGTGGATACAGTTGAAATTGGGAAGAGGGCTATATTCACCACATATGAAGCTAAGAATCTACAACAATAATGTTCCTCGGGAGATTCGAAATCTTGCGGCTGAAATTCTTGCAATTAAAGTCACTAATCAGGCAGAACCTCTACAAAATGAAGTGCAAAAGGAAAAGAAGCGATGTGGAATGTGTCCCCCAAAAAAAGACAGAAAAACCAATTATGTCTGTTCAGTATGTAAAATAGCCATATGTCTGCAATGTTCCATTCAAATTTGCTCAAATTGTAAATAGTTGAAAATAATTATTTCTTAACATTATATATGATTATGTTAAACACTTGAAAAAATAAAAACAATTTTGATAGTGAAACATATTTTTTTTTGGTAAAAAAATTATGGGTCCTACAGACCTACTTATAGTACTGTAACAAAAATGCGATGATAGTACTTAAGGGTTAATGTTTTTTCTATTTTGTATACTTACATCAGGATTTAAAGTTTAGGGATGTTTGAAAACATATTCCTTTGTATTAAAATTTAATAAAAACCTTTTTTGTATGGCATTGATTATTATTTGTAGCATAAAAAGTTTATTACCACCATTATTGCAAAAACAGAAGTGATCTAATTGAGGATTTCAATTTTTTCTGCAACACAAAATTTTTTTATTAATAAAGCACGATAAGCCAAAGTTAATATTCCTTGTTGGCAATATCCTAAAATAAAAAATTATTGAAAATCTACAAAAAGACAGACTTAATTTTAAAAAACACGTTTCGCTTAATATCTGAAAACAATTAAAATGATACATAGATCACTTCTGTTCCAGGCTAGCCATATATTAAGTCAATCATTAGGTAGGTCACTTCTTGGTCTAGCCAAAAATAATTATTAAACGTCATATAGGTACCTATCATATGAAATGTAACTCGTGAAATTCTGACGATTATAGTGATATCGAAACAATTGTTAATTTCTTAGAATTTTTAACATTTTTTCAATACATTGTGGAATTATTTAGAAACAGTTAGTTTAATTTGAAAAAGTAACATTTGACCATCATTACGTAGTACTTGCAGTAATAATAAATTTACTACTAACCTATGCATTGATGTAATTACTATGTTAGGAGTAAAAAAATATAATTTCATAATACCCAGTTTCTTGATTCACGTAAAAATTATATAGTTAGTATCTGTATAGGAATTATTCGTGACAAAATCGAAGCCAGATGCTTTTTTACAAAGAGACATTATCGTATATCGGAAGTGACTACGTCTTGTTCCGTCAACAACTTTTTTTTCATTCGAACATAATCGAAGAAAAGGTGCAAAGAACAGTTGTGCCTTAAAGAAATTCGTTAAAAATAAAAGCGAGCAGATGGATTGAGTGTTTATCCCCTTTCAAAATTTCCCTTAGGGTCCACCCTTGGTGAAAACTGGGCATGTGACTTTATCCATTGCGTATATACATATATGCACATGTCATACCGACATATGTACTAACCGCGGTTAAGCAGGGTGTTTTCGACAGATGATCAGATCATCTGTACTGTCGAATTTATGGGTCCCTTAAGTGACGGAAGGGCTGACTCTATGCATGTTTGTCATTAGAGCTAGTGTGTCTAAATTAGTAACATTAAGTGGCGAATTCGGGAGATAATTAACTTTATGGAGGATGCGTCAGTCCGTATGCTCGATTTTTGCCATCGTACAGTATTAAAATTAATTTGGACGCGTGCTCTTATCTCCAGAGAATTGCATAATGATGCCATAAACAACGTAAAATTCATTTAAAATGTTATAGTATAAGATTTTTTTCAATTATTGAAACAGAACGTAGATTTTTTGTATTTCAATTCTGTTCTAAAATTATTTTTTTCAACCACCTCGATATTGGGTTTACGGTGTCTCCCTTGTTCTCTTTCTGGTCTTAAAATCTCTCTAGATATTTGTTCGTCTGACATACTGCTATACAGTGAGCACGTAAAGGTTGGAACAAATTCGTTGAAAAATTGACTGGGAGCATTGGAGAGAAAAGTTCAGACACATCGATTTTATTTGCGCATTTTTTGGTGTACTCATATTTTTGATAACGTCATGACTGTTCGAATTATACAATACAATACAAGTTGATGTTGAAACTCTTGCAAAACATTATTAAGGATATCAGCCTTAATTAAATTAAAATGAATGAATGAAACAACGAATAGTAGGTGTGTATTAAATTAATTGTCTCGACCCTTACTTTGAGGAATCTACTCATATTACTGTTTTAAATGAAACTTACTGTTTCTAGATAATTCCACAATATATGTAAAAAAATTCTAAGAAATTTGACAATTGTTTCGCTATTAAATATCATCGCCAGAATGACCGAATTTACATTTTGTTTAATGCTCACCTGATGCTTAATAATTATTTTTGGCTAGACCAAGAAGTGACTTGTGATTGACTTAATATATGTTAATAGAAAAATATGATATTACAAATATTAAAGCTTAGATATTATTATCCCCATAGGGCTAATAATAGATTAGATTATAACGGGGTTACAATGCGCTGAAACCTAACCCACTAAACAAGAAACATAACAAGTCTTTTTTGTGACGACCTTTTTAGAGACTTTTCGTGATGTTTATTTAAAACGTTGATAAGATATCTCCTAGATGTCATTTCCATCTGAAAATTCACTGAATACAATAAATGAGCTGTATATGTCCCCTACAATGGTACCTATATTAATCTAGTTGAAGAATATGTAACTTATGATACTGAATGCTCCAACAAATAGCATTCAATTATTTATTATTGTAGGAACACAGCTATTGTTAATGTTAATGTTGATATACAATTTGTTCCAGGATGAAAAACAAGATGAGAATAGTATATTATTTTTTACAGAAAAGAAGTATGAATTTTCATAGCACACCTGAATTTACCTGCCAAATGGAGTGAGGCATGTAATAAAAGGTAAATCATGAAAATCACTTCTCGAAATAAAATATGTTATTATTCCTTTGAAGAACCCCGCATGTATCTTATGGAAAATGGGTCCCAGTCAATTGGCTGAAAATCAAGTTTGATGTAGTTTATGATGATCGATCAAAGGTCTCTATTGGCACAATTTGATCTAAACTAATTGTTTTATTAGCTGCTGTTCAGAACACCTTTAAATGCTTCACAGATAAGAATTCTCAAGTGTACGTTCTGGAATGGTTGGGGCACTCGAAACAGCCACTCTTGCGTGAGAAAAGGTAACCGTAAGTACCTAAACGATAGAATTTTCTTTAATCAGATTAGATTTCTGTTGATCTAACGTAATGTTTCATTAAATCTTTGTCGTGTAAAATTTTTATTAGTTTAAATATAATTGAAAAACTATTCTAATAAATTTTCTGTAAACTAGCTGTAATGTATGTGTATCCGTTAAACTTTATTAGTTCAGTTTCAAGGTATGTTACGTTATGGTAACTACAGATTAATATACCCTCTGTTATTTCTTGCTTTCACTGAATGCGTTCAATAGTTTCCACTTTGCAGACTTGTTATGTAATATTCTTACACAATCTTATTTTTTAGGTTGGATTCCTGGACAAGATATTTTTTTTTCTAATTTTCTACCTGGTTTTTTTTCAAATTTACTGTACTGTTCATTAATAGTGAATAAACGTTTTAAATCCTTTATTGCTTTTTTTGCTATTTTATTTTAAATGTACAGGAGGAATAACTAAGAACGACTGTAGGCCACATCTCAGAAAAGAATCATGGTTCAACTTTCAAAAAAATTACCTTTAGGTAAGTGATCCTAAAAAATTGCTGGAAAATATTTTGCAGTCTCTAAAATATCGGCTAGGGGTGGAATGAACACTCGAAAATATACTCCAAAAAACATACTAAAGGTGTCCTAAAAATACAATTTTTGAAATCTTGATGAGATTATGAATAAATTTAATAAAGAAGATTTTTTGCCATTATTCTTCAAATAATGGGTGGGGAAGGTTCAAACTTATGAACAAATGTATAACTTTCTCGTTTTTTAACCGATATCAATTATTTTAGCTGCATTTAAAAGAGTATTTCTGTTTAATAAGATTGATAAAAAAATTAGAAAATTTTGTATCCACTCGGAAATTTCAAATGTAAATTGAAGCATTCTTTTAATTTTTATTTCTGATATTGTAAATCTTATATCTTGGAATAGATTCCTATTTTTTAACCCCTGTTTATCCGAATTTAAAAAATACCTCATTACATTTGAAATTTCCGAGAAAAATGGGAAAATTGTCGACTTTTTCACATAGCGTTGACAAAATTGCCCAATTTTGTTATTTTTGACAAGCATATCTTATTAAAAAGGAAAAACTCTTTTAAATGACGCCAAAAGCATGGATATCGACTAAAAAAAAGTGTTACTGCATTTGTTTTTGAGTTGAACCTTACCCCACCCCTTACTTGAAGAATAAGGACAAAAAGTCCCTAACTACATTTTTTCATAACCTCAACAATATATCAAAAATTGTATTTCTAGGATACCTTTAGTATGTCTCTTTTTAAGATAATCACAGTTTTATGTTGTTAAGTGTTCATTCCACCCCATAGCAGATACTTTAGGAACTCAAAAATATTTTCTAGCGATTTTTCAGGGTCATTTTCCTGAAGGTATTTTTTTAAAGTTGTAGTATGACTATTTTTTTAAATATGGCCGACAGTCGGCGTTCTTAGTTGTTCACCCTGTATTTGCAGGCACAGAAACATCTATAGGATATCATCTAGAATGTTTGAGGTATATTATTTAGATGTTTATGTAATGTCCATACAACATCTACGAGAATACACTGTATTGTTTTTGAAATGTCGCATTTAGATCATTGATAAGATGTTATTTTTTAGACATTGCATTAACATCGACAAGATGTTAAAAGCATTTCAGAATGTAGCAGAAATGTTGTTTTTAGTTCGTTATAAAGACTTTCTTTTGAGGAAGTTCTAGTAACATCACAGTAATGTAAAAAGGCAGCGCTTTAACATCGCTGAGAAGTTAAGTTGAAACATCACAAATGTTAACAGCCACAAGCTGAGCATAAGCGGTTGTATAGATGTGCATGTGATGAAAACAAGAGGAGAAAAAGGAAGAACATTATCACAATGTGATGTTGAATTAGCATAAATGTAATATTTATTTGCATAGTGGGAAGATTAATCTGTGAGATACCCTGAAAAATATACAATTATAGAATTGCTCACTTGTATACACTGCGGAGGCTGTATCGGACTAACAACCCGAAATTTCTCAAAAAAAAGATATAAATGTGGTACAAGTACCATAGCTCCCGTTATACTGGCTCTAGTATGCTGAAAATCAATAGGGTTCATCTGTAAGACGCCCTAAACGATATCCAATCATAAAATTGATCACTTGTATACACTTTGGAGGCTGTATTATGGTAACAAACTGAAATTTCTCCAAAAATGACAAGAATGTGGTACTTCAAGTACCATAGCTCCCGTTGTACTGGCTCTAGTGAGCTGAAGATCAATAGGGTTCACCTGTGAGACGCCCTGATCAATATCCAATCATAGAATTGCTCACTTGTATACACTCCGGAGGCTGTATCGTGCTAACACATTTTTTGACGACATTTTTGATGATGGCATATTAGCTGAAAGCGCTTAGCTGATTTTATAATAAACTTCGTGGATATTATGTAATATATGAAGTTATTATATTAAAACACCCAGTATTTCACTAACTTTTAATGGAAAAAGTACAAAAGTTCTATAATGAAAAACTACATCTTTGCTTGTCATTTTTATATATATTTGTACACATAACCACACTCTCCTTTATAAAAGGCCTACTACTAGCCACAAACAGAGATAAATAATATTCTTAGTTTTTAGAAAGTGTGGCGCCATCTATAATCAAGTTCATTTGGAATAACGGCTAAATAATTTTATTGCATCAGAATTATGCACTTTAACACTTCCCCTCAATAAAATTATTTCAGCATGATCCTGGTTTTCTGGTTGCTCTTTGGGTGGATAATCTTCTGTTTCTAATTGTAATTTTACTATTTCTTCATTTTCTGTTGTACTGATCAATTGGTTTTGATTTTCTGGAATAAAAACCACATCTCTATGTATACCAACTTCGTTTTTATCAGGAAATTATATGCGATAGCCCTTTACTGTATCACTATAGCCTACAAAGATGCCCAACTAATTTTTTGCATCTAATTTTGTTCTTTTTGTTTGGGAACATGTACAGCACATTTTGAGCCAAATTCTGTGAAAAATGTAATATCAAAATCCTTTTTGAACCAAAGTTTATGTGGGGTTCCTCTTCTGGTAGAGTTACAACCAACTTTGTTAAGAACGAAAACCGCTGTATTCAAGGCTTCTGCCCAAAGGTCTTTATTTAAGTTCTTACTGTGCAACATTGTTCTTATTGTTTCGACCAGAGTCCTCATATCTCTTTCAGCTCGTCCATTTTGTTGTGGGGTATATGGACAAGTTTTCTCGTGTATAATTCCCTTATTCTCGAACAATAGTTTCAGATCTTTATTAACAAATTCCAATCCGTTGTCTGTTCTAAGTCTTTGTATTTGGCGGCCTGTTTGAATTTTGGTCATTTCAATAAACTTTTGGAAACAATTTATAACATCTGACTTGTGTTTTAAGTAAAATACAAATCTGTAGCCTGAAAAATTATCTTTAATTAATAGGAAATATCTTGCCTGTCCTAGTGATTCTACTTCGAAAGGACCGCATAAATCAGCATGCATAAGTTCAAAAATATTATTGGCTCTTGAACTGCTTTACTGGAAAGGCAATCTGTGTTGTTTTCCGAGAAGACAGTCAGTACAATGTGGATTTTCTTGTTCTTTGTATTTTACTTCACATGACTTTAATGTATTTCTTACTTGATCGAAATTTATGTGTACCAATTTTTTATGCCAATCTGTTAAAGTTTCTGTTATATAACATTCTTCAGCATTATTCTCAGCCAATACAGTTTCCTTGTTGGTGTTAAACAACTTTACTACATATAAGCCATTCTCTTCTTTTTCGCCTTTTAGAATTTCTTTGTTATCTTTTGAGACTATAACCTTATTTTGTTTGAATAGAACTTCACCACCGTTTTCAATTAGTGCATTTACTGAGAGTGAATTTCGGCTTAAGTCAGGCACTAACAGTACATTATTTAATATACACTTTTCACCCACTATTTTTCCTCTTCCAACAGCTTGCATTTTCTCGTTTTTCTTGGCGACCAATATATCACTTTTTCTGTTTTAGATGCAATTTATAATATCTGCATTGTTGGTCATATGAGAAGTACAGCCTGAATCCACAACAAACTCTTCACATTAACTGGGAAAACATTGCGACAGCAATACTACTTTGGTTTCACTTGTATCGTCATTTTCAGAATGCTGAGAGTAGTTACTTGATGTTTGATCTTCCTTTTTTCTAAAAAAACAGTTTTCCTATTTATGGTTGGTCTTCTTGCATATTTTACACATTATAATATTTTTAGAATGTACAATCTTTAGCGTAATGGCCTAGTTTTCCACATAAATAACATTTTCGTTCTTGTTGACCTTGTTGTTGACTGTACCTTTTATTATTAAAACCTTTTTGTCTTCTACCTTCTGTCCTAAAGGCTACTGTTCCATCCGTTGCTTCTTTCTGGTTATATTTTGCCTCTTCTGCAATCAAACGTGATGTAAGATTTGTCAGGGTACGTTCACTAGCAGGAATGGAATCCCATGCTGTGGAGAAATGTTTAAATTTATCAGGTAACGTGCAAAGAATTTTTGACTGTTTGATTTAACGATTTTAATCGGCAGCGTAGGTTTTCCATTTTACTAATATGTAAACTCATATCAGTACCTTTTTCATATTTAAAATTAAAAAACTCTTGTAAAAGGCTACATTTTTGTTGTTCATTGTCTCTTTGAAAAATACCATATATTTTAGTAAACATTTCATGTGAATTTTCGAAATTTAAAATATGCATCATTAGTTTTTTATATATTTGATGAAACAATTGCTTTCTGTGCTTGAGCGTTCTTCTTTTTCCAGTCATTTTTATCAGAATCTTTGGTCATATCTTCAAACTTTTTGGTGCCGTCAACAATTTCAAATAGACTACTTGCCTTAAATAAAATTGTAATTTGGAATTTCCACAATTCGAACGACTACTGTCTGTTAATTTGGTTATTAAGGACAAATCTTCTGAAGACGGTATTTTTACCACTTTACACGTTTTACTTTTCCGCCAACCTATCTAATATGCGAGAAAAGTATTGGTTTACCCACAAAAAAGTTGGAAATTTGAAATTTTTTTTTGAGTTATTTTTACGTTATCCATCAACAACAACACGAAAAAACGGTTTTTATAAAAAAAATCCTGTGTGTATGTCGTCGTCGTCGTCGTCGTCGTCGTCGTCGTTGTCGTCGGCCACTTTTCCTTGCAAGTCTTGTTAGCACGATACAGCCTCCGGAGTGCAATAAGTCACCAATTTTATGATGGAATATTGTTAAGGACATTTCACAGATGAACCCTATTGATTTTCAGCTCACCAGAACCAGTACAACGGGTGCTATGGTACTTGAAGTACGACATTTTGTCGTCTTTCGAGAAATTTCAGTTTGTTAGCACGATACAGCCTCCGGAGTTCAACAAGTCACCAATTTTATGATTGCATATTATTAAGGGCATCTCACTGATGAACCCTATTGATTTTCAGCTCACCAGAGCCAATAGAACCGGTGCTACAGTACTTTAAGTACGATATTTTTGTCATTTTTGGAGAAGTTTCAGTTTGTTAGCACGATACAGCCTCCGGAGTATGTACAAGTGATGAATTTTATGATTGGATATTATTCAGAGCGTCTCAAAGATGAACCCTATTGATATTGAGCTGACTAAAGCCAGTACAACGGGTGCTGTGGTACTTGAAGTACCAAATTTTTGTAATTTTTGGAGAATTTTCAGTTTGTTAGCACGATAGAGCCTCCAGAGAGTATACGATTGATGAACTTTATGAATAAGTATTGTCCAAGATGTCTCACAGATGTACCCTATTGATTTTCAGTTGACTAGAGCGAGTACAGCGGGGAATTTTGAAAATTTTTTTTGAGTTATTTTCACGTTTTCCAACAACAACAACACGAAAAAACGGTTTTTAGAAAAAAAATCCTGTGTGTATGTCGTCGTCGTTGTCGTCGACCACTTTGGTTACATATCTTGTTAGCACGATACAGCCTCCGGAGTGCAATAAGTCACCAATTTAATGGTTGAATATTGTTAACGCTATGTCACAGATGAACCCTATCGATTTTCAGCTCACCAGAGCCAATACAACAGGTGCTACTGTACTTTATGTACGATATTTTTGTCATTTTTGGAGAAGTTTCAGTTTGTTAGCACGATACAGCCTCCGGAGTATTTACAAGTGACCAATTTTATGATTGGATATTATTTAGAGCGTCTCAAATATGAAACCTATTGATATTCAGCTCACTAAAGCCAGTACAACGGGTGCTATTGTACTTGAAGTACCATATTCCTGTCATTTTTGGAGAATTTTCAGTTTGTTAGCACGATGCAGCCTCCAGAATGTATACAATTGAGCAATTTTATGATTGAATATTGTTAAAGGTGTCTCACAGATGTATTCTATTGATTTTCAGTTGACTAGAGCGAGTACAGCGGGTCCTATAAATCCAGATATGCTAAATTTTCGGTTATTTTTGGAGAAATTTCGGTTTGTTAGCACGATACATCCCCCGAAGTGTATACAAGTAACAATTTTATGATAGAATATTGTTCAGGGCCACAGATGCGGAAAAGTTAGTTCTAATCTTTAAAACCGTTTATTTTTGGTTATTTTATTTCACAAGGATTTTAAGTTTTTACAGTTTTTTTTAAATCACGTCGGTTTTAATTGTTATGCACAAAACGGGACTGGGCCCAGTATTTCTCTAACTTTTAATGGAAAAAGTACAAAAGATTTATAATAAAAAATTACATTTTTGCTTGTCATTTTTATATATATTTGTACACATAACCATACTCTCTTTTATAAGAGGCCTACTACTCGCTTGTTTTACAGCCACAAACAGAGATCAATAATATTCTTAGATTTCAAATAGTGTGGCGCCATGTATAATCAAGTTCATTTGGAATAACGGCTAAATAATTTTATTGCATAAGAATTATGCACTTTAACAATATATTATTTTCAATCTTAGTTTTAATGTCAACAAAATCCTAAAGGTACAGTCACAATGAACAAATTAACAATTAGTCGTAGAACGTTGTAAGCTGCCATTGGAGTTCAGCATTCATAAATGAACATATTAGTAATTATACTAAAGGTTGCCTCATTTTATGAGGTTAGAAGTCATATTTATTAATAATTTTCTCCACCACTTTGTCTGATTTGATGGCTTTGATACTTCTACATTGACAAATTATTGTCAAGCGTCAACACTGTCAATTGTTCTAGCCCATAATACAAAGAGGACGCAACCCAAAATCAGCTAATTATTACATTAATTTTCTCCTTGTGAATGCAAGATTTCAATATCGATTCGAATTCTGAGATTAATTTTTATAATCACTAATTGTAATTTCATTGTGAATGAAGCTTTAAGCCACAACTTGAAATTCGAAAGTGACAGCCGCGTCGTCGTTTATAATAGGGTGCCATCTAGTATTGTTTTTCCTGCCTAGACATTATTTGCCATTTTTCTCGCCAAGTCGTGCAAATACCTACTTTCCCGTCCCGATAGAGCAACAAAAATTGGGGTTTCGAGTAGAGTAGGATAAAAAATAGTTTTTTTCAAGTAAACAACTAGAAAAAAAAATGTTGGGTGGAAACTGAGAGTCTCGTTACGTGAGGTGAAATCATATATTGGGTACCTCAACTTCTTATATATGTTTTACACATGTCATACACTCCCTTTGTTTGAACCCTTATTAAAAGAATATCGTCGCCTCGAATTCAAAACCTCGTATTTCGAATTTTGCTCGTTTTGAGTTACGGGTGTTTTAAGTTATAGAATGTCATACCGCATAAGTATCAAATACTTGTATTTCGATATTTAGCTGCGAAAATTTGTTTGAAGTTCCTGTATCTCGCATAATGCATAGAAACCTCGTATCTCATATTGAGGAAATCAAAATTTATAATCAGGTTGAATCACCGTGTCAATACCGTGTCTGATTCAAAAAGGTAGTTGGTCAGAAAGGAGCTCTAAAATATGGTAAAGCACTTATTACACTATGCCTTTTTCGTGCCTTTTTGTCTGCCTGACCGCCGGTGGCTGAAATTTTAAACAAATACGTATGCGCGCGAGTCTATTTTGTCGACTATTTCAAGCGTGAAAATAAATAGGACTGGTTCTATTTTTTCCCCCTGAATCGAAGCGATTTCAAGGACGTTTGTAGAAATCTCAGGTTCGCCAACACCAGTACACCGGTTATCATCTGTTTGGCTTGATATTTGAAAACATAACCAACAAATAAATCAGTTCTTGTTTAGTTTAGTACAGTATGGCAGAAAAGATGAACAAATCAAAATCCAGTACTAGGTAAGGAGAAAGTTTAAATGAATAATCCAATTACTTTACTATAAAAGCTAGGTTAGAACTATATTTGTATTGTATTATTGCAGTTAACACCATTTCTGGGCAATAGAAAACGCTACACGTTTGAGTGAACTGTATGAAAACCATCCTTGCCTGTATGATGCCAAATCAAAAAGCTATCATAATAGAAATTTGAAAGCCAAAGCTTTGACGGAAATATGTGACAGTTTGAAAGAACTGTTTCCTGATAAACTATTCACAGAAGCAATTATAAAAGCTAAAATTCATATGCTAAAAAGCCAATTTATGTCAGAACTGAATAAAATTTAAAAAACGGAAGCCTCGGGAGCTTCGCCTGATGATGTATACCAGCCCACACTTTGGTGTTACCAAAGCCTCCAGTTTTTAGAGGATACATGTGAAGTAGTAACTGAAGGTGACTCCAACCTAGAGCAAGATCACACAGTATTCAGATACAGAAGGTACTGTTGTCGTGGATGCCACAGTAGATGAACTGTCTGTCCCATTCTTCCTAGATGATTAATCTTCAACTTCAACAAGCAGATCTGCTTCAGCTGCTAGTACAAATAGAGAAGTTCCAAAAAAAGGAACAGCAGCAAATCAACAAACTGCAAACTCCAGATAGAAAATCAGGGAAGTTAAAGAGGAAGCTGGAGGAGGAAGATTATGCAGGGATATTGAAGGACTGCAGTACTGCTATAAATATTCTAAGTAGGCCTGCCTCACCGCCCATAGTAGAACCAAAGGAAAATGGAAGATATATTTAATATCAGAAATGGATAAAATCAAAGATGATGATATTTTGGATGAGTTGAAGGAAAATATAATAAAGGAATTGTATGCAGTAAAAAGGGTCTACAGAGAACAGTTGAAATAAGGTTTTGGTATGAATGATTGCAGGTTATATAAATAAATTTTTGTAGAAAAAGTAATCGATTTTTATTTTAACAATTATTCATTAATCTTTTGAACATACCTATGTATATTTTGATATATATATTTCCTTTCCCTTAGAACATTCCACTGGTTAAGCAAGAAAAAATGTATAACTACACATAGGTAGAAGGTAGGTCTTTGAAAATGTATTGAAAACATACACTAAAAAATTATGTTTTTTTGAAAACTAGAAACCTGTAGTTTTTTCTCAAAAAAACATTTTACAGGAAAACGGAACATTATTAATATTAATAATAGTATCAACACCAATTAGAGGATCTATTCACACTTTATAATCTATACAACATATCTTCCTGCCATGGCACACGACATACTCCATCAAAATATTCTTCAAGTTCTTCTCCGGTTTGTATTGCTTCTGTCTTTGGTCTGTTACCTGCCTGGACACTCAAACCATATACAAATGTGTATCGATTATCTATTTCTTCTACAGGGTCTGTTCCCGTATACTGAGTTTTCATTTCATGAGAAAGAAAATTATACAGAGCACAACATGCTTTTGTTATGATTTTCACCTTTTCAGGACGCAGAGCACTTACATTTAATAAACATCTAAAACGGTTGGCTAGGATGCCAAAGGAGTTTTCCACTACACGTCTTGCTCTACTTAATCTGTAATTGAAAATTCTCTGCTCATTGGTCATTTTCCGGAAGGGATATGGTTTCATAATATGGGTTGTCAAAGGAAAAGCTGCAATAACAAATGGAATCTTTTTGGTTCTGATTGATAGACTTCTGTCTTCAGGAAATTTAAGAGAATTTTTAGCGATGGCTTTACTGACCTCACATTCTCTGTATACTCCTCCATCGGATATTCTTCCATTTATACCCACGTTAAAATATAAAAAGCTATAGTTTGCATCTACTAAAGCTAATAGAACAATGCTGTTCTGTCCTCCGGTATAAAACGAAGACCTTTTTTCACGCTGTGCCTTAATAAGAATATGCTTTCCATCTAATGCCCCAAGACAGTTCGGCATATTCCAGGTTTCTTCAAAATTTATTGCTACTTCTAACCACTTTGCAGTTGTATTCGGTACCTAAAAGGTGTAAAAAACATTTATCAAGAAATCACATTATTATTGTGATGTTCCCAGAAATTATGGAACCAACAACATTGATTGCATGTTGGTATATTAACCTAAATACTTACATGTAAATATTCTCCTTTCAGTCCATCATAAATAGCTTGACACACCAAAGGAATAAAACCTGATATCGGAGCTTGTGATACTCTAAAATTATACTGCAGTGAGATGAAGCTTTCGCCAGTAGCCAAGTATCGCAGAGTAATAATTAGTTTTGTTTTTGGTGAAACGCTTTCTCGAAGTACATTGTTCTTTTTCTGTATTCGAATTTGTACTTTCTACAGTAGCTCAGCCATTCTTACAAAATTTGTAAATGATTTTAAATCATAGGCAGCGATAAATTCATCGGTAAGGCTTAGATTGCCTATTTCATGATTCCTCAAAGGCTTCACCCACCATCTCCTAAGAGCTCTCTTTTTTGGTCTCTTCTTTTTAAAATAAGTGTTACAGTGGCCATAACAGTAATTAGTAATGTTTTCTGTAACTTCATTTTATCCTTTGTTGTTCGTGGCATTGTTTTAATCTTTCAAAAATTTACAAACAATGAATCTAACCTCAAAAATCAATGTCAATTTTCCCCATGTTTGTAGCCCTGAAATTGCTGCTTGAACAATTATTAAAAAAGACATGGTGTAATAGTGCCAGTCATTTGGGGAAATTCAGCCAACAAAAAGGCATTAAAATAGACACAAAAATAGGCACGAAAAAGGCATAGTGTAATAAGTGCTTAAGTAAAATTATATCTGTTGTAAAAGACACATAATGTATCAATTTTAACAAACTTATAACAACTACTAAAACTAAGTTATTTGAGCATCAGAGGTTATGAGTTGCAATTTATTATGACTGTGGCAGACAACATAAATGTCTTAAAATCAAGATAAGAGGTTTTGCGTTTTCAAAACTGTGAAAATAAACTGCCACCTGATGACTTAAGAGTTGTTTTTTTTTTCAAAATATCATTGTATTTAATAAACCAGTTCAAAATCTTTCTCAATTGTTGATAGACTATCGTGTTAGTAAAATATTAGCTATGGCACTACAAAACCCCCAGGATTTTTCTTGTAAATATCAATCGTTTCCACCAGCAGTAGTGACAAAACAAAGCTTCCAAAAATTTGAATGTGGCACACATTTTTCTTCGCACGTTGAACTGACTTATAATGTAAATCCGTCTGCAGCTGTTGAGATTGATCAAATATCACAGAATATTTCAATATGTGTTGACCAAACTTTAGTCATAAATAATAATAATTCCAATTACGACACCGATGACGAACCTTTCCAAGATTCAGGATCCAGCTTTCACATCAGTAATTGCTCAGAAGACGAATTCCAATCAGAAAGATAGTACGTTGAAGAAGTACTAGGAGAAAAAAATGACCCTGCGGATAATCAATTAAAAGAGAAACGTGCCAAAAAAAGGACAAGAAAATCTCGCTACTTGAAAAAAGAGGAATGGTGTTCAAATACGCAGAAGAAAGGGAGAAGCACAAAAAAAACAGAAATGGAGAGATTCATAGTTTTATAAGTGTAAACTATAATCTGATGCATATACTGCCTTCAGTCCATTGAGCAAGCCAGTTTCTAAGAATAATACATTCAAAGAATCAGTAGTTTTCCTGGTGTATAAATTTCAGAAAAACCACTACATTTCGAATAGTTTCGAAACTTTTAAAAGTTTTTGCTTTCCGTTCTTAAGACATTCTGTATAAAAAAAAGTCCTAAATATCGGCGCATGTTGCCAAAAATTATTTTCTTTTATGCCGGCAAATTTCATTGATAATAAAGCGGTCTGCAGCAGATAATAAAAATCATGTTTTAACCATCTGTTTAAAAGTTCGATGCAATAAAATATCAGACCAATGTTTCTATGTAGAGTTGTTAACATGTGTAACACAGAAATTTCCGAAATGTGGATCGTAAAATCATTTTTGAATACACAGGACCACACTGCACAGCAACACTCTTAGTAAACATATGTCACATCTGATGAGGACTTCCCAAGGAAGAGATCAACCGTTTCCTTTTTGGCAAATTAACAAGAATTCTATTCTTTTGGTGTTTTGGTACATCGTTGACATATGGCTAACATTTTGGGCTTCTGCACAAATTTATTATGATTTATAACCGGACATTGTAAAAATATACCAAATGAGATTGTAAAAAATTATATTTTCAATAACATAGCTTGAAGAAACCGTTATATTTATGGATTGAAGCTTTCTGTGAAATTTATTAATTTCTAAACACAGCACATTTCGAAAGTTTGACTTGACAATTCACTGAAATACTTATATAAATTATATCATTAAAATAATCTTTACAGAGAAATTGTTAGTCCATAATGACAATGCCAGTATCTAAGCATTCATTATTAACAATTTTTCTTGAAAAAACCTTCTTTTGTAAAAGTCGTTAATCCGATACTATTACTCTAGGTATTTTGTTATAAAGTAATGTTTTAGCTGTAACTTGTAGTGTATTGCAATCATTTGAAGCAAAAAGATTAACAATGTTTCGTTAGCACAAACAACAGAGATGATCGAAACAAAAAATGGAGTTAATTTAAAGAAAACAAGTCAAAAATAATTGTCAGCTATCAACGCTGTGAAGTTTCATAAAAATTAAACGCTAAATAAACACCTGTTTTCACAATTAGCGTTATTTAGTATCCATTGTATATTATGAATTAAACTGATTCATTATGCACTATCTACTGGCGAAACCAGGCTTTAATAACGTTAAAGAATTTAACAAATATTGTTCTCAAGACAGAAGGATCCACCTGTGAATCGCCGGAAAGAGTTTACAGGTGTTATTTCAGGATCCGGAACTTTGGTAGGCAGTTTTCGTATATTTACCCGCCGGTTAATACCTACAAAGTAGTTGTGTTCGCCAACCATGCTTCCTCAGATTTTCTTAGATTGCTTGCTTAAATTTCT